>JAREIK010017964.1:0-1268524 GCA_029783825.1 Sapria himalayana | reverse complement strand
TCATCATATTTCATGCAAATCAAATGTTAAATTAACAATATATTTTTAAACAATATATTTTCTTACACATCAACTCAATCTTTTTCACAATTCATCCATTCTTATTATTGTAGAAATGTGATGGAAAGTGAGTTTTCTAACTCATTACCATGTTGTGGCAAATGCCTTGTAGTGTAAATGAGTTTACTATCTATCACTCAAGTATTCTAGTTTTGGTTCACTAGCAACGGAACATACAAGTCTTGACTAATTAATAGTTCATTATTTTTATTTTTTTAGCTCAACAGATTGATGGCAAACTTAATTATCTCGTGTACATTATTTTCATCCTTCATCCAAAGAAAAAACTCACATCATTATAAAAATATTCAATTACACAAAATTATTTAAACTGCTCTGATATTACTTGTTGGAGTAAACATGATGAAGCTTAAATATCAAGTCTGGTTTCGAAAGTTTAAAAACATACCTACAATTAGGTTAATTAATTTTTTTTCATGATTTAATTTTTTAATTTTTCTTGTAAACCATTATCAAACATAGCAAATCACATGATATTTTAGTTTTACCAAATACATATATTTGTCTTTTAAAATTATATTTTAGTTTTAATTTTAAAGTGATAAAATTTCAATTTTAACCAAAATTAAAATTTTTATTGAGTTTTATATTACAAAACTCTCTCTCTTCTCCCCAAAATCCTCTCAAATTTTTTAAAAACATTTCTTCTTCCTTGGAAAAACCAGGTTAGTGAGGTTGGAATAATAAGGATATTGTTTCTGGAGGTGGTTTCTGGAGTTAGAAAATATTTTCTAACTACACATATCATTTAAGATGGCCATCAAGGGACTGCTCAAAATACTCAACCAATCAAAACTCGTGAAAATCTAAGTGTTTCCAAAAGTGATCCCAAAAACTAGGTGAATGTCACAAAGAATCAGAAAGAAAATGACAACATTACGAACCAATATCGAAGAAGGAGGTTTATTGTCTGTTTTGATAATGATTTCAAAGCCAAGGAATTCATTTTTGAAGAAGATGATACTTAGAAAATTCTCTACGATAAAATCTATATAGATCAGAATGAATTCTTATCAAAAAAAGTATAATTTTAATAGTAAAATTAATCGGCGACAGGACGATAATGGTGATAATGTCAAAATATATGATGTTTTGAATAATTTTTGCAATGATGAGAGTCTGATTTGTATTTCAGAGACATGAAATGCCAAGATGCAAGGCTAAATGGTCATTCTAGAGTAGAATCTTTCGATGATGAGTCTACGATGAATTCTATAAATGAAATTTGCCACAAAACACATTCAAGCAGATAATTATTTTGATGGAGAGGAATTGGAATCCTGATTTCTTCCAAAATCAAATAGAATGGCTGATGACAATAGTAATGGGATTGAAAACTTGAAAAGGGTGAATCTAATTATTTAAATACAATAAAATATTAGACTCGACAATGTGAAAACTTAAAATGATGAAGGAAAACACTGCTATTCCTCCCGAAAATCTAAAAAATTTTGGGAAAAATAAAGGTTCTTTGAGTAGTCTATTCTCCAAGAATATGATGTTGACAAACACAACCAAGCTATCCTACCTCCTCTCTAAGCAACTTGGAAAGGCTTACTTTGAAGACAAGAATTTACACCAAGGTACATAGCATTGGAAAAACTACCTTGTTGGTTATTTTGTAACTAAAACCCTGGCCAATTACTACTCAAGAGAATTTTGGAAGAGTAATTAAAAATAAGTGCTCAAGCCATATAATATCCAAGTGGGCATATTTTATTTCAAGTTTAAAAGCACAAAAGATATGAAAGAGGTGCTGAAATCTAGACCATATCTAGTATTTGGTTGGCCATTATATTTTAAGTCACTCCTGGTAGGTTCTCATCATCAGCTAAAGGAGATAGCTAAAATAGCAATATGAGTGAAATACTCAAACTTTCATATCCATCTTTGGAATCCAATCAATTTAATCAAAAGGATAAGTTATATCAGACAACAATTACATATGGATAAGCTAACTTTGAATATAACAAAATTTCTTATGCTAAAGTGTTAGTAAATATGGATCTAAATGATGACATGCCGAAGAAATTATACTAAACTTCTCAGATGGCTCAAAAATATGGCAGATAATAATATATGAAAATCTTCCTTCATATTGTAAGTTATGCTCATTGTTTGGTTTTTTGATAGGGAGCTGTTAGAAGAAAAAATAGCAACGAAGAGGAGGAGAAAGAAAATTTATAATCAACATGTCCTATAGCCTTTAGCAGAGGTCAACAATCAGATTTAGAAAAAGAGGAAGACATGGATTCATCACTAGAGGAAGGACAAATATCAGCCATTTGAGTGCAGCCCTCTAATCAAAATACTAGAGGTAAAAGAAAATAACACCCATAAAATTGAGGAAGACAAGTATTACTTTATGCTAGAAAAGGCGAGGAAAAAAAGGAATGACTCGGTAGCCCTGAGAGAAAGACCTTTCTTAAATCTCCGAAACAAAGATAAAGTCAAAGATGTTACAAATAGGGCATTTTCCTCTCATGGCCTGATATAGCAGATTAAATTATAAGGCAACCTCATCTCCTTAAAACACATGAGAAATACTTGTTTTTTGTTGTTTTTTCTGTTGGAGGAACTTCGTTTGGAGTTTTGGAAGTGGTTTAGGGAGGGGCTTCTATTGCTCTCTCTCATTTTTATTAAAATTTGGGAAGAGATAAAGGCATCTCTAGGCATGGTTGCATTCTGGATGGCTATGAAATATCAAATTTTGTGTTGGATATGTTTCCTGTCATTAATATGGCTAAATCAAGGGACATCTAGAAGAGATTTAAGGCAAGGCTACTGCTACCTTAATCTTAATCATGTGCACCTCTCTCCAAGGCTAGAAATTACATGTATGAATACTTGATGAGTAAGAATTCCTCTCCTCAAAAGTACGAAGAGATGAGAATTTTAGAGGAGAGTATATGTTATATAGATATCACTAATGGTTGTATTATTAAAAACTATGTAATATATGAAAATGAATTGTATGTGGTGATTGTAGGAAAGAAGTTGGAAATAAATGTAATGTATGTAATTGTGAAGTTTGGAGTTGTAATATATATAACTCACATGTAAGAGCTGAAATATCAGGGTGGAGAGTTTCTTATGTATGAATTGATGGGGTGGAATAGGAGAGACATCTTGGGCTGTGTATGTTATGGTGTGTGCTACAATTTAAATTCAAATTATGGAAATAATGGCTTGGATGCACATAAGCAACTATGCGATACTACTTGCTCTCATCCAATGTGTAATCTTAAAATGAACAAATGGATCCTCCTATGATCTATCTACTTGACTGGTTTGAATGTATGATGGGCTACCCTGGTTTTCTCTTGTATGTAAGGGTGGAGCATACGACAGACTCATATGTGTGGACACTGCATAGGCCAATGTATATAAAAGGAGCAATGGGTATATGACCATATGTGAGGCCAAAAGATGTAGTATCTAGTATGCATGTGATGGGATCTTATGTATGAGTAACTATGAAATGTATTGAATCATTATTTGGTAGCAAAAAACATATGAGTCTATCCATATGGAGAAGGATGGGTATGATATGATTGTGATGTGCTATGATACATGCTATGATATGGATGGCTATCAATTTGACCGGATGATATATGAAAGGGGTAAAGGTAGGATCAAAATAAATATCTTTTACGAGGATAGCTAGTTGGAATATAATTGGTTTTAATTGCCCCATTAAACAAAAAGAAGTTAAGTTGTTTAATGCTTATCGAATTAATGTATTTGCAATCAACAAAACAAAGCTCAACTCTAATAAGTTTGAATGACTAATGAAATCTAAATTTAAATGATACAATTCCCTTGACAACTTCTCTTGTCATAGGAATGGAAGAATCTTGGTGCAATGAGACAACCAAATGGTAGAGATAAACTTGCTATCTTTTATGTCCCAACATGTATACTTATGTGTTCTGGATAGGATCAAAAGAATAAAGGTAAGAATATCAATCATATATGGACTAAATTTTATGGTTAATAGAAGACGAATGTAGGACAGCCTAATCACAGATGGAAGGTCTGAAGTATCTCCTTGAACTATTATTGAAGATTTCAATTCCTCCTCTCTAGACTAGACAAGATTGGAGAAAGAGTAGTTACTAATTATGAGTGCCAGGATTTCATAAACTATTATTCTTTATTATGTCGAGAAGACCTCTCTTCCTCAGGAAATTATTTTACGTGAACAAATGACTTAATGTCTAATAAATTGGATAGAGTATTGGTCAATTAAGAATGAGCTAATTTATGTCTTGATAGTCATGCTAGATTCCTCCCTTCGAAAATGTTTTCTGACCATTGCACGACACTTATAACCATTTAAATGGGAGCTTATGATAGAAAGGTCCCCTTCAAATTCTATAATATGTGGTTGTCGCATAAAGACTTCTTTCCTCTATTATTGAATTCTTGGAAGGAGAGCTTTTAAAGTTCTAAGATGTTCCAACCGGTCAAGAAGTTGAAATCATTGAAAGATTCTTTGAAAAAGCTAAATGAAATGCATCTTGGGCACATAAGTGAATGGGTCTATCTCACCAGAAATAACTGCATACTCTTCAAAATAAGATTCTTTAATGTCTCTCTTCTACTTTGAAAGATGAATAGATCATTTGAAGGGTTAAAATGAAGAAACTTGAAGAGGCCGAATTATCTTTTCTATGTCAAAAGTAAAGATTAAATACTCAACAAAATGATAGATGTACACAATTTTTTCACATATTAACGAATGTTAAACTACATAGATTAAAAAGATAGGAAAATTATGGATGCCTTCGTTACATATTATAAAAATCTTTTGGATTCCTCAAAAGATAGGGAAAAAAAATTAGAGTGGCATATCTACTAGAAACAGACTTCAGGAGGATTAGAAATTGCTTTCTCTATATTTCTCCCCAAAAAAGATTAAAAATGAGTTATTCATCATGGGAAACTCAAAGTCCCCTAGCCCAAATAGAAATATGGCTGAATTTTTCAAATTCTTTTAGAATGTTATTGGATGTGAGGTGGTTAATGCTATTCATAGTTTCTTCTATTTTGAAAGAATGTTAAAGAAATAAATCATGTGTATATATGTTTGATTCCAAAGACCTTTCATACATCTTCAGATAAAGACTACCATCTTATATCTTGTTGCAATGTAATATACAAGCTTAACTCTAAGCTTTTAGTTTCAAGGCTAAAATTGGTGATGAGAGACATAATTAATCCAACACAAGTAGCTTATATAAAGGATAAATTAATTTCATTCAACTTTCTCCTTATGCAAAGCCTAATAAGGAGATATAAAAAAAAGAATATCACCTAGATGCTTTGTAAATATTATTCTTTAGAAATATTTTGACATAGTGAATTAGGAATTTCTTAAAGAAGTCTTAAATACTTTTAATTTTCCAAGGAAATTCATAGAGATTATCTATGAATGTGTGTCCACAATGTCATTTTCTTTGGCCATAAATGAGCAATTGCATGATTTTTTAAAGGCCAAAAAGGTTTAAGACAAGTAAACTCTCTCTCCCCTTACTTTTTATTTGATATGTATGGAATACCTCTCTAGGAAACTTTCCAAAGTTATACCTTAAATAAAATATTTTTTCCATCTGGGTTGTTCTCCCTTAAAGACATCTCATTTAATGTGTGCAGATGACCTCATTATATTTTTTAGAAGAGATTCCTCCTCTACAAATGTCATCTTTAATACATTAAAAGATTTTATGGTAACCTCTAGACTAAATATAAACTCGATCAAATCGAATATCTTTTTTAGAGGAGTAGGAAATAATGTTAAGGAAGAAATATAAAAAAAGTCAAGATTTTTAGAAGGTTCCCTTCTATTTGTGTTTCTTTAGGTGTCGCTATTATCTAGCCAATTAATCACAACCCAATTTATTATTTTATTGGCAAAAATCATATCAAACATCCATCAATGGGTAAACAAATTTCTCTTAATTATCGAAAGAATTGAACTTTTATGCACAATTATTTAGGGCATTGAAGTATATTGGTTTTTTGTATTTCTCTTATCGTCATTAATATTCAATACAATTATAAAGGCTTATAAAAAATTATTATGGGGAGGACCCCAAATTGAGAGATTCTAGATTAAAGTCTTATGGAAGAAAGTATGCATGACCACCTTTCATGGTGAGCTTGGTATTCTTAACTTATCTATTTTGAATAAATCTTTTTTCTTTAAAACTTTATATAGAATTAATAGGAATGAGGACTCACTTTGGATAAAATGGGTCTACCATTTCTATCTTAACTCCAAAGATATATGAGAGTATAAGAAATCCAAAAAAGATTCTCTCTATATTCTAGAAATCCCTAATCTCGAATAGGGATATATTGATAAAAAGAATAGGAACAAGGTTCCAATTTGAAGACATGCTAAATAATTAAGCAAACAATGAGAAAATAATTTCAAAGTCTTATAACTTCCTAATTGGAAACACCATTAAAAAAGAAAAAAGATGGACAAATATTATATGGGTACAAAATCATATACCAAAGCATGTTATATTTATATGGATTTCTAAATGTGGGAAACTCAGCACAAAAGACCAACTTTTTGCTACCTTGAAGAATCTTATATGTGAATTCTACAGGTGTGCATAATCCATAGAGAGAACTTTTTTTTCAATATAATTTTTCCAGGAAAATTTTGGATGCTTTGAAGGCTTGGATATTTTTTACTTTTGATATGGAAACCATACTTGAACACTAAATAGCATAAAAAAGCATTATTTTGCAAACTCACCATGAAATAATATAAGAAAAATTAAACTTGCAACAACGAACTACTATATATGAAGAAAAAGAAATCAAAGGTGGATTGAAGAGCCCAATGATTTTGAAGATATAATTAGAAAAATCAAAAATATATTTTATATTATATTTAGCAAAGAATGTAATTGTTTGAAGCTCCTTTAAGTTGTACATGAATTTTTGATAATATAATTTTTTACTTATAAAAAAATAATATTTTCATTAGCAACAGACTTTCCTTGAAGTGCAAGTTTATTGGCAAAACTCTATATTATGCATATATTCACTATTTATATTGAGCACTTGGTACACCACTATAATTGTTTCTTTCATTATTTAGTATAACCAAGATCTGATTTTATGTAGGTATTAGTTAATATTTTTCATGCTTTAAGGGAAATGACAGTGCTGGAAGTAAGTTATTGTAGTGAAAGGAAGATAAAACCTAAGGATAGCGCTAAAGATGAGATGATTTTGATGCTTCTAGGCTACAAGGCCAAATTGGGATTACAACACCAATGAAAACGATTTTGAGTGGTGGTAGAGTGTGATTGCCATCAGTGATGTCTGAAATTCATCATAACCTTCAAGAAGATATTGGATTTGAAGGCTCCATATGAGATAATTGGTATATGAATATTTTGTGATATTGGAGATATTTATTGTAAGAGTGGATGTTTAGGATGTTCAGAGTTTTGGATGGTGGTTGCATCAAAAGTCATTTAGAAGAATTCAAAAATAGAATTTATTTGTGAGGATTTTGTACTATGATACCATGTTGATTGTAGCACTAGAATTGAATGTGGCCCCACACACCATCATTGATTGTAGCCCCATGCATATTAATTGATTATAGCCCCATGCATCATAATTGATTATAGCCCCACTCATCATAATTGATTATAGCCCCACACATCATAATTGAGTGTAGCTCCACATATCATAGTTGATTGTATACGAATCCTATGATACCATGTTGATGTTGAAATACAAAAAAAAAAGATTATTTAAAACAATGGCTTTTACTTATCCATTAATTAAGAGTAAATATATGAAAACAAAGTTTGAATATTGCCATGTGTTAGTACCATGGAATTATGGTTAATAACATGAAGAAAATGACATATGCTAGGGACATGAGTTTGATCCTCAGATATATCAGATACGTTTTTCCGTGGTATATTTGCAATCGCTCTACTCATACTACTAGTATGAAGTCCTTACTTGCTTTGACCTTAGGGCCCTAAGGCCCATAAATGGAGGGCTCGGGAATAATATGTGTTGGTTTGAGGGGAGGCCTGAAGGGGAAGGTAGGAAGGTGGTAACAAAAAAAAATGATAACAGGTAGTTCACATAACCCAAAAGGAATAAATCAATAGACAGATATTCCAAATGGACAAATAAATATGATCTTTTCTTGGTCCTATAGAGCTATGAGAATATGATTATATCAATAATATCTAACCTCTCCATCTTGTTTGTAGTCTTAAAGAAATTAATATATCATTGTCATTTTTCATTAACATCATGTCTAATATTTTTTGGAATCACAATGATAGGACATACCAAAATAATATTGTGAATTGATAAATTAATCAAGCTTCTAAAAAATTATGTATTTCTTTTCTAACTACTTAATTTATATTAGGGATGACTCATGATTAAGGTTTACTTTTGAGTTTGATATCTTTCGCAAAGGCAATTTGTTGCATACACATTAATGGACTAATTCCCTTAAAGTCTCATGTTCTCCATATATGAACATCTTTTTTATTTTTGAGTATATCTAATAGTTTATCTTCTAATTCTAGAGTTCACTATAATGAAATAATAACATGAAAGATGTTCGTCCCTCCAAGGCATACTTACTTAAGTTAGTTGGGTAATGGTTTCAATTCTTGTTTGGAAATATTAGCCAATAGAATTTTGCTCATTTGATTTTTTTTTTCTAAATCTTTTTATTATCTCCATTCTTTCTTTCATTTTAGATGTCCCAATCAAAAGAAGTATGATAGATTGTAGAAGAGAAGATACCTCACTTATTGTAATATCAATAACAAATTTTTTGTTAAAGAATAGCAAATATATCTCTAAATGATTTTGAAATAAGATTTTCCAATAGTTTCTTTCATTAAACTCTCATTTAAATCTTCCTCTTAGGCATCATCTGATTCATGTGAATTGCATATAAAATCAAACATATTAACATGATAGTCAAGTTTCCAAATGAAAGCTTCATTTTGTTATTCTTATATTTATGGCATGTTCAATGATAAAAAAGAGAATACCTTGAGCGACAAAAAGTTTTGCCTCCAAATTTACAAGTGGATGAATATAAATAACAATAAAGTTTATAGTAAAGAAAATTTTGTCTATTTTGGTCAAGTCATTCTCGATCACACCTATAAGTATCTTAATTGATATATTATTTATTTGTTATATCATAAAAAAGAATTTTAATTTTTCAAAGTCAAGTTGTTAAAATACGAGAATAAAAAAAAATTTCCCACATTCAAGGGCTAAAAAGTTGTTTGAAAAGTGGTCTACAGTGGATGTGAGTCATAGTCATCTAGGATCTTTATATTGTGTCATGGAACTTTCTTGTTCCACTAAGAATTATTTCAAAGGAACACAAATTCTACCCTTAACAATGCAAAAAAAATTTAAAAACATAGCTTTTGTAGATACTTACTTTAAAGTATCTAAGAGTGAAATATTAATTTGTTCTTAATGTTTCTGAGATTTTTTTGAACTGAGCTCCCTTTAATGAGGAAACTACTTGTTAGGTAAGCGATCTTGGGATATCTTTGGGTGGTCTTTATATTATTTTCACTAGGCATCTATACCATATTAATGATCTTATATCGTACCCTATTTGGTTGTTCATTAAACAACTTCATAATAATCTTAGAGTGTCCTCATAAGATAATTATCAAAAATTTCATTTAGATTTCACATAGACTAACTAGGAAAATTTTTTTTTCTTATTATCCCATTATAGTAGCTAATTCTTCTTTTTTGCATTTTAGTCTTAGAATGATTGTTTGATTACTTATCTAAATTGTTGAAATGTATCTTCATTTGATGTTTTTCTGGGTATAGAAGCTTGTTGCGTAGTTTAATGTGATGTAATTAGCATGGAAGTGTCCTATCAAGTATGATATATGTATTGTATCTAAGTTTCACATGAAAATAATTTTACTTCCAAGAAAATGTTGGGAATTTTTTGTAACTTGGGTTATATATGTAGTTAATAGTTATGTCTCCTAAAATTTTGGAGCATATTTGCTTCGTTAGAGTTACACTCTTTTATATATAGAAGAGATTGATCATAAAGTCATCTATAAGAAATACCACTACAAACAATTCACACTTCTACCTCTTAATTACTCAACATTCATATACATTGTCTAATAGTCAATTATTTCACTCATATTTATGTTATTTTTGTTAAGAATAAAATAACAATTCCTATATGCCGGATTTATGAGAATGAACAAAATTAAACAAATCAAGACACACAAGATTAACGTGGTTCGGCACAAACTTGCCTACACCACGGGCTGCTACAAATCGTCCACTATAAGGAGAAAAATATAGTGTTTACAACACTCAAAGAAAATTGCTCTCAATTTTCTTTCTCACTTCACCTCACTTCCTTCACCCTCTTCTCTCTTTCTCACTTCTTCACAATGAATTAGAAGATGTGTTGAATTAAGAATTTCTTCCTACACAACATCTCTATTTATAGCAAAAATGAGAGGGATGAAGTCAAAGTTAGGCTACCTAACTTTGACAATTGAAGCCTCCACATTTGACAAAAAAAAGGCCTCAATATTTGACAATCTCCCACTTGAAGACTGATTTCAATCTGTCTTCACACTTTGATTGATGCAGCAGCTCTTCCTTACCTTGCTATTCTTGCAAGCCAACTGAAGTTGAGCACAACTTCAGTTTGTCAATAGTCACCGTCTTTGTTAACATATCAGCTGGATTCTTGCTTCCTTGGATTTTCTCCAACTGTAATACCTCATCCTCCAATAGAGATCTGATAAAGTGATAACGGAGTCCAATATGCTTGGTTCTAGAATGAAATGCTGAATTCTTTGCCAAGTGTATTGCGCTCTGACTATCACTATATAGAACGTTATTGCCTTGCTTGAATCCCAACTCTATTAACAAACCCTGAAGCCATATCATCTCTTTACTAGCTTCAGTCATTGCCACATATTCAGCCTCTGTAGTGGATAGAGTGACAATTTCCTGCAATCTTGACATCCAACTAACAGTTGTACTTCCAACGGTGAATATATAACCAGTGGTGCTTCTTCGGTGATCAACTTCACCTCCAAAGTCCGCATCTACGTATCCTTGTACTTTTAACTCTCCTTCTCCAAAGTACAAACATTTTTCTGTGGTGCCTCGTAGATACCTCAAGATCCATTTCACTACTTTCCAATGAGCTTTGCATGGATTTGACATAAATCTGCTTACAACTCCCATTGCATAGCCAATGTCTGGTCTTGTACAAACCATTGCATACATCAAACTTCCAATGGATGAGGCATAAGGAACTTTAGCCATGAATTCTCTCTCTTCCTTCGTTTCAGGAGACTGATCCTTGGATAGATGAAAATGACTGGCCAAGGGTGTACTGACTGGCTTGGCATCACTCATGTTGAATCTCTGCAAAATACGATTGATGTACTCTGCTTGAGATAACTGCAAGAGTCCTTTCTGCTTATCTCTTGTGATTTGCATTCCAAGAATCTTCTTTGCTGGGCCTAAATCTTTCATGTCAAATTCCTTTGACAATTGCTGCTTCAACCTTCTGATATCATCCATATCTGAACCTACTACCAGCATGTCATCAACATACAGTAGTAAAATGATATAACTGGAACTATATCTCTTGAAGTAACAGCAGTGATTGGCGTTGCACTTTTGGAAATCTTCCTTGTGCATGAAACTGTCAAATTTTTTGTACCACTGCCTTGAGGCTTGTTTCAGGCCATACAAGCTCTTCTTAAGTCTGCACACCATGTTCTCATTCCCTGTTTCTGAGAAACCTTCTGGCTGTTGCATGTATATCTCCTCATCCAAGTCTCCATGAAGGAATGCAGTCTTCACGTCCAATTGTTCAAGATGAAGATCTTCACTAGCAACAATACTCAATACTATTCTGATTGTATTGAGCTTCATGACTGGAGCAAAAATATCAGTGTAGTCAATTCCCTCCTTCTGCTGGAATCCTTTGACAACGAGTCGAGCTTTGTATCTCTTGGAACCATCGTGCTCTTCTTTTACTCGATACACCCATTTGTTGTGAAGTGCCTTCTTCCCTACAGGTAACTTAGTTAGTTCCCATGTTTGATTGAAGATTAGAGACTTCATCTCCTCTTTCATGGCAAGCTCCCACTTGCTAGCATCTTTGGTCTGACATGCTTCATCACAGCATTCAGGTTCTCCTCCATCAGTCAGCAACATATAATTCATGTATCTCCTGTTAGGCACGTGAGGTCGAGAGGACTTTCTCAATACAGGAGTTGGAGTAGGAGGTACTGTGTTGGATTGTTGCACACTACTTTGTTCCTCCTGCTGAGGACTTGTCATTATCTGCTCTGTTGGAGTATCATCTGGGATGTCATCTGCTTCTACAAATACCGGCTTACTCTGCTTTAAGTCACCGACGTCAGTTTTATGTTTGTCCTTGTACGTCACCTTTTCGTTGAAAATGACATCTCTGCTGCGGATCACCTTCTTGTTTTCATCATCCCAAACACGGTAACCGAACTCATCTACTCCATAACCAATGAAGGTGCATATCTTTGATTTAGGATCAAGTTTATTCTTGCCTTGATCACTAATATGCACATAAGCTACACAGCCGAAAACTCTTAGGTGTGAGAGTTTGACGTCTTTTCCGCTTCATACCTCCTCTGGTATTCTATGCTCCAATGGTACCGATGGACCTCGGTTGATCAAGTAAGCTGCTGTGTTGACTGCTTCTGCCCAGAATTGCTTTGGTAAACCTAACTGTATACGAATGCTTCTGGCTCTTTCTGTCAACGTCCGATTCATACGCTCTGCTACACCATTGTGTTGAGGCGTACCGGGCACAGTTCTCTCCATTCTGATCCCGTTCTCATAACACAGCTTCTTAAGTCTGGTGTCTTCATATTCACCACCATTGTCGGTTCTGAGCTTTTTGATTTTTTGACCTGTCTCATTTTCAACCATAGCTTTCCATCTCTTGAAAGCCTCAAATACTTCAGACTTATGCTTTAGGAAGTAAACCCATACCTTCCGAGAGTGATCATCGATGAAAGTCACAAAGTAGTGTTTCCCACCAATGGATGAGATTGTCGTTGGCCCCCAAACGTCAGAGTGAACAAGCTCTAACTTCTCTTTCTTCGGGGTTCTGCCACTTGTCTGAAAGCTGACCCTTTTCTGCTTTCCAAGTATGCAATCTTCGCACATGTCTATCTCCACTGATTGTAGACATGAGAGTTTTCCTTTTGATTGCATAATCTTCATCCCCTTCTCACTCATGTGACCTAATCTTTGATGCCATAATTTGGGAGTTTCAGTGCCTACTGCAACAGTAATCGAACATCGTGCATCTGCTGTCATGTAAAGAGTACCACTCTTCTTGCCTCGAGCAACCGTCATTGCGCCTTTTGAAATCTTCCAATCATCACCCTGGAAGGCTGTGGTGTAGCCTTTATTGGCCAACTGCCCAACTGAGATTAAGTTCTTTCTCAGGTCGGGAATATGCCTGACATCTTTCAGTTCCCATACTGACCCTTTCAACTTAACCTTTATTAGACCTTTACCAATAATAGCACAAGGTTGATCATTACCAAGGTATACTTTCCCAAGATTTCCAGGGACATACCTTTCAAAGAGTTCCTTCTGTGAAGTAGCATGGAACGATGCTCCTGAGTCTAATACCCAAGAATCTTCCTTACTTTCTAGAGAGCAAATCAACGCGTCATCTCCTTCTGAGGTGGAAGTAACATTTGCCTCTGCCTTCACCTCCTGGTCCTTTGGTGTACTCCTGCACTGATTTTTGTAGTGCCCAGTCTTCCCACAATTCCAACACTCAATATTCTTTGAGCTATTAGAATTACTAGGATTCCTGGATCTGGATCTCCTTCTCTTTGAGCTGCTCCGACCTTTACCTATGGTTGAATTTCTTCCTCTTGACTCTGTATGTAATACTGAAGAGGTTGATGATTCACCTGATTCTCTCCGTCTAATTTATTCACTCAATACCAGATCCCGAGCATCGTTAAATTTCAATTTACTGCTACTTGACGAACTGCTGACTACTGTAACTGTGGCATTCAAACTGTCTGGTAGAGATGACAAGAGAATCAAAGCTCGAACTTCATCGTCGAACTCAATTTCCACAGAACTCAGCTGGGTTGTGATTGTGTTGAGTTCATTCAGATGTTGAGCCACTGATGCCCCTTCCGTCATCCGCAAATTGAATAATCG
The DNA here is from genome assembly GCA_029783825.1 of Sapria himalayana. NCBI lineage: Eukaryota > Viridiplantae > Streptophyta > Magnoliopsida > Malpighiales > Rafflesiaceae > Sapria > Sapria himalayana. The sequence continues at coordinate 1,254,157 of JAREIK010017964.1, read as the reverse complement.
TCTCATTAAATGAACTTTGTTTGAAGCTGATGGCTTTTCATACATACTGGAGAGAGCCGCCATAAGACCTGCCGTGGTCTTTTCCTTTACTATGTTAAAGGCAACATTACGCGACAACGTCAATCGAATAACTCCGAGGGCTTGTCTGTCGAGAAGATTCCAGTCATCTTCCTTCATATCATCTGGCTTCTTTCCTAAGAGAGGTTGATACAGCTTTTTCTAGTACAGATAATCTTCAATCTGCTTTTTCCAAGAGCTGAAGTCCGCTGCCGTCGAACTTCTCAATTTTCACCTTCCCTTCATCTGCAGCCATTGCTCCTTCTTGAATCTGGCAGCCTCTGGATCGTTTCTGACTATTCCTGCGAACCACCGTGTATTACAACACCTTTGTCGACAAACCAGAACCGCCGACAATCTTTAACTATTCACGAAATTCACTATTTACGTGAATAGTAACTTCGCTTGAAAATTGACAGAAAAAAAAAGCTCAAGAAATATTCTTTTCTGATGTGGAAGGTCAGACAACGCTGCAACCACAGTGCATACTAAGAATATCCTAGTGCCTATAACCAGTCCTCCGATACCAGTTGTTAAGAATAAAACAACAATTCCTATATGCCGGATTTATGAGAATGAACAAAATTAAACAAATCAAGACACATAAGATTTACGTGGTTCGGCACAAACTTGCCTATACCACGGGCTGCTACAGATCGTTCACTATAAGGAGAAAAATATAGTGTTTACAACACTCAAAGAAAATTGCTCTCAATTTTCTTTCTCACTTCACCTCACTTCCTTCACCCTCTTCTCTCTTTCTCACTTCTTCACAATGAATTAGAAGATGTGTTGAATTAAGAATTTCTTTCTACACAACATCTCTATTTATAGCAAAAATGAGAGGGATGAAGTCAAAGTTAGGCTACCTAACTTTGACAATTGAAGCCTCCACTTTTGACAAAAAAAGGCCTCAATATTTGACAATTTTTACCTCATACATACCTTCTCTCATCAATGTTTAGTTGAACTTTTGTTAAAAAAATTTTATTTTTGGGAATAATCAGCTAAGTAAGTCCCATTAATTCACATTAACTAAACTCCATAATGATAATTTACTCAAATATTATGACATGTTTTGACTTGGGACAAAAATGCTTTCAATTATCAAAGAGTTGGTCATCTTCTTTTTTGAAAAGGCAGATATATTCTTTTAGAGGGCATTCATTTCTAATAAAAAAACAAATATTTGGAAATAAAATATGTTGAATTTTTTCCCCCCATGGTTATTGTTACAATAAGAAATTCAACCATGTCTTGCCCTTATATTTCAAAGAGAGGAGAGCATCCAACGTTAACAAATTTATCAGAGAAGTTTTGACATCTTACTATATAGCAAATATTTAGAAATTCCTTGATATGAAGGTTGAGATTCTCTCTTTTCAAACTATAAAAAGTTGAAACAAGTGGAAAAATTACATGTTTGAGTGCAAAATGTGATGCTTATGTTTGATGCAATAAAATAGTAGATGGATTAGTTTGAATTTTGAAATAACTAAAGAAATGGCATGATCATGATTCGTGCATCAAGTGTGTTTTTAATAAGCATTAATATGATAGTCCAGTTGATAGATATTGTTTGTGCTCATCTTGGTCATAGGGTCATGAGTTTGATACCAAGGGATGTTGGATTAAAGGTGTCAAGTAGGTCAGACAGTCCGTGCATTACACGAAGCACGACATGACTGAGTTGTGTTTGATCGGTCATGGCACGACACAAGTCATACCGGCCCGGGGGTTTAAATATTAAAAAAATTAAAACCCCCCCGAGCCAAAGTCCCCTGAGCTTAAGATTCATAGCGGCTAGCCAATGGAAAAGAAACAAAAAATCTAAAAACATCCAGACCATTAGATTATTTTCCAATGGTTAGGATAAAAAATCAGATGGCTGTTGGGTTTCTATTTTTTTATTTATAAAAAAAGTAAAAGAAAATTTAAAAATATATTTTTAAATTAAAAAAAATTTATATAAATGGTTTGGGGATTTGAGTTTTTCATTCTTCAAGCTCAACTCTTTCTTCTGTCTCTCTCTCTCTCTCTCTCTCTCTCTCTCTCCCTCGGTCTCAGTTTTCTATCTCTAAAGCTAAAGCTTTTGGGTTTTAATTTTTTTAGGGCTAAAGAATATGCAATGAAGATTTGGTGTTGCTTTTTCAATTTCATTACCAAACCTATAGGATGCGGACTGTGCCTTTTCTCTCTCTCTCTCTCTCTCTCTCTCTCTCTCTCTCTCTCGTCTCCATAACTAGGTATTGTTTTTTTTAATGTTTTTTTAATATAATTTATTTGTTAACTTTGAACATAAACTAAAAAAATATAAATAACTAATAGTGAATTTAACGATAACGAAATTAATATTAATGTAGACATAGATAATATTGATAATAATAACTCAATGGAAAGATTAAAGACAGAAATCATATTTTATCCAATGGTCTCCACCCAAACTCACAGGTCTAAAAAATAAAAAAACTAGAAGAATATATGAAATGTATTCATGCTCAACTGGTTTTTAATAACCATTAATATGATAGTCTAGTTGATAGATATTGGTTGTGCTCATCTTGGTCATAGGGTCATGAGTTTGATACAAGGGATGTTGGATTAGAGGTGACAAGTGGGTTGGATTAGAGGTCATGAGTTTAATAACTAGTCAATAGCCCCCCCCCCCCCCCTTTCGGTCTCAGTTTTCTATCCCTAAAGCTAAAGCTTTTGGGTTTAAATTTTTTTAAAGGTTAAAGAATATAAAGTGAAGATTCGGTGTTGCTTTTTCAATTTCATTACCTAACCTACTGGATGCGGACTGTGACTTCTCTCTCTCTCTCTCTCTCTCTCTCTCTCGTCTCCATAACTAGGTATTATTTTTTAAAAGTCTTTTTTTTATAATTTATTTGTTAACTTAAAACATAAACTAAAAAAATATAAATAACTAATAGTGAATTTAATGTTAACGAAATTAATATTGATGTAGGCATATATAATATTAATAATGATAACTCAATGGAAAGATCAAATAAAGAAATCACAATTTATCCAATGGTCTCGACCCAAACTCACAGGTCTAAAAAATAAAAATAAAAACTAGAAGAATATATGTAGTTCAGACTTACTTTAACATAATATTAAATAAAAATATTAGAGTTGTCGATAAAGAAGTAGCAAAATATAAGTATTGTAAAAAATATATATACATGTATTAGTGGGTGTGGGACTGGGCACCTTAAAAGACATGCTGATCATTTAGCCAAAAAATATAGTACTTTATATCCTAGGCAAACCCAACTGAGCGATGAAGTTAGTTTTGATCTAGTATAGATTGTTTGTTGATCCCCTTTACATAGACAATGAAATAGGAGGGAAGGCAAGACCAAACTGATCATCATGTTGGGTCTTCCGATTAAATTTTCGAAGGATAATAGAATAGTCAGTATCATATAGATCTAATTCTAGTTTACATATTATAGGATTCATAAGTCTATATGTAAGAATGACATAATAAAATATTATATGTTAAAAAATAAATAATAATTAATAAATTTAGGTATTATAGTGATTTGATATTCATGATATTCGATATCTGGACTAATTGTAATTATGCATATTTTGCATATTTCATTGCCTACTATGTAGATTCTAAATGGATACTTAAATAAAAAAAATTTAGGATTTTCAGGAATTGATCTTAATGATGACCCTGACGTATATCAGTGCGCTAGAGATTATCATATTCAAAATAAAATATTTAGTATTATATTTAATAATGTATCAAATAATGGAGTAGTCATCAATATGTTTTTAAGGATAATTATAAATATGCTATTAGAAAAATTTTTTTACGTTAAATGCATGTGTCACATCACCAAACTAAAAATACAAGTAGAGATGAAAGTTGTTTTTTCCATATTAAGAAAAGTATGAAACTCAGTAAAATATCTTTGGACACCTGGTGAAACAATAAGATTTGATAGTTTCTGTTTATTTGTGGATATAAAAAAGAACAAATTCTAAATGATTGTAAAATGCCTTTGAAATTATACTTACATGATATTGGAGTCACGCGTTGGATACGATCATGTGATATCTGACTGAGTAAAAAATAAATATTTTCACTGTGCTCAGGCGTCATGTCAGCATGGGCTAGCCCACGTGGACATTTTCAGCCAAACACGTGGCAGTAATTTCAAAACAAACTTGCTATGTATGAAAAGAAAAACGTGGTCCGATTGGACCACGCCCTAAACCCAGCCCGAGCTTGGGGCATAGTACATCAGCACCCAACCATGCTACTGGACCATGACTTCTAGCTAGGTAGTCAGGTCATGCTTGGCCCATCACGAGGTCGGGCACCCCTGGCCCAACATGGCACGAGCCTATCATGAGCGGGCATGGCACGAGTCCAGGCACAATTATAAACCCTCCTGTGCAGGGTCATGCATCGCTCAGTCAGGCTGTGCCCTCGACCAAGCCTGAGATGCCCAACCTATTGATATTGAGCATTGGCCTTATGTTTGCTATACTTTGGGTTCCAGTACTCGATTAAATTACTATCTTACCCTCTACTATATTCATCAAACAAATGCGCCCAACAAGCCATAATAATAAAAGCATCCATATTTTATCATTCATCGAGCCATGATATATAGGCTCTGATTTCTTTTTCCTGAAGGATTGAATGCCATTTTTTGGCGCGTGTCTTTTGCCGTCACGCCCGCTCCATTTCTTCTAAATCTCTTCTTCTTTGCACATTCTGCCCCCCTTCTATCCGTTAGAACCTAGAAAAATCCCCGCTGAATTGAGGGCTGGCGGTCGGGGTGTGACACCTGGCGTTGGGGCGTCACGTCCGCCCGGGGTCAAAGTATTTTGATTATTTTGTTCAAGATCTTTTCCGGATTGAATGATTCTATAATTTTTCACCCTGACCTGCATGGATTTTCACGGTCCACGGATCCATTAGATCTAGTGTAGATTTGTCCAAATCATAAGGCCCCATGCTGGGTGGGCACTAATTTTTGCGAGATCCCCAATTATTTTCTGCTCAAATTTCCCAAAAAAATTTTGAACGGAATGATAACCAAATATCTGAGTACATCAAGCCCAGGATCTATTCATGTAACCCTGTTCGATGGAGAAAACTTTGACCATTGGATTGCCAAAATAAAAATATTATTCACATCACAAGATATATGAGAGATTGTAGATTCTGGTTGCACATAACTAATAAACCTCCCTTACCTGGAAGAAAAAGTGGGTTTAAAAAAATGAGAGTTAAGAAAATCTAACTTCAGGGTACTACTATTCATCAAAAAAAAGGAGTCAGCAATGTTAATTTTCCTTGATTATCAGGGTGTACACAAGCCAAAGAGGCTTGGGATCTTCTGAAGGAAGAGTTACAGGGAAATAAAAAATCCAAAAGCTATTTTTCATTCATTAAGAAAAAACTTTGAGAATCTGAGGATAAAAAACCATATTCTCTCACTAAGTTCTGCGTTCAGCTTCTGGACTTGGTGAATCAATTAAAAATACATGGAGAAATTATAATAGAAACTTGATTAGTTGAAAAATTACCCATATGTACGCCTAATAAATTTGATCATATTGTGGCAGTAATAGAGAAAATGAAAGACCTATCTAACTTAACCACTAAACAAGTCCTCAGCTCTCTAAAATCCCACGAGAACATATTACTCAAAAGGGCATAATCATTTATTGAAAAAGGCATGCAATCAAAATGGGAGACTCAAGCTGTGAGGAAATACAATCAAGCAACAGAAGCAAAAAAAATAAAAAGGGGCTATCCAGGTATGTTTCTAAAAATAAGAATAGAAATAAAAATAAAAGTTATACATCTTCTGTAACCTCACATATCCCTCTAAAGGGTTCACATATCTTTTGTAATATATGCAAGAGAACCAACCACACTGAGAAAGAGTATTTGTTCAAAAAATAGAACTAATGCTTAAATTATAAAAAGTTTGGATACCTTTCTAAGGACTATATGTTGAAGCACATCCAATGTGCTAGTTGTGCAGAGGAAATAACCTCTGCAGAACACTTATTCTATGTCTAAAACCAAAAAAATTTCTCATGGTGTATGGTTTCTAGATGGTAGTTGTTCAAACCACATGTCTGGAAATCATTATATATTTATGAATTTATAGCAATTAGTAAATTCACAAGTTAAACTAGGAAATAGTGACCTTGTCCAAGCAAAGGGCAAAGTCACTGTTTCCACATCCACATGAGATAAAATCATAAGTGATGTCCTACTGATTCTAGCATTAGGCCAAAATCTCCTCAGTATGGGGTAGTTAATGGAGAAAGGATTTAGTTTGGTATTCAAAACAATGCTAGAGGTATCAAATGGGCTAGGCCGTCTCGTCCCGGCACGAGGCACGGCATGGTTCGGCCGTGCCTGGGCCGGCCCGGCACGTTTTTTAATCCTGCCCGGGCCCGTGCCGTGCTCGGGCCAGGCACGAGCCGTGTCGTGCCTGGCCCGGCACGCCGGTAGTGTTTCTTCCCATGCTGGTTAGGTTTCACGCGGGCATGCCGCACGCGTGGGCGTGACCCAGAGGCCAGACCCTCCCGAAATAAAGCCCGAGGGTCGGGTATGAATGGACCCGACCCGCAGTCCCGACCCAATCCCAATGGGAAAAAAAAATTTCAAATCTGATTGAATTTCAGCCGTTGGATTCGACTCCAATGGCTAGGGGGCAGAATCCAACGGTCCTCGCGATTCTGCCCCCTAATTATATATTTAAAAATCAAAAAAATATAAAAAAAATATCTTTTTTTATTAAAAATTAATATCTTTAATCTATAAATTCTACCCCCCTCCCTATAATAATTATGTTTTTCAAAAACATATAACCTCTCAAAACTTTCTCTCTCTCACATAAACCGTGCATCTCTCTCTCGGGCCTCGGGATTTTGCTTTCGGCTTGGATTTTCGTGAAACTCGACTTGAGTTTTGAACATCAGAGCTTCCTGCGGTGCACCTTGCATGTGACTGACCTCATTGCTTTTACCGGGTAATTTATTTTACGTTTTTATTTACTTTCTCTCTCTAAAGCTTTTCTCTCTAGAAAAACTTAGGAAAAAATAAAAAACATAAAAAATGACAAATACACCTGACACGTATTTAAATTTGGAAAATAAAAATGTTAGTGTTACACAGACGTCTGCGGCTGCTGAAACTTTGGTTTCTCTAATCGTCTCAACCCAAAGTTCTAAAAAACAAAAAACTAGGAGGACTTCTGTAGTTTGGACTCATTTTAAAATCATAACACAATAAAATGTTAGGGGTGAGGAACTTGAAATGGCACAGTGCAAATATTGTATGAGACTTTTAACATGCAAGAGTTCATGTGGGACTGAGCACCTTAAGAGGCATGCCGAATTATGCACCAAAAAACATGGACCCTTAGATCCTAGGCAAACCCAACTTGGCACTACATTTTTTGAGACTAGATCGAGTTCAGTCTCAATGTTTACTCCCTTCGTATACTCCAGCGAGTTGGGTAGGGACGGCATGGCCAAGCTCATCACATTGATGGGTCTTCCGATCAGATTTTCGGAAGATCCGAGGGTAGTGCGCATCATGCAGACTTATTTTCAGCCTTCCTATCGTAGGATTCCTAGGTCCACATCTAGGAGCGACATACTAAAGACATATAAGTTAGAAAAACAAAAAATAATTAAGGAATTTATGGCATATAGTGGAATGGTGTCCGTGACGTCTAATATATGGACATGTCACGATGATTCTTCTTATGCATGTCTCACGAGTCACTATGTAGATTCTAACTGGACAATCAATAAAAAAATATTAGGGTTCACTGAGATTCTTCATCCTCATGATGGCCCGGCCATTTTTGAGTGTATGATGAAAATATTTAGGGAATATAAAATTCAAAATAAAATTTTTAGTGTCACTTTCGATAATGCTTCTAATAATGGAGTAGCGATCAATATGTTTGTTAGGAATATTAGAGACGCACCATTAGGAGAGATCTTTCATGTCAGATGCATGTGTCATGTGATTAACCTGATAGTTCAAGCGGGTATGAAGGTGTGTTCCCTCACATTGGAAAATATACGCAATGCACTCAAGTATATTCGCACTCCTAGCAGACTACAAGAGTTTGGTAATCTCGGTTTGTCTGCGAATCTTAAGAAGAAGAAATTCCAATCGGATGTGAGACATCGTTGGAATTACACGTACCTGATGTTGGAATCATATGTTGGATACGAACACGTGATATCCGACTATGTCAATAGTAAGAGTGACGAACTTATTATTGACGACACTGACTGGGCTTCAGGAATTTCATTTATGAAATTCCTGAAGATATTTTATGACACGACGAATATGTGTTCGTCGGTTTATATGCCCACCACTTGCATTGCACTCCGGTGCATATGCAACATTAGTAGCATGTTTAGGAAGTATCGAGCTGACTCGACGCTTAGCCATATGGTTGCAGAGATGGAGACCAAGTACTTGAAGTACTGGTCCACCATTCCATCTCTTTATTGCCTCGCTGCATGCATGGACCCTAGAGCTAAGGTGGAAGGGGTTGAAAATACCTTGACTTTCATTTCCTCGTGCATGAACCTAGAAGAGCCACCTGAAGGGTACATTTACGAGAAGTTGACAGACCTGTTCACATACTACGATACTAGGTATGGTGGTGGTGGTGGTGAGATTGTGATTACGGACATTGATACATTGTTCGGAGATTACGATTATTCCATTAACCTAGCGAGGGGGAAACGTAGGGGTGGACCATCACATAGGAGTGAGCTGTCTCGGTACTTAGATACCGATTACTGCTCAATCCTATCACATTAAGATAATAAGAATCTTGATTTATTACAGTGGTGGAAATCATATGAGTCCACCTATCCCATGCTATCTAGGATGACACGGGATCTACTGACTCCTCCGGTGTCGAGCGTAGCATCGAAGTCTGCTTTTTCTGTTACAGTGAACGTGATTTCGGATAGGAGATCGAGATTACGTCCAGATATGGTTGAGGCATTGGCATGTTTGAATGATTGGGAGGAATCGAGGTTTAGCATCCATGATCGTGCTGAAGCTGGGACTGTGACAGACACTGCAGTCCCATCCACATCCACTACGATGGCGGAGGAGCTGATTGCCGATGATAATGATCCATATGATACTGATCTTGATGTTGCGGCTGATAATTCTCATGATATGTCTCTTGATGATTGATGCTGATCTGCTGTTTTTTTTCGATGTTTTTTTTATTCATTGTATTTATACGCTTTGTTTGGCCTTGCCTCCCGTGGCCAGTCCCTTCTCGGTCCAGCGCCCGCCTGCCCGGCCCTGCCTCTCTCTCACCCTTAGCGGCTCAGCCAGTCAGCCTATGCGGCTATGCCGGTATGCCCTGGCGGCTGGCGACTGGTCTGTATGGCCAGGCCGGGCCCGAGCGGGCACGGCACGGTAGCACGATCGTGCTGGAAAAATACAGGCCGTGCCGTGCCGTGCCGGCCCATTTAACACCTCTATGCGGTTACTAAATGGGTGGCTAAAATTAAAAACAATTTTAGAGAGGTTTTTGTTGAATCTAGTGGTATGAAATAGTGTAGCAGTTATTTTTTTTTAAAGTGGAAAAATCCTATTTTGTTTTAGTGTTTTTTAAAGCTTATTAATATCTTAAAATTCTGTTAATTTTAAAGATATCCAACAGCGGTGGTGGTCGGTGGGCACTGCTTGTGGACAGTGCTGCCTAAAACTGGTGTGGTACAGCTGCCCAAGATAATCAGGCATATTAGGCAGAATCTGCACGGAATAGTGCAGTGGTGCAATGCAGGGCACAGCACGACTTCCATGTGGGGCCGTGGCCGGCACAGTGGCCTGGTTATAACACACAAAAACGGTCCGTGCACAGTACGCCACGGCTCGTGTAGTTTGAAAGCGAAAATGCATACGTAAACGTATTGAGCAAGCCACAACATTGCCGAAGAAGAGAGTTGACAAGAAGAACAAAGACATATTAGTTGCTATTATTAAGACAACATTACAGCGAGAACACAAAAACACTGGATCCAAACAAAACAAGGAAAAGGGAAGCAACCAGCAACCAGATCACGCTATCTTAACCTCTATGCTCTTGGGCTTCTTCGGTTCAGGAGGAGGCAGTTTCTCGATGGTGACGGTCAGCACCCCGTCCTGACAAACAGCAGAGATCGAATCAGTATTCGCGTTCTCGGGAAGAGTAAACTTGCGCATGAACTTTGCAACCCTCCGCTCCATCCGAATGTATCTCGCTCCTTCTTTCTCCTCCTCCCGCTTCCTCTCCCCGCTGATCAGCAGCAGGTTGTCATCCTCCACCTCCACCTTAATGTCTCCAGATCGAATTCCAGGCATGTCGATTATGAACTCATACGAATTAGAGCATTCCTTCACGTCCGCAGGGGTTGAAGCCATCGCTTTCGCGTCCCGAACGTAGCTGCGAGTTGGAGCATTGAAAGACTTGTCTGCATCGTCGTTAACGTCCATCAAGTGGTTGAGCACGTTTAAAATTGGAGAATCAATGCCTAAAAGCCTCATATCCATATCGGTGGCTTTGTGATGGAGGCTGAGAATGGTTCCTTCTTTGACGAATTGATATATTGATTATGAAGGATGCGGAAGCAGTTCTGATTAGTGGGTTATATACGAGCAACAAACAGCAGGTTGTCGATTGTTTGAATTGAACATTCTGGACAAGTGTTATTGTTCCTTCTAGATTAGTCGGCTCTCGAGTCTCGACTCTGTGTCTGCGTCGTTGCGTCCAAATCTCCAAAGCGGAATAACCAAAGAGAATTCGGGAACATTCCAGAATAACAAAATTCTGTATTATTAAAAACTAAAATATAGTTTTGTTACGTTAGAAATCAAAATAATTATTATCTAAACACCAAAAAATTTTATTTCCAGATATTATGTACACAACCAGAAATATTTAATTTTTTGTGCACTATCTATTATAATAATTATTATAAACTTTGTATTATTACAAAATATTCACATCATCTTTAAAAAATAATAATAACCTATTAAAAAAAAGGATGTGTAATAAATGTATTGCAATATGTAATGTGTATAGAGTTGTCAACCGTGCCGGGTCGAAAAAATCCGTGCCCGTGCCGTGCCCGTGTCCGGCTTTGGCACGAACCGTGCCGTGCCTGGCCAGGCACGGATCGGCCCGCGGCACGGCAAACCGGCACGGGTTTATCCCGTGCCGGGAGCCCCGTGAAACCGACCGCATGCCTCCCCTCCCGCAAAAAAAGACCGTGGGTCGGGTCAAATTCGACCCGACCCGCGGTCCCCTGTTTCCCGAACCGCTCGGACATGTTTGCCCAAGCGGGCCAGGCGAGGCATGGCACGGCCCACAGGCAGGCCTACTTTTTTTAAACCGTGCCGTGCCTGGCAAGGCACGGTAGCACGATCGTGCTCGTGAAAAACAGGCCGTGCCGTGCCGGGCCGGCCCGTTTGACACCTCTAAATGTGTATCATGAATACATAGCAATATATACTATATATCATGAAACATATCATGATATATAATATTTTTAATATATATATATATATATATATATATGTTATAATATTTTTACAATATACTACATATCTTGATATATATATCATGTATATCATAAATATATTATATATACATATGCTTATATATATGTCAATATTTTTGAGATATATATATCTTGTTATATATATTGCCATATATTGTATATCATGATATATATCTTCATAAAAGTATATCAATATCACAATACACATATATGTTGTTATATATATAAATATTTTTGAGAGAGAGAGAGATAGATAGAAAGATATATATATATATATGATGTTGTGCTACAGAACATTTCTAAATTTTAGATATAAAATTTATGTGCACATTTCTAATTTGTGCTATGGAACATTTCTATTTCTAATTTCTGTGATGTAACATTTCTAATTCTAAACTTAGTGACAAATAAAATCTTTATTTATATTTTTTATTTAATTCTAAAATAGTGACGGAAAAGAAATAATTTTTTTTCTAAATCAACTTTGGAATTGAAAAACCATTTTCTATTTCCAATTTTAGCAATATGAACACATTCCATCTATTTGCGCTTCTATAAGGTATTTAACATTTAAAATTACATACAAAAACAATATATCCTTCAATTCCAATTTCTTTTTACATATATACTATATACAAAAACCATTTCAAACACACCCATGTCACATAAGATATAATAAAATATATAACATCCAATAACAAACATCAAATATTTAAAAATGACAACAAAAAGTCAAACACAACGAAGTTCCTTGCAAAAATACCATAAACAACATAAAAAATAACTATGATTCATTATCGGTATGAGTATTTTTCTCCAGAGACCAAGTTGAATCTTCTTAATAATGTTGTAAAAAAGATAAAGCATCTGCTAACTCTCACATAATTTTTTTCCTTCTTTAAATTTTTATGTTATATTTCATCCTCCCTTTTTAGTCTTTCTTTTTCTCTTTTTTCATTTATTTAATTTATTTTTGTATCTCTTCATTTTTTCTTTGCAAATTATCTTGTTCTACAGTTGCATCTCCTTCTATAATTATTCATCAAAGAAATTATTATAATTGGAAGAATAGATTAAGAAGTCATAACAAAACTTGGATAAAATATAGATGCATGGGTAGCAAGACCGTACAATCATTATTTTTTGGCTTCACTCCAATGGCTTGAAGGTAAATATGTGCAATATTAATGTATGGATCCTCTATTAAATGATCTTTCACTTGAGAAGCAATGAATACCAATTCTGTATAGCTTCATACAATTATACAATACAATATAACTCATAAGTATTATATTACAATAAAATTAAAACCATCACATCAAATCATCCACACCCTTTTGTATTAAAATCGATTTTTATTGCTTTCAGTAATGATTACAGAGAAGAGTTTAAAGAAGAAGAGAGTATCTGAGAAGAATAAGAAGAAGAATCGTGATAGATCATTCAGAGAGCAAAAACACAGTAATCAATTAAAAATGACACTCGACTATTCCAATAAAATATATAGAGTTTATTTATGAAGCAGAACATCCAATAAAAATAAAACTACTTTTAATAATTTATAGCGTGACAGACACATTTATTGAATTGAGAGATAGAGAGGGTATATAGGTAGAGGTGTCAAACGGGCCGGCCCAGCACGGCACGGCCCGTTTTTCACGTGCCCAGCCGTGCTGCCGTGCCTTGCCGGGCACGGCACGGTTTTTAAAATTCGGGCACGGCACGGCCCGCGGGCACGGCACGGCCCGCGGGCACGGCACGGCCCGCGGGCACGGCAAGGCCGTGCCGTGCCGTGCCGGCCCGCTCGGGCACGGGCGCACGGCAAGGCAGGGGCAGGCGGGGCGGGGCGGGTCTGTTTGGACCCGACCCGCGGTCTTTTTACCGGGGGCGGGGCCCGGTTGGGTCACGAGTCACGACTCAGTGAGTCGTGACCGTGAGTCGTGACTCGTGACTCGTGAGTCGCGACTCACGAGTCACGACTCAGGCACGCGGGCCGACGTGCCGTGCCAAGGCACGGCCCGGCACGTGGTTTGTGCGGCCGGGCCCGGCACGGGCCCGGGCACGTTTTTTTATCGTGCCGGGCCGGCCCAGGCACGGCCGAACCGGGCCGGCCCGGCCCGTTTGACACCTCTATATAGGTAATTTCACCAAGTGTAGAGTCCAATACAACAAACATAAACAAAACCCAATGCCAATAATCTTTCTCATTTGAAGTAGTTGGCACGAGTCCTAACATCTTTCGTAAGTATACCAATTTTTCTTTAGGTAGAGGCTTGGTGAAAATATCCACCAGTTATTCTTCAATTATGCACAAGATTAATTTAATCTCATTAATCTCAATTGCATCTTTAATAAAGTGATATTTAAGACCAATTTATTTTATTTGACTATGTATTATAATATCACTGGCTATGGATATAGTTGATTGATTGTCACATAGTTAGTCAGTTGGGTCTTTCAAGGGTTTATCCAAATCGGTCAATAATTTTCTCATCCACAAGGCTTGAAATGTAGCTACTGAAGTAGAAACATATTCAACTTTAGTGGTGGATAGGGAAACTATGGATTTCTTTTTGGATAACCAAGAAACAACTACAGTTCCTAGGGTAAAGGCATATCCAAAAGTACTTTGATAGTTAATCTGGACATCCTTTTTAATCACTATCATAATATCCAAATATTTATTTGTGAGTAGCTAGAGTACTTTTGACCTAAGTCTAGAGTTCCTTTTAGGTATCTTAATACTCATTTAGCAGCACCAAGGTATATATGATTGAGTGCATGCATGAATCAAGACAGAAGGTGTACGGAGAATACTATGTCAAGTCGGGTGTCTAAAGCATACAGAAGACTATCGATTAGGCTTCTGTATGATTTACCATTAACTATCCTGCCTTGACTAGAAATAAGTTTTTGGTTCACAACCAGAAGTGTAGATACTAGTTTATAGTCACTCATGCTATGGGTTTTTAGTATAGTCAGAATGTATCTTGATTGACATACTAATACTCCACTTGTGTCTTTAAAAATTTCAAGTCTCAAGAAGTATTTCAATTTTCCTAGGCATGATATTTCATACTTATTTTGCATGTCACTTCTAAATAATTATATTAGTTCTGATTTATTACTTATAATGATTATGTTAGCTCATAGATTGACACAATCAATACCCTAGAGTTTTCAACCCTTTTAATGTAGAGTGTTGGCTCACTCATACTATGTTTGAATCTTTGATTCAATAAGTAGGAGTTTATTTGTTGATACCAAGCATGAGGAGCTTGTTTCAATCTATAAAAAGCCATGTTTAATTTATAAACATAGTTCTCAATCCCTTGTATTACAAGCCCAAAGGTTTGTTCTACATAGATCTCCTCCTTGAGTCTATCATTCAAGATGGCTAATTTAATGCCTAGTTAGAACAAAGCCTAACCTTCTGTCTAAGCTAAGACTATTCGGAATTTCACAGTTTCTATTCTTGCTCCTGGAGCAAAAGTTTCAAGTAGTCTTTTTTGGCCTTTTGGGAATATCGTTTTGCTATTTGTCGGGGCTCGTATAGAGGCAGATTAGTATTTGGTCATGTTTTAATTTAAACAACAATTTGACTTTAATGCTAGTTTATGGGGGTAGGTCTACTAAGGTCCAAATGTGATTTTTTTGTATTACTGACAATTCTATCTTCATAACGTCAACCTATACTTGATGCTTCACTGTTTCTTCATAGTTGGGAGACTCAATTGAGAAGTAATTGCATCTCTGATATATTTTACCCAAGATCTTGTATTTGACTGGTGTGACTATATTAATACTCTTTTCTGTGTCTGACTCAGACTCAAAAGGGGAACTAGAAACTTACCTTGGCTTGCCATTTATGCTATTACTTACTAAAGGCCTTAAATTTCAGCCTTGCATATCAATAGTTTGCTCATCAAAATTTTGCAAACTTTATTCTCATTTAGCATTTTCATCAATAATGATATCTCTGCTCACCAGAAAAGTCTTGATTTCTGGTGAATACAGTATATATCTTTTGGATTGTAGACTGTATCCAACTAGAATATATTTTAGCCGCTTAGAGTCTAATTTTGTTCAAGTAGGTTTAGGTATATGGGAGTAGCACACACTCCCAAATACTTTGAAATGTTTTACATTTGGTTTCCTCCCACCCCAAACCTGTAATGGAGTGAGATTATCTATTGAGCAAGTACACTGTAGTATTTATAGCTTCTGCCTAATAGTGTTTAGGTAGGTATTTTTCATTTAAGATAGTTTTGACCATTTCAATCACACTCCTACTTCTCCTCTCCACAATGTCATCTTGTAGTAGAGTTAGGAAGTAGTTAAGTCTCTGTGAATTCCTCTCTATTCACAGATTTTATTGAATTTCTATGAGTGGAATTCTCCACCTCTATCTGTTATAAGTATTCTTACACTTAGGCAGGCTAACTAGATTACCTTTCTATTAGGGGTAGAAGTTTATTGAAGTAATCAAGTACTTCTGACTTGTGTTTCAAGAAGTATATCCACATATGCTTAGTGCAATCATCGACAAACAACAAAAAGTAGCTACTGTTGGCCAATGATTGGACTAAAATCAATCCACAGATGTATGCATGAATTATTTCTAAAGGCTAGGATGCTTTCCCGGTAAAGTCCTTGGGAAAGCTCTGTCTAGACTACTTACCTACATCACATTCTTTGAGGGTATACCTCTCACATGTTGATTTAAAAAAATTTTTTTTAAGCTTATGTAATTGAAATGCCCAAACCTTCTGTGCCACAAATGTGCTTCTAATTTAATATTCATAATCAATACTTTGTCCACTATTTGATTAAGAGTCAGTGGAAAACTTCTCTCACTGAACATCTTTACTATCCAAAGGGGTTTCTCTAACTCTCGATCAAATATGTAACACATATTGCCTTTAAAAACCAATCTAAAACCTTTCTCCAATAACTATCCCACACTGAGGAGTTTTTGGTCCAGTGCTAGAACCAGCAAGATATCTTTTATAATTTTATCTCATGTGGGTGTAAGAACAGTAACTCTTCCCTTTGCTTTTGCTTGGACAAGGTCACCATTTCCAAATTTAACTTGTAAATTTACTAATAACTATAAATTCACAGATATATCTTGATTTCTAGTCTTGTGGTTTGAACAACCACTTTCCAAAAACCATAATTTAGGAAAAGAAGTTTTTTGGTTTTTGTTATATAGAACAAGTGTTCTTCAGAGGTTATGTGCTCTATACAACTAGCACAATGAGTATGCTTCAACTTGCAGTTCCTAAAACGATACCTAAACATTTAACATTTTCGTCATTGATTTGGTTTTTTTTATAAAGCAACACTCTACTCAGTGTAGTTTGTTCTCTTGCATATATTGCAAGAGATATATGATCCTTTCTGAAAGACATTTGAGGTCACAGAGGAAGAACAATTTTATTTTTATTTTTGTTTTAATTTTTAAACACATACTTGGAATGCCCTTTTTATTTGTTGCCTTTGTTGCTTTATCATCTTTCTTCACAGATTGATTCTCTCATCTTGATTGCATAGCAAATTCAGCAGATGATTCAACTTTCTTGAGTAATCTGCTCTCATAAGATTTTAGAGAGCTAAAGACTTTTTGAGTGGTCAACTTAGTCAAGTCTTTTGTCTCCTCTATTACTCCCACAATAGAATCAAACTTAACAGGCATACAAATGAGTATTTTCTCAACTAATCAAGTTTCTGTGATGTTCTTTCCATGAATTTTTAATTGATTAACCACATCCAGAAACTAAGTTGAGAACTCAATAAGAGAATCTGAGTTATTCATCCTCAGATTCTCAAAGTCCTTCCTTAATGAGTGTAGAAGAGCTCCTTTAAATTTTTTCCTCCTTGGAACTCTTCTTTAAATAGATCCCAAGCCTCATTGTCTTGGGTAAACCCTAATAATCGAGAGAAAATAATATTACAGACTCTTTGTTGGATGAATAGTAGTGTCCTAGAATTTGAATTTCTTAACTATCATTCCTCTAAAAATTCATTTCCTTCTAGAGAAAAGATATTAGTTGGTTTTGTATATCCAGTGACTGCAATCTTCCATATATTTTGTGATATGAATAGAGTTTTCATTTTAACAAACCAATAACCAAACTTATCACCATCAAATAAGGGTATAGGGATGGAACCTGAGCTTAATGAACTTAGATATTTGGTTGTCATTCTGTTTAATAATTTCTTAAGAAATTCAAGCAGAAAAAATTGGGAGTTTTGTAGAAATCTGTGTTTATTTAACACAAAACCATCATATCTAAATAGATCTATGCTGGATCTAAAAGGATCAGAGAAAAATATTTAGGTCAGATGTTTTTACAGAATTGTTTTATTCTGGAAGAGTTTTTGTATAATTCGATTCAAAATACTTTGATCTCAGATAAAACACTCTGCTCTGATACTAATTATTATATTAGAACAAATTTCCCTTGCTTCGGTAAGGATCACAGAGAAGAGTTTTAAGAAGAAGAGAGCATCCAAGAAGAAGAAGAATTGTGATAGATCATCTAGAGAGCAAAACCACAGTAATCAATTAAAAATGACATTTGAATATTGCAATAAAAAAATAGAGTTTATATATTGAAGTACAATATCCAATAAAATTAAAAGAGAGTATAGAGGTAATTTCACCAAGTGTATAGCCTAATACATCAAACATAAACAAAGCCCAATGTTAACGCAACCTACTTACTATTAAGATAAAATTGAAGTGAGTTATTATGAATCCATATATAATAACTCAACAATACTATTTATTAAAATAAGATACTTTAAATGGAAAATTAATTGTTATGGTTGTCAAAAATTTAATTTTTAATATTATCTTCTTTAACATTTTATAATTCACACAACACACTAAAGGTAGAAAATGAGAAACTCATATTAATATTATTTGACCACTTATCTACAAATGATCCATCATTTTTCTTGTGGGTGTGCTTGAACACATCAAATGGTGTTAGTGGACACCACAACTCAACATTCTAAAAATAAATAATATGAACTTATTTATCAAAATAAATAAATAAATAAGATTAAAAAAATGTACATACAATATTATCTTTGATTTAGTAATGTTTGCATTCACAATATTAATATCGAAATAAAATAAGAATGAGACAATTACCAAATTTAAAGAATAATGTTATGTAATTTTAGAACAACCAATATATTTGGAAGGTGCTGATCCTTCATCTATTTTCTCTATTCAACAATTTTATGACGCCATCTAGGACAAGATCATAAAATCTTCATTATTCCCATATTTCCACCATTTTATCCAGACTTCTAGAAGAACACTATTTAACTTTGTATCATTACCATATGTTCTCCATTTTCCAAGTTTATCATTTTATCTTACACTATAAACATATTTCTATGAATCATTCACATAGATCAACAAAGTGTTATTTCTTTTATATTCTTTCTGGAAAAAAAAACAAAAATAAAAAGAATAATATATTGTGATGCATTATTTTTGTTATTTTTTTTATAATAAAATATTTTTATAATTTGGTATATGCATAAAATTGTACTACAAATTCTTCCCAATAACATGCCTTCATATTTGAGTGCACTTTGCTCCACTTTATACCCATATCAATTAGTTTTTCCTTAAAAATATTTATGATTGTATGAGAAGTAAATGAATAAACATGTAAATAATTAAATATTAGTACATATATATACATATAAATAAAAAATACCCTTACTTATGTTACTAAGTTAATGTTTTCTTCATTTATATTATTTATCCGAAACTAAGTAATGCAAACATAATTTTAATCATCGATGATAATGTTGGATCAGTAACAAAATCATAGTGAGTTATTCATAAAAATTACAAGAATTTAAACAAAAAATATTTCAAATATTATGTATAGTTCTAAAATAAATTAATTACACATAAAAAAAAGGAAAACTAATCATATATGAAGTAGTAAATTTATGTAAGCTACGTAATATTTATTATCGAGAGTTTTCCGAATAAAGATATTATCATAAGTTTGCTTATAAACCATAGGTTGTGAATATCCAGTCATTATCGATGCTACAATATTATCATAAGTAACTCCTAAGAAAGGTGGGACAAAGTTAACATTGCTAGCTGGTGTAGAATGAGACAAAAACAAAATGTTAGTGATAGAGAGTTTTTGTGTCAAGATGAGGTAATGCCAACATATTCTCTGTACATGTAGGTGAATGCAAATATATATTTGTAGTATTGTTATCACTGAATAAATATTGAATTGCACCTCTACAAATTATTTGTTGACTCGCTCTAACACCCCACACCCCCACCCCCAAAGATTAAGATCCTCGGCCACTTGAATGGTCATCTTTCATACCTAATTCAATACATTTACTTTTGTGATTTTTTTAAATTAACAACCAAATTGTAATAGTTACAAAAGAAGTAATATAACTTAACATCAAAGTTAACAAAAATCTACTCATCATCAAAAATTTCAAATAAATCATCTACATCTAAATATTCATCCTCATCGGATTATATAATTAATTCTTTCTCATTATCTTTTTCAAAATGTGCATCATCAATGTCTAAATAGTTTCCATCTTTACCAATCAAAGTTTTATGCCCATCATTTAGCACATGATTGATTGGTTGAATTTCCATAATATTCTTTTGAAAAGTAGGTGCATGTGATGGCATTACTATAACATTTATTTCAAAAACTTCTATAGCCGATCTAGGTTTTATTTTATGAATAACCCACTAGTCACCAACATTTTTTTGTGGTTGGATTAATGGTATAACATACTTGTTCTGCTTGAACCACAACAATAAATGACTCATCCTTATGATAATATTTTTTATGTTACACATCTATAAGGTTGTATTGGAATGAGATCAAACCATTCATACTTAAACAAGATTAGCCTCTTTAATAGTAAAGTATGATACTCCAAGTATAAAATTTCAATCAATCGACCATGAAAGTGAATAATAGATGCAGTAGAGCAATGCATACATCACTATTTAATGCAACTCTATTTAACTATATTTCTAAGTGTGAAATTTGTATCCATTTATATAATATATGTGATATGTTTGTAAGCTTCAAAATGGTCCTTTTACAAAATTCTTTATTTATCTATTATAGATATTTGATGATGGAAATTTACCTAAAAAGATAAATAATAAAAACAAACTTATATACTTTGGCACATTATTTATTAGAATGAAATATGATAATTTATATACTAATAAATTTTTTAAACTAAACTAAAATACAAAATTTGTATCAAGCTTAGCATTAATCATAGCATCATTAATAAGTGGTTCTCTTTGTTTTAATTCTTTACCATAAATTCTATAAAAATAAGATTGAAGTTATTTTAATTATTAAGATCGGTATATCTCATGCCATGATAATGAAATAACAATATAAAATGATTATAAATATTACGTAATATAAAATTTAACTTTTTCATTGTCCAACAAAAAATATGTGTATGCAGCATAATACTCCTAGTCATCCAAAAAAATATCTTGAAGTTACTCTTTTATATGATTAACCTGCATGGGTGAAAATGAAAAGCATGATTTCTTCTTCTGATCCATTCTTCATACCATAATTGTTATTTGGTAATATTTTATTGTGCGAAGTATATACTTTGTGACTGAAAATAGTATGGATAAAATGCTAAAACTTTCTCAACTAAGTAGTTATTGTATATCAATCATTCAACATAGACTTTATTTCAAATATTTTTTTTAATTTTCTAAGATGTCTGAAAAAATTATTTATTAGAACAATATTTATTTTTCATATACATTTAAATTTTTAGATGAAAAAATAATAATTATTTAACCTTTAAAATGGATATATACATTATATTGCATAGGGTCTGCTATCATGGATTAATAAAGTAATTAGATTGGAAGATATTCCATGGAGTTAAAAAAGTTAAGATTAAAAATATGCTCAAGTCTGCAAAAATTTTAGATATATCACTTTATAATTACTCCATGTCTTTATTTGTTATAACATAACAAATAAGATTCTTTAAAAAAATACTTGTTTCAGTTAATGTTTCCCAAATATTTTTTAGAAATAATTTTTGGAATACTTTGGGTGTTATCCTCTACATAAAGATATAGAAGTCATGACTTTTAATCCTAAATTACTTATGATTCTTCATATCAACATATCTTCTCATATTATATGCATATCTGTTAGATAATCTGAGCTCTATCATCCATTTACACAAAGCTTTTTTTACATCATTGACAAGATTGTAACAAGTATTAGAAAATTTATTCATTGATTTATTGCAATGTAAATCTGAACGTGAATAGAACCCTTTAAAATCCTCCATTGATTGGACATTGTATTTTTTATTTCCTTTCACATTCATTATAGCATTAAAAATATTATCATAAAATTTCTTCTCAATGTGCATCACATCTAAATTACGTCTTATTAAGTTTGTTTTCCAATATGGTAAATCCAAAAAGATACTTTGTTTCTTTAAATCATAGTGATAATTCATTGAAATTTGTGTATTAATATAATCAATATCAACATCTATAATATTTTTGAAATCATATTTTTCAATTACCTCTAAAATTTTAGCACTTTCTTCAAAGGTGGTTTATTTTTATAATTATCTGGCCTTTCCAAAATACCTTAAGATTCATTCGAAATGAATGTTCTATATGTAATAACATACAATGGTTATCAAACTACGAAATATTTCTACCTTTGCTTAAAGAAAATACATCAAAGTTTTCCAAGTAGTAAAAATAAGCTAATCTTCCTACAATACTTTATCTAACAATATTGAATATACTGGAAACTCACTTATAATCCACATAAGTACTACTCACCTCTAAAAGTTTTATTTTCTAGATATATCATATATTTTCACACCTAACTCCCATACATATTTAGCTCCACAATAAGTGGTAGCAAAAAAAATTTTTCTTATCTTTTGGGTTTCTTAAATTAGACATGATAATACACAAAAATATATATTCATCTTTAATACACACCGATGATGGTAAATTATATGGTATAACAATCACTAGGCACAAAGAGTATTGTTGCCCTATTTGGCCAAATGACTAAAATCCATCTATGCACAACCCTAATATAACATTTTGACTTTAACTACAAAAGATGAATGAATATGATAAACATATTTCTAAGATAGAGAATCTGAGAAATACAGTATCACATCTTCTTTAGTAGTATGCTCTTTGTTTCAACTTATACCTTTAGCATACACTTCAAATACAAATAATCTTTCTAAATGATGAGTCAACGGAAAGTAATCTATCATTTTATGAGGAACATTTATTTTTTTCCTTTTACATATATTATTTCTTTTATACCAAAGATAGTTACAAAAAGTTCTAGTAATTACTTTACTATCTTCACCCCAATATATCATGCAGCCATTAATGTAAAAATAATTTTTTTCTATAGGTAAACCCAAATCTCGCATTAACTTTTTTGTACTGTAAAAGCTATCTTTCATTATATTATTCTTTTAAATAATTTAGATAACAACTCACAAATTTCATCAAAATACTTTTCTAAAAAAATAATGTTATGCCTTTAAATTTAACAGTCTAGCCACCATGGTTAAATTTGTGTACCCATACAATTTACCTGATCAAACCTCTTCTTATAATACTTTTAGCATATCATAAAATTATTTTGTTTCTAGTATTAAAATATCATCAATGACATTTGGAATAAAGGAATGAGCAATACCATACTTTAACATTACTTCACATGTATTGTTAGCATTGACATATTCAATTGTAACATTTGAATTAATATTTCTATGTACATAATATTTTGTTATTTATAGCACAACAATTCTTTGTATATTTATACCTAACATAATAGTCTCTAACAAATCTATTTTCTACAAGATGCAGTCCCATAATGTCCACATCTTAAAAACGTTAATTTTGATATCTAAGATCGTTACATGAGCATCTTATTTTCGTTCCATCTATTAATTGAGGATATTTTATAGCAAAACCAACAACCTCCGCAATCTCTGCTACAAACTCCTCTATCAAAGACATATCTTTTAACCTAAAATTCAACTATTCATGATCAGTTAGTATAATGTTTTCCATTCTTATTATTTATAATACCAATATATATTTAATCATAATAATACAGATAATGATTTATATGTATTAAAGTTTTAGTCACCTATTTATGATATTACATAAATATATATATATATATATTACATTAAATGTAGAGAGAGACATTAACATATAAGGAAAATGGTAAAATGATTTTGTATATTATTATATCTGTCATTAAGTAAAAAAATGATAGTATATTTAACCATTTACATATTTCATATCTAAGATATAAATTTTCCACTATGAAATTTCATTATTTGTTTGTATGCCTAATCTTGAAAATATTATTTTATGAAATTATGTATAAATGATGAAGCTTTATGTTATATTTTTTTATATGTTCTTACAACTATGTCTTGTATATTGTGGGCATTTATATGCTCATAGTTAATTGGATTATGAATTGATTATCATTACTATATAGGATGACAGAAGTTCCTACTTACTTCATTATATGAATTCTATTAGTAATCAATATTTACAATACACTTAATAAAATTATCCAATTCATAGAGTTCCTAAATTAATTTATCGATCTCTCTTTATTAATCAAAATAACTATTAACAAGTCCACATAAATATTAATTACCTTAAGAATAATAGTAATAATATTTATAATAATAAAGGTACATTTTATTTTATATATCGGTACAAAATAATCACACCATAGTGGTCCCATTCAATATAGTCAAGTAGACTAGTACTAAAAGTAAATTTTATATTCAAAATAGTCAAGATAGACCTATTAAATATAAAGTAATATATATTGATATGATTTTCAATGAATAGAGTGTCTCACAAATTTCAATAACAAAAGTTCTAAATATATACAAAATGATTAAGAGTCTAATTTAGCAAACATGTAAATGGTAAGGCTAAAACTAAGTTATTATTACAATATGTAATTATAGAATTCAATTTTAGAATCATCTCCAAATATAAAATTAATGACACAATATTGGAGATGATTTTAAGCTAGACACGCTCTATTTTGATATGAATGGGTTTCCTGCATGCTTCCATTATATGTCACTGCAAGATCAAGAATCCATTGGCAAAGATCAATCTTGTTATGTAGCAATTCCATATGTTTTCTTGACAATTGCTTTCTTAATAGATTAACTATTTGGTCATGAGTAAGCACATGTTTGGCTTGGGGCTTTCTTTTGCACTAAGTCACACACAAAGTACAATTCAATTTAATAAGTTTCATGCATGAATGATTGACTGTGTTAAAATTGAGATGTGTGCCTCGAAGTTATCACATAGAAGCTAGAAAGATTCTATGACTGGAAAAGTTAGTTCCTTGAGACAAGTGACAAGCCATACTATCTTTCCAGCCATATTTCCAGCCAAATCAACATCGGAATATGTGCTTAATGGGAAGGCCATGTGGATTTTAATACCATAAAAAAAATGATTTGCTTAAATAGCTAAAAAGCCTTTTGGTTTATATTCAATGGTTTGTAGTTGACTTGTACATAAACAAAGAAAGTTTATCAACTACAAATGAGATGTCTCATGTCTGGATATATCAAAAAAATGTATTGAAGGTGGCAAAAATTCTACAAAAGTCAAAGATGTCCACGACATCAGTGCCATCATATAATTGAAGGGATTGAATTTAGACAAAGGGATTGAGACATCTTTAACACCACTCATACTTGTGTTGCAAAAAGGTCATGAACATATTTCTATTGTAAGAGGAATAACCCAACCCAACTAGGAATCACCATAATCCCCAAGAAAAAATGAAGAAATCCCATCTCATTCAGAGATAACATATAAAATAGTTTTTTATAAATATTGGCCACGAGAATTGAATTTTTTTATAGTGATAATGAGATCATCAATATAATTTAGATCATAATAAAGATTTGATCATTGACTGTAAATGAAGAGGGAGGAGTTGACCATGGAACTATGAAAACCCAGCTGAAGAAAGATATTTTTGAGTACTATGTACCAAATCCATGGAGCTTGTTAAAGCCCATAAACCACATTTTTTAACCTATAAACATGGATAGGTTTGGGCAAGTAATTGAATAATAAGGGTTGTGCCATAAAAACAGTCTCAGTTAATTCATCATTTAGAAAGGCATCATTGACATCATTTTCCTCAAATCCCACCTTTTCATGACAGCAAAAGATAATAAAGCTTGAATATTTCTTTGTAATCAATACCAGGGTGTTGATCATTGCCCTTAGCAACTAGATAGGCTTTTAATCTATCCACTCACCAATCAGCATGCCTTTTTAGACAGAAGACTTACTTATATCCCATGGGTATGAACCTTGAGGGTGGTAAAACTAGGCCCCTTGTCAAATGTTTTATTTGAGTAGTAAGCTCATTGGACATTGTCTCAAGCTAGTGAGATTACGAAATGACTTTGCTCACACTCATTGGTTAAATGGTCAGGGGGAAAAATGTTTGGATACTATATATATCTGTTTGGGTTTGAATATTTGGTTCATTGGTCTTGTAGTCATGTGATGAGTGAGTTGGGAAGGATTATTGGTGTTGGGAGGGTCTGTGAAATTCAAATTTGGAAAAGGAGGATTTGGACCGAGATGGGTATCTATAGAAGGAATAGTAGAATGTGATGGAATAGTTAAGGGAGAAATAATCCTATTGTCTTCTAAAAAAATTGGGATGAGATTGAGTGTGATCTATAATTGGCAAGGAATCAAAAATCACAAAGTAAAGAACCAAAGGATTTAAAAGTACTTGAGGAGGCTATGACACTGATAAACTTTTCTAAGGTTGTGAGAATGATGGTGTACCGGATGCCATTGATGAAGACACTATGATCTACTAGACTTTAAAATGGAGAGGAAGAACACAGGAAGGGGTTTGAAGTTTTCTAAGTTTTAATGGAAGACCTATGTTGAGAGAGGCTGGATTGATTTTGGGTTTCATCAAATAGTATGTGGCATGATAAGAATTTTATTTTATCTGAGATTCAAGAACCAATATGTGTTCTGAGTTGGGGAATAGTTGAGAGAAACACTTGCATTGGATTTGCAATGTTTTTTATTTGAGTTATAAGGTATTGTGAGAGGATAACAAAGGCAACCAAGTTTTTTAATTTCAAATAATTTAGTGTATGACCAAAAGGACTTCAAAAATTGATTTTTCCTTAAGGTGAGGAGTGGATTTTTAGTTTAAGAGTTAAGAAACTATTTGAAAGTCATAAGGCCAATAAGAGAAATCAAGATGGGAATCATGAAAGAGCATAAAGCCTTTTTCATTATGATGATGATGATGTTTGGAGGCACCTTTTTGTTGTGGTTTGTGGGGAGAAGTAGTGTAGCGAGTTATGCCATGAAGCAAGAGATATGATTTTAAAACAATAAACTTAGCACCATTGTCAGAATATAGTGTTTTGGTTGATTTTTGAAAGTAGGTTAAAATAATCAATTTGAGATGTAGAAAATTGTTAGAAATACCAAATTTAGTGACCATAAGATAAAACAATATATATTTTGTATAATGATCAACAAATAGGACTTCACACATTAGTGTAAAGTAGTTCATGCATCACATAGCTTTGGACTACTGATATGAAAGTATTATTGATGAGCTTTATTGATAAAACATGAATGTCATTATCAATGCAAATTTTTATTTGATGAAACATGAAGAAAAAAAATGTTAACAAGATGATGGGCAGTTTTAAGAGAAAGATGCCCAAAATACTTGTCATCCATCAATAGAAGTCCATTCATGCACATTAGCAGCCTTTTTTAATGCTATGATAGATTTTGAGGTGTAGATATCATTGTTACATGCTCCTTTTAGTATAATCTCCCATGAGATCTTGTCTTTACAAGAAAATAAAAGGCAAAAATTCAACAAAGATATTATTTTATTTGGTGAGATATTGAATAATAATTAATTTTTTTCACAAGTTTGAAATACAAAGAGTGCAATGTAAAAGTTCAGAGAGAGTGTGCAAAGCCAAAGAACCAATATGTGAGACTACAAAACCTGAACCTTTACCAAGAATTGTTTCATCAATTTCATCATAGTCAGAACAAATAGATTAATTTGAAAGATCATCTAAAGTATGTTAAAAATCAATGTCAACCCAACTTCAAGACAAACCCAAGTTGAAGCCCAACCCAATTCAAGCCCATTTTGTTTTGATAAATGTTTAATGTGTTTTTTAGTAAAAGTTAAATTAGTATTAGTAAAAGTTTAAATTGTGTTAATGGAAGGTAGGTAGAAGGTTGGTAGAAGTTTGGTGGAAGTTAGGTAAGAGTTAGGCAAAATTAGGTAGATTTTTTTTTTATTCAATGGTTTGGATTAGTTTGCTACTATTTAATCGTGTGGTTGATATTGAATCTTGTAACCTATAAATACCCCCCCTTGTATTTGTGTTTTTTAATTCATCAATAAAAGCTTGAAAGCTTTCTTTTAGTGTTCTTCTTTGAGAGAGTGTGGAGTGCTCTTTTTGTAGAGAGTAGTTTTCTTCTTCTTGATAAATTAGAGTTTTGTTCTCTAATTTTCTCAACATTTGGTATCGGAGGGAGTTTGTGAGATCTTTAGGATATTCTTGAGTATGCTCTGTGGTTGCAGCACTGTCTGATCTTCCACATCAGAAAAGAATATTTTTTGAGATTGGTTTTTGGTTAGAAACATCCAGTTGTTCTTGTGGTTGCTGGAAAAGGTTTGTGGTATGGAGGTGCATGTCAAGGATAAGTTTTGGCTAAAGACTTGGTGATTTAAGCGTTTCCATTGTGACCCACCTCTCTTTCCTGGGAACTTACCTGGTGTACTATTCACGACTACGTACTATTCCAGTATACGATACTATTCACTTATATGGTACTATTCATACAGTTCCCGTGAAATAGTGTGACCCTTTCCAAGTGAGAAGCAGATCGTTGTAAACAAAATGGCTGATCTTCAAGTCGTTGGAGGGATCAATAAGCTCAACAACCAAAACTACAACATGTGGTCAACATGTATGGAGTCTTACCTACAAGGTCAAGATTTGTGGGAAGTTGTGGTGGTGATGAAGTTACACAACCGGCAGTGGAGGATGCAAATGGCATCTTGCGGAAGTGGAAAATTAAAACAGGCAAAGCAATGTTTGCCTTAAAAACCACAGTTGAAGAAGAAATGCTGGAGCACATTCGGGATGCCAAAACACCAAAGGAAGCATGGGATACTTTTGCTACACTCTTTTCAAAGAAGAATGATGCAAGACTGCAGCTTCTCGAGAATGAGATGTTATTGATGACGCAACGCGACATGACGATTGGTCAGTACTTTCACAAGATGAAGTCACTATGCCGCGAAATTTCGGAGTTAGATCCGAAAGCTCCTATTGGAGAAACCAGGATAAAGAGAATAATTATCCATGGTTTGAGACCCGAGTATCGAGGGTTTGTTGCTGCTGTACAAGGATGGCCGACACAACCATCTCTTGTTGAGTATGAAAATTTGCTAGCCAGTCAAGAAGCAATGGCTAAGCAAATGAGTGGTGTCTCGCTGAAGAGTGAAGAAGAAGCACTCTACACCAACAAAAGCAAAGATAGTTTCAAGCGGAACGATGGTAGCAGATTAAAAGCAAATGGTGACAAGATGAAAGGAAAGAATGGCTCTCATCAAAGGGGAGATTCAAAGAATCAAGATAATAGTAGAAAGTTTGGTGGCAAGTGTTACAACTATGGGAAGATGGGCCACATGGCGAAAGATTGTTGGAGCAAGAAAAAGCACATTGAAAGTAATGCTGCTACTTCAAGTTCTAACGAAGATGATTGGGATGGCTTATCGTTGTTCGCTAAGGAGGAAGAAGAATTAACTCTTACTGCAACAACACCCGAAAAGATTGACTACGAGAATGATTGGATCGTAGACTTGTGATGCTCAAATCACATGACGGGTGATAGAGAAAAGTTGCAGAACCTGTCAGAGTACAAGGGAAATCGTGTGGTGGTGACGGCCAACAATTCGAGGTTACCAATAACTCACATTGGTAAAACAATAATTACACCTCGGTATAATCCTAACCAAGTACCACTTGAAGATGTTTACCATGTTCCAGGAATGAAGAAGAATTTACTATCTGTGTTTCAACTAACATCATTGGGCCACTATGTCCTCTTCGATCCACAAGATGTGAAGGTGTTTCGAGACTTCAAGATCTCAGAAAAGCCAACAATGGAGGGAAGACGATTAGAGTCTGTGTACGTGTTGTCAGCGGAGTCTGCATACGTAGACAAGACAAGAAGAAATGAGAACCGATTTGTGGCACATGCGGTTAGGTCACGTTAGCTATTCAAAGCTAAGTGTGATGGTGAAAAAGTCAATGTTGAAGGGCTTCCTCAACTTGACGTATGAGTAGACATGGTATGTGCAGGATGTCAGTATGGTAAAGCGCACCAATTACCATACAAGGAATCAGAATTCAAAGCAAATGAACCATTGGAGTTGGTTCACTCTGATGTGTTTGGTCCCATTAAGGAACCATCAATTGGAGGTATGCGATATATGGTGACATTTATCGATGACTTCTCAAGGTATGTGTGGGTTTTCTTCATGAAAGAAAAATCTGACACATTCTCAAAGTTTAAAGAGTTTAGAGAGTCAGTTGAAGCAAAAGTGGGGAAGAAGATCCATTGCCTGCGCACAGACAATGGGGGAGAATTCAGCTCAAGGGAGTTTTCACAATACCTAAAGGAATGTGGCATGCATCATCAGTATACTTGTGCCAATACACCACAACAAAATGGTGTAGCCGAGAGAAAGAACCGCCATCTTAGAGAAATTTGTCGAAGTATGTTACATGCAAAGAATGTGCCAAGAAGGTTTTGGGCTGAAGCAATGATGACTGCAGCCTTTGTGATCAACAAACTTCCCCAGCCAAAGTTGGAATTTATCTCACCCTTCGAGAAACTGTTGAACATGAAACCTACAGTTAGCTACTTTCGAGTATTTGGTAGTGTATGCTATGTCTTTGTTCCTGATCATTTGCGGAGCAAGTTTGACAAGAAAGCTATTAGATGTATCTTTGTGGGATACAATGACCAGAGAAAGGGATGGAGATGTTGTAATCCAACAAATGGAAAATGCTACACTTCATGAAATGTGGTGTTTGATGAAGCATCTTCATGGTGGTCCTTAAAAAAGGAGGAGCTTCCAGACTCAAAAGAATTCGAAGACAAGTTGCAACAAAAGATGGAGAAGGATACTGTTCAACTTCTACCAAATTCAGAAGAATCAGAAGATTCAAATGGTGATGAAGCTGAACAAAAAGTGACTCAAAGTCCTTGGCAAACTGGTGTGTATGTGCAACCAAGTGAAGAAGGTGGGCCTAGTGAAGCTGAAAAGTCGACTCCAACATCTCAACTTCGAAGGTGAACAAGAACACGGAGGCCAAATCCCAAATATGCCAATGCAACCATAGTTGAAGAAGCAACTGTGGTAGAACCTGAGTTGTTTGAAGAAGCATCAGAGGATTCTCAATGGATAGCAGCTATGAAAGAAGAGATCGATGCACTTGAACGGAATCAGACTTAGGATCTCGTGCCAATGCTAAGAGATGTGAAACCGATATCTTGTAAGTGGGTTTACAAGTTAAAGTGTCGTTCAGATGGGTCAATTGAGAGGTACAAGGCACGATTGGTAGCTCATGGTTTCTCTCAACAGTACGGACTAGAGTACGATGAAACATTTAGTCCAGTGGCTAAACTCACAACTGTACGAGTTCTACTTGCACTTGCAGCCAACAAAGATTGGAATTTGTGGCAAATGGATGTGAAGAATGCTTTTCTTTATGGAGAGCTGGATCGGGAGATTTATATGATCCAACCAATGGGTTTTCAAAGTCGAGATCATCCTAAATATGTTTGTAAGCTACGGAAAGCACTCTATGGATTGAAACAAGCACCTAGAGTGTGGTATGGTAAGTTTGCTGAATTTTTGACACATAGTGGTTATTCAGTAACACCTGCAGATTCTAGCCTATTTGTCAAAGCAAATGGAGGAAAGATAGCTATCGTGCTAGTGTACGTAGATGATTTAATCATAACCGGTGATGACGAGGAAGAAATTCTTCGGACCAAGGAGAATTTATTAGTTCGTTTCCAAATGAAGGAACTTGGGCAGTTGAAGCACTTTCTTGGTCTAGAGATTGATCGTACACATACAGGAATATTTCTTTGTCAACAAAAATATTCCAAAGATTTGTTAAAGAGGTTTGGAATGCTCGAATGGAAGACGATTTCAACTTCGATGGAACCAAATGCCAAATGTGCGCACATGAAGGAAAAGACTTGGAAGGTGCAACAATGTATCGACAATTGGTAGGTAGTCTAATCTACTTAACCTTGACTCGACCTGACATATCTTATGCAATTGGTGTGATGAGTCGTTACATGCAAAATCCAAAGAAACCCCATTTGGAAGCTGTTCGACAAATATTGAGATATGTGAAAAGTACAATCAATTATGGTCTTTTGTACAAGAAAGGGGAAGACTGCAAATTAGTTTGTTACTGTGATGCTAACTATGCAGGTGATCATGACACCAGGAGGTCAACAACTGGGTATGTATTTAAACTTGGTTCCAGAATAATTTTCTAGTGTAGCAAGAGGCAGCCGATAGTGTCATTATCAACAACTGAAGCAGAGTATTGAGCAGCAGCAATGGCAGCTCAAGAGATTACCTGGTTGGTACAGTTGATGAATGATCTACATCAATCAGTAGATTATTCAGTTCCAATGTATTGTGACAACCAATCGGAAATTCGTTTGGCAGAAAAACCAGTCTTTCATGCAAGAACTAAACATGTGGAAGTGCATTATCACTTTGTTAGAGAGAAAGTTCTGCTAGAAGAAATTGAGATGCGACAAATCAAGACAGATGATCAAGTTGCAGATTTGTTCACCAAAAGTTTGAGTATAGGCAAACTCGAAATGTTTTGCCATCAGCTTGACATAGTGTGGAGAATGGGAGCTGACATTGAGGGGGAGTGTTAAAAATCAATGTCAACCCAACTTCAAGACAAACCCAAATTGAAGCCCAACCCAATTCAAGCCCATTTTGTTTTGGTAAATGTTTAATGTGTATTTTAGTAAAAGTTAAATTAGTATTAGTAAAAGTTTAAATTGTGTTAGTGGAAGGTAGGTAGAAGGTTGGTAGAAGTTTGATGGAAGTTAGGTAAGAGTTAGGCAAAATTAGGTAGATTTTTTTTTATTCAATGGTTTGGATTAGTTTGCTACTATTTAATCATGTGGTTGATATTGAATCTTGTAACCTATAAATACCCCCCCTTGTATTTGTGTTTTTTAATTCATCAATAAAAGCTTGAAAGCTTTCCTTTAGTGTTCTTCTTTGAGAGAGTGTGGAGTGCTCTTTTTGTAGAGAGTAGTTTTCTTCTTCTTGATAAATTAGAGTTTTGTTCTCTAATTTTCTCAACAAAGTATAGAATAAATGACATAAGCATCTTCACAAATTTAGCTCATTATCAATTTTTTTATTAAAATAAGAAAATGATTTAAATAATGAAAAAGAAAAATAATCAAAAATAACATTAAATTTAAAATAGTTGCAATAAGTGGACATGATGGTAAGGATGTGTTCAATTAGCCATTTGGTGAGAGAAATTATTTCCACGTTTGAATTTGTTATTTAATTCTGATTATGTTACTCAATTCCAATCTTTTGGTGTATCATACATGGTGAGTCTCACATTGTATTTGTATGTTCGGATCACTAGATTATTTAGCAATGGTGCATAGAAATAGGTTGTTGATGTTCCATGATAATGTTAAGATGTTGCGTTGCTGATGTTAATGTGATGCATGGGTATCTGGGGTGAATATGGAGTTCAAATTGGTTGATAAGTATTATTTTAGATTACATTTTGAGAATTATTTTTATCAAAACCTACTATATAATTATAAGTTCAACTTTTAGTTCTATTTTACTAATATTTTTCTATTTTTTGATCCACAACATTTTTCTTAATATATTCCTTATTATCCCTTGGCCTCTTATCATATATAGGCATTGGGCCTAGACTTGGAACTAGTAAAACTCATGTCCCAGCAATATAAATAGGGCATTTGTTAAATAGATCATGTAATATGAATATGGCATTCTTGATGAATAGAAAACTTGCAAATGGATCATTATAATTTACATACTCATCTCATATATTATTTAAATGAATAGAAATTTCATACTTTGAAACATGATTCAAATATAACTGTATTAAATAGTAGTGTATTCATTTAATCGTCTAACTCTACTAAATCTAATATTGAATTTGATAATCGATTAATATAGATTCTGCACTTAGAGTTCTCAATTTTACTAATTAAGAAGACAATTTTGCCTCGAGTGTGAATTATTTGATCCTATTCCAAATTTAATAGTAGAATTTATTATCAATACAACCTTATAAATGAGTACCCAAAAATTTATTTTTAAAAATACATGTCATTCATTCTTATAATGCAAGTAAAATAAGTATGTTACTCCACTTATCCAACTATAAAAAGGAATGCTTATGACTGGTGGATTATTTGTAAAATAAACTCTCGATCAGCTATAAAAATTGTTAAAAACGATATCATTGTGACATCATCATGTATACTTTCTTTTCAAGAAAATAATAGGAAACTTCATCCAATAAATCCTATGGTAGTTAATATCGGGTGTATCTACATTTCAAGAGAATAAAATATAACTTCATCTAATCAATCTTATGACAAATGATGAGCTTGAAATATTGATGGATAAAAATAAAAACTATTTGAACATTGATGGTGTACATGTTGAAGAAGATAATAAGAAAGAATTAATTACATAATCAGATGAAAATGAATATGTAGATAAAGAAATTTCATTAAAAATTCTGAAGATAAGTAGAATTTAAATATCTTCAATATTAAGTTGTGTTATTTATTTTGTAACTGATACAATTTGGGTGTTAAATATTTTTTTTCACAATTGTAAATGTATATGTTTCTCATTATATTTTGTTAGTACGATATTTTCATTACATTTTAGTTTTGGTATTTTTTTTGATATTTATGAAAGTTGAATTATGTATGATGTTACAATTCAAGTAACCGAGGATCTCAATCTATTGAGAGGAATAGAGAAAATCAACTAATAATTTGTGAATGAGAAATTCAATATTTATTTAATAACAATACAAATATCTCTATGTATTCTCCTACATGTATGTCACTAATATTTTATCTTATGCTATAGCAGATGACATTGTTGGCTTTATCACAGTAATCTTAGGAGATATATGCATTACTGCTGCAACATCAAGAATGATTATTTTCACAATCCATTGTTTGGAGATATAAAATAAAGAAAAGTACTATCAAATATGGATATTTTTTGGGAAGTTTAATTTTATTACATGTATGTAAAATTATTTTTTATTAATCATTACAAAAATAAATATCACAATGTAATGTCAATTTTTTTGTTTATTGCAGAATAAGTACAAATGAAAGTGCTTTGTTGATCTATGAAGGATATAAAACTAGAAAGTAGTGTCTAATATAATGACTTGAAAAATAAACATGAAAAAGATGCAAGGTCAAATAGTATTCTTTTAGATATATAGACAAACTGCTATGAATACTAGAATTATAAGGAGTTCATGGTTTTGTCTCATAACATTACAAATTCAAAGTAAGTTGAATGATCAAGACCTAGCAAATATATTAGAGATTCCAAGAAAAGTTAATAATACAGTAGATTTGTTGAAATTATTTTTTCTAATCTATTTTGATTACCTTTGTGAATACTAAATTTATAACATATTATGTTCATTATTAATAAACATTATTTATTGTTAGGACAAAGAGTGAGACATATACCAACACCATTTGATGTATTTAAGTGAATACACAGATGAATCATTTGAAAACATCAAATAATATTAATGAGTGACTTATTTTATACCGTGTTTAATATTTTGTAATATATAAAACAAGAATTTTATTATTGATATAGAAAAACACAAATGAATTCCATCAATATAAGAAATGCCACAATTTAATCTCATAGGCTTAGTAAGTATACAAAGAAAATGCATTTCATTTGAAAAACGGATCTTATAATATATAATTTATTATAATACAACTGATTTTACATAAATAGGAATACAATAGAAATATACAATGTTAACACCCTCAAGTAGGATCGAATATAAACTTATTTCAATATATATATACACGCATTTATATGCATGTAGACCAGGTAAATGTTTTGTACAAGTGGGCTTTGATGTACCTGGACAAGTAGGCACAAGAAAATGACGAACTGTAAAATTGATATAAACATGTATACGTCTCTGCGAAAATTGATAAAAGCATTTTTGTGATTACAAACAAAAATTATATATACTTAAGGACATATTTTGAAAAAAAAACGTATTTTACTTGCGCCAGTATTGAAGAAAACTCGACGCGAACCAAAAATTTCTTTGAAATATTATTTAGATTACTTTTTTAGAATTGTAAATAGAATGATAACAAACAAAGATTAGTTATGATAACTCCAAGATGCATGAATAGACG
Source organism: Sapria himalayana (assembly GCA_029783825.1). Lineage (NCBI taxonomy): Eukaryota > Viridiplantae > Streptophyta > Magnoliopsida > Malpighiales > Rafflesiaceae > Sapria > Sapria himalayana. Next base: position 1,217,763 of record JAREIK010017964.1, on the reverse strand, counting down.
AAGAACAAATTTATGTATGCGTGAATAGGAGTATAATTAAATAAAAACTGATTTTAAATAAACAGAAGGATGTAATAAAGAATTGGAGCAAAGTTATCAACAAAGCTTCACGTGCTGCACTTTCGGTTATAATTATTTTTTGAATTTTTCATTTAACTTTCACAAAACTATTTAAAATTACTTTATTTCATAATCCGTCACTTAAATAGGAAAACCATATAATTAGATCCCCAACACTTTAATTAGGGCACCAAGAAAAAGTAAAAAATTATTGTGGACTGAGCAAAATATAGATAAAGATTTGAGTAAATTATATTAGAATAATATATATACCCAAATCTTAAACTTTTGATATTTAATATAAATTATATCAAAACTTAATAAATTTTGTTTTTAAATCACTACAAATTTTAAAACTTTTGTCCCTCATTATACGTTTGAATTTTATATTTAGAAAAATTTTAAAAAAATATTGAAACCCAATTTTATTTAAGTTTTGATACACTCATATATATATTTATATATATATATAGATATATATATAATTAACCATATATAACACATATATATACATACATATATATATATATATAATATAAAATATGTGTTTTTAAATATAAATGTATATGCTTATAATACAAATGTATATATATTCAAATAAACATAATATATATTGATATATATATATATCAGGGTTGCAACTCTTGAGAATTGTAGGGTTGGTATGAGGACCAATCGAACCCAACCCAATTTCGGAAAACTCAATGCAAGACCCAACCCAAAATGAGTTTCCACGTGAGTTTACCAACTCGAACCCAATTAGATTTGAAATTATAAATTTCATGTTGCTTTCAGGTTGGGACTCGTTGAGTCGAGTTGTGCCGGGTTGAGTGATCATTTGTAGCATTGTAGAATTTAAATTTTAAAAAAAATTCATTTAATTTTAATATTCTTACTACAAATTATAAATCTCATAAAAGCATTATTATAATATAAATTAGAGTAAAAAAATTCATCATCTAACATAAATTGAAATTTTAATAAAACTTTATTACTAAGTACTAAAAATAAAATGAAATAATTACCATGCAATTTGAATATGAAAAATGAAATAAAAGTTAAAATCAAATACATCTGGCACCACCATCCAAGTTTATGATATTCATTACAACCATAAGTCAAAAATATAACAAATAAATAAAACAAATTTGTTAAAAAATAACTTGTTATTTGCTTTAGCTTCATGTTCACTACATTGCTTGATACTCAATCTAAAATCTTAAAAAAAAAAAAAAGATACGAATGCAAGAGAATTTTAAAAACAAATTACAAAACTCAAAATATTACATCGAATACTCGTATCAATTCTTTTAAGCGACTCAGTTTCAAATTAAAAATTATTAATTTACTACTTCGTCCATGAACATTTATTCCTTAAATAAAAATGTAATATGCCAATATTAGATGTTAGCTAAATAAACAAAATTATAAAAGAATAACAAATAGGTTTTAATTTATAAATATATATAAGCTTACTAAAAATTCTAAAAATAAATCTTAAAGGTCATGAACAAACTTTAAGTCATAAAAATCATTCTTCATATTTTTAAATTATAATATATATATATATATATATATTAAAGTCAAACAATATTGTACACAAATCAAATATTCTATAATTTTAAAAGTTAAACCATTATAAAATACATCATACACTCAATCTTCGACAATAAAAGAATACCCTGGTATAATAATTAAAGTTAGAATTAATAAAATATCATGTATTATCGGAGAAATGACATGATATGAAGAAGCTTTACCTTTATGCTAATTACAAATAATCAAATTTGCAACATCATTTTGTACCCCTTCATCTAAGTACAATCTAGCTCTTATCGAATAATCACAATATCCTCATTTTTCAAAAAATGATGCTATTCTTTTTTATTCTTATTAAAAACAATTTAATCCGTATTTGCATTTTTATACTTACAACTTTAAAATTATGAGAAGATTCAATAATATTATTATAAGTGTTTTCTAACAATGTCCATGAATATTATTGGCAATGCAAGTCCATAAAAAATTGTTACCTTTCCTTTTATCTCATCTACATGGCAATGTCATAACACTTTGAATAACAAAATTTCACATATTTCAACTCATAACAATGATCTAACACCACCACCACGATCAATATCACATTCACTTATTAATGTTATAATAATTTTCAAATTTGATGCTCATCTTTATTGTCATGTCATGCAAAAAAATATTCTCACTTTGTGACCATTGTAAAAGATGGATTTGAATATAATTCACTTATTGAAAGTATATACTAGAAGTCACATATTTTACCCATGTAATACACATTGTGATGATATTTTACTCTTTATTAGTCAATCTCATTCAGTCATTAACACATCCTATTCAAGCATGAAATTAATATCTTGTTCCTTCATTCGTTCAAATATTTTTTATGAGCTAGAGAAACACATAGCATTAAGTATGTTGAGTTCTATCTTGTTGGCACATCCAAACACAATAACTTATTGAACACAATTCTTTCTTCTCCAACACATTTCTTGGGAACTTGTAAGTGAGAAGGATAACTTCTCACATATTTTACATATTTACAAAGACAAATAACTAAATCTTTTACCTCATCGATATTATCTTTTACTATAAGGTTCAAGACATGAATGAAATATCTCGAAAAAAGTTTCTATCTAATATTAATTCATTCTTATTATTTAATTTTTGTATCAAACTTATGACTATTGCATCATTAGAACTTGTATTATCTTTGATCAATGTGCAGAGTTTATCAAATTTCTATGCTAGCAAGCATGTTTCTATGGCTTGAGCAATTACTTCACCATGGTGGGGAGTTTGAACAACACAAAAGTTACTTATCTTTTTTGTAACTTTTAATCCTTATCAATGTAGTGTGTTTTGAAATATATATATCCAAGATTTTGGATAAAATTCCACAAATCAATGGTTAGAGACATTCATAAAACTGATTTCTTAAATACAATCATCCTATAAATTTTCTATGACAAAGTTATTGATCAAATATTGAATTGCAAATATTTTTTTTACCTTTTGATATTGAAAAGAATAATAAAAATTATTATTTTTCCCATTTGTGATATGGATATTTTAGCATGCTTCTTGAGATATCTCAAAAGTGTTCTAGTTCCTAGAGATCTAGAGCATCCAAACATGCGATTACAATAATGGCATGTTGCTTAATCTACTTTATCATCATCATTCTTTTTAAATTTAGTAAAATTATCTCAAATACCAAACTTTGATTTATAAGATTTTTTTAGGACTTGCTCAATACATTATTGTAGAAAAAAAATTATCTATTATTTGTTCATTATAATCATTCATTATTAACATTGACAATTTAATACTATGTATATATATATATATATATAATTATAAATCCACATCAGCACATATACAAAGTGTCAAAGACATAACATACACACACACACACAACACAACACATTATATACATATAGAATTATATATATAGGTTAGAGGAGGCATCAATATTCAACACATACATATACTAAAATACATAACCATAACAAATTTCATACACACACACACACACACATATCATTATATATTATTATATACACTACAATGTTTGTGTATGACTATATGTATATAAAGTGACACACTCACACAAAATCTCATATCTACATAATTATAATTACACTACAATGTATACATTGTACTCTATTGTACTTTAGTACTTATATAAAGTAATTTAGTATTAAGTTTAGTATATAGTAATTAGTATATACACTAAAGAGTAGAGGCTAAACTATATACATAATATATTACCAAGTAAATAATATATATTTATTTATAACAAATTTCATATGTGTGTATGTGTGTGTGTGTCCATAATTCCATTTCATATTTAGTATACACTATAATTAATGTGTATCTCTTTACATAATTTGTTCTAGAATGCAAATTGCAATCTACACTATGATACATTACATATTTACATAATATCTTATAATTACACATGCACACGCACACACACACACATGCACACACACACACACATGCACACACACACACACACATTATACCTTGTTCACTAGTGTATAACTAATTAGCTGCATATGTATCAAATTATAAATTATAAATATATAATTAATAATAGATATGCATTGTATGTATAACATACATTATAGTGAATATATACACGACACATCCACTATAGTATAGGGGTAGTGGATACATTATATACAATAAAACAGCATTGTAATATGTGATATTTGTATATTTGATGGAATTGGAGAGGATATAACACTAACATATATATATATAAACTAACATACATGAGCACGATGCTACAACTCATGCTATCAAGGAATTTTGACTTTTTTTTAATTTTTATTTTCTAAAGTTTTCCTTTTTTTTGTTTATTTTTGTGTTTATTTTTGTGTCTATTTTTGTGTTTATTTTTTTTTTTGTTTTTTTTTTGTTTATTTTTTTTTGTTTCTTTTTATATTTATGTTTTTATTTTTTATTTTATTTGTTTTTTATTTTTTTGGATCCATCTCAAGTTGGGATTAGGTTCGGGTTGTATGACTCATAAGCCCAAACTCATCCTGATTTAAAATCGGGTTGAGATTTTTCAACACGAACCCGACATAAACTCAACGAAGTATCAACCCAAACCTAAGTTTTTCTCAGTTTGGGTTTGAGTTACTCGAGTTGACCCAACCCAAGTTGCACTGCTTATATATAGATATAGATGTGTGTGTGTGTGTGTGTGTTTGTGTGTGTGTGTATTTATATACTTATATCTATAGTAGTCATAAATTTTTGATCTAGTCATAACTTCTTCCATCTTTAATTTTTTTTAGATGTCACGACTTCTTTCAATATATTAACTTCAGCCTCTTTCATATATAGTGTCTCATCTATCTTTATGGCCGCTTTTTCTTTCATATGTTTATTAATTAAGATTCTTATTAGTTTCATCTCTCTCTTTTTTGGTACTTCATTAATAAGTAGTGTGACTTTTCCATTTGTGTTACTTTTGATAACTTTGGGAGTTCCCACATCAATTACTATATTCTCTCCAAATGAAATTATTATGGCATCAATAATATTATCTACAACATCATTACAACTTATATTTCCTTTTCCTTATATTGTGACTTTTAGAAAATTCATGACATCATAGCATGTATCTTCTTCAAGGCATGTCATGATTTCTTCTTATTGTAGAACTTCTACTTCTATGACTTCTTTAGTATCTTCAGGCTCGCAACTATTTAGAAAATCATTCATTCTAAAACCAATATTCTAGTTTTTGGCTATTTAGACGAGGCTATATGTTTTCTAGTATTTTTTCTCATCATTATCTAGAATCTACAGGCTTTATAAATTTTGAACTTTGCTTGTTCTTTGTGCACACAATGTGTGAATTCTCACTTCCTAATGTCAATCAATGCGTATCTAGTTTCCAAAAGGAATCAACTTAAATCAATAGTACATATGATTCTTCATCCATGTCTACCACCATAAAATTAATAGGAAAGATATAGTTATTGACTTTGAATGATACATTTTCAATGATTTCTTTTAGAAATTTAATTGATCATTCAGCCATTTATAGAGAAATTGGAATCATCTCATCTAGATTCAACTTATTTACTATAGATAATGACATATTGTTAACACTTTCTCCTAAGTTACATAAAACTTTCTAGAATGTGTGCTCCCCAATAATACATACAATAGTACACTTTTCTAGATCTTTCAATTTTCTCAAAAGGTTTTTTGGATAATTGTGCTATATATATTGGTCATACTCATCATTTATCAAATAGAAGAAGCCAACCAATATGTAGAGCAAAGGGTACTTATTTCAACTTAATAACAATGTCCTAATATGTTACCATCCGAATATGCTAGATCATGATAATTTATTATATAAAAGATATGAGAGTTGGGATGCATCATATCATATAATTCTTTAGAAATACTAGGAATAATATAGTGAACTACACTAATTAATGAAGCTCTAGTTTTAATTTCAACTATTATGAAGAGAATAGAAGCCAAAATCAAACGAAGGGGTACAAGCTATCCTAATAGAACTAAAGAAAAAGAATAATGCCCAAGACAATTAGATGAGGGTGCATAAAATTAGAATAAATAAAATGATTTCAATGATAAAAAACATGAGCACCACCTAGATTAGTTGGCATTATTAATGAATGAAAAAAGAGTAAACAAACTATCAAGTGATATGAAAGTAGTGATTTACTCTTCAATATTACCTAGAAGTGTGAAAGAATATCAACGCATAATGAAAAAAAAATTTTAGAACTATTGGCGATAATAGTGTCATGAATTACCCAAAAGTCATGATCCAAAGCAACAAATTGAATTTTAAATAAGAGAATTATGAAACTTTTGTGGGTAACAAATTCATTTCCTCAAAATTCATGCTTAAGCTTAAAATTCTCTAACAAGTTATGAACCCAACTAAATAAAACTGAAATGATAATGGATAATAAGATATGATGTAGCTCACCTGACAAGGTTATGACTCCAAAAGAAGTTCAAACTTAAGATTCACCCAAATATTAAAAAAATAATAATGATGAAAATACAAGAGTGAATAGAGCTTAATTATTGCCATGAATAGAACTAAATAGATTAGAATGAAGTCAAAAGTAAGTTTTTAATGAATTTAATATTTCCTCAATAATTTAGGAATGAAAAATTGAATGAACACTTTCAAAAGTTTTTCAATATATAATGGAACATAGAAATGAACATACTATTTTCCATAGCTTTAGCCCAAATATTAAACTATATTAAATTTATAAATGATATAATAAGTAGTCAAAGAAAATTAGAGATATATGGGACATTGAATATGATTGAGAAGTATAATGTGATCATTCAAAGAAAACATTCGAGAAAATTAAAAGACCCAAAAAGTTTTATTATACCTTGTACTATTGGAGTTCACATCATTGGGATGACACTAACAAGACCAAGATTCAAGTGTTAACTTAATGATAATGTCAATTGCACAAATATTAAATCTCACAAAATTACTTCAACATCTCTCTCACTCCATATTACATAACAAAATATTAAGTATGCAATTGAAATTTATCAAAGATGTATTTGTCAAGTTGTTAAGGAAACCTGAGCAAGGAATAAGGCACGTCTAGAAATAGCCATGACTAGATTGCGATCATGTTGGCCTATGGCATTACTCATGCCATATTGGGCCAGTGCCAACCATGCCTTGTGTTCAACCAATCACAACTGGCATGCTTTGCTTGTTAGCATGATCCGCAAACATGGTGAGTCAGTGACTTATGACTAAATAGAAGTCATGTGTGGTGAAAAATATTTTTCAAACCTAGTATCTTGGCATGGCAGCTGCCCATTACATTTACATAATGGATACCAAAAAAAGAAAACAATAGACTATGCCTATTACTTTTGATGTCATTTTAAAATATTTTAAATTTTCATTTTTATATATTTTTTATTGTCGTTAGATTTCATTACAATAGCTACATAGTAGAAATCCGATGGCTATCAAATTTCTGCACATTGTAATTATAAAAATTTAATATATATATATATATATATATATATATATATATTAATATAAAAAATTCTATAAATATAGAATAGAACTTTTTTCCTCTTCATTAAATTCATTTCCTCACTTCTCCTCTCTCTTATTTTGTAATTTACTAATTTGTGTTTTTATTTTCTTAATTTCCCCCTTATTTCGTTCTTCTCCTTTATATGCTTAGCTCTTTTTGTATGTTATGAGCTCTATACTAGCTAGTTTAGAAAAAGAGGTGGCTTATAATTGTTGCTCAAATAAAGATACGTTGTTATGATGCATTTTAGAATTTTTTATTGATTTATGTTATTATTAATAATTTATAAAAATTTAAAAGCATACATTTTAAAAAAAATAGAATTATAAATAAATAAATAAATCATAAATGAAAAATAAAGATTATAGTGATAATGATTTTGACCTATATTTAGATAATAATGACAATCTTACCAAAAGGTCCAAGGCCAAAACTAGGTTCTCTCCAATGACTTCTACCCATTTCCTTAAAAAACTTAAAACTATGCAAGCTTTATTATATAAATGTAGGAGGGAAGATATGATCAAATTAATTACTTTCATGAGTTTTCAAATTAGAATTTATGAGGATCCAAGTGCAGTCAGTATTATGCAAACTTTCTATATGCTTATTATAGAAGTTCTATGTCCACTAGAAAGATAACATAATAAAATATTATAAGTCAGAAAAATAATTAATAATTAATAAATTTATGAAGTATAATGGAGAGATATTAATGACATCTGACATATAAAATAGTCATGATGATGCATCTTTCGCATATCTCAATACCAATTTTATAGATTTTAGGTGGAAACTTAATAAAAATATTTTAAATTTTTTTAGATCCTCCATACTCATGATTGTCATACCAAATATGACTTTTTGATAAGAATCTTTAATGAATTTGATATTCAGAATAAATTTTTTAGTATTATATTTGATAATACTTTGAATAATAGTGTCATCATCAATATACCTATCATAACCATTAGAGATAAATAATTAGATAAAATATTATACAATTGGTGTAGGTGTCACATAATTGTCCATATAAGTAGATATGAAAGTTATTTCCCTCGAATTATAAAAAAATTAAAAATTCACAATAATACCTTATCATTCCTAGCAAACAAGACTTTAGCAATCAATATTTATCAAAAGATCTAAAAAAATTCAAATGGATGTAACATACCATTGTAATTATACTTATTTCATTTTAGAGTCAAGTATTGGCCTCTAATACATAATATTCAACTACATCAATAGTAATAGTGATAAAACATATTATTTTTGATTCAAGGTAGGATACTAATTTTATGAAATTAAAATGATTTTTTATGATACAACAAACATGTATTCATTTATCTACACTCTCACTACTTTAGTTACACTTATGTATATATGCAATATTAATAGCTTGTTTAGCAAGTATAAAGAACATACTATATTTAGTACCATGGTTATTAAGATATTAAATCCAATCTAACTCTGTATTGCTTGGCTACATGTATGGATCCTATGGTTAAAGTGGAATGAGCAGAAAATATATTAAGTTACATATCCACTTGCATGAACCGCAAAAATGAATCCGAAGGATTCATTCATTAAAAAATAACTAACATATTTGTACATTATAACATTAGGTATGGTAGTTGTGCAGTGAGGCTTTGAGGATACATATGGATGCCATACTCAAAGATATTGACTTTTCTATTTAGTTAGCTATGAGAAAATGATAGAGTGGTCTATCAAATAGGAGTTAGTCCTCTCGATACTTAGATACTAAAACTACTCCATCCTATCACATGTTGATGATATGAATTTATATATTTTGAATTGGTAGAAATTATATAAATCCACTAATCTTGTGCTATATAAGATGACACATGATCTACTAACCCCTCTAATATATTAGTATAACATTTGAGTCTACTTTTTCTATTATTACTAATGTCATTTCAGATAGGTGATATAGACAATGACTAGATTTATAGAAGCACTTACATGCTTGATGGATTTGAAAGATTCAAGGTTAACCATTTAAGATAAAGTAAAAGAGTTATTGATAGATGATGTCTCATGGGACATCAAAGATATTGAGACCACCACTAGTGTTATCTTTAGAATCATATATAATTTTTTTTTCATAATCAAAGCTGGTTTCTCTCCTTCTTCTATCCTCCATGATTCCCTCCAAAAAAACATTGGAATCCTTTCTAATCCTTGAAGAATTCAGCTTTGGATGACCAAATTTGAGCAAGGGTGGTGGAAGAGTTGTTATGTACATAGATAATCCAACTTTGGATGACTTTCCATCATCAATAATCCAACTAGCGCTTTTTCCCCAACTTTCATATAAGCATTTCCAAACAATAAGAAGGGCCAACTCTTAATGTTGCTAGGTTAACGTCCAATTAATCTATACAATATTTCCATTTAAGTTTTCTATCCCAAGATCCATTATATCATAAAGATATACCTTCAACTAAACTTCGCAAGAGCGGACTTATTCAACTTCTTAGCCTTACATAATTCCAAGTCTTCCATTCACTTAAGGTTATGTATGTATTCTCATGAGACCATATGCATTTTTTGTAATTCCTCACTGTCGCACCATAGAAAGGCCCTATACTTTCTATCCAACTCCTCACAAATTTAGTTAGGCAACTTCGAGTTTTGCATGGTGTATAAAGGAATAACATGCATTATCAATTGCATGAAAGTCATCCGCCTTGCAAAAAAGAGAAGTTTCCATTTCTACATAGTCCTATGAAAATCAATCCCTTATATCTTGTGCTCTCATGCCCCCCCGATCATTAAATAGATAAGGCAAACTAAGATTATAGATCAAACAAAAATGTTTTATAGGTGCCCTCTTTTTAACCCATGTAGGCTATTTTACATTCCTTATATAAGCTAAGTTAAAAGGGGTAACAACATTTAAAATTGGCCTGGTCATTCCTATAGTTCAAAATATATATTTAATCTATTTGATCTATTTTACATTGCCATTGTAGGAACCAAGGCCAATGCCTATGAGATGTCTTGCCATATTAGCTAGCAATTTGTATGTGATGCCCAACATGTTGGTACTACCCAATTTTTTCTTTTATAAAATTACAATCTTTGATTTTTTTTTGAGCTTTCTAGTTGATTGATTTTCATAAGAACACTTCTTAATCAAATTTCTCCATATTTCCATTCTAGCTAATAAGCCTTTTGGTCAATAAGTCCACTTATCTATTCAAGCAAGAGTCCTTTCATCGAGGAAAGTACTTATCACATGTGAAGGTAAAACTAATAAGTGAAGAAGCGTGTGAAATAAGGATCTCATCTAGTATAACTAGCATCTAAGCTTAAGGATTCGAGATATAGAAAAATTCAAGTATTCATATCTTATTATCATGGTTTCAATAATGAATCAAAAACCATATATGATAAAAGCTAGCAAAGTGGATAAGTAGACTCAATATCTCAATACTCGAGCTCAAATCAATATGAAAAAAAAGTTTTCACATAGGCCTTGCAACGAAACTTCTATGGTAACTATGAGTGGGTGATGATACTATAGAGTAGGTCCAATGTATTTTAATCGAGGAAAAGGGGCATTTTAACTACTTTTGTTTTTCTATATACTCATTCAAAGATAAATAGTAAGCAACGAAGTTGATAGGATTGACCTCCTAAAAGCAGAAGTGTGCTCATGCCTTAAGTTAGAGAATTCCATATCTTTTCTTCCATTGGAGACATTTTCATTATAGTTGCATTGTACAACATTGATAGCCGGTTGCCCACTCCACTTTTCTGAAAGTCTCCATTTATTTAAACAAGATTCTTCTAGTGTGTTAGATATGAGCCATTCCTAGGCCAATGTTCGGATACATCTGAAGAAGAGTTTCTCATGGGGGAAACAAGTTCATTTTTAAATCTAGCTAGGAGGCAAGAGATGATCCTGCCATACCAACCTACCAACAAGTGAGATGGGGACTAGTGAGAAGTAATGGATTTGAGTTGTTCCTATTTCTAGCCGTTGATAAGAGATCAAAGTGTTAGAAGATAACCATAAAAAACAAAAAAGGAAATGAGATGTGTCTATTTAAATTGACATGACTACATGTATCGAGTATGCTCCCTTGACACCTTCCTTAATGAAGTCATGGAAGAGAGTAGTGCTTCAAGTTCCTTTAGCAAGACATCAATAATAACATATTCCTTAGAATGTGATGTCATATAAATTCGAATAGGATGTTAAGAAGTTGTTGCATATTTAAGAAATGGCTTATGCACATAATGAAGAAAATGAAGTAGTTGTTGAGTTAGATGTGGTATTAAACAATTTTCTAGGTCTTTCTAAACCTGGTCATTAGTAAGCTAACAAAAAGCTGACTGGCCCAAGGCAAAGAGTTCATTCATGGTATAAGTTCATTCTACTAAGAATGATGAATTTCCTAAAATTAGGGGCGAAACAATAAAATTAATGGTTCAACACTCCAATCACTAAAGTTTTTGGGTGATTTGACATGTAATTACTATTTTAATTATACTTATTTGAGCATTTATGAGAGAAATTTTATTAAATTTCTATTTTGCATAAATTTGATAAATATTAGTAAATTCATAATTATTTTAGGTGAAATTGGTAGACTTGGTAGAACAGATGCTTGGAAGGAAGAGAAACAACGATAAGTCATGACATTTTTTATGTAATAAATAGGGGATACCTTTCATGATTTTACTAAGTAATTACAACATAATTTCTTGGTCATAAATATATAAAATTAGTCACGACAATCATTATAAGTTATGACTATGTTGCTGAGTTGACAATATTTTCAAGGAAATTAGTTTAAGTTGGAGGAACTATAAAGAATTGGCAGTACTGAAAACCACTAAGGTAGTGAAGAATAAGTTGTCTAACAACCAAATCCTAAATTGTATCTTAGGTAATTATTGCGATTCAATTATGATTAATAGTTACTCTAGGATTTGGATACAACCTAAACAAAAAAATTATTCTAAATTGAATAAAAGTTTGATACCTATAGTGGAAAAATATCAATACAAATAAAGAATTTTAGAAAATCAAAATAATCACATCATAACTTTCTTGGAGTTATGCAACATGATGAAGATAAATGAAGTTAGCATAGATAAACTTGTGTAAATATTTCTAACCATGTTTTTTCTACCTCGAATCATCTTTGAACTATGAAGAAATATTAGTCAATTTAAACTAGGGTAGCAAGAGATGTTTAATGATACTTAAGACCAATTCAAATAGTTTTTGAAGAGATGGCTACAACACAAATTTGAATTTAAACTATGGTTCTAAGTTCATGCTTTCTAAAATGAGATGACTACATGATGAGATGCATGAATGATATTGCCTTTGGTTGTTCTATTATGAACAAGTAACTTGAGGAAGTGCATTATCAATTTAAAAAGCTAAAATAAAATAAGTACTAAACTTCAAATCATAGAGTATTTAGAAGGAAATAAGCAAACGTATTCGAGTTGAATAGATTGACCACAATGAAAGCTAAGTTGAACATATTTTTGAATATGTTTGGAGCCCAAATGTCAAACTTGAAGAACATATAATGTTGTGACATAACTTGAGGAACATATTTTCAAAACTCAAGACACAACCTAGTGTCATGACATATAATGTTGTAATATTTTTCAATGTCACAACATACATATGACCCACTTCCCAACTCATGCTTCCAACATTGACAAACAAAAAAAGTGGAGAAAGGGGAGGAGATACAGATTGCCCAAAATGATGATCAGAAGAATGTGCAAGAGAATGCCAATGTAAATTGTAAATATTTTCCTCCTAATATGTTTTCCCATATTGTTTTTCAAAGGAAAAGATAGACTAGTAATTTTAAATATTTTACAATATTTTTTGGAAGTTGGAAGTCAATTTTCTATTTGCCAAAATCCTATCTTAGATAATAAATGATGTGAACATTAAGAATAAAATGAATGGCAAGAAAAAGTTGGAGCCTTATAGAATGGTGAATATGATTGACATCTATAACACTATCAACTAGCATGAACTCATGAGAAGGCTAAAGGATCTAAAAAGTTTTATGATATTATATAATATTAGGGAGCATGCTTTCTGGAAGGCACCATATGAATTGAGATTAAGTGTGAATTTGATGTCATTGTCAATAATATGAAGGTTAAACATAAAAAAATAAATTCAATCACGCTCTCATTTAAAATGACTAATTGTTCAATCAAGTTTCCAAATTGTATATTTAATGATGTATTACAAAATGTTTGTAAATTTATTTTTATGGTGGATTATATTGTGCTAAATATTGAGGAAGACAAATACCCTTTATTGATCTTATGATGACTATTTTTAGTCATTGGATAGATATTACTTGATATCAAAAAAAAAAAGAATTCATATTTTTAGTGGGAAAATAATAAGTAAAATTCAACATTTACAAAATCATGTAAAATTTAGACTATGATAGAAAACCATTATTGGAGAATAGATAGGTTCCTATGCAACATAATAATATAAAATATAAACTTCAAATTGAAAGATTTTTATATAAGATTGTTACCTAGAAAAAGGTAGAGAATATGATAAAAAAGATAAGCTCTAATTTAAAAAAAATAGAGGAATTCACAATGAAGAAGAAGACTGCAATGAAAATATTCTTCAAGATCACAACTTCTAGAAAATTCAAGTCAAACTACTATGAAAATGCAAAGAAAAAAGCTTAGAATGTGAAGTTATCAATTCTACAATATAGAGAAATTATTGAGGAGAATGTTAAGATTACGAAAGAAGTTTAAACAAAAAATTCCATAGTTGATGGTTGATTCCCTGGAAGAATAAGACGAGGCATTAACAACAAAGATGGAATATCCAAAGGCATATGAAGATAAAGTAGTTATAATTATAAAAAAATTTTGTGAACTCTAATGACATCATGACTTTACATGCTAGATCAATGAAGAAAATCACAGTAGGAGATAAGGCTATGAAAATGGAGGAACAAAAACTTAATGATAAAGTCATTACTTATTTAAAAGCAATAATAAATATGATCTAGAAAGTAATTCCAAATTCCACAACTTTATAAAAAGTTATGGCTTTACCAAATTAGAGAATAAGCAATGATATCACAACTTTATCCTAAGTTCATGACATCTATGGAAGAATACTCTAAAAGAACAACTCTAAAGATTAACTTTATATTGGAGAAGAAATCAAGAAGACATGCAGAAAATAAATACTAAATGAAGAAGATTTCTTGCACCATTAAGATCATTGACTAGATTACAGATCTAATGAATATCTAGCTATAGATGCTAAATAAAGTACTGCTTAGAAGGTAACCCCAAGAATTTACTTTTTGTTTTGTGTGATGTAATAAATATTTAAATGTTTTTATGAATGTATATATAAACTCTCATATACCTATATTCATAGACACCCAAAAGAAGTCCTGGAACTCAAACCAAACTAAGATATTCTTGCAAGTCAACTGAAGTTGCAGCACTTAAAACCTATCATAACTTTCATTTTAAAAGAAAAGTCATGGCTACAAAAAAAGTCATGATATTTTTTCATTAGCTATGACAAACCCTAATCCTATATAAAGTCCCTTACACTAATTTTTCTCACACTTCTAATTATTTTTCTTATATACTCCAATGAAAACTTTTATATCCTTAAATTTTGAAGATATAAGCAAACATGGATAATGAGATGTTGATTTCACAATTAAGGATAATGTGAGAGACCAAAACAAGTCGCTAAGTCAAGGCAAGGAAAATAAGAAATTCACCACCGAGACTTGAAAAGGGCTTCTAAAAAAAGTCTTGAAAAGGGCTTCTAAAATGAGTCTTGAAAAAGGGTGAATTCTTGAGAAGTAATTTATAACTTTCAAGCGGGTGAGTTCTTCGGTAAAATAATTAACCCTTCTTTTATTACTATGCTACGAAGAGGTATCACACTTCCCAAAGTAAATGAAAAGGGCTTCTAAAATGAGTCATGAAAAATGAAGATAGAATTAAATGGTACTCATGGATATCCCCCTAACATTTGGTAGTTATAAAAAGAGGGACTGAAAGAGGAAAAAAGTAAAAAAAAAACATTTATGAATGTGAATAATAAAGCAAACGTGCACAAGAGGTATCACACTTCCCAAAGATAAAATTTATTATCAAACATATTTGAACACTATTTAACTAGGCAAGAAGGTGACATGGGAGGAGTTATTGATATTCTAAAAGTAATGAAATTGAAAACCAACTATAGGGAAGTGCACTGCAATATGGAGATAATATTGATGTAGAGCTTCATAGTGGTGGAATTGGAGAGATGAATAACAAGCGGGAAGTGGATATAAAAAGAATAGAAGAGAGTTATAAAACTAATGCAAACAGACGAGATGCATTGTGTTAGATGCATCTCAATAAGAAGAAGCTATGATTTATTACTGCATAAGAAAATTTTGAAGATCATTATATGAATATCTTGGATGAGATGATGCAAATGGAGACAAGAGTGATAAAAAGTACTAATTCATTTTGAAAGATTTATGAGTCTGTCATAGGTAAGTCAAAAAATTATTTTGAAAAAAGATTACTTAACAGACAAAAACTTACACTATCTAGAGAAAGAGCGGATTGAAGATTTGGGAAAGTATTGTGAGAAATAAAGATAAATATACTTTATGCTTGGTTTGTTTGAAGATTCACTGAACACCATTGATAGATAGCAAGATTCTTTGTGCAATGTGATTGTTCAGATAATCGAATGGGTAGCAAGCATTAAAGAAGATTCATGAAGACCTTCTACATTCATGCCCACATTTGAGCCCATCAGAGATAAGTTCCCATTTTAGGAATTGTATCCTTATAGTCAATCCTTATGTCCCATTTTTTTTCATATTTAGATATTGAATATGTGTCTTATTTGGTGATGTTATATTTCTTCTTGTTTTTTTATGAGTATGTATTGGAGAGATTTGACTAAAGGCATCTTTTGAGGGAATTTGATGTATATTTGTGAAATTATAGCTATTTTAGGTAAAATTAATAGATTTGTTGGAGTTAAGGCCTTGGGAGAAGAGAAATAATAGATAATCATTAAATTTCATATGAAATGCCCAGGGTACACCTTCTAAATTGTATTGAGCAGTTGTGACATTCTTTCTTGGCCATAACTTTATGAAATACATTGTGATAATTTTTATATATCATGACTCTACAACCAAGTTATCTCAATCTTTTTATTATGACATATAATCTTCATGACCATAATATTTTCTAAGTCATATTGGTACTATTTCTAAAAGACATAATGCTCATGACAGTATTTTTATACCATGGAAGTCATATCTCACTGGTATAATTAGTCATAATAATTTATAATGATGAGACTTTTCAATACAGAGCTAAAATTTGGAGTATTTTGAGTAACAACATTATTTTTCTCTGCTAGATTTTATTTTAGAGAGCATATACTCCACTCATGACATTTCCAAGACCATGATTTTGTGCTCTGGCTAGAAAATACCAAATTTATTATTATTCCCAGTGGTATGACTTTATATTACAAAGAGTAAATATATCAACAAGTATTTCCAACTCCGTGACATTTTGTTACCAAGTAAAAATATCATTCATGGTCATTCTCAATGCCACAACACTTAGCTCCAAAGAGAAAAAAATCAAACTATGATCATTCTCAGTACCATAACTTTGAGTTCTAGAAAGAATTTAACTTAGTCATAGCATTCCCAATGCTACAATATTGCACTCTAAAGAAATATTACTTGAGTCGCACTATTCAATATGGCCATGAATTTAGTACTCTAGCATTGATTTAATGAGACTAGAAAATCAAGACCTCAAGCTAGTGTTGTGTCATCTAGCTTAAAGAATCACATGGATCTCCGTGGCATATAACAAATACAAAAAAATTTTCATAGGAAAGAAGACGAGAGGAATTAAATTTCACACCTAGAGCAACAATAAGTCATAGGTGGTATGATTACAAACCCCAATTAGGAGTAAATCCAAGGTAAACACAATCAATATTTGGTTAGGTTTAGGTTTTAAAACTTAGAGCATCACTTAGTCTTTCGTTGAGAACCCATAATTACATGAGATGTCACTCAAGATAGCTTTCACAAAATCTTACCCAATATTAGACTAATTAAAGATCTATGGTCGGTTTAACATACTTAAGGTGATGAAAACATAATTTTATAAAATATATATTTATGGTAATGTTGTAGTTTGGGTGTTGATGAATATGAGTATTAATCACAACTAAAATTTAACTTTTTCACGATATCATAGGTTTATGTGTGTGGGTTATGGTTGATGTCAGTATGCATATCATAGGATACACTCATTTAGTATGAGTCAAAAGAAGTAATAGATATTCTAATCTTAATGCATGAAATAAATCTGTGTAAAACTTTGAGATTAAGATAAATTTAATCATTATAAATGTGATGCTTACACAGCAGAAAGTATGAACATACTTACGGCCAACATATTTTTCATCTACTAGATGAACATGCCTCGAGTGATGTGAGAGTTAAGTAAAATATCTGACATAAGAGTTTTACCATAATATTGAAGTCATATGTTGGCCATGATAAAATGATGACAACAGAGTCACGAGGCACATGCAAGAGAAGTTAATGTGTTACCTAAAAAATAAATGTGTCATACTAAAGAATAAGTCATGTGGCTTATATTAAAAAATATAAAAATGACGAATATGAGGGTATTATTAAAGATAGTAATAGTCCAAGGATGAAGTCCATCTTTTATGCAAAAAAAGAATTAAGACATTTTGATACTAATATAAGAATCAAAGATAATATTGACTAAATATTAAAGAAGTATCATCATGCACAAGGATGTGGTTCAAAGTATTTTATGCAAAACCAATGTCTCTTCTCAACTCAAGCAATAATTTCATTATCAGTTATCAAACATCCTGTAAAATCCATAAGATTAACATCTAGACTTATATCTATTTTAAAATTTGTGATAGGTATATTTGTAGGCCATGCCAATTAATAAGTTGACACACAAAATTGCAACATTAATCCAATAATATAGCATCCCAAAGAAAAAATATAAAAGTACATTACGATTCATTTTCTTCTAAAAGGACATGAGAATAGGGACAACTAATGAAGATGCCATGAATAGCCAGGCATTACTGGACATAGTCAGATCATGGCATGAATTATCTTTATTTTTATGAGCAGGAAATTCAAGAATTAAGAAATAGCTTCTCGTCCATTAAGGTCTAACCAGCATTATACTCCAGGTATATTCAAAATCCCAGCAAGCAAGCCTATGTATAGCAGAGACCAAGGAATAATACACTATTAGTGCATTTCCTTCATTTATCCTAATTTATCATTCCTATATGTTGAGTACTACAAAGCATAATTGTAACAACAGTTCATGAGTAACTCTCTTCTCCTCTAACTCCAAGCCCTTAGCTGCTTCTAAGCTTCTGGCTTGTAACTAAAAAGGTGATATTATATTCACTAAAAAAAAGCTAACCTCTAGCCAATTAAATATTTATGAAACTTAAAAGTAAATACTTATTACATTATTTTATTTCTTTAAGATAATAGGGTTTATAAAATAAAAGTATATATTTAAAATAATCATCAACCATTAATATATTGCTTAAAAAATAGATGTCATACTAAAGAGTAATAGCCATGGTGAAATACTGAAATAATGAGGAAAATATCATTGATAGTAAAAGATGAAGGATATGGCAACCTTTTATGGAAAAAAGAGGCATTCTGACATGATACATTATTCATCAAAAAATTGAAACATTTACTTAAATAAAGCATCATCAAGCAGAAGAATGTGGGTTATTGCATCTTACACAGCCCAAGTCTATCTACAACTCAAGCAATTGATAGTTGGCTATTAGTTAATTAAACATCCTATAAAATCCATTGCACTTAGCAACTCAGCCACAAGACTAAACCAATAATATAGTTATAGGGACCTGCTAAAGATGACGAATGACTAGTCATATAACCTAATGTAAATAATTGGTAGGGATGAATGCATGAAATACCATTTGTGCGAGCAGGGAACTCGTATTGTACACTGGACATCCTCAAACTCACATTGCTGAGCTACGTAGATCTTCAGTGTAAGTCTGCTGAATAATTACTGCACCAGCATGCAATATCTAGCAAGATTCACTAAACTGAATACCATTCATAACTCACTTTTAATAGTTACTGGTACATTGTGGAAGTTTTTCGCCTTTATAACAAGGAACAAGGCTCGATTGGTAGATTAACCAATGCTTTGCCAAGAATGGAGAAGTTATCTATTCCAACCAAAGAAAGGCCGAGCATTGAATAATGCCAACTATCAATTGGGTATTGAACTAAATTTGCTCCATTATTAAATTGCTAGGACAATGACAGGGTGCGAGCTTACTGTAAGAATTATGAGTATCTAGCCATTGTATAACTTATCGTAAAGAATAAATAAAAATTAACTTGGAGTTTGTGGGGATAGGATGCTGGATGTATAGGCTGTTGTAGCTTAAACAAGGATAGGGGCAAGCTATCAAAAACAAACTCTGTTAAAACAACGCTTTGAAATGGAATGAAAAGAAAGGTAAATTAAAAAATATTGCTTACATTTTCAAACAACCTCTGTTTAGAGGATATAGAATAATTATATTTGCTTCATTAAATATTATACTTTTTTTGCAGCACAGGAAATTTTGGTAAATTTTGAAATTAATTATTTAAAAAAAATAATGACGTTTTCTTAAATAGAATATATTTATGATGAGAGCTTTTCATTTTTATTTTTTCACTCCTGCCCGTTTGTGGATCCGGACCAAGCTATCAAAAACTATATTTCTATTTTTTATTAAATGGACTTTTCACTTCCTAATAAAAATGGTGTGAATGATATTTTTTTAAACTATTTAATAAATTATACATTAGTAATATATTATTTTACTATAATTTGGTATATTGGGAAATAATGATTTAACAAATTTGTCAACAAATAATTATAAATTCATGAATATATTTAAGAAAAGTAGGCAAATTAAAAATAATTTAAAATAAAATAATTATATATTTTTTATTTTTATTTCCAAACTTAATTTATTTGTAATATCATTTATTAAAAAAAGTTATTATAATATAGAATTTAATTTAAAATCTTTCATAAATGAATAAAAATTAACTTTTTGAGTAACTAATTTATTATTAAATGAGAAATAAACTATACAAATAAAAATACGAAAATTTTGCTTTTGATATTGTTTTTATATTAATTTAGCATTATTCAGTTTGTAATTAGTGCATATTCCAATCTATAGCCAACTAAATTTGAATAATGTTATCATTTTATTTTGAAATTATCTAATTATTAATTTTTTTTGGCACAACTTGAGTTGGCCTCTTCCCAGATGATGCTTGAAATAGGATGAATAATGTCTAGTTTCAATAATTTCTACTACTTGACTCTTTTATTCTATACGATATAAGAGTTGAGCCTCATTTGAGCTTGACATGCTTGTTTCCTGGAATTAGACATGATATATTTAAATTTGTGGATTAACTTCCATCAAGTATGAAATTGTCTAACTAATAATTTATTTATATTTTTTTAGCATCTTAAGCTAAGAGTTTTCTTGTTGAATGGAGAGCTTACATGATATTAGAATTAAAAATATTTCTTCATCTTCATATTAAATATATTTCAACTAACTTCTAGTGTTTGAGAGTTACTTTTGCAGTTGCCTACTTTTCTTTTTTAGATGGTTGTGCCATATTCGTGATTAGTGAATTAAAAAAAAATATATTTTATACCATGAGAGGCATGTTTAATGGATCCTAGTTGTTTGATTCCATCCACTTCAACTTTCAAATCCCTAATACTCTCATAATCTTGTTATTGATCATCTTAGAACAATGACTTTCCATAAGATACTCAATCCCACAAATGTCACGTTGCTCTCCTTCATGTCGAGTAGAATGCTTCTCACATTGATTTTAAATATTTAGCTTGAGTATCATATAACTAAGGGACTGTTTGATTAAAATCTTCAAACCATTGAAAATTTAAGTGTGTTTGATAAAAAATATTGAGAGCTGAAAATTTAAAATTTTAAGTGAAAATTCATTGAAAATTTTAAGTTGATAGAGACCTACTTAATGTTGAAGGCTGAAAATTTTCAACAAATTTTTTTTATAAAATTTACCAATCTGTCCTTTTTTTAATTTTTTTTCGTTTTCTCATTCACACTACAGTTTAGTTTGTGAATCTATTTTCTTATCCTCATTTCTCCATGCACCACAAACCCTAGCCCTAACCCTCTTTCATGATTAATTTAAGAGAAGAAAAAGCAAATCAACTAGTTGTTCAATGATTTTTGTTTTTATATTAAAAATTTGGATAGTTTTAAATAGTTTAGATTTTATTAGTTATTTTTTAAATATTTTTATTTCTTTGTTGGATTTATAATTTATTTATGGATATATTTTTAAGGATTTTATTTTTTTTAATAATTAATTATTATAGTGAAAAAAAAAATTCATTAGAAATTTTATTTATGATGGATAATATATAATACAATGATAATAAGTATAAATATGTAAAATATATCATTTTCAGTATTCAGGATTTATAGTTATCAAACAATAAAATAATAT
The DNA here is from genome assembly GCA_029783825.1 of Sapria himalayana. Classification (NCBI taxonomy): domain Eukaryota; kingdom Viridiplantae; phylum Streptophyta; class Magnoliopsida; order Malpighiales; family Rafflesiaceae; genus Sapria; species Sapria himalayana. The sequence continues at coordinate 1,195,358 of JAREIK010017964.1, read as the reverse complement.
TCAACATTCAATCAACATTAATTTATTAAACAGTTTTTCAATATAAATTCAACACTTATGAAATTCAACCTTAATTTTTTCGAACTTATTTTTCCCCACTTAATTTTTTCAATTTTATCAAATAGGCCCTAAATTTAGCTTTCATTACACCTTTATAAAAATTAATGAATGCATTCGATATAGTAGGAAATATTTTCACAAGAAAAATAGGCACATAGTTCCGTATATTTACAAGTAGCTCCATATCCAATACCAGAAAATTCATTGAATAGTATAATATATCCACCTATCCTAGAAAATCTTCAATCATACTATTAAATATTATCATCAAATGATTAATCATCTTGTGAGTAATAAATGTATGATTATGTTCTTTCATTCTGAGTTGCACAAACGATGAGTAAGGAAGGTGGTCCACACTTTCTCCCAAGTTGAGCAATGTTTTTTCAACAAGAACAACCCTAATGTTTAACAAAATAGTTGGGTATCTTAAATTAATATATTTATTTAAAGTTTTGTATTTGATTATGATATTCATTTACTTGGTCAAGATTAACTCATGATTCACATTTTATCTCTCCTATATTGCTTATAAATTTTTCATAAATTTGACATTGGATAATATTTGTTTAGTTATAACCAACAATGATAATCATATATTTTAAGATATTTCGTATAGACACAACATAGCCTAGTTCAAATTCGTGCTTGGACTAGACCCCTACTAGGTTGTTAGCCCATGTCATTGCTCATATAGTACAAGGATATAATTCTTGGCAGGCAAGTTGTGGCCAGGCATGATTGCCTTGCCCTTGTGGGCCTATTTCACCCCAGCTGGCTAATAGGCTAGATTGGTCCTAACTCAAACTTGCCTAGCATGAACTAATCTAGCCTAGATTAAACCCATCTTAGAGAACAATGAACTAGACTAGCCTGACCGTACTAGCCTAAAATGAACTAGGCTATATAGACTAGAACCATACTTGCCTGAACTAAATTCTTGTTAGCCTAATCTGACCTAGATTAGCCTGGACCTAACTCATACTAACCTAGAACATATCAGGCTAGCCTGGACTAAAGCCACGCTAGCATAGAACAAACCAAGCTAGTCTGGATTGAACCTAGGCTAACATAGAATAAACATGCTAGCCTGCCCAGTAATAACCTAGTTTGACATGACCCGGCATGACATGACACAACTCAGCATGACTCTAGAAAAATGCATGTCAATAGGTCATGCTGAGCTGCCTTTTTTTAGGGTCGTTTCAAACATGGCCACTATTGCCTAGATGGGTATAAAAAAATGAGTGGTGCCAACTATACACAACTCATTTGACACCTTTAGGAAGAAAACAAAAAACAATACTTTGAGTAGAGAATATATCAGAAATAGCACTTTTGGTATGGGAATGGTGTTATGTATCAAACATGTGACATGCACAAAAGTTAACAACAACTACATATCATTCCAAGAAAGAATAAAACTTCTCATTCTTCAAGTCAACAAAATTTATGATTTGCCTTTGTAACCCAATTGTGTGATTAGTTGGACGAAAGTTCTTTAAACATTGAGCTTGCAAATCAACCCACATGCATACACTTCGTGGCCCTAAAGTGTTGAGCCAAATCTTTTCATTTTTCTTGAGAGTAAACAAAATTAATTTAAGCCTTCTCAAAACAATAGATGTTCCCCCTTCTAATGGTATGATACATTTCTTCAAAGTCTTATATATGCAAGTATGATTTCCCATCCCCCCATATGATGAATACAAGTTATTAGAGAAAGTGATAGTTATTATAGTTACATTAATATTAGCTTGGTAGATGGCACTATACAAGGAGTTCTAATCCTTGGAGTATACAGGTTGTCTTTTAGATAATGATACATATTGATGTTTACTTCATAGAAATCATGTTGTGTTTGTTGTTCCTCAACTTTATGATTTATAACTATGTAAGTTATATCCCAAATTAAACTTTTAAGTTTGTAAATCAACCTTCACGAGTATTCCCTATACATTGTGTGAGTCATGTGACATACAAGGGATTTAGCCTTCAAAAAAATAATGATAGCCAATACCACGATCAAAACAAAGAAAAAAAAAAAAAAAAAAAAGAAATACTGAGTAAATAAAATATCATAAATTCCACTTGTGAGGTGTGAATTGTGCCTTTTGTGCATTAATATAAGTGTGCTCAAAATATATGTATTACCGAAAACATCTAGTCTAGAGCAACACAATTATCATTGCATACTGGTCTGTGGTCTATGATTTTCCATAAATTGGTATTTTGGTGCAAGTGAAGAAAATATAAGACAACTTAAAATTTACATTACAATAGAAATCATAAAGTAATTTTGTCATTTACAAAACTTGTTTCACAACAAAAATTACAAAGAAACTAATAAAGCTAAAAATACCTTAGTGTTATAATCCAAAATTGATGACAACCTTTTATCTAAAGGAGTAATCATGGCATTTTGAGTTTTTCATATTGATCTATCTTTCGTCCGATAATCATAAATAACATTAACCAAATATTAAAAAAGTATCATTAGGTTAACTAGATATTTAATGATCAATATATTATTTCTAAACTTATTTTTTTCAAACATAGACTCTAATTTCTCTAATAACTTAACTACCTTCATTTAATCGGAAATATAACGATAAGTATTATTACCTATCTATTGCTGAATTATGGAGGTAACCATATAGAGAAAATTTTCTCATTCTACTTCACCTAGTTTTTTAGGTTTAACTTTCTTCCTCACTAGATCATAGAATTATTTGATACAAGGTAATCACACATTCAATTTTATCAAATATAATAATTTATCTCAATTAACTTTATTATGATAGAATGATCCTTTATAATAACAAAGAACTATGGGCCATAAAAAATCAAGATGAATAAAAATATTCCAAAATTACTATATTTGATATCAGAATAATTAAATATCAATATAATGATAATGAACAAAATAGATTCAATCTCTATATAAATGAAAAGTATTTTTTCCACAGAAGTTCAAGTACTACTTTTTGGGTGGTTTCAAGAACCTCACTCTAATAGTAATAGTTGAGAATAAGATATTTAGATCACGATTTATTCAAAAACACAAAAAAAAAGAGATCATTACTTGGCTATATAAACAACATAAGTAAAAATTAAAATAATCTAAAAGTGTGAAAACATAATCCAACAATTATGAACAAATCCAATATAGCTAAAAATAATATCCAAGATAGACCAATGAAAAATTAAATATTAAGTGCTAAATACTTCTTCAAGTGTACTTGAAATCCATAAAGATCAAAAAACCTAAAATTATATTTTTGACTAAGGTATATTTTATAGGATATAAAACTCTACAAATTTAAAATCTAGCACAAACACATAAACCTAGAATTTTAGGGTGAATGATCATGATCTCTTTCCATGTTTTTATTTAGGTGATAAAATTGATTCATTGGATACATGGATCTGAATCAACAATGTAGTTGAATCTCAATTATTGGATCATATATGATATTATATCGATAACTTTTTGAACGCTCATACATTATTCAAGCTTTAATTCCTCATAGCACACAATTATACACATAAATAAAAGAAACACAATAACATAGAGTAAGATGTATGCTCAACATAATTACAATCTCAATTTATTTTTTGCAAGATATTAATTATGGTCTCAATCATGTATGCTCACCTCTAAATCCATCACTTACCAAAAGATATCACCTATCATGCATATTTATGCAAGCTAAGGTGAGTGATTATGTATTGAGGAGTTAACCTATGGAAGTGTTAAGGTAGGATGTTTGGACCATAATTTATTCGAAATTAAAAAGTAATGGGTATGATGGTTGGTTAATCAAACAATGAAAGCAAATAAAATTTACAACCCAAAAATAAAAAAAAACCTCAATATAAAAATTTTGAAAAATATAAAAACCTCAATATTGAATTTACAACCCAACTAAAATTAAACTTAAAAATAAAGTTTAGGCAAGAATGCCAAATCAAATGATATATGCTAGAAATTTATTCACACGTACAAGAAGCACATAAAGCACATTGCACCTAAAATTATTTTTTGAACAAGAATATATTTTTTAGGAAATAAAACTTTAGAATTTAAAAATCCAGTACAAATACATAAATTCTAAGATTTTGGGGCGAATGATTTAGATTTTTTCAGCATTATTTTTTAGTTGATATTGGCAGTTCATTGAATTTATGGCTCAAAATCAACAAGTGATGACATCGTTATTTTTGGACTAAATAGAAGATTTTGACCATAGTCTTCAAATCATCAAAGTTGTATCAGCTCCAATTTCTTATGACATATACTCCTACATATAAATCAAAGCAAAAACTAGCAGCATGTACACTATACACATGGAAATTATAAATAAGTTTTCATTATATATATATAACATGCTCATACAATGCACAGAAAATAAATCATACATCATTGCATGTATTGAACACACATTTTGCAATTTAAACGCAATCACACAAATAAATAAATTTCATTATTCAAACAAGTATAAGTATGAGAAAGTGTAACATTGTGCCTTAGCTTCTAGGAACTCAAAACCAAAAATAAAAAAAAATGGCAGAAACACATACTATTGTAGAACACAATATGTCCTATTTCATTGTGATGAAGAGAGAGAGTGAGTGAGTGTGTGAGTGAGTGAGTGAGTGTGTGTGTGTATCAACCATTACACACTTTTATCTTTTGCCAAAACTAGAAAATAAACACCCTTTAGAGTTGTCATCACTCGTCAGTCTTAGGTATCTCATGCATAGTCCTATTTCTAGAAAAATGCACATAATATTCTATGCACCCACAAATTCTAGTTTTCCACTATCTTATTTTTATCTTTTTTTAAAGGACCAGATGGGACCACTCCCCCATCCATAAGGGGCACCGGTGTATCATTACAAAAACAAGAATACTACTATTCTAGTAAAGATAAAAAAAAACATTTTTTTATTTTTTTTTTCCATTTCTACTTTAAAAAAAATAAGATTTCTGTTTTGGTTCTCAAACATGGGATACAAACCATTATCCATCAATTCCAAAAATACACAGAAAATCACTTGGTCATAATGTTTTTTAAAAGTAAAATACAAATCAAAATATTTATATATAGATACAACTATAAAAGGAAACATATATAAGTATATATAAATATATTTAGATATATAAATTATATGTAGATATATATATATATACATATAAATATAAATGTGTGTGTGTGTGTGTATAATTATACATAACAGTATAAATATATTTATATTTAATTATAATCAATATATGTGTGTGTGTGTGTGTGTTTATGTCTATATATATATATATATATATATTTATTTACTTATAAATATACACAGACACACACACACACACACACATATATATTGATTATAATTAAATATAAATATATTTATACTGTTATGTATAATTATATATATACTTATTTATTTATACATACATATATTTATTTATTTATAATTATATATAAATATATTTATATAGTTATATAATTATATATGTGTGTGTTTGTATGTATATATATGTATATATATTTATATATGTATATATATATATATATATATATATATGTTTATATATCTACATATATTTTATGTATACTTACATATGTGTTTCCATTTATATATGTATCTAAATATAAATATTTTGTTTGTCTTTTACATACTCAAAACCTTATGGCCACGTGATTTAGTATGGCTTTAATCCCACCTTGCTCTTACTACGGAATTAATTGATTTCTAATTTCCAATAATATTTTTCAAATTACTTAAAATTTAAAAAAAGATTCAATGAGATAATAAAGTTGTGATTCAATCTAGCACTGTGACTTCAAGTTTAAATAAAGAAATTGATCCTCTAAACATTGAAGAAGCACGTAGAAGAAATCCAAAAAAAAGAGAAAAATTAAATCTAAAACCAAGAGTACACACATCCTAGGTTGTAGGACTTCCAAGCCCCAATTAGGAGAAAATCATAGGTAGATGATAGTAATATTTATTTGAGATAAAGTTTTGAGATATAGATCCTCACTAGGGTGCCATTGAAAATCCTCATTTCCATGAGATGTCACTTAAATATCTTGCATGAATTATTCCCCAACGTCAGGCTAAATTACTATCTAACATTGTAGTCATGCACTTGTGTTTTGATGATATGATGTGATAATATTTATGTTTGTAGAAATAGTATAGTTAAGATGTTGATAATATGGATGCTATTTAGAACAAAGATTTAGAATTTTTTTAATATCATAAGTTTATGCATGTCTACTATGGTGTATGATAAAAAATAAATAATGAGACAAACGAACAAGGCAAAAAATATAACAACCAAAGTATATGCTCTCCAGAACAAGTGTTGTAGAGAAAAATAATACTAACACAAACACTTAGTATGTTTGCTTTGTAATTAATAAGTTGTAGAAATAAAAATTACCATGATTAATTATACCAATAGGGTATTTGACTGTGATGACATAAAAATAATGTCATAACTATCATGTATTTTAGAGATAGTGTGGCTGCAATTTAGAATTTATATCTACAGTCAAATACCCTATTGGTATTTAGAATTTATATCTACAATAGAAATTATATCTACATAAAAATAATATCATGACTACAAATTTAGAAGTTTATAGTGTTATGACCAAGAAATGATGTCATAACTACCAATAATATTTGGAAGGTATATTCAAGTTATGACAAAAAATAATTTAACTATTTATCACTTTTCTCTTCCCAAACTTTTGGTCCACTAAGTCTACCAATTTCACCCAAAATAGTTATGACTTCACTAATATTTATAAATTTTACTTAAAATAGATATTTAGTAAAATCTTTCTAATAAATACTCAAATAAGTATAATAGTAATAATAATAATAATAATAAATATTCAGTAAAATTAACACACACACACACACAGAGGCTTATATATGTGTGTAAACTTAGATATACAAACATATATAAGCCTCTTTGTGTGTGTGTGTGTGTGTTAATTTTTGATTTAAAAAAATCTAAAATTAAAAAACTACTTTTTGAATTGACAAACAATTTTTTCGAAAACATCAGTTATCAAAATATGAGTTCACCAAAGTTTAAATATGTTTTGTTTTGGTATATTTAAATATTAAAAGTTTAGGTTTTTTGTAAATATTATTATACTAAAAATTTATACCAAACATAATTTATACTAAAAATTTACCCTTTAAATAATTTACCCAAAATGAAAATATTTAATTAAAATTATTGGTTTTAAAAAAGATTTAAAAAAATGATGCTAACACAAAAAATATTTATGTTTTGATTCTCTCTTATTTGTACATCAAAAAATACCTCTAAAAAATGTTTCCAAAAAACATTATTGAGGAAGTCAATAGTGTTTTGAAAATATTGTTAATATATATGTATGTGTGTGTGTGTGTGTGTGTGTGTGTGTATGTGTGTGTGTGTATGTATGATGATATCTATATATTCATAATTAAAATGACACACACACACACACACACTAATGCAAGTCGGTTAGCATGTTAAATAGAAACCTATTAGTAACCAACAATATGCATGGTAGTCAGAATGATAATGAAAAAATGCTACCCATCCCTGAAGGATAAAAGTTTGATCAACAAGGATGTCAGATTAATGCTACATAGTGTATTTACCAAATACCTTATTTATATTTGTGGGTCAAGGGTCTTATTTGCTTCAAGCCTAGTGTGCCAAGGCCCATATACAAGGCACCTAGGGAGTATAGGAGATGTGTTAAGAAAAATGGAGGGGATAAAAAATAGAAAAATATTAGTAAAATAGAACTAAAAGTTCAACTTCTAGTAATTAGTATGTTTTTATAAAACAAATTTTCAAATGGTTATCTAAAATAATACAAAAACACTTATACGCACATGAATATGGAATATAGATAAACACTTATGCATCATATCAATATTAGCAATACAACACCTTAACATCATCATGGCACATCAATAACTCATTTATATGCGCCACCACCAAATTATCTATTGATTCAAACAAACAAGTGAAACTCACCATGGATGAGATATTAAAAGATGGAAACTAAGTAGCATAATCAGAATTCAAGAACAAATTTAAACTTGTGAACAATATTTCTCACCTAATGACTAATTTAATAGTTCCTTACATCATCACATCCTATTGGAACATATTTATCCTTAAAGTTATTTTGATTGTTTTTATTTTTCTTGTTTTATATCATTTCTTATTTTAATAAAAGATTTTACAATGAGGTAAATTTATGGAAATGCATTTGTCCTTTATTCTGCACTATAGATGATTTGATGCATAGTGTTAAGCTTAGACAGAAGATCAAGTCATTACTTCTTGTGGAATATATTTTATTATTCATAATCTAGATAAAACTAGACAATCTATTAGTAAGATTGTAGCATAATATTTCAATATAAGAGAAGCTCACATGAATCCCATTCAAATCAATGCAGATCATGTCTAGCCTAAAATCATGTCCATATGTTGTCATTCATTCTATATTTGGAGATGATTCTAAGATTGAATTCTACAGTTGAATATTGTAATACTAGCTTAGTTTTAGCCTTACCGTCTACATGTTTACTAAATTAGGCTTTCAATCACTATGTATGTATTTAGAATCTCTATCAATAAAATGTGTTGGAAAATGTATTCATTGAAACTCATGGCAATATCTATTTCTTTATATGGTATCAGAGTGTCGATCTTTAATGAGTTACTGATCTAAGTCATTTCCATGTCTCCTCCTCTAATGAAGCACAAGATCTCAGGGGTGATTCTACTAAAAGCAGCATGCAACAATGACATCTACACCTTGAAATCTATCATAGCATCAAAAAAATTGCTAATGTTCATGAATAAACTTCTATTGATGGATGACACAAGCATCTTGGGTATCTCTCTTAAAATTGTCCAGTTTATTAAGATTTTTTCTCTTTCAAATAAAAATTTATCTTCAAAATGTCATTCATGTTCTATCAATAAAGCTAATCAACAGCCCTCTTGTATTAATGGTTTCCAAAGCCATGAGCCACTTGAACTTTTTTACACTAATGTGTGAGGTCCTATTAATTATACTGAAATTAATGGATCAAGATATTACCTTATTTTTTGTTGATCATTATATAAAATATATTTGGTTTTATCCGATGGTCATAAATATGTGGCGTTTCTAACATTTTTCAACATTTCAAACAGTTTGTTGAAACCCACTTTCAAAAATCAATCAAAATACTACATTCTAACATTGGTAGTGAGTTTATTACTTTAAAATCACATCTCTTGCTTCATGGTATAACTCACTACTTTGCTACACCCCACACACCGCAACAAAATGATGTCTCTGAATGTCATCATCATCATCTCATTGAAATGGGCCTTATGCTACAAGATGTCCATTTTGATTTCTCTTATTGACCTTATGTCTTTCAAATAGCTTCTTGCCTCATAAATAGATAACTCACACATCTACTTCAGGAAAAATCACTTTTTGAAGTCATTTTTGGTCAAATACTAAATTATTTGAATTAAAAAATATTTGATTTCTTCTGTTATCCTCTCACGCAATCCTATAACTCAGATATAAGCAGCCCAGCTCCAAATCATGTCTTTTTCTCAACTATTTCCCAATTCAAAATGAATATAGTTGTCTTGAACATAAAAAAAATTTTCTCATGACACATGTTGTTTGATTGAACCCAAAATCAATCTAACCTTCCTCAATACAGGTCTTTCGTGCTAACCCAGAAAACTTTATACCCACCACAAGTTCTTTCTTTCCTTTTTTTTGCCCAGCATATTGCAGTGTCTTCATTATTGGCATTCGAAGTACTGGCATCCTCGTAGTCTTCGGAAGGCTCACCTACAAATGTCACAGCCTTTGGTACTCTTGGATCCTTTCATTCTTTACTTCATGATTCCTTGTCAGTTATAAATCACACCCAATCTCATCCAAATCAATCTTTAAATGACAATATGATTGTTTTTCCCTTAACCTTTCTTTTTCATTATTCTATTCTTTCTATAGATACCCATTTCGATCTATTTTTTTTTCAAACATTAAATTTCATAGCACTCCCCACACCAATAATCCTTTCAAACACCCTCATAACATGACCACAAGACCAATGAACCAAATATTAAAACCTAGATAGATCCATATAGTGTCCAAATATCTTCTGCCTGTGACCATTGAACCAACAAGTGTGAGCCAAGCCATTTCTCAACCTCACTGGCATGAGACCATGTTCAATGAGCTCACTGCTTTAATGAAATATTGGACTTGGGATCAAGTTTTTCCACCCTCAAACTATAAATCCATGGGTTGTAAGGGGTCTTCTGATTTAAAAGGCATGCTGATGGGTCCATGAAAAGATTCAAAGCCCATCTAGTTGTTATGGGTTATGATCAACACCCTGATATTGGTTACAAAGAAATCTTTATGTTTTTGGGAAAACAAGCAACTTTTCAAGCTTTATAATTTATTAATGTCATGATTGTGTGGATTTAAGGTTAATGAATGTCAACAATGTCTTTCTAAATGATGAATTAATTGAGACTATTTCGATGACAACCCCCATAGTTCAAAGAGTTGTTGAAATCTAACCATGTTTGTAGGTTAAAAAAAGGTGATTCATAGCACTCAAACACCCACCACATGCCTGGAACATAGCACTCAAAAATGTCATTCCTCAATTGGGTTTTCACAGTTTAATGGCCGATTCCTCCTTCTTCATTTATAGTCTAGGTTCAAATCTTTGTTATTTTCTAGTTTATGTTGATGATCTCATTATTATTAGAAATTATTTAATTCTCATGGCCAATATTATTAAGTAGCTAGGTGATATTTTTTTTTATCAAGGATAAAGGTTTTCTTCATTTCTTCTTGGAGATTGAGTTGAATCCTACTTGGGTTGGGTAATTCCTCTCACAACATAAATATGTTCAGGACCTTTTAGCCAATACAAGTGTGGGTGGTGACAAAGATATCTCAACCACTCCGTCTACAACTCAAACCCTTAAATCGATTAATTTCACTGCTATTGTGTATAGCTATTAGTTTCATAGAATTATTGACTGCCTTCAATACCTTTCCTTGACATGTCCTAACATTTCATTTGCAATCAATACATTTTTTTAGTTTATGTACTAGCCAACTACAAATGACTGGAGAGGAACCAAGAGACTTCTCTGCTACTTAAAGCATACTATTTTTTATGGTATTTAGATCCATAAAGCTAGCCTTCTCACAATAAGGACATACTATGATGTTGATTCAGCTGTAAATATGGATGACAATACGACAACCTCTGCCTGTATAAATTTTTTTGGCTATAATCTCAATTCTTTGAGCTCAAAATAAACTAGAGTTTTTGCACATTCCATAAGAGGCTAAAAGCCATGCACACGCCAATGCAGCTTCCGAGATAGTGTGGTTGTCCACTCTTTTCAATGAACTAGCTTTTTAAGTCACTTAATTTCACCAACAGCTATGTTATAACCTTAGAGTCACACATCTCAATTATAACCCAATCAATCATTTGTGCATTAAAAAAAATTCAAATTGACATTCTCTTTGTGCATTACTTAATGCAAAAAGGAAGCCTCCAAGCCGAACATATGCATCCTCAAATCAAATAGTTGATTTGTTAACAAAGCAATTGTCAAGACAAAGCATGTAATTGTTACATAACAAGATTGGTCTTGCCAGTGGAAGCCTAATCTTGTAGGGGCATAAAAGAGAAACATGTGAGGATCTGAGTCAAATCAAAATAGAGCGTGTCTACACTAAATTCATGTCTAATACTTTGTCATTAATTTTACTTTTAGAGATGATTCTAAGATTGAATTATATAGCTATATATTATAATAGTAACCTAATTTTAGCCTTACTATTTATATGTTTATTAAATTAAAGTTACAATCACTCTGTATATTTTGAATTTCTATCAATGACATGTTTGGGAAAATTTGTTCATTGAAAATCATGGTGATATCTATTTATTTATATTTAGAAGGTATATCTTAACTATGATGAATGATAAAGTGTTAACTTCTAGTGCTAGTCCATTTGAATATATTGAATAGGATAATCATAGTGTGATTATTTTGTACTGACATATTAAATAAAATATATCATTATTGTTATAAATGTTATTTCTTATTCTTGAAGTAATTAATATTTGTGTGTAATTGTTAATAATTATTATGGTTCATAAAGAGTATGTTCTAGAATTAGATTTAGGAACTCTATAAATTGAATAGTTTTATCAAGTATATGATAAATATTGATTACTAATGAAAACACAATAGTGTTAGTGGTGGTATTCATTGATGGTGATGATCATTGTGGAAGCTATCACGACAGTCATAGTGATAGTGATGACATTTGTTGTTGGCAACAAAAACTTTGGTGGATGTTGCGGCCAACAATAGTGCTGAAGGTATTATTTGCTATTGATGATGTTATCTATGATAGTAAATATGACCAATGATGATGGATTTTATGATGATTGTAGCCAACAAAGTGCACATGGCAGAGCTCATGGGAGCAAAGATTGATAACAGCATAATATATGGTCAAATTTTAGATTTGGAGTAGATTCTATTTTATTTTATTTTGGGACATTACCCCGAACCACTACAATTTAAAACAAGGTAGATTCGATATAGTTTAGAGCACTAATCTATGCCCTAAACTTACTCTTATAAAGTGTTGGGTTATAAGTATTCTAAAGCTAATATAACTGGGTTGTTCAACATTTTGATATACATGATTCTTAATTATCACATATTTGTAGCATATATATATATATATATATGACATGTAAATATATATGTTGTAGCTTGTAAATATATATATTTTTGTGGCATGTAAATATATATGTTGTGGCATGTGAATTTATATATGTTATGTGTGAATGTGAATAATTATATGTTGTGGCATGAGAATGCTTGTAGTTGTGGATGTCATGGCATGTATGTATATATGTATAATAACTAGCATGAAAATTATGTGCTGAAGGTGAAAAATAAGTGTAAATTTTGAATATTCATATTTCACAAAGCCGCATGTTTTGCTTAAAATAAAAACTTATGATTTAAAATATCTAAGTGAGCATGATAATTTTGATAGAATGTATATCATGGTCTCCTTTATTGGTTGAAAGGTTATTTAAGTTGGTTAGCATGTTGTTCTTTATACATTCCTCCTATTGGACTAAATGGATTGCAAATAAATTTAACATAAACCAAAATTTGGTAATTTTGTAAATTATTTAAATGATTCAATTTTCCTTCTAAATGATACATTTACGTAATGATCGATTTATAATTATTTGATAGTTTATAATTAGCTATGAATAATAATATCCTCTCAATCTGAGTCATTATTATTATTTATTATACCAAAAATAAGTCATTAGTTAAATCTTATTTAACATGACCCACTACTTAAATAACCAGATAAAAAAAAATTGACCAATCAAAATAAAGAATGAATTGTAGATTTTCTGCAATCGAAACATACTATTTATGGTGTGTCAGATTGATGAATTAGTAGACTATTGAAGAAACCAATTTTTGTGATAGAATTCAAATAGATAAGCTCATTGTAAATAATTTTTGTTAAAAAATACATCTTTCAACTCACTCACCACAATTCTCAAGGAAAATAAACTCAACAAGACTAATTATATACATTGAAAAAAAAAACCTTGACATTGTTTTAATTGCTGAGACATTCGAATTTATACTTTAAATCTATGCCCAAATAAACATCATAAATGGACAACTAATAAGGAAGCCAAGACTATTAAGAAATGAGTAAGATTAATGAGATGTGATATGTTAAATTTAGAGGTATCAAACAGGCAAAGCAGCATGGGCATGACTTGTTCAACTGTGTCTGGCCCAGCACAACATACTCCAAAATCATGCGTAAACTCAAGTTGGGCTGGCCTGAGGCAACAGGCATATAAATCATGCCATGCTAGTCAAGGAAGAGCAGGGCCACATGCTAGGCCAAATAGGACCCAAGTGCCTAGCCCAAATGCATGGTTTGACAGCATGGGTATTGATCGTGCCCTGCCCTGACCACCCTAGTCTCTCATCTAGAGGACCACATATCAGGCAAAGTCCAATCAAATCATGTCCTCGTTATGATGATATTTAAAAAAAAATAGTAGGCACCAAGTATGACCCAACCACATACAACACAACCAAGGACAACCCAACCCATATATGCTCAGAATCAAGCCTGTGAGACATGATGGGCCAGCTGTACTTATGTGGTGTTGTGCCTGGCAAGGCATTACTATACCAGGCCATCCTTTATAAGGCACGATAGTCTAATTAGGTGGCCAAAAAAAAAGCCATGCCAGCATCTGACATCTCTAGTTATATTTTAGGTTAGATTAAAATTGTATTCCAACATTATCATCAATTCATAGTTGTTGCCTATGATATAATATCTAATCTAAAAAAAATAGTAAAAAATCAAACTAGAAAGCCATGAGTAATTTGATAAACTAAAGATTCCTTAACAATGAATCACACCCTCAAGATGACTGACCTTGTAAATAAACTAAAGATCCATAGAGCTAAGATTGAAGTGAATTCTTAAATAGATAGTATTTCAATCACTTAAAGATTTTTATACACAATTATGCCTAAACTAAAACATAAATAAATCTAATTGAACTTGACATAATCACTTAAAGAAATAATAGACTAAAAATATTATAAGTAAACCATCTAGAGTATATATATATTTTTTTAGCTAGCTTGTGTAGATGTAACATGCTCTGCCACTCTTATAGAAATATAAATATTAGATTGTAAATTTTAAACTTAACTTATAGTTCCTCTAGGAATAGTAGACACGTAGTCAGTGATAAACTTATTATTGTCAATATCTTACATAGAGTTTTGATCAACATATCCTCTAACAATAAAGTTTAAACATCTCAATCACTTTGTAGCATTTAAGGTTCTTCTAATATATATGATAACCCTTTAATAGTATGTCAATGCTCTCTATTAGGATTTATCATAAATCAATTAATTACTTGCACTGCTTAGATACTGCATAATTTAATACAAATCATAATGAATATCAAACTTCACTACTAATTTATATGGTACTCAATATATCTCACTCATCTCTTCTTTAATGGTAGGACATGTACTTAAAGATAACTTGAAATTAATATGAAATAAAAAAAATTTGGTTCGCTATCTTGTATATCGAAGCATCGTAAGATATTGATAAACTAGTTCTCTTGAAAGAGTGAAATTCCCTTGTTATTTCAATCTCGATAAATTTGCATTTTTAGAATCTTAATTACTTGGTACTACCAAATCCTTCATATCAATCTTCCCTAAAATAGTACCTTAAATTCTTTGATTTGACTTTTCTAGAGGTCTACTACCAAATCATCATCTACATACAATAATAAATTAAGAAGTCATTTTCATCCTTAAATCTATTATAGTGCGGATAATAGTTTGAACTGAGTCTATTATATACAATGCTGGTGATGACTTAAGCAAATATCTTATACTAATACATTGACACTTGTTTGAGACTATATAGATATTTATTCAACATACAAACTAAGTTCTTGCATATTTTATTAAGATTATTTGGTTGAATCATATAAATTCTTCTTTCAGATTTTTATGAAAGATTATAGTTTTGATATCTAATTGCTACGAATATAAATTGAACATAGCATACAAAGTCATGACTAATGTGATTGTTGTAAGATGAATCACTAAGAAAAAATCTCATTAGAGCCAATATTTGTTTTCTAAGCATATCTTTTTTACCAATAATCTTGCACGATATCATTTATTTGATTATTATAATCCTACTTGATCTTGTAGACCCAATTGTTATCAATTTCTTATTCTTCCATGTGGTAATAATACTAGTTATATCTTATTCTTCTATAGAGCTTCAATTTTTTTTTATATTTTCATCTTCTAGAGACATATCTGAGCTTCTTGTAGCTTCATGAAATGTTAGTGGCTCTATATCCTCTATCAAAAGATATTATGCAATATTGAGCTTTATAACATAGGCTGAGTGCCAAGCTAAAGGCCATTTTCAGGAGTTGGTTGATTAACTTCTGAAGCCTTAGACTCGACTTATTCTTGTACCTCATGCTCTTGTGCTTCCTCATTAGAAAATAAAGTTTTTTGTGTCAGATTATTTTCAACCTATATAGTTGTAGTCTCTGAAACTTTTTTCGTTATGCTATCATTTTCATCATTTCTTTGTAGTTAATTTTTTTAAAGATTACATCCATGTTGATAATAATATTATGGGTAGTGAGATCCCACATGTTATACCCCTTTACTTTTTTTGTACGCCCTAAATATGTACATTTTTTTATATTTATAATCAAATTTTATTATTTATTGGGTGTTGTACATTACTTATATAGGATATCCAAAGGAATATAAAGTAAAGTAATCTAATATCTTACTAGTCCACATCTATATTGATATCTTTAAATTAATTTGAATTGATGCTAACTACTTTATCATGTAACAAGCAGTATTAGCTATTTCTGCCAAAAAAGAGTTGCATAGATTTGCAACCTCAACATAACACTCAATCATTTGCAAGAGTTCTCTTTATTTATTCAATTATTCCATTTTGATGTGGCAAATATATGACTAAGAACTACTATTTGTTACCTTCCAGCTTACAAAGAGCAAGAAATTCTCCATCTTCGTCACTAAAGTTTGCGATGACAAAGGGATTTTGAATTCCGCTTCAAAAATTAATGATGGAAAAAATAGAAATACAATATCCATTTCTAAATTAGCGACAGAATAACATAAAAATGCATCTCCGATTCTATATTAAAAATGGAATTAGAAATGTTATTTTCTGTTTCTATTTTTTGTAATAGGAATATGTCTCTTTTGTGTAGTTTTTGTATGATGTATAAAATATACAAATACATACAAAAATCATGTAACTTGCAATTAAATAAGTACATGCACATATTATTCATCAAATGACAATCACTAAATATCAACTACAGAATAACACATCATATAATAAACAAAAATGTCTATAAAATACAATATGCAATAAATAACTTAATTTTAAAAATAGTTACACAAAAATCATATTTTCAAAACAAAAATATTTATTCCAAAAAATTAACAACACAACATCACAAACAAATACAATTCCTTGTCCTGATGAATATTATCCTCCTGAGATCAGGATAGATCATCTTGAGAATGATGAAAAATAAATGATGTCTCTGCCAACTTGAACATAATTTTTTTTATCTTCAAAATCTTATATTGTATTTCATTATCTTTTTGCATTCTTTAAACCTCTTTTTTTTTCATTTCTTCAATTTTCTTTTGCATCTCTTAATTTTTTTTAATGTATCTCTTCATTTTTTTTAAGCATCTCCTCATTTTTCCTTTACAATATATCATGAATTTCTTGCATCTCCTCGTACAACCTCTCATCAAATATATAATTGTAATTAAAAGATGATGATGAATATCTTTTAATAAAACCTAGATCAAATATAGATGCATGGGCACCAAGACCATACACTCTCCGTTTATTCGACTCCACTCCGACAGCCAAAAGATAAATATGCGCAAAATTAATCTTCAGCACTCTATAAAAGAGCTATCAGTTATGAAGTAATTGTAACTATATTCTCCACAAATTGCTACAATTATTTAAAAAAAATCCTTCATTAATATATTCAAATAAAATTTATACCATCATAAGAAACTATCATCTCTCTACATAAAAATAATATAAAAATGAAGTTAGTCATTAATTTAATGAGTCCATAAATAATAATTCATCAGTTATGGTAAATAAATTAACTTGAGTTTATATATTAATTATAGTAAATGTCAAATAATTATTTTTTTTATATTATTTTTTTTTATTAATTACAATTTACATATGAAACTATAGTACAAAATGAGAAACTCACATTAATATCATTTGATCAATTGTCCACATATGATTCATCATTCTTCTTATAATTCGTTTGAATACATCAAATGGTGTTGGTGGACATCTCAACTTAGCCTCCTAAAAATAAATAATATTTACCACCAAGATACATCACATATTATCACACATATTATCCTTTATATTCAAAAAATTTAAATTATAACAAAAAATGAAAGATAATTATACCAAATTTACTAAATATTAGTAGGTCAAATTTGAACCTCCAATATGTTTTAACGGTCCTGATCATTCACATGCTTTCCCTAACTTATGAATGTGTGAGGCCATATGTGACAATGTCTTGAACTCCTCACTTTTCTAGTATTCCTACCACTTTATCCAAACATTAGGGGGACACTATTATGCTTTGTATCTTTACTATATATTTTTCTTCATTTGTCAAGCTTATCGTTAAATCTCTCACTTACAACATATTACCATGTATCCATCACCAAGACCACCAAAATATTATTTTATTTGTATTTTTTCTACAAAAATCAAATAAAACAATAATACATTGTAATGCATTAATTTTAAGAGTAAATCATATAATACCAAATTAAGAAAAATAAATACATGAAAATTGAACCTCAAATTCTTTATAATAAAATCCTTTAATACTTGGGGGTACTTTACTCCACTTTATACTCTTTAGAGCTAGTTTCTCTTTAAATTTCTTTTTGATTGTATGAGAAGTAGAATGAATAAATTAGTGAGTAATTTAATATCATCGTGTACATATACATATAAACATAATATACCAATTTTTTGCTTCTAAGTTAATAAATAATTCATTTATATTTATTATCCAAAACTTTGTAATGCACATATATTTTTAATTCCAAATGATAATGTTTGATAAGTTGCAATATCATACTTTATTATTAGTTTAAATTACCAATTTTCATATATTATAATATACTTATAATTTCAATCACATTTTATTTTACATTTATTTAAAATGAAAATAATAAAAAATGATAATACATGTATGTAATAAATTTTAAAAACCTACATACTATTTATTGTCAATTGTGGGCGGAAAGAAAAAATATGCATAACAAAACATGCAAATTATGGATTGTGAATATTATGCTAGTTTCGAAGCTGTAGTACCAATGCATGGGCCTCCTAAGATAGGTGAGATAGAGCTAATAAATTCTTCTGGTGCAAAATATGATAAAGATGCAATATCAGTGGTAATCAATTAGTGAGTGTCATGAAGAGGTAATGCCAATGATTTCATCTATAAGTGTAAGAGAATGTAGAGAGATATTTGTAGGGTTATCATCTCTTAACACAAGTAGATTTTTTTCTCCATGAACTATTAGTTGACTTCCTTTACCCATGCCCACATATTAAGATTCTCGGTCACTTGAATGGTTTCCTACCATACATAAATCAAGTTATATAAATATAAAAATATACATAGGCACTAAAAATATGTTATAAAAATGTCATAATAACAAAACATGATAATAAACACATTGACATTTAAAAAAGCAAATAAAATTTTTTTATTTAATATCTAAATTATAATGATGACAAAATAAGCATGACAACATAAAAAGATAGTCAATAAATTTCTAGTTATCATCGCAAATTTCTAACAAATCATCTTCATCCATATATTCATCTTCATCTTATTATGTAATTAATTCTTCTCATTATCTTCTTCAACATAGTCATCATCAATATCTGAATAATTTTTACCTTCACCAAGCAACATAGTCATCTATCCCATGAATGATTGAATGAAGTTTCACATTATTCTCTTGAAATACTGATACACACAATGGAGTGATAATAAAATTCTTTTCAGCAATTTCTACCACTTAAAATTCTCTCGATAATAAAATTCTCTTGAAATACAACATAGTCATCTATGTTTTATTTTACATATTTCTCACTAGTCACAAGGCTCTATAATTATTCATCTTCTAGAAAGACATATCTAAGCTTCTTGTAGCTTCTTGAAATATTAGTGACTCTACATCCACTATTAAAAGATATTATGCAAATTTATCTCTATAACATACTATGAGTTCCAAGCTGATTGTTATTTTCATGAGTTGCCTGATTAGCTTCTAAAGCCTTAGACCAGACTTATTCTTGTACCTCATGTTATGGTACTTCCTCAATAGAAAAAAAAGTTTTTTGTTTCAAATTATTTTCTACCTATATGGTTGTAGTCTCAGAAACTTCTTTCGACTTGTTGATAATAATAATATTATGGGTAGTGGGATCCCACATGTGATACTCTTTTAGTATGTCCTAAGACAATATATTTTATATATTTTTAATCCAACTTTATTATTTATTGGGTATTGTACATCAAATATATAGGATATCCAAAGAAATATAAAGTAAAGAAATATAGAGTAAATTAATTACAATTAATGGCGACTTATTTATTATATAACAAGTAATCTTAGCTGCTTCTTCTCAAAAAGTGTTGAGTAGATTTGTAATCCTCAACACAACTTTCAATCATTTTGAAAGAGTTTTATTTATTTATTCAATCATTCCATTTTGTTGTTTCATATATATGACCGAGAATAATCATTTGATACATTATAATTGCATTCAAAAAGTTAAAATCAAAATAAATTAGGAAAGACAATGTTACCGAATCTATTGAATATCAGTAAGTCATATTTGAACCTTTATTTGTTTGGAAGGTCCTAATCATTCACATGCTTTCTTTGATCGATGATTTTGTGATGTTATCTAGGACAAAGACCTTGAACTTCTAACTAATCTAGTATTCCCACCATTTATCCAAATATTTAAAAGAGTTATATTTGGCTTTACATCTTTATCATGCTTTTTTCTCTATTTTCCAAGCATGTCATTGTATCTGATACCAGTCACATGTTTTGATATATCCTTTACATAGATCAACAAAGAATTATTCTATTTATATTTGTTCTGCAAAAAACAATAAAAATGATAATACATTGTAATGCATTTCTTTTTATAGTATTTAATAAAAAAATAATTTGATATTTTGGTAAATGTAATAAAATTATACTTCAAATTCTTTCCAATAATATTATTTCATATTTGATGGCACTTTGCACCACTTTATATCCTCCGCAACTAGTTTCTCCTTCAAAATTTTCCCAATTGTACCAGTAGAAAAAATAAACATGTTTGCAATTTAACATTAGCACACACACACACACACACACATATATGTAAACAAATTATGCTCATATTTTGTTTACTAAGTTAATATTTTCTTCATTTATATTATTTATCCAAAATATTGCAACGCAAATATTTTTTTAATTCTCAATGATAATATTAGATCAGTAACAACATAGTTTGTTATTAATTAAAATTACCATATTTTAAACATAATGATATATTTAAATTTTCATGCACACTTATAATTTAAATTTGCTACAAACAAAAAGAATGAAAAATAATAATTCATGCATGCAATAAATTTTTAAAAGGTATATATTACTTATTATTTATTATTTATTATTAATATTGAACTGAATAAAGATTTTATCATAACATTACCTGCAAATAATAAATTGTGCATATCCAACCATTGTTGATGCTATAGTAGCGATGCATGTACCTCCTAAGATAGGTTGGATGAAACTAATAATAATATATAGCATAGAATGAGATGAAGACGAAATATCAGTAGCAGACAATACATGTGTTTCATGTAGTATTATTGTCACTGAATAAATATTGAATTCCTCCTCCATGAACTATTAGTTAATTTTCTTTACCTTTTTCCATGGATTGAGATTCTCAGCCACTTGAATTGATACTTCTCATACCTAATTCAAGTTTCATATACATCAAAAAATACAAAGACAATAATAAAAATATAATGAATATGTAAGGCTTATAAAACATAATGAGAAACATATTGACAATTATAATTGTGAAAATTTTGTTTATTTAACAAAAAAATTATATTAGTTACAATATAAGTAACACAAATTAATATCAAAGTCAATAAATATCTACTCATCATCAAACATTTCTAATAGATTATCTCCACCTACATATTTATTGTCACTTGATTATGTAATTAATTATTCCTCATTATCTTTTCTTAACTTGAGTTTCATTAATGTCCAAATAGTTTCAATCTTTATCAATTAATATTTAAAGCTCATCATCTACCACAAGATTGATTGGATAAAGTTCTATAATATTTTCTTTAAATATAGGTAGACGTGATGGTGTCACAATGACATCCTTTTCAAAAACTTCCCCAACCAATATAGGTTTTATTTTATAAATAACTCACATGTCACAAATATTTCTTAATATCTCTTTTGATGAAACTAATAAAAAACAATATCAAAAATATTATACAATCACTATTCCAAATTCAAATTACTACATATTTTTCCAAATATAATATAAATCTCAATTTTAATTTTTTTCAAAATCACCCCTAAATTGCTTGATTTTCCTTCATGTCATCGCTTGTTCCTTTCCCATCATGAATAATATGTGTTGCTTAAAAAATAGTCATTCTTAAGATATTTTTAGGGGAACTTGGAATATATTCTTTTTTTCATCATCTTGAAGTTACTATAAAATGTTTTATCTGTTGGATTTAGACTTTTGATGTGTGCTCACTTTGCCATTTCTTATCAAAAGAACACTGAAAAAAAACATGGTTAATGGATTTTTGGTATCCATTGAATTCTCATACGAAATACCTTGGAGTGGAGAAGAGTTAGCTTTGGTCCATATTTTTCCAACTTTTGTTGTTCAAAGAAAGAATGTGTATTTATGGATATAATTATGAAACTAGATAACTTTGGTCCATCATGGCTTCACTTTGGAATGTGCGGTGACAAAAAAGTAATTGAGTCAGCTACAATCCTAATATTTTCCCCCCATTTTTTAGTATTTTTTTTGCATTTGAAATTCAATCTATCTTGTTGATTAAGATATTCCTAATTGACATTAGGGATTTCTAAAAGAGCATAACCTTTTTATTTGTCATACTTTTATAGATACTTTCTATTATTAAATAACTGTGATGAATCCATTTAATCCATAAGGCATCCTTTTTTTTAAGTCTTCACCAAGTTTTAATGAAGGACTTGTTCCATATTGAAATATTTAAAAGGCCTAGTTCCCCATTATCAATGAGGCTACATACCTTACTCCAAAAAAACTTTGGGTCAATACCATCCTATTATAGAGTCTTCCTAAAGAAATCTTCTACATAAGTTTTCAATGGAATTAATTATTGAAGTTGTGAGCAGGAATACTGAGAAACAATATCTCTCGATCCCTTGTAACATAGTACAAAGTAAATCCAACCTTCTAGACGTAGATAAAGCTTTGCGTGCCCATTGGTGTATTATTGTAGCAATATTTTTCAACAGTGGAGTGAATTGAGATGATATAAGCTTGCTAGAAGATAAAGTTACTCCTAGAAGATGAAAGGTAGAGGTCCTTGTAAAAAACTAGAATTTGTGAGGATCTTTTATTTCATTTATGTAGAGACCCCTCCAAAAAAGATATTCAATTTTTAGGGATTAACAAAGAGACCCGAAACCTTTAAGAATTCCTTCATTGTGTAGAGAATTATATTAGATGAAGATATGTCTCAATGGTAAAAAATAATAAGATCATCAGCATATATTAAATGTGATATTTTTTAAGGCAGACTTCCAAGGTGATAGGAGAATCCTTCTATCTATGTAACTTTATGCAGGAGTTTTGATAAATACTCCATACATGTAACAAATATTTATGAAGATAGTGAATCCCCTTGTCTTACTCCATTTTTTTGTTTTAAATATTTTAACATAGGCACCTTGAGAGGGGTCTATAATGTATTATAATATCAATTTTAGCTTGGAAGTCATGACCTTTGATATTTATTTATAAATAACATTACGGTAAGAAATGAGCATGTAATCCTAAATTGTAGAAGCATGGAAAGATTTTGGGATTAGGGCAATGTAGGCATGATTAATTAGTCTAAGCATTTTCTCTCTATATAAATTAATTTGGGATGCATCAATTATATCTACCATTAAACCATCCAGCCCTAGTGACTTGCTACCCCCCATTTCGAAGAGAGAAAGCTTGATCTCTTCAACTAAGAAATTGAGAGATATATTGTTTAATTGCTTTTCATTTAAAATCTTCCCATCAATGATTATATCTATCTTTATTTGTATCATCTTTTTTGACATTCCTAGCCACAAGGTAAAATACACTAGAAACTCGTGGTTAACATCTATTTGGGATGTAGAAGGTAGACCATCTTATTTTATAATAGTCATGATCATGCTCTTTTGTAATTATGTGTTCAATAAAGTGTTAAAGAATTTCGTGCATCGGTCACTATCCTTTATGTACCTAATCTTTTCTTTCTGACGCAAAAATGACAATTTTTCTTCTTCTAGCTTACTAAGTTTGAGCATTAGTGTGTGTTTTTTTTCATGAAGAACATAATTAGGAGTTTGTAACATTCTCTCTTGAAGAAAATGTAATGAGTCTCTGGCAAGTGCAACCTTAGCACTTATATGCCCGAAAGAAGCTCATTTATCTCTTTCAAAGGCTTTTCATTAGTTTGAGCTTACTTACCAATTTATATATTCTAGAGCCTTCTATTTGGGTATTATAGATTTTTTTGAGTGTATGAAAAAAATCTAGATGAGCTAACCACATTTTACATAATTCAAATGAGACTCTCCTATCATTTTATTGTTTCTTTGTAGACAATACTACAATACAATATTCAGAAAGGATACCCACATGGAAGAAATGCGCATGACTATCCAAGTATAGATAAGCCCAAATGGTGGTTTATTAAAACTCTATCTAATTTCCTAGAGACCCTTCTATTTGTCCATGTGTAATATGATCCTGAGGACAAAACATCTTCCAACCTTAACGTGGAACAACATTCTATGAAATTTGAGTATTCATAATTGGTGACCATTCTTCCTCCTTTTTTGTCCAGTCTAGAAAGTAGGGAATTAAAATTTTCAAGGATGACCTAGGGAGTTAAGTTTGGAATACCATTAGAAGTGAGATTTTCCCAAAGCATTTTTCTAGAGAAAACTAAGTGTAGACCATATACAAAAGAGAGATTGAAGCAGATCCCTTTCTCTATGTTAGATACCTCCATGTAAATATGCCAAAAAAGATAGCTTTTTAATCTTACTAGTATGCTCCTCCCATAATACAAGGATTCACATATTTATGTAAATCAAAGTTATCAATAAAGCTAGACTTTCTGAACTTTGTTTTCATCAAATGAGCTAGCTTTTGAGAATCTAGTTTTGTCTCCAAGACCCCAATGATATAAATGTGCTAGACATTAATCAGTCTCGGCACTTCTTTTTGCTTAATGGGGTTGTTAAAACTACTAGTATTCTAGATTGTAATCTTCAAAATATGTATTATGCACTTGACCATTCTTGTATGGCTCTTCTAAAATAATAATACATACATTTTTCTTGCATGGGATTAGCCCTATATGCCACTGTCATGTGTGCCTAGTTGAATATCTGACATGGCTCTTTTAGATACAATCAATTCCACGAAGTAATTTTTTTTTTCAAAAAGAGGTCCTAAACATGACCCTTAGGGATGCCCATGTATGATTCTAAAATTGAAGCTTTATACTTTTCCAAAATTTCCAAAATGGGGCATATAGGACTTCTCATACATACCGATATATGAGCACTTTCTTTCTTGTAGCATGGCATCCACCATATCATCATCCTCCCTAGAGGTACCCTTAACTCCCCACAATGCCCTTTATAATGTATGAGGAGTTCCTCTAATTGCACTCTTCAAGCCTGCCTCCAAAACTCCAACATCTATTTGTTCCCGTGCAAACATAAAAATTGTAGAAAAAATGAAAAAAAATTATATGCTTCCTTTTCTTCCTCATTTGTTAAAGAGTTGGCTTCTACTTTAGCAGCTTTATCCTGCTCAATATGAGGGGGCACCTCTTAATTGTTTGCTCTTTGTTCCTCCTTAATTTCTAAAATTAAGAGATAGACCATCTTTAAGGGAAACATGGTCCATCCTCTTTTTCTTTCTCTTGATTAAGCGGAAGTCCTCTTTCTCATCTATTGGGCCAAACTGGTCAGGTTGTTGTTCCATCATCTCCTAAGTTTGGCTATCTACATCATACTAGTTCACCCCTTGTTGGCTTTCACCTTGGAAGTCAAATATGGCCTCCATCCTGCTAGGTACCTGCTCTTCATACATTTCCTCCATTGAAATGTTTATTTGTCCCTCATCTAAAGGGGACTCATTTGAACTTTGTAGAAGTTTTTTAGAAATCTAAGAGCTTTTTACCATGGATTCCTTGCTTCTAGGTGTCAGAGTAGAGTATGTATCCTCCGAGATATCCATTTTTACCTTCCTCCTACAATTATCTACAATATATGAGCCTACTTCCTTGTAGCATGCATCCACCACATCATCGTTTTTTCTAGAGGTACCCTTACCTCTCCGACAATTCTCTTTATAATGTATGAGGAGTGCATCCAATTTCACTCATCAAGCCAGGCTTCAAAACTCCAACATCCATTGTTCTCGTACATACATAAAAATTGTAGAAAAAAAGCAAAAAAAATTATATGCTTTATTTTCTACCTCATTTGTTAAGGAGTTGGGTTTTTCTTCAACATCTTTATCCTGGTCCATATTAGGGGGGCACCGCTTTACAGTTTGCTCTTCATTCCTTCTTTATTTCTAAGATTAATAGATGAACCATCTTTATGGAAGGTCCATCCTCTTTTTCTTTCTCTTGACTAAGCTAAAGTCTTCTTTGTCATTTGTTGGGCCATTTTGGTCTAGTTGTTATTCTATCATTCCCTCATTTTGGATATCTGCTTCATGTTATTTCATCCCTTGTTGGCTTTCACTTTGGTAGTCAGTTGTAGCCTCCATTCTGCCTGGTACATGCTCTTCATACATTTTCTCCTCCACTAAAAAGTTTGTGTCCCTCTTTTAAGGGGTACTCATTTGAACTTTGTGTAAGTTTTTTAATAATCTGAGAACTTTTTACCAAGGACTCCTTGCTGCAAGGAGTCTGAGAAGAGTATGTTTCCTCCGAGATATTCATTTTATTCTTCCTTCTACCATTATTTGCAATATGTCTAGAAATCAAACATATTCTGCAATATAGGGGTAATTGTTTATAGATAACTAGTTGTATTATTCTTTAATCATTTGGAAGATTCAATTGGATTTCATGTCGCAACTCCTCATCTAGGTCTATCTCCACAAGCACACAGTCTTAGGTGATTCTTGATAGATTAGATTCCATTATATATCCATGTACAAGGGTTTGCATATACAACTTGTAGCCTTTCCTATTCCAATGAAGTTACAGAAATGTATTGGAAACTTTAACATTTTTACCCATAAAAGGATTTTTGTCATCCCTTTTAGGACATAGTGAAAACCCATTGAAAGTGGTTTCATAAATAATGGCCTACCGAAGACAAGCATTTCTTATTGTTGTAAGATAAGTTGTGTAACATACTTATTTTGCTTGAATCCCGAGAAAGAATGACTCATATGTATGATAATATTTCTTATTATGTACATTCATAAGATTATATCGATATTGAATTCTTGTACCCAAATTTGGAATAGGATCAAACCATTAACACTTAAACATAATTGTCTTCTTATTTGGCAAAGCATGAAACTTTGAGTATAGAATTTCAATCAATTGACCATTAAAGTCAATATTAGGTATATTAAAGTAAAACCCTTTAAATACATGCACCATTATTCATTATAGCTCTATTTGAACCATGTTAAAAAGTATAAAATTTGTATCCATTTATATAAAATATGGGATACATCTATAATCTTCATAATGACCATTTTGGAAGATTCTTTATTTGTCTATTACATATCTTTGATAATAGAAAATATATCTATAAAAATGATGCTTATATAATGTGATATGTTATTTTTTAGAAGAAAATAATAATAAGTTATATACTAAAAAAATTTCAAACCAAAATGAAAAATTATATACTTGTGATTAGAGTGAAGAACTAGGTTGCATGGATGAAAATAAAAAGTATATCATTTTTTCTGATCCATCCCACATACCATAATTATTATTTGGTGATATTTTGCAATATAAATTATATACGTGTGACCTAGAGTAGTGTGCACAAAATGCCAAAGCTTTTTCAACCAAGTAGCCATTATATATTGATCCTTTTACTTTAGTTATCATGGATTATATATCCATAAATATCTTCATTACAATAATATTTATTTATCGGATACATTTAAATTTTTAGATGAACAAATAAAAATTATATAACCTCTCAAATAGATACATCTATCTGTATTGCATGGGGCATGCTATCATGGATTCATAAAGCAAGTGGATCAGAAGATATTCCATGGAATCGAATAAGCTAGGAGAAAAAAATATTCTCTAGTTTTCATATAATTATGGGTACATCATTTTGTAATTACTTCATATCATATTCAAAATAAACATCTTGAAGAATACATCTATATGATGCAACTAGATAGTTTCGTAGAAAAAATCCAAGAACATATGTTGTGTAATTAGAATTAGTCCACTTATGGACTAAAAAAGGCATCTAGATCTTAGAATACTCATCTTGATCAAGTCATCAAGTCTTATGACTTTGATAAATCTCAAGATGTGTATTGTATGTATATAAAGAAATATGATAATAATATGGTATTATTTATATTATATGTTAATGATATATTACTCATTGGTAATGATGTAGGCTCATTATATTTAGTTAATGACTTGTTATCTAGTCAATTTGATATGATAAACTTGGGAGAAGTTACTCACATTCTTGAGATTAAGCTTTTGTGTGATTACAAGTGAAGAATATTGGGATTATCTCAAGTAATTTATATTGATAAAATATTGACTAGATTTTGTATGCAAAATTCCAAGAAAAGTTTTCTTCTTTTCAGATAGGGAATCACTTTATGAAAGAAATAGTATTTCAAAATACCCAAAGAGAGAAAAATAAAGATAATTTCTCATGCAAATGTCGTAGGAAGCCTTGTGTATGCAATATTTTGCACATGACCCATCATATATGATGTTGTTGGTATGGTATGTAGATTTCAATCTAATCTAAGATAATAAAATATCAAAAAAGAACTAGAGATTATATATTTATGTACCAAGCCAATAATCTTGTACCTATAGGGTATACATATTCATATTGCTAATTAGATAAGGATTTAATATAATTAGCATTGATTGTGCATTTATCTTGGGAAATGGAACCATAAGTTGGAAAAGTATCAAACAATCTTGTATTGATGATTCTACCATAGAAGTTAAGCATGTGGCAGCTTCAAAAGAAACCAAGGAGGCTATCTAGCTTTAAAATATTCTAATGGATATAAGGGTCATTTTTTGTATGCAATTGCATATTATAATTTATTATGATAATAGTGGAGCAATTGCAAATTCAAAGAAACCTAAAACCCATAAAAAGGAAAAATACATCGAACATAAGTATCATCTAATAATAATCTTCCATCTAAAGTATTTGACATACACATAGAAGGGATCAGAGTCAAACATGTGACATCATGGCTTTAGTCTAAGTAGATGATTGTTAGAACTAGTTTATACTAAACTCCATTTATGATTATTTTTAAAACTTAGAAATGATAAGTGGCATCGACAAATAACTTGATAGATCCTTTTACGAAGAGTCTTCCAACTATAGTATTTGACAGACATGTTGAAGGGATCAGAGTTAGACATGTGGCATCATGGTTCTAGTTTAAGTGAGAGATTGTTAGAAATAGTTTATATTAAAAGTCATTTATAATTATTTTCTTGATTTGCATCATTTTTGTTATTTTTAAAAAATAATCTTTTATTGTAATGAGTTGAATTGTAAAAACATATTTTCTTTGATTTTGCTTATAGATGATTCAATGTGTAGAGATTGGCATATGCATGAAGATTGAATTTTCATTACTCATGAAATATAAGTTTGTTGTACATTATCAAAATAGAATTGGACATTCAATCAGTAAGATTATAATATTAGATTTCAATGAGTATATATTGATTACGATAAGTGGTAAAGAAATAAATTTAGTACTAGTACATGTAGATGTATTGAATAGAACCAATATGGTAAAATGTCTAGAATTAATATTCATACTAATATTAATATTCAATCTACTCATAATTGGTGGTTTTCTAATGTTATTTTCTAAAATTTCATTAGAATTAAGTAAATAACGTGGAGCTGATTCTTCCTTTACCACATCGTTCATAGAAAACCCTTTATTATTATAGAGTTCATCAACATGGTGCAAATGCAACTATTTATCAATGGAGTTTTCAACAAAATGCATGTTTGACCCTTGATTTCTAGTTTTAAAATTATCAGTATGTATAACCAGCACTTTAACATAACAAATTTTGGTTAAAAAACTCATTTTTTATCAAAATCATGGACATTTTTATCAAATCCATTATGACTTCAGTTATTATGTGATAATTTTCCATTTTTACAATTATTTTTGGGAAGAAGCTCAAGTGATTCAGTCGAGATCTTACCGTATAGTGTGCACTGAGTATTGCCATCATTGAGAATGAATTCTGAGGCATCAAAATCATTATTCGAGTATACAACAAACCTTGTTCTTCGATTGAACTTCAAGGATTCATTATTTTTCTTCGAAGGAGTCATTACGGGTGCCTCTATATTAGGAAAGCTTTCAGGTAGGTTAGGTTTTTTATTTTGGGGTGATGTTTGTTTAGATGGATCGGGAGATCCTGTAAATACCATCTTATATATCTATTTTTCTTGGAAGAAAAGAGAGTATCTATGTACAGAACAACTCTTCCACCACCTTTGCTCAAATTTGGTCATCCAAAGCTGAATTCTTCAAGGATTAGAAAGGATTCCATAGTTTTTTTTGGAGGGAATCAGGGAGGAGAGAAGGAGGAGAGAAACCATGATTGGTTATGGAAAAAAAATTATATATGATTCTAAAGATAACACTAGTGGTTGTCTCAATATCTTTGATGTCCCATGAGACATCATCTACCAATAACTCTTTCACTTTATCTTAAATGGTTAACCTTGAATCTTTCAAATCCATCAAGCATGTAAGAGTTTCTATAAATCTAGTCATAGTCTATATCACCTATCTAAAATGACATTAGTAGTAATAGAAAAAGTAGACTCAAATATTATGCTAATATATTAGAGGGGTTAGTAGATCATGTGCCATCTTATATAACACAGGATTGGTGGATTTATATAATTTCTACCAATTCAAAATATATAAATTCATATTATCAACATGTGATAGGATGGAGTAGTTTTAGTACCTAATTATCAAGAGGACTCACTCCTATTTGATAGACCACTCTATCATTTTCTAATAGCTAACTAAATAAAAAAGTCATTATCTTTGAGTATGGCATCCATATGTATACTCAAAGCCTCACTACACAACTACCATACCTAATGTAATAATGTACTAATATGTTAGTTATTTTTTAATGAATGAAACCTTCAGGTTCATTTTTGTGGTTCATGCAAGTGGATATGTAACTTAATATATTTTCTACTCATTCCACTTTAAGCATAGGATCCATGCACGTAGCCAAGCAATATAGAGTTAGATTGGATTTATTATATCAATAGCCATGGTACTAAATAGAGTATGTTTTTTATACTTGCTAAACAAGCTATTAATATTACATATATATATAAGTGTAACTAAAGTAGTGAGAGTGAAGACACATGAATACATGTTTGTTGTATCATAAAATATCATTTGAATTTCATAAAATTAGTATCCTACCCTGAATCAAAAATAATAGGTTTTATCATTCTTACTATTGATGTAGTTGAATATTATGTATTAAAGACTAATACTTGACTCTAAAATCAAATAAGTATAATTACAATGGTATGTTACGTCCATTTGAATTTTTTTAGATCTATTGATAAATATTGATTGCTAACGTCTTGTTGTTTGCTAGGAATGATAAGGTATTTTTGTGAATTTTTAATTTTTTATAATTCGAGGGAAATAACTTTTATTTCTACTTATATGAACAATTATGTGACACCTACACCAATTGTATAATATTTTATCTAATTATTTATCTCTAATGGTTATGATAGACATATTAATGATGACACTGTTATTCAAAGTATAATCAAATATAATACTAAAAAATTTATTCTAAATATCAAATTAATTAAAGATTCTTATCAAAAAGTCATATTTGGTATGACCATCATGAGTATGGAGGATCTAAAAAAATTTAATATATTTTTATTAAGTTTCAACCTAAAATCTACAAAATGGGTATTGAGATATGCGAAAGATGCATCATCATAACTATTCTATATGTTGGATGTCATTAATATCTCTCTACTATATTTCATAAATTTGTTAATTATTAATTATTTTTCTATAATAAGCATATAGGAAGTTTGCATAATATTGACTACACTTGAATCCTCATAAATTCTAATCTGAAAACTCATGAAAGTAATTAATTTGGTCATATCTTTTCTCCTACATTTATATAATAAAGTTTGCATAGTTTAAGTTTTTTAAGGAAATGGGTAAAAGTAATTGGAGAGAACCTAGTTTTGGCCTTAGACCTTTTGGTCAAATTATCATTATTATCTAAATATAGGTCAAAATCATTATCACTATAATCTTTATTTTTCATTTATGATTTATTTATTTATTTATTATTCTAATTTTTTTTAAATGTATGCTTTTAAATTTTTATAAATTATTAATAATAACATATATCATGAAAATAATTAAGCTCTATGCACTCTTGTATTTTTTTCATTATTATTTTTCTCATATTTGGGTGAATCTTAAGCTTGAACTTCTTTTGGAGTCATAACCTTGTTAGGTGAGCTACATCATATCTTATTATCCATTATCATTTCAGTTCTCTTTAGTTGGGTTCATAGCTTGTTAGAGAATTTTTGGCTTAAGCATGACTTTTGAGGAAATGACTTTGTTACCCCTAAAAGTTTCTTAATTCTCTTATTTAAAATTCAGTTTGTTGCTTTGGAACAATGACTTTTGGGTAATTCATGACACTATTATCCCCAATAGTTATAGAATTTTTTTTTCATTGTGCCTTGATAATTCTTTCACACTTCTAAGTAATATTGAAGAGTAAATCATTACTTTCATATCACTTGATAGTTTATTTACTCTTTTTTCATTCATTAATAATGCCAACTAATATTGGTAGTGCTCTTATTTTTTATCATCGAAATCATTTTATTTAGTCTAATTTTATGCACCCATATCTGATTGTCTTGGGCATTATTCTTTTTCTTTAGTTCTATTAGGATAGCTTGTACCCCTTCGTTTGATTTTGGCTTTTATTCTCTTCATAATAGTTGAAATTAAAACTAGAGTTTTATTAATTAGTGTAGTTCACTATATTATTCCTAATATTTATAAAGGATTATCTGATATGTTGCATCCCACTCTCATATCTTTTATATAATAAATTATCATGATTTATCTTATTCGGATGGTAACATATTAGGACATTGTTATTAAGTTGAAATAAGTACCCTTTGCTCTACATATTGGTTGGCTTCTTCTATTTGATAAATGATGAGTATGACCAATATATATAGCACAATTATCCAAAAAACCTTTTGAGAAAATTGAAAGATCTAGAAAAGTGTACTATTGTATGTATTATTGGGGAGCACACATTCTAGAAAGTTTTATGTAACTTAGGAGAAAGTGTTAACAATATGTTATTATCTATAGTAAATAAGTTGAATCTAGATGAGATGATTCCAATTTCTCTATAAATGGTTGAATGATCAATTAAATTTCTAAAAGAAATCATTGAAAATGTATCGTTCAAAGTCAATAACTATATCTTTCCTATTAATTTTATGGTGGTAGACATGGATGAAGAATCATATGTACTATTGATTTAAGTTGATTCCTTTTGGAAACTAGATATGCATTGATTGACGTTAGGAAGTGAGAATTAACACATTGTGTGCACGAAGAACAAGCAAAGTTCAACATTTATAAAAGTCTGTAGATTCTAGATAATGATGAGAAAAAATACTAGAAAACATATAGCCTCGTCTAATAGCCAAAAACTAGAATATTGGTTTTAGAATGAATGATTTTCTAATAGTTGCGAGCCTGAAGATACGAAAGAAGTCTTAGAAGTAGAAGTTCTACAATAAGAAGAAATCATGACATGCCTTGAAGAAGATACATGCTATGATGTCATGATTTTTCTAAAAGTCACAATATAAGGAAAAGGAAATATAAGTTGTAATGATGTTGTAGATAATATTATTAATGCCGTAACATTTTCATTTGGAGAGAATATAGTAATTGATGTGGGAACTCCCAAAGTTATCTAAGTAACACAAATGGAAAAGTCGCAGTAATTAATGAAGTACCAAAAAAAAGAGAGATGAAACTAATAAGAATCTTAATTAATAAAAATATGAAAGAAAAAGCGGTCATAAAGATAGATGAGACACTATATATGAAAGAGGCTGAAGTTAATATATTGAAAGAAGTCGTGACATCTAAAAAAAATTAAAGATGGAAGAAGTTATGACTAGATAAAAATTTATGACTACTATAGATATAAGTATATAAATACACACACACACACACACACATCTATATCTATATCTATATATAAGCAATGCAACTTGGGTTGGGTCAACTCGAGTAACTCAAACCCAACCTGAGAAAAACTAAGGTTTGGGTTGATAATTCTTGAGTTTGGGTCGGGTTCGTGTTGAAAAATCTCAACCCGAACCTAATCCCAACTTGAGATGGATCCAAAAAAAATAAAAAACAAATAAAATAAAAATAAAAACATAAATATAAAAAGGAACAAAAAAAATAAACAAAAAAAAATTAAACAAAAAAAATTAAACAAATAAAATAAACACAAAAATAGACACAAAAATAGACACAAAAATAAACACAAAAATAAACAAAAAAATAAACAAAAAAGGAAAACTTTAGAAAATAAAAATTAAAAAAAAGTCAAAAATTCTGTGATAGCATGAGTTGTAGCATCGTGCGCATGTATGTTAGTTTATATATATATATGTTAGTGTTATATCCTCTCCAATTCCATCAAATATACAAATATCGCATATTACAATGTTGTTTTATTATATATAATGTATCCTCTACACCTATACTATAGTGGATGTGTCGTGTATATATTCACTCTAATGTATGTTATACATGCAATGCATATTTATTATTAATTATATATTTATAATTTATAATTTGAAACATATGCAGCTAATTAGTTATACACTAGTGAACAAGGTATAATGTGTGTGTGTGTGTGTGCATGTGTGTGTGTGTGTGCATGTGTGTGTGTGTGTGTGTGTGCATGTGTAATTATAAGATATTATGTAAATATGTAATGTATTATAGTGTAGATTGCAATTTGCATTCTAGAACAAATTATGTAAAGAGATACACATTAATTATAGTGTATACTAAATATGAAATGGAATTATGGACACACACACACATACACACATATGAAATTTGTTATAAATAAATATATATTATTTACTTGGTAATATATTATGTATATAGTTTAGCCTCTACTCTTTAGTGTATATACTAATTACTCTATACTAAACTTAATACTAAATTACTTTATATAAGTACTAAAGTACAATAGAGTACGATGTATACATTGTAGTGTAATTATAATTATGTAGATATGAGATTTTGGGTGAGTGTGTCACTATATATACATATAGCCATACGCAAACATTGTAGTGTATATAATAATAAATAATGATGTGTGTATGTGTGTGTGTGTGTATGAAATTTGTTATGGTTATGTATTTTAGTATATGTATGTGTTGAATACTGATGCCTTCTCTAACATATATTTATAATTCTATATGTATATAATGTGTTGTGTTGTGTGTGTGTGTGTATGTGTTATGTCTTTGACACTTTGTATATGTGCTGATGTGGATTTATAATTATATATATATATATACATAGTATTAAACCGTCAATGTTAATAATGAATGATTATAATGAACAAATAATAGATAATTCTTTTTCTACAATAATGTATTGAGCAAGTCCTAAAAAAATCTTATAAATCAAAGTTTGGTATTTGAGATAATTTTACTAAATTTAAAAAGAATGATAATGATAAAGTAGATTAAGCAACATGCCATTATTGTAATCGCATGTTTGGATACTCTAGATCTCTAGGAACTAGAACACTTTTGAGATATCTCAAGAAGTATGCTAAAATATCCATAACACAAATGTGAAAAATAATAATTTTTATTATTCTTTTCAATATCAAAAGGTAAAAGAAATATTTGCAATTCAATATTTGATCAATAACTTTGTCATAGAAAAGTTTCAAGGATGATTGTATTTAAGAAATCAGTTTTATGAATGTCTCTAACCATTGATTTGTGGAGTTTTATCCAAAATCTTGGATATATATATTTCAAAACACACTACATTGATAAGGATTAAAAGTTACAAAAAAGATAAGTAACTTTTGTGTTGTTCAAACTCCCCACCATGGTGAAGTAATTGCTCAAGCCATAGAAACATGCTTGCTAGCATAGAAATTTGATAAGCTCTGCACATTGATCAAAGATAATACAAGTTCTAATGATGCAATAGTCATAAGTTTGATACAAAAATTAAATAATAAGAATGAATTAATATTAGATAGAAACTTTTTTCGAGATATTTCATTCATGTCTTGAGCCCTATAGTAAAAGATAATATCAACGAGGTAAAAGATTTAGTTATTTATCTTTGTAAATATGTAAAATATGTGAGAAGTTATCCTTCTCACTTACAAGTTCCCAAGAAATGTGTTGGAGAAGAAAGAATTGTGTTCAATAAGTTATTGTGTTTGGATGTGCCAACAAGATAGAACTCAACATACTTAATGCTATGTGTTTCTCTAGCTCATAAAAAATATTTGAACGAATGAAGGAACAAGATATTAATTTCATGCTTGAATAGGATGTGTTAATGACTGAATGAGATTGACTAATAAAGAGTAAAATATCATCACAATGTGTATTTCATGGGTAAAATATGTGACTTCTAGTATTTACTTTCAATAAGTGAATTATATTCAAATCCATCTTTTACAATGGTCACAAAGTGAGAATATTTTTTTGCATGACATGACAATAAAGATGAGCATCAAATTTGAAAATTATTATAACATTAATAAGTGAATGTGATATTGATCGTGGTGGTGGCGTTAGATCATTGTTATGAGTTGAAATATGTGAAATTTTGTTATTCAAAGTGTTATGACATTGCCATGTAGATGAGATAAAAGGAAAGGTAACAATTTTTTATGGACTTGCATTGCCAATAATATTCATGGACATTGTTAGAAAACACTTATAATAATATTATTGAATCTTCTCATAATTTTAAAGTTGTAAGTATAAAAATGCAAATACGGATTAAATTGTTTTTAATAAGAATAAAAAAGAATAGCATCATTTTTTGAAAAATAAGGATATTGTGGTTATTCGATAAGAGCTAGATTGGTACTTAGATGAAGGGGTACAAAATGATGTTGCAAATTTGATTATTTGTAATTAGCAGAAAGGTAAAGCTTATTCATATCATGTCGTTTCTCCTATAATACATGATATTTTATTAATTCTAACATAATGATTATACCAGGGTATTCTTTTATTGTCGAAGATTGAGTGTATGATGAATTTTATAATGGTTTAACTTTAAAAATTAGAGAATATTTGATTTGTGTACAATATTGTTTGACTTTAATATTTATATAATTTATATTTTAAAAATATGAAGAATTATTTTTATGACTTAAATTTTGTTCATGACCTTTAAGATTTATTTTTAGAATTTTTAGTAAGCTTATATATATTTATAAATTAAAACCTATTTGTTATTCTTTTATAATTTTGTTTATTTAGCTAACATCTAATATTGGCATATTACATTTTTATTTAAGGAATAAATGTTCATGGACGAAGTAGTAAATTAATAATTTTTAATTTGAAACTGAGTCGCTTAAAAGAATTGATAGAAGTATTCGATGTAATATTTTGAGTTTTGTAATTTGTTTTTAAAATTCTCTTGCATTCGTATCTTTTTTTTTTTTTAAGATTTTAGATTGAAGTATCAAGCAATGTAGTGAACATGAAGCTAAAGCAAATAACAAGTTATTTTTAACAAATTTGTTTTATTTATTTGATACATTTTTGACTTATGGTTGTAATGAATATCATAAACTTGGATGGTAATGCCATATGTATTTGATTTTAACTTTTAACTTTTATTTCATTTTTCATATTCAAATTGCATGGTAATTATTTCATTTTATTTTTAGTACTTAGTAATAAAGTTTTATTAAAATTTCAAATTATGTTAGATGATGAATTTTTTTACACTAATTTATATTATAATAATGCTTTTATTAAATTTATAATTTGTAGTAAGAATATTAAAATGAAATGAATTTTTTGTTAAAAATTAAATTCTACAATGCTACAAACGATCACTCAACCCGATACAACTCGACTCAACGAGTCCCAACCTGAAAGCAACATGAAATTTATAATTTCAAATCTAATTGGGTTCGAGTTGGTAAACTCACGTGGAAACTCATTTTGGGTAGGGTCTTGCATTGAGTTTTCCGAAATTGGGCTGGGTTCGATTGGTCCTCATACCAACCCTACTATTCTCAAGAGTTGCAACCCTGATATATATATATATATATCAATATATTTTATGTTTATTTGAATATATATACATTTGTATTATAAGCATATACATTTATATTTATAAACACATATTTTATATATATATGAGTGTATCAAAACTTAAATAAAATTGGGTTTCAATATTTTTTTAAAATTTTTCTAAATATAAAATTCAAGCGTATAATGAGGGACAAAAGTTTTAAAATTTGTAGTGATTTAAAAACAAAATTTATTAAGTTTTGATATAATTTGCATTAAATATTAAAAGTTTAAGATTTGGATATAGATATTATTCTAATATAATTTACTCAAATCTTTATCTATATTTTGCTCAGTCCACAATAATTTTTTACTTTTTCTTGGAGCCCTAATTAAAGTGTTGGGGATCTAATTATATAATTTTCCTATTTAAGTGACGGATTATGAAAAAATGTAATTTTAAATAGTTTTGTGAAAGTTAAATGAAAAATTCAAAAAATAATTATAACCGTAAATGCAGCACGCGAGACTTTGTTGATAACTTTGCTCCAATTGTTTATTACATCCTTCTATTGTATTTAAAATCAGTTTTTATTTAATTATACTCCTCTTCACGTATACATAAATTTGTTCTTCGTCTATTCATGCATCTTGGAATTATCATAACTAATCTTTGTTTGTTATAATTCTATTTACAATTCTAAAAAATTACCTAAATATTATTTCAAAGAAATTTTTGTTTCGTGTCGAGTTTTCTTCAATGCCGGCGCAAGTAAAATACGTTTTTTTTCAAAATATATCCTTAAGTATATATAATTTTTGTTTGTACATTACAAAAATGTTTTTTGTCAAATATTGAGGCCTTTTTTGTCAAAAAATGGAGGCTTCAATTGTTAAAGTTAGGTAGCCTAACTTTGACTTCATCCCTCTCATTTTTTGCTATAAATATAGATGTTGTGTAGGAAGAAAAAAAAATTCTACACATCTTCTAATTCATTGTGAAGAAGTGAGAAAGAGAGAAGAGGGTGAAGGAAGTGAGGTGAAGTGAGAGAGAAAATTGAGAGCAATTTTCTTTGAGTGTTGTAAACACTATATTTTTCTCCTTATAGTGAACGATCTGTAGCAGCCCGTGGTGTAGGCAAGTTTGTGCCGAACCACGTAAATCTTGTGTGTATTGATTTGTTTAATTTTGTTCATTCTCATAAATCCGGCATATAGGATTTGTAGTTTTATTCTTAACAACTGGTATCGGAGGACTGGTTATAGGCACTAGGATATTCTTAGTATGCACTGTGGTTGCAGCATTGTCTGACCTTCCACATCAGAA
This sequence comes from Sapria himalayana, assembly GCA_029783825.1. Lineage (NCBI taxonomy): Eukaryota > Viridiplantae > Streptophyta > Magnoliopsida > Malpighiales > Rafflesiaceae > Sapria > Sapria himalayana. Next base: position 1,155,126 of record JAREIK010017964.1, on the reverse strand, counting down.
AAGAATATTTCTTGAGCTTTTTTTTTCTGTCAATTTTCAAGCGAAGTTACTATTCACGTAAATAGTGAATTTCGTGAATAGTTAAAGTTTGTCGGTGATTCTGGTTTGTCGACAAAGGTGTTGTAATACACGGTGGTTCGCAGGAATAGTCAGAAACGATCCAGAGGCTGCCAGATTCAAGAAGGAGCAATGGCTGCAGATGAAGGGAAGGTGAAAATTGAGAAGTTCGACGGCGCGGACTTCAGCTCTTGGAAAAAGCAGATTGAAGATTATCTGTACCAGAAAAAGCTGTATCAACCTCTCTTAGGAAAGAAGCCAGATGATATGAAGGAAGATGACTGGAATCTTCTCGACAGACAAGCCCTCGGAGTTATTCGATTGACTTTGTCACGTAATGTTGCCTTTAACATAGTAAAGGAAAAGACCACGGCGGGTCTTATGGCGGCTCTCTCCAGTATGTATGAAAAGCCATCAGCTTCAAACAAAGTTCATTTAATGAGATGATTACTCAATTTGCGGATGACGGAAGGGGCATCAGTGGCTCAACATCTGAATGAACTCAACACAATCACAACCCAGCTGAGTTCTGTGGAAATTGAGTTCGACGATGAAGTTCGAGCTTTGATTCTCTTGTCATCTCTACCAGACAGTTGGAATGCCAGAGTTACAGTAGTCAGCAGTTCATCAGGTAGCAGTAAATTGAAATTTAACGATGTTCGGGATCTGGTATTGAGTGAAGAAATTAGACGGAGAGAATCAGGTGAATCATCAACCTCTTCAGTATTACATACAGAGTCAAGAGGAAGAAATTCAACCATAGGTAAAGGTCGGAGCAGCTCAAAGAGCAGGAGATCCAGATCCAGGAATCCTAGTAATTCTAATAGCTCAAAGAATATTGAGTGTTGGAATTGTGGGAAGACTGGGCACTACAAAAATCAGTGCAGGAGTACACCAAAGGACCAGGAGGTGAAGGCAGAGGCAAATGTTACTTCCACCTCAGAAGGAGATGACGCATTGATTTGCTCTCTAGAAAGTAAGGAAGATTCTTGGGTATTAGACTCAGGAGCATCGTTCCATGCTACTTCACAGAAGGAACTCTTTGAAAGGTATGTCCCTGGAAATCTTGGGAAAGTATACCTTGGTAATGATCAACCTTGTGCTATTATTGGTAAAGGTGTAATAAAGGTTAAGTTGAAAGGGTCAGTATGGGAACTGAAAGATGTCAGGCATATTCCCGACCTGAGAAAGAACTTAATCTCAGTTGGGCAGTTGGCCAATAAAGGCTACACCACAGCCTTCCAGGGTGATGATTGGAAGATTTCAAAAGGCGCAATGACGGTTGCTCGAGGCAAGAAGAGTGGTACTCTTTACATGACAGCAGATGCACGATGTTCGATTACTGTTGCAGTAGGCACTGAAACTCCCAAATTATGGCATCAAAGATTAGGTCACATGAGTGAGAAGGGGATGAAGATTATGCAATCAAAAGGAAAACTCTCATGTCTACAATCAGTGGAGATAGACATGTGCGAAGATTGCATACTTGGAAAGCAGAAAAGGGTCAGCTTTCAGACAAGTGGCAGAACCCCGAAGAAAGAGAAGTTAGAGCTTGTTCACTCTGATGTTTGGGGGCCAACGACAATCTCATCCATTGGTGGGAAACACTACTTTGTGACTTTCATCGATGATCACTCTCGGAAGGTATGGGTTTACTTCCTAAAGCATAAGTCTGAAGTATTCGAGGATTTCAAGAGATGGAAAGCTATGGTTGAAAATGAGACAGGTCTAAAAATCAAAAAGCTCAGAACCGACAATGGTGGTGAATATGAAGACACCAGACTTAAGAAGCTGTGTTATGAGAACGGGATCAGAATGGAGAGAACTGTGCCCGGTACGCCTCAACACAATGGTGTAGCAGAGCGTATGAATCGGACATTGACAAAAAGAGCCAGAAGCATTCGTATACAGTCAGGTTTACCAAAGCAATTCTGGGCAGAAGCAGTCAACACAACCGCTTACTTGATCAACCGAGGTCCATCGGTACCATTGGAGCATAGAATACCAGAGGAGGTATGGAGCGGAAAAGACGTCAAACTCTCACACCTAAGAGTTTTCGGCTGTGTAGCTTATGTGCATATTAGTGATCAAGTAAAGAATAAACTTGATCCTAAATCAAAGATATGCACCTTCATTGGTTATGGAGTAGATGAGTTCGGTTACCGTGTTTGGGATGATGAAAACAAGAAGGTGATCCGCAGCAGAGATGTCATTTTCAACGAAAAGGTGATGTACAAGACAAACATAAAACTGACGTCGGTGACTTAAAGTAGAGTAAGCCGGTATTTGTAGAAGCAGATGACATCCCAGATGATACTCCAACAGAGCAGATAATGACAAGTCCTCGGCAGGAGGAACAAAGCAGTGTGCAACAATCCGACACAGTACCTCCTACTCCAACTCCTGTATTGAGAAAGTCCTCTCGACCTCACGTGCCTAACAGGAGATACATGAATTATATGTTGCTGACTGATGGAGGAGAACCTGAATGCTATGATGAGGCATGTCAGACCAAAGATGCTAGCAAGTGGGAGCTTGCCATGAAAGAGGAGATGAAGTCTCTAATCTCCAATCAAACATGGGAACTAACTAAGTTACCTGTAGGAAAGAAGGCACTTCACAACAAATGGGTGTATCGAGTGAAAGAAGAGCACGATGGTTCCAAGAGATACAAAGCTCGACTCGTTGTCAAAGGATTCCAACAGAAAAAGGGAATTGACTACACTGATATTTTTGCTCCAGTCGTGAAGCTCAATACAATCAGAACAGTATTGAGTATTGTTGCTTGTGAAGATCTTCATCTTGAACAATTGGATGTGAAGACTGCATTCCTTCATGGAGACTTGGATGAGGAGATATACATGCAACAGCCAGAAGGTTTCTCAGAAATAGGGAAGGAGAACATGGTGTGCAGACTTAAGAAGAGCTTGTATGGCCTGAAACAAGCCCCAAGGCAGTGGTATAAAAAATTTGACAGTTTCATGCACAAGGAAGATTTCCAAAAGTGCAACGCCGATCACTACTGTTACTTCAAGAGATATAGTTCCAGTTATATCATTTTACTACTGTATGTTGATGACATGCTGGTAGTAGGTTCAGATATGGATGATATCAGAAGGTTGAAGCAGCAATTGTCAAAGGAATTTGACATGAAAGATTTAGGCCCCGCAAAGAAGATTCTTGGAATGCAAATCACAAGAGATAAGCAGAAAGGACTCTTGCAGTTATCTCAAGCAGAGTACATCAATCATATTTTGCAGAGATTCAACATGAGTGATGCCAAGCCAGTCAGTACACCCTTGGCCAGTCATTTTCATCTATCCAAGGATCAGTCTCCTGAAACGAAGGAAGAGAGAGAATTCATGGCTAAAGTTCCTTATGCCTCAGCCATTGGAAGTTTGATGTATGCAATGGTTTGTACAAGACCAGACATTGGCTATGCAATGAGAGTTGTAAGCAGATTTATGTCAAATCCAGGCAAAGCTCATTGGAAAGCAGTGAAATGGATCTTGAGGTATCTACGAGGCACCACAGAAAAATGTTTGTACTTTGGAGAAGGAGAGCTAATAGTACAAGGATACGTAGATGCGGACTTTGGAGGTGAAGTTGATCACCGAAGAAGCACCACTGGTTATATATTCACCGTTGGAAGTACAACTGTTAGTTGGATGTCAAGATTGCAGGAAATTGTCACTCTATCCACTACAGAGGCTGAATATGTGGCAATGACTGAAGTTAGTAAAGAGATGATATGGCTTCAGGGTTTGTTAATAGAGTTGGGATTCAAGCAAGGCAAGAACGTTCTATATAGTGATAGTCAGAGCGCAATACACTTGGCAAAGAATTCAGCATTTCACTCTAGAACCAAGCATATTGGACTCCGTTATCACTTTATCAGATCTCTATTGGAGGATGAGGTATTAAAGTTGGAGAAAATCCAAGGAAGCAAGAATCCAGCTGATATGTTAACAAAGACGGTGACTATTGACAAACTGAAGTTGTGCTCAACTTCAGTTGGCTTGCAAGAATAGCAAGGTAAGGAAGAGCTGCTGCATCAATCAAAGTGTGAAGACAGATTGAAATCAATCTTCAAGTGGGAGATTGTCAAATATTGAGGCCTTTTTTTGTCAAAAGTGGAGGCTTCAATTGTCAAAGTTAGGTAGCCTAACTTTGACTTCATCCCTCTCATTTTTGCTATAAATAGAGATGTTGTGTAGGAAGAAATTCTTAATTCAACACATCTTCTAATTCATTGTGAAGAAGTGAGAAAGAGAGAAGAGGGTGAAGGAAGTGAGGTGAAGTGAGAAAGAAAATTGAGAGCAATTTTCTTTGAGTGTTGTAAACACTATATTTTTCTCTTTATAGTGAACGATCTGTAGCAGCCCGTGGTGTAGGCAAGTTTGTGCCGAACCACGTAAATCTTGTGTGTCTTGATTTGTTTAATTTTGTTCATTCTCATAAATCCGGCATATAGGAATTGTTGTTTTATTCTTAACATTTTTATCAATTTTCGCAGAGACGTATACATGTTTATATATTAGTATTTTCTATGCAGTTCGTCATTTTCTTGTGCCTACATGTACAGGTACATCAAAGCCCACTTGTACAAAACATTTACCTGCTCCACAGGCATATAAATGCGTGTATATGTATATATTGAAATAAGTTTATATTCAATCCTAATTAAGGGTGTTAAACATTGTATATTTCTATTGTATTCCTATTTATGTTAAATCAGTTGTATTATAATAAATTATGTATTATAAGATCCGTTTTTCAAATCAAATGCATTTTCTTTGTATACTTACTAAGCCTATGAAATTAAATTGTGGCATTTCTTATATTGATGGAATTCATTTGTGTTTTTCTATATCAATAATAAAATTCTTGTTTTATATATTACAAAATATTAAACACGGTATAAAATAAGTCACTCATTAATATTATTTGATGTTTTAAAATCATTCATCATTGTATTCACTTAAATACATCAAATGGTGTTGGTAGATGTCTCACTCTTTGTCCTAACAATAAATAATGTTTATTAATAATCAACATAATATGTTATAAATTTAGTATTCACAAAGGTAATCAAAATAGATTAGAAAAAATAATTTCAACAAATCTACTGTATTAGTAAGTTGTCTTGGAATCTCTGATATATTTGCTAGGTCTTGATCATTCAACTTTACTCTGAATTTGTAATATTATGAGACAAAACCATGAACTTTTTATAATTCTAGTATTCATAGCAGTTTGTCTATATATCTAAAAGAAGACTATTTGACATTGCATCTTTTTTATGTTTATTTTTCAAGTCATTATATTAGACACTACTTTCTAGTTTTATATCCTTCATAGATCAACAAAGCACTTTCATTTGTACTTTTTTTGCAATAAACACTAAAATTGACATTACATTGTGATATTTATTTTTGTAATGATTAATAAAAAATAATTTCACATACACATGTAATAAAATTAAACTTCCCAAAAAATATCCATATTTGATAGTACTTTTCTTTATTTTATATCTGCAAACAATGGATTCTGAATATAATCATTCTTGATGTTGCAGCAATAATGCATATATCTCCTAAGATTAGTGTGATAAAGCCAACAATGTCATCTGCTATAGCATAAGATAAAATATTAGTTACATACATGTAGGAGAATACATAGAGATATTTGTATTGTTATTAAATAAATATTGAATTTCTCATTCACAAATTATTAGTTGATTTTCTCTATCCCTCTCCATAGATTGAGATCCTCGGTTACTTGAATTGTAACCTCATACATAATTCAACTTTCATAAATATCAAAAAAATATCAAAACTAAAACGTAATAAAAATATCGTACAAACAAAATATAATGAGAAACATATACATTTAAAATTATGAAAAAAAATATGTAACACCCAAATTGTATCAGTTACAAAATAAATAACACAACTTAATATTGAAGATATTTAAATTCTACTTATCTTCAGAATTTTTAATGAAATTTCTTTATCTACATATTCATTCTCATCTGATTATGTAATTAATTCTTTCTTATTATCTTCTCCAACATGTACACCATCAATGTTCAAATAGTTTTTATTTTTACCCATCAATATTTCAAGCTCATCAATTGTCATAAGATTGATTAGATGAAGTTATATTTTATTCTCTTGAAATGTAGATACACCCGATATTAACTACCATAGGATTGATTGGATGAAGTTTCCTATTATTTTCTTGAAAAACAAGTATACATGATGATGTCACAATGATATCGTCTTTAACAATTTTTATAGCTAATCGAGAGTTTATTTTACAAATAATCCACCAGTCATAAGCATTCCTTTTTATAGTTGGATAAGTGGAGTAACATACTTATTTTACTTGCACTATAAGAATGAATGACATGTATTTTTAAAAATAATTTTTTGGGTACTCATTTATAAGTTTGTATTGATAATAAATTCTACTATTAAATTTGGAATAGGATCAAATAATTCACACTCAGACAAAATTATCTTCTTAATTAGTAAAATTGAGAACTCTAAGTGCAGAATCTATATTAATCGATTATCAAAGTCAATATTAGATTTAGTAGAGTTAGACGATTAAATGAATACACTACTATTTAATACAGTTATGTTTGAATCATGTTTCAAAGTATGAAATTTCTATTCATTTAAATAATATATGAGATAAGTATGTAAATTATAATGATCCATTTGCAAGTTTTCTATTCATCAAGCATGCCATATTCATATTACATGATCTATTTAACAAATGCCCTATTTATATTGCTGGGACATGAGTTTTACTAGTTCCAAGTCTAGGCCCAATGCCTATATATGATAAGAGGCCAAGGGATAATAAGGGATATATTAAGAAAAATGTTGTGGATCAAAAAATAGAAAAATATTAGTAAAATAGAACTAAAAATTGAACTTATAATTATTAGCAGGTTTTGATAAAAATAATTCTCAAAAGGTAATCTAAAATAATACTTCTCAACCAATTTGAACTCCATATTCACCCCAGATACCCATGCATCACATTAACATCAGCAACGCAACATCTTAACATTATCATGGAACATCAACAACCTATTTCTATGCACCATTGCTAAATAATCTAGTGATCCGAACTTACAAATACAATGTGAGACTCACCATGTATGATACACCAAAAGATTGGAATTGAGTAACATAATCAGAATTAAATAACAAATTCAAACGTGGAAATAATTTCTCTCAACAAATGGCTAATTGAACACATCCTCACCATCATGTCCACTTATTGCAACTATTTTAAATTTAAAGTTATTTTTGATTATTTTTCTTTTTCATTATTTAAATCATTTTCTTATTTTAATAAAAAAATTGATAATGAGCTAAATTTGTGAAGATGCATATGTCATTTATTCTATACTTTAGATGATCTTTCAAATTAATCTATCTGTTCTGACTATGATGAAATTGATGAAGCAATTCTTGGTAAAGGTTCAGGTTTTGTAGTCTCACATATTGGTTCTTTGGCTTTGCACACTCTCTCTGAACTTTTACATTGAACTCTTTGTATTCCAAACATGTGAAAAAAATTAATTATTATTCAATATCTCACCAAATAAAATAATATCTTTGTTGAATTTTTGCCTTTTATTTTCTTGTAAAGACAAGATCTCATGGGAGATTCTACTAAAAGGAGCATGTAACAATGATATCTACACCTCAAAATCTATCATAGCATTAAAAAAGGCTGCTAATGTGCATGAATGGACTTCTATTGATGGATGACAAGTATTTTGGGCATCTTTCTCTTAAAACTGCCCATCATCTTGTTAACATTTTTTTTCTTCATGTTTCATCAAATAAAAATTTGCATTGATAATGACATTCATGTTTTATCAATAAAGCTCATCAATAATACTTTCATATCAGTAGTCCAAAGCTATGTGATGCATGAACTACTTTACACTAATGTGTGAAGTCCTATTTGTTGATCATTATACAAAATATATATTGTTTTATCTTATGGTCACTAAATTTGGTATTTCTAACAATTAACTACATCTCAAATTGATTATTTTAACCTACTTTCAAAAATCAACCAAAACACTATATTCTGACAATGGTGCTAAGTTTATTGTTTTAAAATCATATCTCTTGCTTCATGGCATAACTCGCTACACTACTTCTCCCCACAAACCACAACAAAAAGGTGCCTCCAAACATCATCATCATCATAATGAAAAAGGCTTTATGCTCTTTCATGATTCCCATCTTGATTTCTCTTATTGGTCCTTATGACTTTCAAATAGTTTCTTAACTCATAAACTAAAAATCCACTCCTCACCTTAAGGAAAAATCAATTTTTGAAGTCCTTTTGGTCATACACTAAATTATTTGAAATTAAAAAACTTGGTTGCCTTTGTTATCCTCTTACAATACCTTATAACTCAAATAAAAAACATTGCAAATCCAATGCAAGTGTTTCTCTCAACTATTCCCCAACTCAGAACACATATTGGTTCTTGAGTCTAAGATAAAATAAAATTCTTATCATGCCACGTACTATTTGATGAAACCCAAAATCAATCCAGCCTCTCTCAACATAGGTCTTCCATTAAAACTTGGAAAACTTCAAACCCTCCTGTCCATTTTAAAGTCTAGTAGATCATAGTGTCTTCATCAATGGCATCCGGTACACCATCATTCTCACAACCTTAGAAAAGTTTATCAGTGTCATAGCCTCCTCAAGTACTTTTAAATCCTTTGGTTCTTTACTTTGTGATTTTTGATTCCTTGCCAATTATAGATCACACTCAATCTCATCCCAATTTTTTTAGAAGACAATAGGATTATTTCTCCCTTAACTATTCCATCACATTCTACTATTCCTTCTATAGATACCCATCTCGGTCCAAATCCTCCTTTTCCAAATTTGAATTTCACAGACCCTCCCAACACCAATAATCCTTCCCAACTCACTCATCACACGACTACAAGACCAATTAACCAAATATTCAAACCCAAACAGATATATATAGTATCCAAACATTTTTCCCCCTGACCATTTAACCAATGAGTGTGAGCAAAGTCATTTCGTAATCTCACTAGCTTGAGACAATGTCCAATGAGCTTACTACTCAAATAAAACATTTGACAAGGGGCCTAGTTTTACCACCCTCAAGGTTCATACCCATGGGATATAAGTAAGTCTTCTGTCTAAAAAGGCATGCTGATTGGTGAGTGGATAGATTAAAAGCCTATCTAGTTGCTAAGGGCAATGATCAACACCCTGGTATTGATTACAAAGAAATATTCAAGCTTTATTATCTTTTGCTGTCATGAAAAGGTGGGATTTGAGGAAAATGATGTCAATGATGCCTTTCTAAATGATGAATTAACTGAGACTATTTTTATGGCGCAACCCTTATTATTCAATTACTTGCCCAAACCTATCCATGTTTATAGGTTAAAAAATGTGGTTTATGGGCTTTAACAAGCTCCATGGATTTGGTACATAGTACTCAAAAATATCTTTCTTCAGCTGGGTTTTCATAGTTCCATGGTCAACTCCTCCCTCTTCATTTACAGTCAATGATCAAATCTTTATTATGATCTAAATTATATTGATGATCTCATTATCACTATAAAAAAATTCAATTCTCGTGGCCAATATTTATAAAAAACTATTTTATATGTTATCTCTGAATGAGATGGGATTTCTTCATTTTTTCTTGGGGATTATGGTGATTCCTAGTTGGGTTGGGTTATTCCTCTTACAATAGAAATATGTTCATGACCTTTTTGCAACACAAGTATGAGTGGTGTTAAAGATGTCTCAATCCCTTTGTCTAAATTCAATCCCTTCAATTATATGATGGCACTGATGTCGTGGACATCTTTGACTTTTGTAGAATTTTTGCCACCTTCAATACATTTTTTTGATATATCCAGACATGAGACATCTCATTTGTAGTTGATAAACTTTCTTTGTTTATGTACAAGTCAACTACAAACCATTGAATATAAACCAAAAGGCTTTTTAGCTACTTTAAGCAAATCATTTTTTTTATGGTATTAAAATCCACATGGCCTTCCCATTAAGCACATATTCCGATGTTGATTTGGCTGGAAATATGGCTGGAAAGATAGTATGGCTTGTCACTTGTCTCAAGGAACTAACTTTTCCAGTCATAGAATCTTTCTAGCTTCTATGTGATAACTTCGAGGCACACATCTCAATTTTAACACAGTCAATCATTCATGCATGAAACTTATTAAATTGAATTGTACTTTGTGTGTGACTTAGTGCAAAAGAAAGCCCCAAGCCAAACATGTGCTTACTCATGACCAAATAGTTAATCTATTAAGAAAGCAATTGTCAAGAAAACATATGGAATTGCTACATAACAAGATTGATCTTTGCCAATGGATTCTTGATCTTGCAGTGACATATAATGGAAGCATGCAGGAAACCCATTCATATCAAAATAGAGCGTGTCTAGCTTAAAATCATCTCCAATATTGTGTCATTAATTTTATATTTAGGAGATGATTCTAAAATTGAATTCTATAATTACATATTGTAATAATAACTTAGTTTTAGCCTTACCATTTACATGTTTGCTAAATTAGACTCTTAATCATTTTGTATATATTTAGAACTTTTGTTATTGAAATTTGTGAGACACTCTATTCATTGAAAATCATATCAATATATATTACTTTATATTTAATAGGTCTATCTTGACTATTTTGAATATAAAATTTACTTTTAGTACTAGTCTACTTGACTATATTGAATGGGACCACTATGGTGTGATTATTTTGTACCGATATATAAAATAAAATGTACCTTTATTATTATAAATATTATTACTATTATTCTTAAGGTAATTAATATTTATGTGGACTTGTTAATAGTTATTTTGATTAATAAAGAGAGATCGATAAATTAATTTATGGAACTCTATGAATTGGATAATTTTATTAAGTGTATTGTAAATATTGATTACTAATAGAATTCATATAATGAAGTAAGTAGGAACTTCTGTCATCCTATATAGTAATGATAATCAATTCATAATCCAATTAACTATGAGCATATAAATGCCCACAATATACAAGACATAGTTGTAAGAACATATAAAAAAATATAACATAAAGCTTCATCATTTATACATAATTTCATAAAATAATATTTTCAAGATTAGGCATACAAACAAATAATGAAATTTCATAGTGGAAAATTTATATCTTAGATATGAAATATGTAAATGGTTAAATATACTATCATTTTTTTACTTAATGACAGATATAATAATATACAAAATCATTTTACCCTTTTCCTTATATGTTAATGTCTCTCTCTACATTTAATGTAATATATATATATATATATTTATGTAATATCATAAATAGGTGACTAAAACTTTAATACATATAAATCATTATCTGTATTATTATGATTAAATATATATTGGTATTATAAATAATAAGAATGGAAAACATTATACTAACTGATCATGAATAGTTGAATTTTAGGTTAAAAGATATGTCTTTGATAGAGGAGTTTGTAGCGGAGATTGTGGAGGTTGTTGGTTTTGCTATAAAATATCCTCAATTAATAGATGGAACGAAAATAAGATGCTCATGTAACGATCTTAGATATCAAAATTAACATTTTTAAGATGTGGACATTATGGGATTGCATCTTGTAGAAAATAGATTTGTTAGAGACTATTATGTTAGGTATAAATATACAAAAAATTGTTGTGCTATAAATAACAAAATATTATGTACATAGAAATGTTAATTCAAATGTTACAATTGAATATGTCAATGCTAACAATACATGTGAAGTAATGTTAAAGTATGGTATTGCTCATTCCTTTATTCCAAATGTCATTGATGATATTTTAATACTAGAAACAAAATAATTTTATGATATGCTAAAAGTATTATAAGAAGAGGTTTGATCAGGTAAATTGTATGGGTACTCAAATTTAACCATGGTGGCTAGACTGTTAAATTTAAAGGCATAACATTATTTTTTTAGAAAAGTATTTTGATGAAATTTGTGAGTTGTTATCTAAATTATTTAAAAGAATAATATAATGAAAGATAGCTTTTACAGTACAAAAAAGTTAATGCGAGATTTGGGTTTACCTATAGAAAAAAATTATTTTTACATTAATGGCTGCATGATATATTGGGGTGAAGATAGTAAAGTAATTACTAGAACTTTTTGTAACTATCTTTGGTATAAAAGAAATAATATATGTAAAAGGAAAAAAATAAATGTTCCTCATAAAATGATAGATTACTTTCCGTTGACTCATCATTTAGAAAGATTATTTGTATTTGAAGTGTATGCTAAAGGTATAAGTTGAAACAAAGAGCATACTACTAAAGAAGATGTGATACAGTATTTCTCAGATTCTCTATCTTAGAAATATTTTTATTATATTCATTCATCTTTTGTAGTTAAAGTCAAAATGTTATATTAGGGTTGTGCATAGATGGATTTTAGTCATTTGGCCAAATAGGGCAACAATACTCTTTGTGCCTAGTGATTGTTATACCATATAATTTACCATCATCGGTGTGTATTAAAGATGAATATATATTTTTGTGTATTATCATGTCTAATTTAAGAAACCCAAAAGATAAGAAAAAATTTTTTTGCTACCACTTATTGTGGAGCTAAATATGTATGGGAGTTAGGTGTGAAAATATATGATATATCTAGAAAATAAAACTTTTAGAGGTGAGTAGTACTTATGTGGATTATAAGTGAGTTTCCAGTATATTCAATATTGTTAGATAAAGTATTGTAGGAAGATTAGCTTATCTTTATTACTTGGAAAACTTTGATGTATTTTCTTTAAGCAAAGGTAGAAAGATTTCATAGTTTGACAACCATTGTATGTTATTACATATAGAACATTCATTTCGAATGAATCTTAAGGTATTTTGGAAAGGCCAGATAATTATAAAAATAAACCACCTTTGAAGAAAGTGCTAAAATTTTAGAGGTAATTGAAAAATATGATTTCAAAAATATTATAGATGTTGATATTGATTATATTAATACACAAATTTCAATGAATTATCACTATGATTTAAAGAAACAAAGTATCTTTTTGGATTTACCATATTGGAAAACAAACTTAATAAGACGTAATTTAGATGTGATGCACATTGAGAAGAAATTTTATGATAATATTTTTAATGCTATAATGAATGTGAAAGGAAATAAAAAATACAATGTCCAATCAATGGAGGATTTTAAAGGGTTCTATTCACGTTCAGATTTACATTGCAATAAATCAATGAATAAATTTTCTAATACTTGTTACAATCTTGTCAATGATGCAAAAAAAGCTTTGTGTAAATGGATGATAGAGCTCAGATTATCTAACAGATATGCATATAATATGAGAAGATATGTTGATATGAAGAATCATAAGTAATTTAGGATTAAAAGTCATGACTACTATGTCTTTATGTAGAGGATAACACCCAAAGTATTCCAAAAATTATTTCTAAAAAATATTTGGGAAACATTAACTGAAACAAGTATTTTTTTAAAGAATCTTATTTGTTATGTTATAACAAATAAAGACATGGAGTAATTATAAAGTGATATATCTAAAATTTTTGCAGAATTGAGCATATTTTTAATCTTAACTTTTTTAACTCCATGGAATATCTTCCAATCTAATTACTTTATTAATCCATGATAGCAGACCCTATGCAATATGAAGGTATATATCCATTTTAAAGGTTAAATAATTATTATTTTTTCATCTAAAAATTTAAATGTATATGAAAAATAAATATTGTTCTAATAAATAATTTTTTCAGACATCTTAGAAAATTAAAAAATAATATTTGAAATAAAGTCTATGTTGAAAAATCGATATACAATAACTACTTAGTTGAAAAAGTTTTAGCATTTTATCCATACTATTTTCAGTCACAAGTATATACTTCGCACAATAAAATATTACCAAATAACAATTATGGTATGAAGAATGGATCAGAAGAAGAAATCATGCTTTTCATTTTCACCCATGTAGGTTAATCATATAAAAGAGTAACTTCAAGATATTTTTTTGGATGACTAGGAGTATTATGCTGCACACACATATATTTTGTTGAACAATGAAAAAGTTAAATTTTATATTACGTAATATTTATTATCATTTTATATTGTTATTTCATTATCATGGCATGAGATATACCGATCTTAATAATTAAAATAACTTCAATCTTATTTTTATAGAATTTACGGTAAAGAATTAAAACAAAGAGAACCACTTATTAATGATGCTATGATTAATGCTAAGCTTGATACAAATTTTGTATTTTAGTTTAGTTTAAAAAATTTATTAGTATATAAATTATCATATTTCATTCTAATAAATAATGTGCCAAAGTATATAAGTTTGTTTTTATTTTTTATCTTTTTAGGTAAATTTCCATCATCAAATATCTATAATAGATAAATAAAGAATTTTGTAAAAGGACCATTATGAAGCTTACAAACATATCACATATATTATATAAATGGATACAAATTTCACACTTAGAAATATAGTTAAATAGAGTTGCATTAAATAGTGATGTATGCATTGCTCTACTGCATCTATTATTCACTTTCATGGTCGATTGATTGAAATTTTATACTTGGAGTATCATGTTTTACTATTAAAGAGGTTAATCTTGTTTAAGTATGAATGGTTTGATCTCATTCCAATACAACCTTGTAGATGTGAAACATATAAAATATTATCATAAGTATTAGTCATTTATTGTTGTGGTTCAAGCAGAACAAGTATGTTATACCATTAATCCAACCACAAAAAAATTGTTGGTGACTAGTGGGTTATTCATAAAATAAAACCTAGATCAGCTATAGAAGTTTTTGAAATAAATGTTATAGTAATGCCATCACATGCACCTACTTTTCAAAAGAATATTATGGAAATTCAACCAATCAATCATGTGCTAAATGATGGGCATAAAACTTTGATTGGTAAAGATGGAAACTATTTAGACATTGATGATGCACATTTTGAAAAAGATAATGAGAAAGAATTAATTATATAATCCGATGAGGATGAATATTTAGATGTAGATGATTTATTTGAAATTTTTGATGATGAGTAGATTTTTGTTAACTTTGATGTTAAGTTATATTACTTCTTTTGTAACTATTACAATTTGGTTGTTAATTTAAAAAAATCACAAAAGTAAATGTATTGAATTAGGTATGAAAGATGACCATTCAAGTGGCCGAGGATCTTAATCTTTGGGGGTGGGGGTGTGGGGTGTTAGAGCGAGTCAACAAATAATTTGTAGAGGTGCAATTCAATATTTATTCAGTGATAACAATACTACAAATATATATTTGCATTCACCTACATGTACAGAGAATATGTTGGCATTACCTCATCTTGACACAAAAACTCTCTATCACTAACATTTTGTTTTTGTCTCATTCTACACCAGCTAGCAATGTTAACTTTGTCCCACCTTTCTTAGGAGTTACTTATGATAATATTGTAGCATCGATAATGACTGGATATTCACAACCTATGGTTTATAAGCAAACTTATGATAATATCTTTATTCGGAAAACTCTCGATAATAAATATTACGTAGCTTACATAAATTTACTACTTCATATATGATTAGTTTTTCTTTTTTTTATGTGTAATTAATTTATTTTAGAACTATACATAATATTTGAAATATTTTTTGTTTAAATTCTTGTAATTTTTATGAATAACTCACTATGATTTTGTTACTGATCCAACATTATCATCGATGATTAAAATTATGTTTGCATTACTTAGTTTCGGATAAATAATATAAATGAAGAAAACATTAACTTAGTAACATAAGTAAGGGTATTTTTTATTTATATGTATATATATGTACTAATATTTAATTATTTACATGTTTAGTCATTTAGCTTCTCATACAATCATAAATATTTTAAAGGAAAAACTAATTGATATGGGTATAAATTGGAGCAAAGTGCACTCAAATATGAAGGCATGTTATTGGGAAGAATTTGTAGTACAATTTTATGCATATACCAAATTATAAAAATATTTTATTATAAAAAAAATAACAAAAATAATGCATCGCAATATATTATTCTTTTTCTTTTTGTTTTTTTTTCCAGAAAGAATATAAAAGAAATAACACTTTGTTGATCTATGTGAATGATTCATAGAAATATGTTTCTAGTGTAAGATAAAATGATAAACTTGGAAAATGGAGAACATATGGTAATGATACAAAGTTAAATAGTGTTCTTCTAGAAGTCTGGATAAAATGGTGGAAATACGGGAATAATGAAGAGTTTATGATCTTGTCCTAGATGGCGTCATAAAATCGTTGAATAGAGAAAATAGATGAAGGATCAGGACCTTCCAAATATATTGGTTGTTCTAAAATTACATAACATTATTCTTTAAATTTGGTAATAGTCTCATTCTTATTTTATTTCGATATTAATATTGTGAATGCAAACATTACTAAATCAAAGATAATATTGCATGTACATTTTTTTAATCTTATTTATTTATTTATTTTGATAAATAAGTTCATATTATTTATTTTTAGAATGCTGAGTTGTGGTGTCCACTAACACCATTTGATGTGTTCAAGCACACCCACAAGAAAAATGATGGATCATTTGTAGATAAGTGGTCAAATAATATTAATATGAGTTTCTCATTTTCTACCTTTAGTGTGTTGTGTGAATTATAAAATGTTAAAGAAGAAAATATTAAAAATTAAATTTTTGACAACCATAACAATTAATTTTCCATTTAAAGTATCTTATTTTAATAAATAGTATTGTTGAGTTATTATATATGGATTCATAATAACTCACTTCAATTTTATCTTAATAGTAAGTAGGTTGCGTTGACATTGGGCTTTGTTTATGTTTGATGTATTAGGCTATACACTTGGTGAAATTACCTCTATACTCTCTTTTAATTTTATTGGATATTGTACTTCAATATATAAACTCTATTTTTTTATTGCAATATTCAAATGTCATTTTTAATTGATTACTGTGGTTTTGCTCTCTAGATGATCTATCACAATTCTTCTTCTTGGATGCTCTCTTCTTCTTAAAACTCTTCTCTGTGATCCTTACCGAAGCAAGGGAAATTTGTTCTAATACAATAATTAGTATCAGAGTAGAGTGTTTTATCTGAGATCGAAGTATTTTGAATCGAATTATCCAAAAACTCTTCCAGAATAAAACAATTCTGTAAAAACATCTGACCTAAACATATTTCTCTGATATTTTTAGATCCAGCGTAGATCTATTTAGATATGATGGTTTTGTGTTAAATAAACACAGATTTCTACAAAACTCCCAATTTTTTCTGCTTGAATTTCTTAAGAAATTATTAAACAGAATGACAACCAAATATCTAAGTTCATTAAGCTCATGTTCCATCCCTATACCCTTATTTGATGGTGATAAGTTTGGTTATTGGTTTGTTAAAATGGAAACTCTGTTCATATCACAAAATATATGGAAGATTGCAATCACTGGATATACAACACCAACTAATATCTTTTCTCTAGAAGGAAAGGAATTTTTAGAGGAATGATAGTTAAGAAAATCAAATTCTAGGACACTACTATTCATCCAACAAAGAGTCTGTAATATCATTTTCTCTCTATTATTAGGGTTTACCCAAGCCAATCAGGCTTGGGATCTATTTAAAGAAGAGTTCCAAGGAGGAAAAAATTTTAAGGAGCTCTTCTACACTCATTAAGGAAGGACTTTGAGAATCTGAGGATGAATAACTCAGATTCTCTTATTGAATTCTCAACTTAGTTTCTGGATGTGGTTAATCAATTAAAAATCCATGGAGAGAACATCACAGAAACTTGATTAGTTCAGAAAATACTCATTTGTATGCCTGTTAAGTTTGATTCTATTGTGGGAGTAATAGAGGAGACAAAAAACTTGACTAAGTTGACCACTCAAAAAGTCTTTAGCTCTCTAAAATCTTATGAGAGCAGATTACTCAAGAAAGTTGAATCATATGCTGAATTTGCTATGCAATCAAGGTGAGAGAATCAATCTGTAAAGAAAGATGATAAAGCAACAAAGGCAACAAATAAAAAGGGCATTCCAAGTATGTGTTTAAAAATAAAAACAAAAATAAAAATAAAATTGTTCTTCCTCTGTGACCTCAAATGTCTTTCAGAAAGGATCGTATATCTCTTGAAATATATGCAAGAGAACAAACCACACTGAGTAGAGTGTTGGTTTATAAAAAAAACCAAATCAATGACGAAAATGTTAAATGTTTAGGTATCATTTTAGGAACTGCAAGTTGAAGCATACTCAGTGTGCTAGTTGTATAGAGCACATAACCTCTGAAGAACACTTGTTCTATATAACAAAAACCAAAAAACTTCTTTTCCTAAATTATGGTTTTTGGAAAGTGGTTGTTCAAACCACAAGACTAGAAATCAAGATATATCTGTGAATTTATAGTTATTAGTAAATTTACAAGTTAAATTTGGAAATGGTGACCTTGTCCAAGCAAAAGCAAAGGGAAGAGTTACTGTTCCTACACCCACATGAGATAAAATTATAAAAGATATCTTGCTGGTTCTAGCACTGGACCAAAATCTCCTCGGTGTGGGATAGTTAATGGAGAAAGGCTTTAGATTGATTGTTAAAGGTAATATGTGTTGCATATTTGATCGGGAGACAGAGAATCCCCTCTGGACAGTAAAGATGTCCAATGGGAGAAGTTATCCACTGATCCTCAATCAAATAGTGGACAAAGTATTGATTATGAATATTAAATTAGAGGCACCTTTGTGGCACAGAATGTTTGGGCATCTCAATTACATAAGCTTAAAAAAAAAATTTTAAATCAACATGTGAGAGGTATACCCTCAAAGAATGTGATGTAGGTAAGTAGTCTAGACAGAGCTTTCCCAAGGACTTTACCGGGAAAGCATCCTAGCCTTTAGAAATAATTCATGCATACATCTGTGGATTGATTTTAGTCCAATCATTGGCCAACAGTAGCTACTTTTTGTTGTTTGTCGATGATTGCACTAAGCATATGTGGATATACTTCTTGAAACACAAGTCAGAAGTACTTGATTACTTCAATAAACTTCTACCCCTAATAGAAAGGTAATCTAGTTAGCCTGCCTAAGTGTAAGAATACTTATAACAGATAGAGGTGGAGAATTCCACTCATAGAAATTCAATAAAATCTGTGAATAGAGAGGAATTCACAGAGACTTAACTACTTCCTAACTCTACTACAAGATGACATTGTGGAGAGGAGAAGTAGGAGTGTGATTGAAATGGTCAAAACTATCTTAAATGAAAAATACCTACCTAAACACTATTAGGCAGAAGCTATAAATACTACAGTGTACTTGCTCAATAGATAATCTCACTCCATTACAGGTTTGGGGTGGGAGGAAACCAAATGTAAAACATTTCAAAGTATTTGGGAGTGTGTGCTACTCCCATATACCTAAACCTACTTGAACAAAATTAGACTCTAAGCGGCTAAAATATATTCTAGTTGGATACAGTCTACAATCCAAAAGATATATACTGTATTCACCAGAAATCAAGACTTTTCTGGTGAGCAGAGATATCATTATTGATGAAAATGCTAAATGAGAATAAAGTTTGCAAAATTTTGATGAGCAAACTATTGATATGCAAGGCTGAAATTTAAGGCCTTTAGTAAGTAATAGCATAAATGGCAAGCCAAGGTAAGTTTCTAGTTCCCCTTTTGAGTCTGAGTCAGACACAGAAAAGAGTATTAATATAGTCACACCAGTCAAATACAAGATCTTGGGTAAAATATATCAGAGATGCAATTACTTCTCAATTGAGTCTCCAAACTATGAAGAAACAGTGAAGCATCAAGTATAGGTTGACGTTATGAAGATAGAATTGTCAGTAATACAAAAAAATCACATTTGGACCTTAGTAGACCTACCCCCATAAACTAGCATTAAAGTCAAATTGTTGTTTAAATTAAAACATGACCAAATACTAATCTGCCTCTATACGAGCCCCGACAAATAGCAAAACGATATTCCCAAAAGGCCAAAAAAGACTACTTGAAACTTTTGCTCCAGGAGCAAGAATAGAAACTGTGAAATTCCGAATAGTCTTAGCTTAGACAGAAGGTTAGGCTTTGTTCTAACTAGGCATTAAATTAGCCATCTTGAATGATAGACTCAAGGAGGAGATCTATGTAGAACAAACCTTTGGGCTTGTAATACAAGGGATTGAGAACTATGTTTATAAATTAAACAGGGCTTTTTATAGATTGAAACAAGCTCCTCATGCTTGGTATCAACAAATAAACTCCTACTTATTGAATCAAAGATTCAAACATAGTATGAGTGAGCCAACACTCTACATTAAAAGGGTTGAAAACTCTAGGGTATTGATTGTGTCAATCTATGAGCTAACATAATCATTATAAGTAATAAATCAGAACTAATATAATTATTTAGACGTGACATGCAAAATAAGTATGAAATATCATGCCTAGGAAAATTGAAATACTTCTTGAGACTTGAAATTTTTAAAGACACAAGTGGAGTATTAGTATGTCAATCAAGATACATTCTGACTATACTAAAAACCCATAGCATGAGTGACTATAAACTAGTATCTACACTTCTGGTTGTGAACCAAAAACTTATTTCTAGTCAAGGCAGGATAGTTAATGGTAAATCATACAGAAGCCTAATCGATAGTCTTTGTATGCTTTAGACACCCGACTTGACATAGTATTCTCCGTACACCTTCTGTCTTGATTCATGCATGCACTCAATCATATATACCTTGGTGCTGCTAAATGAGTATTAAGATACCTAAAAGGAACTCTAGACTTAGGTCAAAAGTACTCTAGAACTACTCACAAATAAATATTTGGATATTATGATAGTGATTAAAAAGGATGTCCAGATTAACTATCAAAGTACTTTTGGATATGCCTTTACCCTAGGAACTGTAGTTGTTTCTTGGTTATCCAAAAAGAAATCCATAGTTTCCCTATCCACCACTAAAGTTGAATATGTTTCTGCTTCATTAGCTACATTTCAAGCCTTGTGGATGAGAAAATTATTGACCGATTTGGATAAACCCTTGAAAGACCCAACTGACTAACTATGTGACAATCAATCAACTATATCCATAGCAAGTGATATTATAATACATAGTCAAATAAAACAAATTGGTCTTAAATATCACTTTATTAAAGATGCAATTGAGATTAATGAGATTAAATTAATCTTGTGCATAATTGAAGAATAACTGGTGGATATTTTCACCAAGCCTCTACCTAAAGAAAAATTGGTATACTTACGAAAGATGTTAGGACTCGTGCCAACTACTTCAAATGAGAAAGATTATTGGCATTGGGTTTTGTTTATGTTTGTTGTATTGGACTCTACACTTGGTGAAATTACCTATATACCCTCTCTATCTCTCAATTCAATAAATGTGTCTGTCACGCTATAAATTATTAAAAGTAGTTTTATTTTTATTGGATGTTCTGCTTCATATATAAACTCTATATATTTTATTGGAATAGTCGAGTGTCATTTTTAATTGATTACTGTGTTTTTGCTCTCTGAATGATCTATCACGATTCTTCTTCTTATTCTTCTCAGATACTCTCTTCTTCTTTAAACTCTTCTCTGTAATCATTACTGAAAGCAATAAAAATCGATTTTAATACAAAAGGTTGTGGATGATTTGATGTGATGGTTTTAATTTTATTGTAATATAATACTTATGAGTTATATTGTATTGTATAATTGTATGAAGCTATACAGAATTGGTATTCATTGCTTCTCAAGTGAAAGATCATTTAATAGAGGATCCATACATTAATATTGCACATATTTACCTTCAAGCCATTGGAGTGAAGCCAAAAAATAATGATTGTACGGTCTTGCTACCCATGCATCTATATTTTATCCAAGTTTTGTTATGAGTTCTTAATCTATTCTTCCAATTATAATAATTTCTTTGATGAATAATTATAGAAGGAGATGCAACTGTAGAACAAGATAATTTGCAAAGAAAAAATGAAGAGATACAAAAATAAATTAAATAAATGAAAAAAAGAGAAAAAGAAAGACTAAAAAGGGAGGATGAAATATAACATAAAAATTTAAAGAAGGAAAAAAATTATGTGAGAGTTAGCAGATGCTTTATCTTTTTTACAACATTATTAAGAAGATTCAACTTGGTCTCTGGAGAAAAATACTCATACCGATAATGAATCATAGTTATTTTTTATGTTGTTTATGGTATTTTTGCAAGGAACTTCGTTGTGTTTGACTTTTTGTTGTCATTTTTAAATATTTGATGTTTGTTATTGGATGTTATATATTTTATTATATCTTATGTGACATGGGTGTGTTTGAAATGGTTTTTGTATATAGTATATATGTAAAAAGAAATTGGAATTGAAGGATATATTGTTTTTGTATGTAATTTTAAATGTTAAATACCTTATAGAAGCGCAAATAGATGGAATGTGTTCATATTGCTAAAATTGGAAATAGAAAATGGTTTTTCAATTCCAAAGTTGATTTAGAAAAAAAAATATTTCTTTTCCGTCACTATTTTAGTATTAAATTAAAAATATAAATAAAGATTTTATTTGTCACTAAGTTTAGAATTAGAAATGTTACATCACAGAAATTAGAAATAGAAATGTTCCATAGCACAAATTAGAAATGTGCACATAAATTTTATATCTAAAATTTAGAAATGTTCTGTAGCACAATATCATATATATATATATATATATATATATCTTTCTATCTCTCTCTCTCTCTCTCAAAAATATTTATATATATAACAACATATATGTGTATTGTGATATTGATATACTTTTATGAAGATATATATCATGATATACAATATATGGCAATATATATAACAAGATATATATATCTCAAAAATATTGACATATATATAAGCATATGTATATATAATATATTTATGATATACATGATATATATATCAAGATATGTAGTATATTGTAAAAATATTATAACATATATATATATTAAAAATATTATATATCATGATATGTTTCATGATATATAGTATATATTGCTATGTATTCATGATACACATTTAGAGGTGTCAAACGGGCCGGCCCGGCACGGCACGGCCTGTTTTTCACGAGCACGATCGTGCTACCGTGCCTTGCCAAGCACGGCACGGTTTAAAAAAACTAGGCCTGCCTGTGGGCCGTGCCATGCCTCGCCTGGCCCGCTTGGGCAAACATGTCCGAGCGGTTCGGGAAACAGGGGACCGCGGGTCGGGTCGAATTTGACCCGACCCACGGTCTTTTTTTGCGGGAGGGGAGGCATGCGGTCGGTTTCACGGGGCTCCCGGCACGGGATAAACCCGTGCCGGTTTGCCGTGCCGCGGGCCGATCCGTGCCTGGCCAGGCACGGCACGGTTCGTGCCAAAGCCGGACACGGGCACGGCACGGGCACGGATTTTTTCGACCCGGCACGGTTGACAACTCTATACACATTACATATTGCAATACATTTATTACACATCTTTTTTTTAATAGGTTATTATTATTTTTTAAAGATGATGTGAATATTTTGTAATAATACAAAGTTTATAATAATTATTATAATAGATAGTGCACAAAAAATTAAATATTTCTGGTTGTGTACATAATATCTGGAAATAAAATTTTTTGGTGTTTAGATAATAATTATTTTGATTTCTAACGTAACAAAACTATATTTTAGTTTTTAATAATACAGAATTTTGTTATTCTGGAATGTTCCCGAATTCTCTTTGGTTATTCCGCTTTGGAGATTTGGACGCAACGACGCAGACACAGAGTCGAGACTCGAGAGCCGACTAATCTAGAAGGAACAATAACACTTGTCCAGAATGTTCAATTCAAACAATCGACAACCTGCTGTTTGTTGCTCGTATATAACCCACTAATCAGAACTGCTTCCGCATCCTTCATAATCAATATATCAATTCGTCAAAGAAGGAACCATTCTCAGCCTCCATCACAAAGCCACCGATATGGATATGAGGCTTTTAGGCATTGATTCTCCAATTTTAAACGTGCTCAACCACTTGATGGACGTTAACGACGATGCAGACAAGTCTTTCAATGCTCCAACTCGCAGCTACGTTCGGGACGCGAAAGCGATGGCTTCAACCCCTGCGGACGTGAAGGAATGCTCTAATTCGTATGAGTTCATAATCGACATGCCTGGAATTCGATCTGGAGACATTAAGGTGGAGGTGGAGGATGACAACCTGCTGCTGATCAGCGGGGAGAGGAAGCGGGAGGAGGAGAAAGAAGGAGCGAGATACATTCGGATGGAGCGGAGGGTTGCAAAGTTCATGCGCAAGTTTACTCTTCCCGAGAACGCGAATACTGATTCGATCTCTGCTGTTTGTCAGGACGGGGTGCTGACCGTCACCATCGAGAAACTGCCTCCTCCTGAACCGAAGAAGCCCAAGAGCATAGAGGTTAAGATAGCGTGATCTGGTTGCTGGTTGCTTCCCTTTTCCTTGTTTTGTTTGGATCCAGTGTTTTTGTGTTCTCGCTGTAATGTTGTCTTAATAATAGCAACTAATATGTCTTTGTTCTTCTTGTCAACTCTCTTCTTCGGCAATGTTGTGGCTTGCTCAATACGTTTACGTATGCATTTTCGCTTTCAAACTACACGAGCCGTGGCGTACTGTGCACGGACCGTTTTTGTGTGTTATAACCAGGCCACTGTGCCGGCCACGGCCCCACATGGAAGTCGTGCTGTGCCCTGCATTGCACCACTGCACTATTCCGTGCAGATTCTGCCTAATATGCCTGATTATCTTGGGCAGCTGTACCACACCAGTTTTAGGCAGCACTGTCCACAAGCAGTGCCCACCGACCACCACAGCTGTTGGATATCTTTAAAATTAACAGAATTTTAAGATATTAATAAGCTTTAAAAAACACTAAAACAAAATAGGATTTTTCCACTTTAATAAAAAATAACTGCTACACTATTTCATACCACTAGATTCAACAAAAACCTCTCTAAAATTGTTTTTAATTTTAGCCACCCATTTAGTAACCGCATAGAGGTGTTAAATGGGCCGGCCTGGCACGGCACGGTCCGTATTTTTCCAGCACGATCGTGCTACCGTGCCGTGCCTGCTCGGGCCCGGCCTGGCCATACAGACCAGGCGCCAGCCACCAGGGCATACCGGCATAGCCGCATAGGCTGACTGGCTGAGCCGCTAAGGGTGAGAGAGAGGCAGGGCCAGGCAGGCGGGCGCTGGACCGAGAAGGGACTGGCCACGGGAGGCCAGGCCAGACAAAGCGTATAAATACAATGAATAAAAAAAACATCGAAAAAAAACAGCAGATCAGCATCAATCATCAAGAGACATATCATGAGAATCATCAGCCGCAACATCAAGATCAGTATCATATGGATCATTATCATCGGCAATCAGCTCCTCCGCCATCGTAGTGGATGTGGATGGGACTGCAGTGTCTGTCACAGTCCCAGCTTCAGCACGATCATGGATGCTAAACCTCGATTCCTCCCAATCATTCAAACATGCCAATGCCTCAACCATATCTGGACGTAATCTCGATCTCCTATCCGAAATCACGTTCACTGTAACAGAAAAAGCAGACTTCGATGCTACGCTCGACACCGGAGGAGTCAGTAGATCCCATGTCATCCTAGATAGCATGGGATAGGTGGACTCATATGATTTCCACCACTGTAATAAATTAAGATTCTTATTATAAGAATGTGATAGGATTCAGCAGTAATCAGTATCTAAGTACCGAGACAGCTCACTCCTATGTGATGGTCCACCCCTACGTTTCCCCCTCACTAGGTTAATGGAATAATCGTAATCTCCGAACAATGTATCAATGTCCGTAATCACAATCTCACCACCACCACCATACCTAGTATCGTAGTATGTGAACAGGTCTGTCAATTTCTCGTAAATGTACCCTTCAGGTGGCTCTTCTAGGTTCATGCACGAGGAAATGAAAGTCAAGGTGTTTTCAACCCCTTCCACCTTAGCTCTAGGGTCCATGCATGCAGCGAGGCAATAAAGAGATGGAATGGTGGACCAGTACTTCAAGTACTTGGTCTCCATCTCTGCAACCATATGGCTAAGCGTCGAGTCAGCTCGATACTTCCTAAACATGCTACTAATGTTGCATATGCACCGGAGTGCAATGCAAGTGGTGGGCATATAAACCGACGAACACATATTCGTCGTGTCATAAAATATCTTCAGGAATTTCATAAATGAAATTCCTGAAGCCCAGTCAGTGTCGTCAATAATAAGTTCGTCACTCTTACTATTGACATAGTCGGATATCACGTGTTCGTATCCAACACATGATTCCAACATCAGGTACGTGTAATTCCAACGATGTCTCACATCCGATTGGAATTTCTTCTTCTTAAGATTCGCAGACAAACCGAGATTACCAAACTCTTGTAGTCTGCTAGGAGTGCGAATATACTTGAGTGCATTGCGTATATTTTCCAATGTGAGGGAACACACCTTCATACCCGCTTGAACTATCAGGTTAATCACATGACACATGCATCTGACATGAAAGATCTCTCCTAATGGTGCGTCTCTAATATTCCTAACAAACATATTGATCGCTACTCCATTATTAGAAGCATTATCGAAAGTGACACTAAAAATTTTATTTTGAATTTTATATTCCCTAAATATTTTCATCATACACTCAAAAATGGCCGGGCCATCATGAGGATGAAGAATCTCAGTGAACCCTAATATTTTTTTATTGATTGTCCAGTTAGAATCTACATAGTGACTCGTGAGACATGCATAAGAAGAATCATCGTGACATGTCCATATATTAGACGTCACGGACACCATTCCACTATATGCCATAAATTCCTTAATTATTTTTTGTTTTTCTAACTTATATGTCTTTAGTATGTCGCTCCTAGATGTGGACCTAGGAATCCTACGATAGGAAGGCTGAAAATAAGTCTGCATGATGCGCACTACCCTCGGATCTTCCGAAAATCTGATCGGAAGACCCATCAATGTGATGAGCTTGGCCATGCCGTCCCTACCCAACTCGCTGGAGTATACGAAGGGAGTAAACATTGAGACTGAACTCGATCCAGTCTCAAAAAATGTAGTGCCAAGTTGGGTTTGCCTAGGATCTAAGGGTCCATGTTTTTTGGTGCATAATTCGGCATGCCTCTTAAGGTGCCCAGTCCCACATGAACTCTTGCATGTTAAAAGTCTCATACAATATTTGCACTGTGCCATTTCAAGTTCCTCACCCCTAACATTTTATTGTGTTATGATTTTAAAATGAGTCCAAACTACAGAAGTCCTCCTAGTTTTTTGTTTTTTAGAACTTTGGGTTGAGACGATTAGAGAAACCAAAGTTTCAGCAGCCGCAGACGTCTGTGTAACACTAACATTTTTATTTTCCAAATTTAAATACGTGTCAGGTGTATTTGTCATTTTTTATGTTTTTTATTTTTTCCTAAGTTTTTCTGAGAGAGAAGCTTTAGAGAGAGAAAGTAAATAAAAACGTAAAATAAATTACCCGGTAAAAGCAATGAGGTCAGTCACGTGCAAGGTGCACCGCAGGAAGCTCTGATGTTCAAAACTCAAGTCGAGTTTCACGAAAATCCAAGCCGAAAGCAAAATCCCGAGGCCCGAGAGAGAGATGCACGGTTTATGTGAGAGAGAGAAAGTTTTGAGAGGTTATATGTTTTTGAAAAACATAATTATTATAGGGAGGGGGGTAGAATTTATAGATTAAAGATATTAATTTTTAATAAAAAAAGATATTTTTTTTATATTTTTTTGATTTTTAAATATATAATTAGGGGGCAGAATCGCGAGGACCGTTGGATTCTGCCCCCTAGCCATTGGAGTTGAATCCAACGGCTGAAATTCAATCAGATTTGAAATTTTTTTTTTCCCATTGGGATTGGGTCGGGACCGCGGGTCGGGTCCATTCATACCCGACCCTCGGGCTTTATTTCGGGAGGGTCTGGCCTCTGGGTCACGCCCACGCGTGCGGCATGCCCGCGTGAAACCTAACCAGCACGGGAAGAAACAGTGCCGGCGTGCCGGGCCAGGCACGACACGGCTCGTGCCTAGCCCGAGCACGGCACGGGCCCGGGCAGGATTAAAAAACGTGTCGGGCCGGCCCAGGCACGGCCGAACCGTGCCGTGCCTCGTGCCGGGACGAGACGGCCCAGCCCATTTGATACCTCTAGCATTGTTTTGAATACCAAACTAAATCCTTTCTCCATTAACTACCCCATACTGAGGAGATTTTGGCCTAATGCTAGAATCAGTAGGACATCACTTATGATTTTATCTCATGTGGATGTGGAAACAGTGACTCTGCCCTTTGCTTGGACAAGGTCACTATTTCCTAGTTTAACTTGTGAATTTACTAATTGCTATAAATTCATAAATATATAATGATTTCCAGACATGTGGTTTGAACAACTACCATCTAGAAACCATACACCATGAGAAATTTTTTTGGTTTTAGACATAGAATAAGTGTTCTGCAGAGGTTATTTCCTCTGCACAACTAGCACATTGGATGTGCTTCAACATATAGTCCTTAGAAAGGTATCCAAACTTTTTATAATTTAAGCATTAGTTCTATTTTTTGAACAAATACTCTTTCTCAGTGTGGTTGGTTCTCTTGCATATATTACAAAAGATATGTGAACCCTTTAGAGGGATATGTGAGGTTACAGAAGATGTATAACTTTTATTTTTATTTCTATTCTTATTTTTAGAAACATACCTGGATAGCCCCTTTTTATTTTTTTTGCTTCTGTTGCTTGATTGTATTTCCTCACAGCTTGAGTCTCCCATTTTGATTGCATGCCTTATTCAATAAATGATTATGCCCTTTTGAGTAATATGTTCTCGTGGGATTTTAGAGAGCTGAGGACTTGTTTAGTGGTTAAGTTAGATAGGTCTTTCATTTTCTCTATTACTGCCACAATATGATCAAATTTATTAGGCGTACATATGGGTAATTTTTCAACTAATCAAGTTTCTATTATAATTTCTCCATGTATTTTTAATTGATTCACCAAGTCCATAAGCTGAACGGAGAACTTAGTGAGAGAATATGGGTTATTTATCCTCAGATTCTCAAAGTTTTTTCTTAATGAATGAAAAATAGCTTTTGGATTTTTTATTTCCCTGTAACTCTTCCTTCAGAAGATCCCAAGCCTCTTTGGCTTGTGTACACCCTGATAATCAAGGAAAATTAGCATTGTTGACTCCTTTTTGGATGAATAGTAGTACCCTGACGTTAGATTTTCTTAACTCTCATTTTTTTAAACCCACTTTTCTTCCAGGTAAGGGAGGTTTATTAGTTATGTGCAACCAGAATCTACAATCTCTCATATATCTTGTGATGTGAATAATATTTTTATTTTGGCAATCCAATGGTCAAAGTTTTCTCCATCGAACAGGGTTACATGAATAGATCCTGGGCTTGATGTACTCAGATATTTGGTTATCATTCCGTTCAAAATTTTTTTGGGAAATTTGAGCAGAAAATAATTGGGGATCTCGCAAAAATTAGTGCCCACCCAGCATGGGGCCTTATGATTTGGACAAATCTACACTAGATCTAATGGATCCGTGGACCGTGAAAATCCATGCAGGTCAGGGTGAAAAATTATAGAATCATTCAATCCGGAAAAGATCTTGAACAAAATAATCAAAATACTTTGACCCCGGGCGGACGTGACGCCCCAACGCCAGGTGTCACACCCCGACCGCCAGCCCTCAATTCAGCGGGGATTTTTCTAGGTTCTAACGGATAGAAGGGGGGCAGAATGTGCAAAGAAGAAGAGATTTAGAAGAAAATGGAGCGGGCGTGACGGCAAAAGACACGCGCCAAAAAATGGCATTCAATCCTTCAGGAAAAAGAAATCAGAGCCTATATATCATGGCTCGATGAATGATAAAATATGGATGCTTTTATATTTATGGCTTGTTGGGCGCATTTGTTTGATGAATATAGTAGAGGGTAAGATAGTAATTTAATCGAGTACTGGAACCCAAAGTATAGCAAACATAAGGCCAATGCTCAATATCAATAGGTTGGGCATCTCAGGCTTGGTCGAGGGCACAGCCTGACTGAGCGATGCATGACCCTGCACAGGAGGGTTTATAATTGTGCCTGGACTCGTGCCATGCCCGCTCATGATAGGCTCGTGCCATGTTGGGCCAGGGGTGCCCGACCTCGTGATGGGCCAAGCATGACCTGACTACCTAGCTAGAAGTCATGGTCCAGTAGCATGGTTGGGTGCTGATGTACTATGCCCCAAGCTCGGGCTGGGTTTTGGGCGTGGTCCAATCGGACCACGTTTTTCTTTTCATACATAGCAAGTTTGTTTTGAAATTACTGCCACGTGTTTGGCTGAAAATGTCCACGTGGGCTAGCCCATGCTGACATGACGCCTGAGCACAGTGAAAATATTTATTTTTTACTCAGTCAGATATCACATGATCGTATCTAACGCGTGACTCCAATATCATGTAAGTATAATTTCAAAGGCATTTTACAATCATTTAGAATTTGTTCTTTTTTATATCCACAAATAAACAGAAACTATCAAATCTTATTGTTTCACCAGGTGTCCAAAGATATTTTACTGAGTTTCATACTTTTCTTAATATGGAAAAAACAACTTTCATCTCTACTTGTATTTTTAGTTTGGTGATGTGACACATGCATTTAACGTAAAAAAATTTTTCTAATAGCATATTTATAATTATCCTTAAAAACATATTGATGACTACTCCATTATTTGATACATTATTAAATATAATACTAAATATTTTATTTTGAATATGATAATCTCTAGCGCACTGATATACGTCAGGGTCATCATTAAGATCAATTCCTGAAAATCCTAAATTTTTTTTATTTAAGTATCCATTTAGAATCTACATAGTAGGCAATGAAATATGCAAAATATGCATAATTACAATTAGTCCAGATATCGAATATCATGAATATCAAATCACTATAATACCTAAATTTATTAATTATTATTTATTTTTTAACATATAATATTTTATTATGTCATTCTTACATATAGACTTATGAATCCTATAATATGTAAACTAGAAATAGATCTATATGATACTGACTATTCTATTATCCTTCGAAAATTTAATCGGAAGACCCAACATGATGATCAGTTTGGTCTTGCCATCCCTCCTATTTCATTGTCTATGTAAAGGGGATCAACAAACAATCTATACTAGATCAAAACTAACTTCATCGCTCAGTTGGATTTGCCTAGGATATAAAGTACTATATTTTTTGGCTAAATGATCAGCATGTCTTTTAAGGTGCCCAGTCCCACACCCACTAATACATGTATATATATTTTTTACAATACTTATATTTTGCTACTTCTTTATCGACAACTCTAATATTTTTATTTAATATTATGTTAAAGTAAGTCTGAACTACATATATTCTTCTAGTTTTTATTTTTATTTTTTAGACCTGTGAGTTTGGGTCGAGACCATTGGATAAATTGTGATTTCTTTATTTGATCTTTCCATTGAGTTATCATTATTAATATTATATATGCCTACATCAATATTAATTTCGTTAACATTAAATTCACTATTAGTTATTTATATTTTTTTAGTTTATGTTTTAAGTTAACAAATAAATTATAAAAAAAAGACTTTTAAAAAATAATACCTAGTTATGGAGACGAGAGAGAGAGAGAGAGAGAGAGAGAGAGAGAAGTCACAGTCCGCATCCAGTAGGTTAGGTAATGAAATTGAAAAAGCAACACCGAATCTTCACTTTATATTCTTTAACCTTTAAAAAAATTTAAACCCAAAAGCTTTAGCTTTAGGGATAGAAAACTGAGACCGAAAGGGGGGGAGGGGGGGCTATTGACTAGTTATTAAACTCATGACCTCTAATCCAACCCACTTGTCACCTCTAATCCAACATCCCTTGTATCAAACTCATGACCCTATGACCAAGATGAGCACAACCAATATCTATCAACTAGACTATCATATTAATGGTTATTAAAAACCAGTTGAGCATGAATACATTTCATATATTCTTCTAGTTTTTTTATTTTTTAGACCTGTGAGTTTGGGTGGAGACCATTGGATAAAATATGATTTCTGTCTTTAATCTTTCCATTGAGTTATTATTATCAATATTATCTATGTCTACATTAATATTAATTTCGTTATCGTTAAATTCACTATTAGTTATTTATATTTTTTTAGTTTATGTTCTAAGTTAACAAATAAATTATATTAAAAAAACTTAAAAAAAAACAATACCTAGTTATGGAGATGAGAGAGAGAGAGAGAGAAGGCACAGTCTGCATCCTATAGGTTTGGTAATGAAATTGAAAAAGCAACACCAAATCTTCATTGTATATTCTTTAACCCTAAAAAAATTAAAACCCAAAAGCTTTAGCTTTAGAGATAGAAAACTGAGACCGAGAGGAGAGAGAGAGAGATAGAGAGAGAGAAGAAAGAGTTGAGCTTGAAGAATGAAAAACTCAAATCCCTAAACCATTTATATAAATTTTTTTTAATTTAAAAATATATTTTAAAATTTTCTTTTACTTTTTTTATAAATAAAAAAAATAGAAACCCAACAGCCATCCGATTTTTTATCCTAACCATTGGAAAATAATCTAATGGTCAGGATGTTTTTAGATTTTTTGTTTCTTTTCCCATTGGCTAGCCGCTATGAATCTTAAGCTCAGGGGACTTTGGCTCGGGGTGGTTTAAATTTTTTTAATATTTAAACCCCCGTGCCGGTATGACTTGTGTCATGCCATGCCAGATCAAACACAACTCAGTCATGTCGTGCTTCGTGTAATGCACGGACTGTCTGACCCACTTGAAACCTTTAATCCAACATCCCTTGGTATCAAACTCATGACCCTATGACCAAGAAGAGCACAACCAATATCTATCAACTGGACTATCATATTAATGCTTATTAAAAACACACTTGATGCACGAATCATGATCATGCCATTTCTTTAGTTATTTCAAAATTCAAACTAATCCATCTACTATTTTATTGCATCAAACATAAGCATCACATTTTGCACTCAAACATGTAATTTTTCCACTTGTTTCAACTTTTTATAGTTTGAAAAGAGAGAATCTCAACCTTAATATCAAGGAAATTCTAAATATTTGCTCTATAGTAAGATGTCAAAACTTCTCTGAATAAATTTGTTAACGTTGGATGCTCTCCTCTCTTTGAAATATAAGGGCAAGACATGGTTGAATTTCTTATTGTAACAATAACTATGGGGGAAAAAAATACAACATATTTTATTTCCAAATATTTGTTTTTTTATTAGAAATGAATGCCCTCTAAAAGAATATATCTGCCTTTTCAAAAAAGAAGATGACCAACTCTTTGATAATTGAAAGCATTTTTGTCCCAAGTCAAAACATGTCATAATATTTGAGTAAATTATCATTATGGAGTTTAGTTAATGTGAATTAATGGGACTTACTTAGCTGATAATTCCCAAAAATAAAAATTTTTTAACAAAAGTCCAACTAAACATTGATGAGAGAAGGTATGTATGAGGTAAAAATTGTCAAATATTGAGGCCTTTTTTTGTCAAAAGTGGAGGCTTCAATTGTCAAAGTTAGGTAGCCTAACTTTGACTTCATCCCTCTCATTTTTGCTATAAATAGAGATGTTGTGTAGGAAGAAATTCTTAATTCAACACAGCTTCTAATTCATTGTGAAGAAGTGAGAAAGAGAGAAGAGGGTGAAGGAAGTGAGGTGAAGTGAGAAAGAAAATTGAGAGCAATTTTCTTTGAGTGTTGTAAACACTATATTTTTCTCCTTATAGTGAACGATCTGTAGCAGCCCGTGGTATAGGCAAGTTTGTGCCGAACCACGTAAATCTTATGTGTCTTGATTTGTTTAATTTTGTTCATTCTCATAAATCCGGCATATAGGAATTGTTGTTTTATTCTTAACAACTGGTATCGGAGGACTGGTTATAGGCACTAGGATATTCTTAGTATGCACTGTGGTTGCAGCGTTGTCTGACCTTCCACATCAGAAAAGAATATTTCTTGAGCTTTTTTTTTCTGTCAATTTTCAAGCGAAGTTACTATTCACGTAAATAGTGAATTTCGTGAATAGTTAAAGATTGTCGGCGGTTCTGGTTTGTCGACAAAGGTGTTGTAAATACCGGTGGTTCGCAGGAATAGTCAGAAACGATCCAGAGGCTGCCAGATTCAAGAAGGAGCAATGGCTGCAGATGAAGGGAAGGTGAAAATTGAGAAGTTCGACGGCGCGGACTTCAGCTCTTGGAAAAAGCAGATTGAAGATTATCTGTACTAGAAAAAGCTGTATCAACCTCTCTTAGGAAAGAAGCCAGATGATATGAAGGAAGATGACTGGAATCTTCTCGACAGACAAGCCCTCGGAGTTATTCGATTGACGTTGTCACGTAATGTTGCCTTTAACATAGTAAAGGAAAAGACCACGGCAGGGTCTTATGGCGGCTCTCTCCAGTATGTATGAAAAGCCATCAGCTTCAAACAAAGTTCATTTAATGAGACGATTATTCAATTTGCGGATGACGGAAGGGGCATCAGTGGCTCAACATCTGAATGAACTCAACACAATCACAACCCAGCTGAGTTCTGTGGAAATTGAGTTCGACGATGAAGTTCGAGCTTTGATTCTCTTGTCATCTCTACCAGACAGTTTGAATGCCACAGTTACAGCTAGTCAGCAGTTCGTCAGGTAGCAGTAAATTGAAATTTAACGATGCTCGGGATCTGGTATTGAGTGAATAAATTAGACGGAGAGAATCAGGTGAATCATCAACCTCTTCAGTATTACATACAGAGTCAAGAGGAAGAAATTCAACCATAGGTAAAGGTCGGAGCAGCTCAAAGAGCAGGAGATCCAGATCCAGGAATCCTAGTAATTCTAATAGCTCAAAGAATATTGAGTGTTGGAATTGTGGGAAGACTGGGCACTACAAAAATCAGTGCAGGAGTACACCAAAGGACCAGGAGGTGAAGGCAGAGGCAAATGTTACTTCCACCTCAGAAGGAGATGACGCGTTGATTTGCTCTCTAGAAAGTAAGGAAGATTCTTGGGTATTAGACTCAGGAGCATCGTTCCATGCTACTTCACAGAAGGAACTCTTTGAAAGGTATGTCCCTGGAAATCTTGGGAAAGTATACCTTGGTAATGATCAACCTTGTGCTATTATTGGTAAATGTCTAATAAAGGTTAAGTTGAAAGGGTCAGTATGGGAACTGAAAGATGTCAGGCATATTCCCGACCTGAGAAAGAACTTAATCTCAGTTGGGCAGTTGGCCAATGAAGGCTACACCACAGCCTTCCAAGGTGATGATTGGAAGATTTCAAAAGGCGCAATGACGGTTGCTCGAGGCAAGAAGAGTGGTACTCTTTACATGACAGCAGATGCACGATGTTCGATTACTGTTGCAGTAGGCACTGAAACTCCCAAATTATGGCATCAAAGATTAGGTCACATGAGTGAGAAGGGGATGAAGATTATGCAATCAAAAGGAAAACTCTCATGTCTACAATCAGTGGAGATAGACATGTGCGAAGATTGCATACTTGGAAAGCAGAAAAGGGTCAGCTTTCAGACAAGTGGCAGAACCCCGAAGAAAGAGAAGTTAGAGCTTGTTCACTCTGACGTTTGGGGGCCAACGACAATCTCATCCATTGGTGGGAAACACTACTTTGTGACTTTCATCGATGATCACTCTCGGAAGGTATGGGTTTACTTCCTAAAGCATAAGTCTGAAGTATTTGAGGCTTTCAAGAGATGGAAAGCTATGGTTGAAAATGAGACAGGTCTAAAAATCAAAAAGCTCAGAACCGACAATGGTGGTGAATATGAAGACACCAGACTTAAGAAGCTGTGTTATGAGAACGGGATCAGAATGGAGAGAACTGTGCCCGGTACGCCTCAACACAATGGTGTAGCAGAGCGTATGAATCGGACGTTGACAGAAAGAGCCAGAAGCATTCGTATACAGTAGGTTTACCAAAGCAATTCTGGGCAGAAGCAGTCAACACAGCAGCTTACTTGATCAACCGAGGTCCATCGGTACCATTGGAGCATAGAATACCAGAGGAGGTATGAAGCGGAAAAGACGTCAAACTCTCACACCTAAGAGTTTTCGGCTGTGTAGCTTATGTGCATATTAGTGATCAAGGCAAGAATAAACTTGATCCTAAATCAAAGATATGCACCTTCATTGGTTATGGAGTAGATGAGTTCGGTTACCGTGTTTGGGATGATGAAAACAAGAAGGTGATCCGCAGCAGAGATGTCATTTTCAACGAAAAGGTGACGTACAAGGACAAACATAAAACTGACGTCGGTGACTTAAAGCAGAGTAAGCCGGTATTTGTAGAAGCAGATGACATCCCAGATGATACTCCAACAGAGCAGATAATGACAAGTCCTCAGCAGGAGGAACAAAGTAGTGTGCAACAATCCAACACAGTACCTCCTACTCCAACTCCTGTATTGAGAAAGTCCTCTCGACCTCACGTGCCTAACAGGAGATACATGAATTATATGTTGCTGACTGATAGAGGAGAACCTGAATGCTATGATGAAGCATGTCAGACCAAAGATGCTAGCAAGTGGGAGCTTGCCATGAAAGAGGAGATGAAGTCTCTAATCTTCAATCAAACATGGGAACTAACTAAGTTACCTGTAGGGAAGAAGGCACTTCACAACAAATGGGTGTATCGAGTAAAAGAAGAGCACGATGGTTCCAAGAGATACAAAGCTCGACTCGTTGTCAAAGGATTCCAGCAGAAGGAGGGAATTGACTACACTGATATTTTTGCTCCAGTCGTGAAGCTCAATACAATCAGAATAGTATTGAGTATTGTTGCTAGTGAAGATCTTCATCTTGAACAATTGGACGTGAAGACTGCATTCCTTCATGGAGACTTGGATGAGGAGATATACATGCAACAGCCAGAAGGTTTCTCAGAAACAGGGAAGGAGAACATGGTGTGCAGACTTAAGAAGAGCTTGTATGGCCTGAAACAAGCCCCAAGGCAGTGGTACAAGAAATTTGACAGTTTCATGCACAAGGAAGATTTCCAAAAGTGCAACGCCAATCACTGCTGTTACTTCAAGAGATATAGTTCCAGTTATATCATTTTACTACTGTATGTTGATGACATGCTGGTAGTAGGTTCAGATATGGATGATATCAGAAGGTTGAAGCAGCAATTGTCAAAGGAATTTGACATGAAAAATTTAGGCCCAGCAAAGAAGATTCTTGGAATGCAAATCACAAGAGATAAGCAGAAAGGACTCTTACAGTTATCTCAAGCAGAGTACATCAATCGTATTTTGCAGAGATTCAACATGAGTGATGCCAAGCCAGTCAGTATACCCTTGGCCAGTCATTTTCATCTATCCAAGGATCAGTCTCCTGAAACGAAGGAAGAGAGAGAATTCATGGCTAAAGTTCCTTATGCCTCAGCCATTGGAAGTTTGATGTATGCAATGGTTTGTACAAGACCAGACATTGGCTATGCAATGGGAGTTGTAAGCAGATTTATGTCAAATCCATGCAAAGCTCATTGGAAAGTAGTGAAATGGATCTTGAGGTATCTACGAGGCACCACAGAAAAATGTTTGTACTTTGGAGAAGGAGAGTTAAAAGTACAAGGATACGTAGATGCGGACTTTGGAGGTGAAGTTGATCACCGAAGAAGCACCACTGGTTATATATTCACCGTTGGAAGTACAACTGTTAGTTGGATGTCAAGATTGCAGGAAATTGTCACTCTATCCACTACAGAGGCTGAATATGTGGCAATGACTGAAGTTAGTAAAGAGATGATATGGCTTCAGGGTTTGTTAATAGAGTTGGGATTCAAGCAAGGCAAGAACGTTCTATATAGTGATAGTCAGAGCGCAATACACTTGGCAAAGAATTCAGCATTTCATTCTAGAACCAAGCATATTGGACTCCGTTATCACTTTATCAGATCTCTATTGGAGGATGAGGTATTACAGTTGGAGAAAATCCAAGGAAGCAAGAATCCAGCTGATATGTTAACAAAGACGGTGACTATTGACAAACTGAAGTTGTGCTCAACTTCAGTTGGCTTGCAAGAATATCAAGGTAAGGAAGAGCTGCTGCATCAATCAAAGTGTGAAGACAGATTGAAATCAGTCTTCAAGTGGGAGATTGTCAAATATTGAGGCCTTTTTTTTGTCAAATGTGGAGGCTTCAATTGTCAAAGTTAGGTAGCCTAACTTTGACTTCATCCCTCTCATTTTTGCTATAAATAGAGATGTTGTGTTGGAAGAAATTCTTAATTCAACACATCTTCTAATTCATTGTGAAGAAGTGAGAAAGAGAGAAGAGGGTGAAGGAAGTGAGGTGAAGTGAGAAAGAAAATTGAGAGCAATTTTCTTTGAGTGTTGTAAACACTATATTTTTCTCCTTATAGTGGACGATTTGTAGCAGCCCGTGGTGTAGGCAAGTTTGTGCCGAACCACGTAATCTTGTGTGTCTTGATTTGTTTAATTTTGTTCATTCTCATAAATCCGGCATATAGGAATTGTTGTTTTATTCTTAACAAAAATAACATAAATATGAGTGAAATAATTGACTATTAGACAATGTATATGAATGTTGAGTAATTAAGAGGTAGAAGTGTGAATTGTTTGTAGTGGTATTTCTTATAGATGACTTTATGATCAATCTCTTCTATATATAAAAGAGTGTAACTCTAACGAAGCAAATATGCTCCAAAATTTTAGGAGACATAACTATTAACTACATATATAACCCAAGTTACAAAAAATTCCCAACATTTTCTTGGAAGTAAAATTATTTTCATGTGAAACTTAGATACAATACATATATCATACTTGATAGGACACTTCCATGCTAATTACATCACATTAAACTACGCAACAAGCTTCTATACCCAGAAAAACATCAAATGAAGATACATTTCAACAATTTAGATAAGTAATCAAACAATCATTCTAAGACTAAAATGCAAAAAAGAAGAATTAGCTACTATAATGGGATAATAAGAAAAAAAAATTTTCCTAGTTAGTCTATGTGAAATCTAAATGAAATTTTTGATAATTATCTTATGAGGACACTCTAAGATGATTATGAAGTTGTTTAATGAACAACCAAATAGGGTACGATATAAGATCATTAATATGGTATAGATGCCTAGTGAAAATAATATAAAGACCACCCAAAGATATCCCAAGATCGCTTACCTAACAAGTAGTTTCCTCATTAAAGGGAGCTCAGTTCAAAAAAATCTCAGAAACATTAAGAACAAATTAATATTTCACTCTTAGATACTTTAAAGTAAGTATCTACAAATGCTATGTTTTTAAATTTTTTTTGCATTGTTAAGGGTAGAATTTGTGTTCCTTTGAAATAATTCTTAGTGGAACAAGAAAGTTCCATGACACAATATAAAGATCCTAGATGACTATGACTCACATCCACTGTAGACCAATTTTCAAACAACTTTTTAGCCTTTGAATGTGGGAAATTTTTTTTTATTCTCGTATATTAACAACTTGACTTTGAAAAATTAAAATTCTTTTTTATGATATAACAAATAAATAATATATCAATTAAGATACTTATAGGTGTGATCGAGAATGACTTGACCAAAATAGACAAAATTTTCTTTACTATAAACTTTATTGTTATTTATATTCATCCACTTGTAAATTTGGAGGCAAAACTTTTTGTCGCTCAAGGTATTCTCTTTTTTATCATTGAACATGCCATAAATATAAGAATAACAAAATGAAGCTTTCATTTGGAAACTTGACTATCATGTTAATATGTTTGATTTTATATGCAATTCACATGAATCAGATGATGCCTAAGAGGAAGATTTAAATGAGAGTTTAATGAAAGAAACTATTGGAAAATCTTATTTCAAAATCATTTAGAGATATATTTGCTATTCTTTAACAAAAAATTTGTTATTGATATTACAATAAGTGAGGTATCTTCTCTTCTACAATCTATCATACTTCTTTTGATTGGGACATCTAAAATGAAAGAAAGAATGGAGATAATAAAAAGATTTAGAAAAAAAAAAATCAAATGAGCAAAATTCTATTGGCTAATATTTCCAAACAAGAATTGAAACCATTACCCAACTAACTTATGTTAGTATGCCTTGGAGGGACGAACATCTTTCATGTTATTATTTCATTATAGTGAACTCTAGAATTAGAAGATAAACTATTAGATATACTCAAAAATAAAAAAGATGTTCATATATGGAGAACATGA
Organism: Sapria himalayana; assembly: GCA_029783825.1. Lineage (NCBI taxonomy): Eukaryota > Viridiplantae > Streptophyta > Magnoliopsida > Malpighiales > Rafflesiaceae > Sapria > Sapria himalayana. The sequence continues at coordinate 1,114,551 of JAREIK010017964.1, read as the reverse complement.
GACTTTAAGGGAATTAGTCCATTAATGTGTATGCAACAAATTGCCTTTGCGAAAGATATCAAACTCAAAAGTAAACCTTAATCATGAGTCATCCCTAATATAAATTAAGTAGTTAGAAAAGAAATACATAATTTTTTAGAAGCTTGATTAATTTATCAATTCACAATATTATTTTGGTATGTCCTATCATTGTGATTCCAAAAAATATTAGACATGATGTTAATGAAAAATGACAATGATATATTAATTTCTTTAAGACTACAAACAAGATGGAGAGGTTAGATATTATTGATATAATCATATTCTCATAGCTCTATAGGACCAAGAAAAGATCATATTTATTTGTCCATTTGGAATATCTGTCTATTGATTTATTCCTTTTGGGTTATGTGAACTACCTGTTATCATTTTTTTTTGTTACCACCTTCCTACCTTCCCCTTCAGGCCTCCCCTCAAACCAACACATATTATTCCCGAGCCCTCCATTTATGGGCCTTAGGGCCCTAAGGTCAAAGCAAGTAAGGACTTCATACTAGTAGTATGAGTAGAGCGATTGCAAATATACCACGGAAAAATGTATCTGATATATCTGAGGATCAAACTCATGTCCCTAGCATATGTCATTTTCTTCATGTTATTAACCATAATTCCATGGTACTAACACATGGCAATATTCAAACTTTGTTTTCATATATTTACTCTTAATTAATGGATAAGTAAAAGCCATTGTTTTAAATAATCTTTTTTTTTGTATTTCAACATCAACATGGTATCATAGGATTCGTATACAATCAACTATGATATGTGGAGCTACACTCAATTATGATGTGTGGGGCTATAATCAATTATGATGAGTGGGGCTATAATCAATTATGATGCATGGGGCTATAATCAATTAATATGCATGGGGCTACAATCAATGATGGTGTGTGGGGCCACATTCAATTCTAGTGCTACAATCAACATGGTATCATAGTACAAAATCCTCACAAATAAATTCTATTTTTGAATTCTTCTAAATGACTTTTGATGCAACCACCATCCAAAACTCTGAACATCCTAAACATCCACTCTTACAATAAATATCTCCAATATCACAAAATATTCATATACCAATTATCTCATATGGAGCCTTCAAATCCAATATCTTCTTGAAGGTTATGATGAATTTCAGACATCACTGATGGCAATCACACTCTACCACCACTCAAAATCGTTTTCATTGGTGTTGTAATCCCAATTTGTCCTTGTAGCCTAGAAGCATCAAAATCATCTCATCTTTAGCGCTATCCTTGGTTTTATCTTCCTTTCACTACAATAACTTACTTCCAGCACTTTCATTTCCCTTAAAGCATGAAAAATATTAACTAATACCTACATAAAATCAGATCTTGGTTATACTAAATAATGAAAGAAACAATTATAGTGGTGTACCAAGTGCTCAATATAAATAGTGAATATATGCATAATATAGAGTTTTGCCAATAAACTTGCACTTCAAGGAAAGTCTGTTGCTAATGAAAATATTATTTTTTTATAAGTAAAAAATTATATTATCAAAAATTCATGTACAACTTAAAGGAGCTTCAAACAATTACATTCTTTGCTAAATATAATATAAAATATATTTTTGATTTTTCTAATTATATCTTCAAAATCTTGGGCTCTTCATTCCACCTTTGATTTCTTTTTCTTCATATATAGTAGTTCGTTGTTGCAAGTTTAATTTTTCTTATATTATTTCATGGTGAGTTTGCAAAATAATGCTTTTTTATGCTATTTAGTGTTCAAGTATGGTTTCCATATCAAAAGTAAGAAATATCCAAGCCTTCAAAGCATCCAAAATTTTCCTGGAAAAATTATATTGAAAAAAAAGTTCTCTCTATGGATTATGCACACCTGTAGAATTCACATATAAGATTCTTCAAGGTAGCAAAAAGTTGGTCTTTTGTGCTGAGTTTCCCACATTTAGAAATCCATATAAATATAACATGCTTTGGTATATGATTTTGTACCCATATAATATTTGTCCATCTTTTTTCTTTTTTAATGGTGTTTCCAATTAGGAAGTTATAAGACTTTGAAATTATTTTCTAATTGTTTGCTTAATTATTTAGCATGTCTTCAAATTGGAACCTTGTTCCTATTCTTTTTATCAATATATCCCTATTCGAGATTAGGGATTTCTAGAATATAGAGAGAATCTTTTTTGGATTTCTTATACTCTCATATATCTTTGGAGTTAAGATAGAAATGGTAGACCCATTTTATCCAAAGTGAGTCCTCATTCCTATTAATTCTATATAAAGTTTTAAAGAAAAAAGATTTATTCAAAATAGATAAGTTAAGAATACCAAGCTCACCATGAAAGGTGGTCATGCATACTTTCTTCCATAAGACTTTAATCTAGAATCTCTCAATTTGGGGTCCTCCCCATAATAATTTTTTATAAGCCTTTATAATTGTATTGAATATTAATGACGATAAGAGAAATACAAAAAACCAATATACTTCAATGCCCTAAATAATTGTGCATAAAAGTTCAATTCTTTCGATAATTAAGAGAAATTTGTTTACCCATTGATGGATGTTTGATATGATTTTTGCCAATAAAATAATAAATTGGGTTGTGATTAATTGGCTAGATAATAGCGACACCTAAAGAAACACAAATAGAAGGGAACCTTCTAAAAATCTTGACTTTTTTTATATTTCTTCCTTAACATTATTTCCTACTCCTCTAAAAAAGATATTCGATTTGATCGAGTTTATATTTAGTCTAGAGGTTACCATAAAATCTTTTAATGTATTAAAGATGACATTTGTAGAGGAGGAATCTCTTCTAAAAAATATAATGAGGTCATCTGCACACATTAAATGAGATGTCTTTAAGGGAGAACAACCCAGATGGAAAAAATATTTTATTTAAGGTATAACTTTGGAAAGTTTCCTAGAGAGGTATTCCATACATATCAAATAAAAAGTAAGGGGAGAGAGAGTTTACTTGTCTTAAACCTTTTTGGCCTTTAAAAAATCATGCAATTGCTCATTTATGGCCAAAGAAAATGACATTGTGGACACACATTCATAGATAATCTCTATGAATTTCCTTGGAAAATTAAAAGTATTTAAGACTTCTTTAAGAAATTCCTAATTCACTATGTCAAAATATTTCTAAAGAATAATATTTACAAAGCATCTAGGTGATATTCTTTTTTTTATATCTCCTTATTAGGCTTTGCATAAGGAGAAAGTTGAATGAAATTAATTTATCCTTTATATAAGCTACTTGTGTTGGATTAATTATGTCTCTCATCACCAATTTTAGCCTTGAAACTAAAAGCTTAGAGTTAAGCTTGTATATTACATTGCAACAAGATATAAGATGGTAGTCTTTATCTGAAGATGTATGAAAGGTCTTTGGAATCAAACATATATACACATGATTTATTTCTTTAACATTCTTTCAAAATAGAAGAAACTATGAATAGCATTAACCACCTCACATCCAATAACATTCTAAAAGAATTTGAAAAATTCAGCCATATTTCTATTTGGGCTAGGGGACTTTGAGTTTCCCATGATGAATAACTCATTTTTAATCTTTTTTGGGGAGAAATATAGAGAAAGCAATTTCTAATCCTCCTGAAGTCTGTTTCTAGTAGATATGCCACTCTAATTTTTTTTCCCTATCTTTTGAGGAATCCAAAAGATTTTTATAATATGTAACGAAGGCATCCATAATTTTCCTATCTTTTTAATCTATGTAGTTTAACATTCGTTAATATGTGAAAAAATTGTGTACATCTATCATTTTGTTGAGTATTTAATCTTTACTTTTGACATAGAAAAGATAATTCGGCCTCTTCAAGTTTCTTCATTTTAACCCTTTAAATGATCTATTCATCTTTCAAAGTAGAAGAGAGACATTAAAGAATCTTATTTTGAAGAGTATGCATGTTATTTCTGGTGAGATAGACCCATTCACTTATGTGCCCAAGATGCATTTCATTTAGCTTTTTCAAAGAATCTTTCAATGATTTCAACTTCTTGACCGGTTGGAACATCTTAGAACTTTAAAAGCTCTCCTTCCAAGAATTCAATAATAGAGGAAAGAAGTCTTTATGCGACAACCACATATTATAGAATTTGAAGGGGACCTTTCTATCATAAGCTCCCATTTAAATGGTTATAAGTGTCGTGCAATGGTCAGAAAACATTTTCGAAGGGAGGAATCTAGCATGACTATCAAGACATAAATTAGCTCATTCTTAATTGACCAATACTCTATCCAATTTATTAGACATTAAGTCATTTGTTCACGTAAAATAATTTCCTGAGGAAGAGAGGCCTTCTCGACATAATAAAGAATAATAGTTTATGAAATTCTGGCACTCATAATTAGTAACTACTCTTTCTCGAATCTTGTCTAGTCTAGAGAGGAGGAATTGAAATCTTCAATAATAGTTCAAGGAGATACTTCAGACCTTCCATCTGTGATTAGGCTGTCCTACATTCGTCTTCTATTAACCATAAAATTTAGTCCATATATGATTGATATTCTTACCTTTATTCTTTTGATCCTATCCAGAACACATAAGTATACATGTTGGGACATAAAAGATAGCAAGTTTATTTCTACCATTTGGTTGTCTCATTGCACCAAGATTCTTCCATTCCTATGACAAGAGAAGTTGTCAAGGGAATTGTATCATTTAAATTTAGATTTCATTAGTCATTCAAACTTATTAGAGTTGAGCTTTGTTTTGTTGATTGCAAATACATTAATTCGATAAGCATTAAACAACTTAACTTCTTTTTGTTTAATGGGGCAATTAAAACCAATTATATTCCAACTAGCTATCCTTGTAAAAGATATTTATTTTGATCCTACCTTTACCCCTTTCATATATCATCCGGTCAAATTGATAGCCATCCATATCATAGCATGTATCATAGCACATCACAATCATATCATACCCATCCTTCTCCATATGGATAGACTCATATGTTTTTTGCTACCAAATAATGATTCAATACATTTCATAGTTACTCATACATAAGATCCCATCACATGCATACTAGATACTACATCTTTTGGCCTCACATATGGTCAATACCCATTGCTCCTTTTATATACATTGGCCTATGCAGTGTCCACACATATGAGTCTGTCGTATGCTCCACCCTTACATACAAGAGAAAACCAGGGTAGCCCATCATACATTCAAACCAGTCAAGTAGATAGATCATAGGAGGATCCATTTGTTCATTTTAAGATTACACATTGGATGAGAGCAAGTAGTATCGCATAGTTGCTTATGTGCATCCAAGCCATTATTTCCATAATTTGAATTTAAATTGTAGCACACACCATAACATACACAGCCCAAGATGTCTCTCCTATTCCACCCCATCAATTCATACATAAGAAACTCTCCACCCTGATATTTCAGCTCTTACATGTGAGTTATATATATTACAACTCCAAACTTCACAATTACATACATTACATTTATTTCCAACTTCTTTCCTACAATCACCACATACAATTCATTTTCATATATTACATAGTTTTTAATAATACAACCATTAGTGATATCTATATAACATATACTCTCCTCTAAAATTCTCATCTCTTCGTACTTTTGAGGAGAGGAATTCTTACTCATCAAGTATTCATACATGTAATTTCTAGCCTTGGAGAGAGGTGCACATGATTAAGATTAAGGTAGCAGTAGCCTTGCCTTAAATCTCTTCTAGATGTCCCTTGATTTAGCCATATTAATGACAGGAAACATATCCAACACAAAATTTGATATTTCATAGCCATCCAGAATGCAACCATGCCTAGAGATGCCTTTATCTCTTCCCAAATTTTAATAAAAATGAGAGAGAGCAATAGAAGCCCCTCCCTAAACCACTTCCAAAACTCCAAACGAAGTTCCTCCAACAGAAAAAACAACAAAAAACAAGTATTTCTCATGTGTTTTAAGGAGATGAGGTTGCCTTATAATTTAATCTGCTATATCAGGCCATGAGAGGAAAATGCCCTATTTGTAACATCTTTGACTTTATCTTTGTTTCGGAGATTTAAGAAATGTCTTTCTCTCAGGGCTACCGAGTCATTCCTTTTTTTCCTCGCCTTTTCTAGCATAAAGTAATACTTGTCTTCCTCAATTTTATGGGTGTTATTTTCTTTTACCTCTAGTATTTTGATTAGAGGGCTGCACTCAAATGGCTGATATTTGTCCTTCCTCTAGTGATGAATCCGTGTCTTCCTCTTTTTCTAAATCTGATTGTTGACCTCTGCTAAAGGCTATAGGACATGTTGATTATAAATTTTCTTTCTCCTCCTCTTCGTTGCTATTTTTTCTTCTAACAGCTTCCTATCAAAAAACCAAACAATGAGCATAACTTACAATATGAAGGAAGATTTTCATATATTATTATCTGCCATATTTTTGAGCCATCTGAGAAGTTTAGTATAATTTCTTCGGCATGTCATCATTTAGATCCATATTTACTAACACTTTAGCATAAGAAATTTTGTTATATTCAAAGTTAGCTTATCCATATGTAATTGTTGTCTGATATAACTTATCCTTTTGATTAAATTGATTGGATTCCAAAGATGGATATGAAAGTTTGAGTATTTCACTCATATTGCTATTTTAGCTATCTCCTTTAGCTGATGATGAGAACCTACCAGGAGTGACTTAAAATATAATGGCCAACCAAATACTAGATATGGTCTAGATTTCAGCACCTCTTTCATATCTTTTGTGCTTTTAAACTTGAAATAAAATATGCCCACTTGGATATTATATGGCTTGAGCACTTATTTTTAATTACTCTTCCAAAATTCTCTTGAGTAGTAATTGGCCAGGGTTTTAGTTACAAAATAACCAACAAGGTAGTTTTTCCAATGCTATGTACCTTGGTGTAAATTCTTGTCTTCAAAGTAAGCCTTTCCAAGTTGCTTAGAGAGGAGGTAGGATAGCTTGGTTGTGTTTGTCAACATCATATTCTTGGAGAATAGACTACTCAAAGAACCTTTATTTTTCCCAAAATTTTTTAGATTTTCGGGAGGAATAGCAGTGTTTTCCTTCATCATTTTAAGTTTTCACATTGTCGAGTCTAATATTTTAGTGTATTTAAATAATTAGATTCACCCTTTTCAAGTTTTCAATCCCATTACTATTGTCATCAGCCATTCTATTTGATTTTGGAAGAAATCAGGATTCCAATTCCTCTCCATCAAAATAATTATCTGCTTGAATGTGTTTTGTGGCAAATTTCATTTATAGAATTCATCGTAGACTCATCATCGAAAGATTCTACTCTAGAATGACCATTTAGCCTTGCATCTTGGCATTTCATGTCTCTGAAATACAAATCAGACTCTCATCATTGCAAAAATTATTCAAAACATCATATATTTTGACATTATCACCATTATCGTCCTGTCGCCGATTAATTTTACTATTAAAATTATACTTTTTTTGATAAGAATTCATTCTGATCTATATAGATTTTATCGTAGAGAATTTTCTAAGTATCATCTTCTTCAAAAATGAATTCCTTGGCTTTGAAATCATTATCAAAACAGACAATAAACCTCCTTCTTCGATATTGGTTCGTAATGTTGTCATTTTCTTTCTGATTCTTTGTGACATTCACCTAGTTTTTGGGATCACTTTTGGAAACACTTAGATTTTCACGAGTTTTGATTGGTTGAGTATTTTGAGCAGTCCCTTGATGGCCATCTTAAATGATATGTGTAGTTAGAAAATATTTTCTAACTCCAGAAACCACCTCCAGAAACAATATCCTTATTATTCCAACCTCACTAACCTGGTTTTTCCAAGGAAGAAGAAATGTTTTTAAAAAATTTGAGAGGATTTTGGGGAGAAGAGAGAGAGTTTTGTAATATAAAACTCAATAAAAATTTTAATTTTGGTTAAAATTGAAATTTTATCACTTTAAAATTAAAACTAAAATATAATTTTAAAAGACAAATATATGTATTTGGTAAAACTAAAAATATCATGTGATTTGCTATGTTTGATAATGGTTTACAAGAAAAATTAAAAAAATTAAATCATGAAAAAAAATTAATTAACCTAATTGTAGGTATGTTTTTAAACTTTCGAAACCAGACTTGATATTTAAGCTTCATCATGTTTACTCCAACAAGTAATATCAGAGCAGTTTAAATAATTTTGTGTAATTGAATATTTTTATAATGAGTGAGTTTTTTTCTTTTGGATGAAGGATGAAAATAATGTACACGAGATAATTAAGTTTGCCATCAATCTGTTGAGCTAAAAAAATAAAAATAATGAACTATTAATTAGTCAAGACTTGTATGTTCCGTTTGCTAGTGAACCAAAACTAGAATACTTGAGTGATAGATAGTAAACTCATTTACACTACAAGGCATTTGCCACAACATGGTAATGAGTTAGAAAACTCACTTTCCATCACATTTCTACAATAATAAGAATGGATGAATTGTGAAAAAAGATTGAGTTGATGTGTAAGAAAATATATTGTTTAAAAATATATTGTTAATTTAACATTTGATTTGCATGAAATATGATGACATGATTGATATGGTTGCTCACATGGGTGGTTTCTAAGTCAATGTAAACAAGATCATGATGATATATGTTACCTATTTATTAAATAATATAAATTTATCAAAATGTCACTCACTATAGTAAGGGATAAAAGGGTACATTTCATATATGTTATCATATTTAGGATGTGTTCAGATCAAAAAGATAACCTATGAAAAATAGAAAGTATATATTTTGAGTTGCATATACTAGAATATGTTTATGTCGATAATTTATTTTTCGTAAGAAAGTGGTCCCTATTTATTATGACAAAAATAATACTAATTTTGAGGTGCATAATCAATTTTTTTATTTAAACAATAAAAAATAAAAAATTTTGAATTGGGTCCTATTTTTTTCTATGGCGAGTTTTGAATTCTGATCCATAAGATTTCTTTCGAAGTAGAAGGGTGTGCATTACTTTTCTCTTCGTACAAAATCATTTTTGGCAGAAGACAATATTTTTGTCTGGAATTTGCGTGGGTTTATTTCTGGATCTCCCTTACCATTATTTCTTGGTTGCCCATCAATTCAAAAATTTGTATTTTTGTGTTGTTATATGTTGTGATATTAATATTATATAAATATTATTGATTTGTACTTTGTGACTTTGTGTGTGCATATTATAAAATCAATGTTTTGATTATATAGCATCTGTAATGTGTTTTTTATAGTGTGAGTGTTGCTGTTTGTTTTTATTTGTGCATGCTATGCATTGTGTAGAGGTGTCAAATGGACAACGACATGCCATATGATGGATTTCATTAAAAAACATCAATGTGTAAGGCATGGTAGTTTTTAAATAATTGTCATTATGATTTTTTTAAAAAAGGTATTGGGTGGGTCAAGCACGGGGCAAGTAGACCATGTCAACTTCCCGGTTCCTGACTTGCAAGTCTCGGGTCATGTTTATGTTTACCATGCCAGTAGAGGTAGACCATGCCAATGTGCTAGGCATTCAAGTCACGCCTGGCTCAGCCTCAGCATAAAGCACGACAGCCTCTTGCCCAATAGAAGTTGCTCTCGAGGCAGCCCAACCCAGTTCTAGGCAACGTTTTGGGCCATGTCATACCAATTCATGCACAGCTCAGTTGCACTGTGTCTCATGCAATGCATAGGCCACATAGCCCACATGACACATCTAATTGTGTGAAATTAAATCTAAAACAATATTTAGAGATTTGAAAAGGTATCAAACATTTACCTTTTTTTCAATCTAGCAAGAAAGATGCAACTAAATATGTCGATTGGGCTGGGCCAAGCACATGCCAGGCAAACCCTCTGCACCAATCGTGTCATGTCAGGTCAAGGTATTTCAGCCCGTTTGCCATGCCTGGCACGTGGGGAGCACGTGTAACCACATAGTGAGCGTGGTCACGATGGGGAGACGAGGAGCCGGCAACCAATTGGTGAAGCTCGGCAAGGGCCGACAAGGCATGGTGGCGAGGAACCACAGCACCAAAATGCTAATTTTTTAAAAAAATTAGGGTTTTGGCCTGACCCGAAAATGGCCGAACAAGCCCAAAACTAGACAGATTTTGGGCCATAGGCCTGTGGCAGGGCTGACCAACAAATCATGCCGTGCCTGGCACGAAACACCATCCTGGTTGAGCCAGAAATAAATGGCCAAGCGGGGGCCTACATGGGCTGACGAGTTTGACACATCTAGATGCAAATATATTATTGATTCTAAGCTGAGAAACTAACAAATTGATAATATCTCGCAAGTAAAGATGTTAAAAAATATCTAGAGTATTGATCGCAAAATCTTAGGTTTATGGATTTACATAGAATTTGAGATTTAGGATTTTATATCCTAGAAAATATACATTAGCCCAAAACATTAATTTAGATATTATATGCTTTATGGACTACTTGTGTGTGTAAATAATACTTTGGCAAATATTTTTGATTTGGATGTTTTCAATTTTCAGAATTATATCAATGAAATTTTATTGATTTTTGGATCATCTTTATTTATTGTCTTCACTGCTTAAAAATTCCAAGCACTACCAAACTAGTATGCGAGCAACATTCTTGATACAATGCAAAAAGTAAACAAAACTTGTTGAGTATGATGGTCATCATTAATACTGAGGTAATATTTAGTATATTTGTTATCATTATATTAAAATCTAATTATTTAAATATCAATGTTGTGATTGTAGATACATCCCAAAACATTTATATCTTAGTTAATTATGATTGATATTATTGTTTATCATAGATAGATGTGATAATAATGTTAATTAGGATCAATTATTAAATTTGAAAATATAAAATGTATGATTACCCCATAGTCAACCAACTGTATAACCTGATGAAGAAAAAGATGAAACCCAGAAAACCAGATGTGGAGGCGTGTGCCACAAGGTTGCCTCCATAATCTAGCAAAATATTAGCAATATTTATTACAAATAAAATGAAAGAAGACAAGATGTAATAGAAATAAGTCTTTGTTCGAAAAAATACGCTTAAGAATAAAATAATCATATGTTTAATTAACCTTGAGTTCAAAGATGTTTAATAAAAACCACAATCATTAAAAGGATATTGAATTACTTATCATTCATGAAGATGATCTTGTGTTGACATGTAAACAATAAGATAACTTTATGATTTTACTAAACATGTCACCACATGGATATGTTAAGTCATGTATATTATCTCAATTTTATTATCCAAATAGGCATGAAAAAACAAGAATAAGCTTCTCATAGTATCATTGTTATTAAGAGACGGGTGAGTACTCAAGAATAAATTTTTCCAAAGATAGATCATAAATTAAAAAAATAATCAAACATTAGCACTATAACAAGACGAAGGATAAACATGAATATAATTAGAAGATAAACATTGGGCCATTATAGATTTTGGGGTTAGGAAACATAAACCATGATGTAAACAAGACTCTAGAAGATGTGAAATGTGAAAACCTAAATTTCTCATCCAACAATAAGAATATCGAGTATTCTCGAGATTTTCATGACATCTACTCTAGAGCAGAATACTTTTGCGAGAGGCTTTATTAACATAGCTATTAAAAACAGTTGTTTAAATGGTTAGAAATAAGAAACAAAACATGAGAATTTAGGGTAAATTTACAAAATAAACAAATGAAGGCATACAATTAAGCTTTTACTACAATTGGAGAGTATAAAGGCAAAAGGATGAAACTATTGCCAATAATGTGAAGGTAAGAAAAAACGATAGAGGAGTTGTTGTCTGGCGTGCATGGTTTGAAATAAAAAGCATAAAGAAATCACAGAAAATAACAAGTAGACATGCGATACAGTTTGTAATATGCAACATTATTCAATGAAACAAAGAAAATTAGGGGAAGAGAAAGAAAGACTTTCGAGCCCATTAAAAAAAGATAAACTTGAATACAATAGAAAGAATTGAGATAGCTCCTCATCCACAAGTTTACAACAAGTCAAATGTTGCTGTCCAAATAAAAAAAAATTTTTTGATTGCGAAACTCACAAAAAACAGTTTTTACAAACATATAATTAGGTCACTACCGTTTTATTTAGAGCAGCTAATAAGTAAAAGGTATTGTCGTTTTGCATGCACTGTTCACGGTGAGGAGTCATCTTAAAAAATACACGAAAATATAAGATAATTTTATTTTTATTTATTTATTTAAACATGTGTGTGTGTATATTTTTATTTAATAAAGGAATGGTTGTCTGTAGTTGAATATGGTTAGAGATGCAACCTATAATCTTCGTTGGTTCAATCCGTACCCCAGCCTTCTAGAGTTGGATCTATATATATATATTAATTATTTGAAATGTAAAAATCAATGATAATACTTTAAAATCAAATAAATAATAAAATAAAAATAAAATAAAAATAAATAATAGAGTTGGAATAATCCCCCTTTTACATTAAAAAAAAAAAAGAAAAATCCCCTAGGCGTTTGTTTTTCGGATTAACATTGAAAACAAATCAGTATGGTATTAACCCAAAATGTGTTGTATATTTTTTTAATGCTTTTTACTTAAAATTATTTTAAAAATGCTTAAACTATTAAATTTTTTTTGTCTTTTTCTATACTAGAAAAAATCCAAACTAAAAAATGTTGGATCTAAAAATACTCGATCCATCATTTTTCGAGTTCTCCTACATAAAAAAAATTCTCACTCCCTTAATAGAAATAAAATATAAAAAAAAAACAAACAACTTGGTACTTAATACTATTAAGTACCATCAAGCATTAATCTCGAAAAAAATGTTATGAAGCATTAAGTAAAAAAAACTAACGCCTCCTTCCAATGCGGTAATACGACATTCAACCATCCATAAAAATATTATTTTTTATTGTTATGACTTCCACTAGACGTTCACATTCATTACTTATCAACTTTATACTTATATACTAAATAGGTCATATGTTATTCTGTATTATATAAGTTTGTCGGTATTAATTGGTTTGGTCATGATATTACCTAGGTTATCAATGGTGAACTTATTTTGTATATCCACACTTCTTTTTTTATACTTTTTATAAGATAAAATAATATTATATTCTAATATGTTTGGTCTTCGACTAAGATGTTGGATTCTTTACAAAGTGTAGATTACTCTAACAATCATAAAAAAAGTATTTTTCTTTTATTTATGTTCAATCTCTTCCAATAGCATCTACAACTACATTGTCACTTTGCTAGCTTGTGTAGTTGCAGCATATTATACCCTTTTTATAGGAGTAAATAGCATAGATTATAGTTTTAAAACCAAACGTACAGCACTTCTAACAATAGTAGACACATAGTCAGGGATGAACTTGTTATTATCAATATATTTTATCAATAAAGTTTAACCGTCAAACACTGTAGCATTTAAAGTTCTAATATATATGAGAACCCTTAAATATATATATATATATACACACACACACACACACATATGTATATTATATATATATATATATATGTTTGAGTCGTTTCCTCTCCAATTCCATCAAATATACAAATATCATATAATACATTGTTGTTTTATTATATGTAATATATTCTCTACACGACTACACCTATAGTATAGAGCATGTGTTGTGTAAATATTCACTTTAGTGTATAAGTAATAATATGTGTGTGTGTGTGTGTGTGTGTGATTATAAGATATTTATGTAATTATGTGATGTACTGAAGTGTAGATTGCAATTTGCATTCAGCAACATATTATATATATAGATACACATACATTATAGTGTATATTATATATGGAATGGACTTATGGACCCACACACGCGCACACACACACACACACACACACATATATATATATAGGCAATTTGTCATATATAACAATATATTATATATATGGTAAATATTATGTATTTAGTCTAGCCTTTACTCTTTAGTGTATATACTAATTACTATATACTATACTTAATTAAAAATTACTATATATAAGTATACTAAAGTATATTATAGTACGGTGTATACATTGTAGTCGATATATAATAACGTAGATATAACATTTTGTGTGAGTGTGCGACTATATATACATATAGCCATACACAAAAATTGTTGTTTATATAATAATATAAAATGATATATGTATGTGTGTGACATATGTTATGCTATGTATTTCAGTATTTATATTATCAATTATGTATACGTGTTGAATACTTATTTCTCCTATAATGTATGGAGTCATATATTTATAAATCTATATGTATATAATGTGTTGTGTATATATATATGTTATATCTCTGACTCTTTGTATATGTGCGATGTCAATTTATAATTTTATTTATCTATATACACATTATCAAATTGTTAATGTTAATAAGAAAAGATTATAATGAATAGATAACTAATACTCTTTTCTCTACAATAATGCATGGAGCAAGTCCTAAAAAAATCTCATAAATCAAAGTTTGATATTTGAGATCATTTTACAGAAGAAGGGGTAGAAAATGATGTTCAAATTTTGCTTATTTTGGATTAGCAGAAAGGAAAAGATTCTTCATACCATTTCATTTCTTTTATGATACAAGATATTTTATCAATTGTAATTTCAATGATTTTACTAGGGTACACTTTTAGTATCGATGGTCGAGTGTCTAATGAATTTTATAATGGTTTAGCATTAAAAATTATAGAATATTTGCTTTGTGTACAAGAATGTTTAAGGAATTCATCGATCCCGATTAAAATTAAATATCATACAGAGTTGCTTGAAGACATTGAGATATGTGATTGTTGTCTAGTTTTTGTCCTTACTTTTTTATATAAAATATTGGGCAATTACGCTCTCACAATAGTGCTTTTAAGATACAGAAGACAACAAAAATAACAGAATAATAAACAATATATATCCAATCCACAATCCAACCACGACAGAATCAAAAATGAAAAATAGGATCCAAAAATAATGTGGTTCGCTAGTCGCTCAGTACGACTAGTTACATCCACCAGAAAATAATTATACATTACAGATTAAACCAAAAAAAAATGTCTTATAGTATGTACAGGCTGCAGCACAGAGATAGTCACAATAAATCGTGCAAAGAGAGAGAGAGAGAGAGAAGATAATGAACAATTCTGATGTCTGAAAAACATCAACCTGAAAATAAAAATAATAAAAACACTTATCAAAAAACTCTCTCAGTTCAGTTAATTGGAGCGGATCGGATCATGGGACGAGTCGGGCTTTACTCCAAAAATTTTAGCTCGCAGACCGGACCTCCATTATTGTGCCACAGCTGCATCCGCGACCTATAATATTTCATTTCTTGTACTTACACGAAAATATTAAAACAGAAATATTTGGTTATACAAACAGATTATCAAAAAACAAATTACATATACTGCATAAAATATATAATATTATGAATATATATATATATAATTTCTATTTTACAAATATAAAGAATGATTTTTATGACTTAAAGTTTTTTTATAACTTTTAAGATATATTTTCAGAATTTTTGGTAAAGTTATATATATTTAGAAGTTACAACCTATCTGTAATACTTTTATAATTTTTTTTTTAGTTAACATCTAATATTGACATATTACTTTTTAATTTAAGGATTGAATGTTGGTGGAAGTAGTAAATTAATAATTGTTAATTTGAAATTGAGCCGCTTGGAATAATTGATACAAGTATGGTATGTAATTTTTTGAGATTTTTTATTTGTTTTTAAAATTCTCTTGCATATTTATCTTTTTTTTTTTTTTTTTTGTTTTAAGATTGAAATATCAATCAATGTAGATAACATGAAGTTGAAGCAAATGACAAGTTATTTTTGACAAATTGATTTTAATTATTTGTTATTTTTTTTGACTTATGGTTGTAATAAATATTATAAACTTGGATTGTAATTTTAGACATCATTGATTTTTAGCTTTTATCTTTTATTATTTTTTTTTCATATTCAAATTGTATGGTAATTATTTCATTTTATTTTTAATACTCAGTCATAAAGTATTATTAAATTTTTAAATTTTGTTAGATGATGACTTTTATTTACAATAAAAAATAGTATGATAAATTTTTATTAAATTTACAATTTGTAGTAGCAATTTTAAAATAGAATGATTTTTTTTATGAAAATTTAAATCCTGCAATACTAAAATTGATCAGACTCAGCTCAACCCGACCTAACATGACTCAACGAGACAACTAGAAAGCAACATGAATTCTATAATTTTAATTCTGATTGGGATCAAGTTGGTAAACACATGTGGAAACTCATGTTGGGTTGGGTCTAGAGTTGAGATTTATGAATTCAAGTTGGGTTCTAGTTGGTCCTCAACCTAACCCAATTCTTGTCCACTGTTGCAACCCTAATATATAGGCATGTTTATATGAATATATATATATATACACATTTGTATTATAAGCATATACATTTATATTAAGAACTCAATATTCCCAAGGAAAATCATAAAGTATAAAAATAAAGTATTACCACTAAATCAAGATGAGACAGATAAAAATAACTATAATTCTTAGAATTGACAACAATAACAATGCATAAGAGGAGACAAAACTAAAAGATAGGCCATTATTGCCTAACAAAAGTATCTTGATGCTAGTTAGCAAAAATAATTTTACTAATATAGCATCTCAAGAGGGCTATTGCCTTATTACCTTTAGAGCATCTCCAACCACACTTAGCAAAATAGATATTCAAAATATATTTAAATATTAAATTCATTATTTTCGCTAGCAATTTTTCAGAATATACTCCAACCACACTCGCTATTTTATACCTAACTTCTAATATTTTTTAAAAAGTTAAATATTTATAGAGAGAAAAAAGAGAGAATTTAGAGAGCTCAAATAGCTCTCCACATTTGTTGAGCCATTTGAGTAAACTAGGAAATAGAAAAATGGAATAGATAGTGAATTGGAGAGATCATGTTTGGTTAGCTAAAATAGTTAAAAGTGAAATTGAGTGGGTTGAAGATGCTCTTAGAGCATCATTTTATATCAAATCACTCTTTATTTTTTACATTTAGTACACACCAAGTTGTTATGGCATAGTAAAAATAGAAAATATTGGGACATCATAGATTTTAGGCTTGGGAAAAATCTATTTATATATTTAAACAAGAGATTAGACAGCTTTGAGATAAACAGAACATATTAATACTTGTTAATTTGAAGTCAGCAGACATGTTGAATGTGAATGATGTGATACTTTTGTGATCTATTGTAGAAACTAGTTGAGGGCATACTGCTCATTGTTAAGAGTAAGAGAATACCTTATATGCTACTTACATTAAAATCATAAATCACATTGTGAAAGTAATTTATACATGAGACATGGATGAGAAAATTAATTAAAAATGAGTACTAAGAATTGTTTTTTAAGAGTTTAAAACCAATTTACTTGAAAATTAATTTTTATATTTCCCAGTAATAATAAATAAAACCAAGGTTAAATCAATAGCTACTATGTATCAGATGACATTAGATATGAATATTAAGCAGTCAAATAAGCATAACCAAATGGCATTGCCAAGTGGATGCATGCCTTAGCAAAGCCATATAATAGAGAAATTAACCTATGCCTCGAAATACATATCGTTCAGAAATTGAAAAGTATCAATATAACTAAAATAATCAACTTGTGCCGTGTCACAAAAAATGACACTTAAAATAATTGCTCTGGCAAGGCCAATATTTAGTTGACAATATGTCGATTAGGAGAAATAATTATTCTAGATTCGTATTTAGTGAAAAGTCGTTATTTTAGTATCAAAAACATAATATGAGAAATAAAGTGACGTTACAAATGAAAATTGGGTATATCTAAATAATTTATTTAGGGACATAGGCCAATCGAGAATTACAAACAACACTTATTTCTTAGCAGAAATGGTAATATAGGATATATATTAATACTTCCATCGTAACAAAGATTGAATAAAACAATTTGATATAGAATAGGAAAAAAAAATGATAATTTAAATACAACAGAAAGAAAAGAAAAGCTGATCCATCAAAGCTTGCAACTGAGCAAATATTACTGCACAAACATAAGATTATTTTAATATCTAATCACCTTTTATCAAGCATTTTATCAAAAAAGAAACGATCAATACCTTACTTAAATAAAAGAAATATATAATTAGGTCACTACCGATCTAATTAGAGCAGCTAATAAGTAAATATATTCTGGTAAGTCAGTTACGCACCGATCACGGCGAGAACTGAGAAATCATTTTAAAAAATACTCGAAAATATAAAATATTTGTATTTCAATTTTTTTATTTATTTAAAAATATGGATGTTTATATTTTAATTTATCAAAGGATTAGTTGACGGCAGCTGAACATGGTTAGAGCCTTAGAGGTGCAAGTGCAACTTATAATCACCATTGGCTCAATCCGTATCACATCCTTCTAGAGTTGGATCTATATATATATTGTTGGGTTTTTTGGGCTCCAAACTTATGTGGAAAAACCCAGATGCTTAATAGGTAACTAATTGGCTCATTAATACATTTATGATAATGATTTTTTTTTTTTTGGATTTGGCGGCGGCAGCCGGATATAGAAAGAAAAAAAAAAGAAAATAGAAATTGATAGTAATTCAAAATACTTTTTTCTATTTGAGCAGTTCCGGTATTCAGGCAGATTAAACTCAAAAAACTACATTGAATCTGGCTGAAATTTTTACTGGAGATGGACAACATCCTATTCTATGTTATGAATGGTGGAGATTGAATTTTAATGGCTGGATTTTCGGTATTAAATTACTGATCGTGCCTATAATTTGTTGTTTTTATTCTAGAATTTTTATTATTAGATTGGGGCCCATGGTGACTTATTTATGATTTAATACATTATCTCAATTGTATAATTGCTGGAGATATTGTACTTGGTGATAGTGGAATTTTTGGTGGGCTTAAGAGTCTCGTTGTTTTTTCCTCTTCATGTCGGAGAGATTTTCCACATAAATCACTGCGTCATTAATTTTTTTGTACGGTTATTTGCTCATTTTATTAGTGCTCCTAAAATATTATAACATATTAAAAAGTTGATCGATGTGCATTTGGTTTTATAACATATTACTTCTCAACATATATATATATATATATAATTCGTAATGTAAGAATAAAAGATAATACTTTAAAATAAACTAAATAATAAATAAGATAAATGTTAATGATGCTTGAGATTAAGATAGATTAGAAATAAGGAGAAATCCTCCCTTTACATAAGAAAATGGAAAATCTACTGACTTCCTATGCGAGCAATATGATATTCAACCATCCACGTAAATATTCTTTTTTATTGTTATAACTTCCACTTGATGTTCAAATTCATTACTTATCAACTTTATTCTTATATACTTGATAAGTCATATGTTGTTTTGTATCATATAAATTTTTTAGTATTTATTGGCTCGGTCATAATATTACTTAGGTTCTCATCAATGTGCATATTTTGTATATCCACATTTCTTTTTCATACTTTTTATCAGATAAAATGATATTACATTCTAATATGTTTGGTCTCCGGCTAAGATGTTAGATTCTTGACTAAGTGTAGAGTACTCTTATAATCATAAAAAAGTAAATTTCTTTTATTTGTGTTCAATCTCTTCAAATAGCATCTACAACTATATTGTCATTTTACTAGCTTGTGTAGTTGCAACATATTTGACTCCTTTTACAGGATTAAACATTATGGATTATAGTTTTAAAAACAAACTTACAACTCCTCTAGCAAAAGTAGACACATAATCAGTGATGAACTTGTTATTGTCAATATAATTATATATTTTTAATCAACATAGTCTCTAATAATAAAGTCTAAATGCCTCAAGCACTAAGTAGCATTTAAGGTTCTAATATATATGAGAACCCTTTAATAGTACGCCAATGCTCTCTATTAAGATTTATCATTAATCAACTAACCAATTGCACTACTCGTGTAATGTATAATCTTATACAAATCATAATGAATATATATGTGTGTGTGTGTGTGTGTGTGTGAAATATGTTTAAGTTGTTTCCTCTCCAATTCCATCAAATATACAAATATATATAATACATTGTTGTTTTATTATATATAATATATCCTCTACACCTATAGTGTAGTGCATGTGTTGTGTAAATATTCACTGTATTGTATAACTATAATATGTGTGTGTGTGTGTGATTATAAGATATATATGTAATTATGTGATGTATTGTAGTGTAGATTGCAATTCACATTCTACAACATATTATATGTATAGATACACATACATTAGAGTGTATACTATTATGGAATAAGCTTATGGACACACGCACGCGCGCATATATATATATAGGCAATTTGTTGTATATAACTATGTATTATACACATGGTAAAATATTTTGTAAATAGTTTAGCCTTTACTATTTAGTGTATATACTAATTATTATATCCATACTTTATACTAAATTACTATATATAAGTACAATATAGTATAGTGTATACATTTTAGTGGATATATAATAATGTAAATGTAACATTTTGTGTGAGTGTGTGATTATTTATACATATAGTCATACACAAACATTGTTGTGTATATAATAAAATATAATGATATATATATATAAACTATATACCCTCTCAAATGGATATATCAATTTATATTGCACGTGACCCGTTATTATGGATTCGTATGGCAAGAGAATCGGAAGATGTTTCATGAAGTTGAATAAGTTAGGAAAAAAATACACTCAAATCTATATATAATTATTCGTATATCATTTTTTAATTGCTCCATGTCAATTGAAAAAGTAATTTTTTGATTTTATCTTTTTTAAAAATCAAAAACAAATTTATAGACACACACACAAACACACATGAATATATAAATAAACTAATATAGAGAGAGAGAGAGAGAGAGTGAGTGTGTGTGTGTGTGTGTGTGTGTGTGTGTAAATCTATTTGGATATATATAGGTATTTAGATAAATAAATGTATACACTTAATAAACTTATACACACGAGCACACACACACACACAAATATATATAAGAGTAGATATATAAACTTATAGATACGTTTATATATATAACCTAAATGTATATATATGTGTATATATTAAAAAACACACACACACACACATATATATAACATATATATAAATTATTTACATATAGAAGCCTATATATGTGTATAAATATAACTATATACATTTATGTGTGTGTCTATGTGTGTGTGTTTGTGTATTTGTATAAGTTTATTTTATAAGTGTATACATTTATTTATCTATGAACCTATATATCCATAAGGGTTTATATCTATATATATACTATATAGGTTTATTTATATATACAATGTGTGTGTGTGTGCATTAGTTTTTGATTTTAAAGAAGCTAAAATCATAAATTTACTTTTCAAATTTACTAACATTTTTGAGTTTTATTTTGAACATTTTTGAGTGTGTGCGTAATGGATTTGTCGTACTTAGATCGAATTACATAAAGTTGAGTTTTCAAAGCTATAGTTTTTATAAACTATTATATTATAATTCTTCCTTAATTTATTTTCTATCTTAGTTTGCATGGAGGCTTGTGAATGAATTTATGTAGTTGTTCGTGTAATTTATTGATGTAAAAGATATGTAAAGGATTTGTCCTGAATGTATGGTGCTTAAATGCTTTGAAATACAATTAATAATTTATGTTGGAAATACAACTAAAATTCCCAAATTATGCTATTTCAATTTATTTATTTTGTGTTTGATTTTAGACATTAATTGTCACTAGTCTTTTTTTTTTTTGTCTTTTTTTTTTCTTTTTTTTAATTGTCATTGGTCTATTATTTGTTAAGGTATGTGATTTTTAATTGTGTTTGCAATAATAATAAATCAAATTGGGAAGAATAATAATTAGGCCAAATTAATTAAATTTTCACAATAAATCTAATACTTATTTTGAGTATCAATTTTTTTTTCTCAAACCAAAAATATTTATTTTTTGTATTTGTGAAAATCAATATTTTAATTATAAAATAATTAAAACATGCAGAATTATTTTTAACTTGTTAGGTTTTTGAAAATTTTAAATTTCAATTCAAATTTAAATTTTGGTTAAATTTTAAAATTTTTTCATATTATAAAATAAAACTAAAACTACATATTAATTTAAAATATAGAAAGTATATTTGGGAAATAAAAATTATTGTGTGATTTGATGTGTTCGATAATAATTTAAAAGAAAAATTTTAATATAAAAATCATTTGTAAAATTAATTAACTTAATTATGAGTATTTACCCAAAGAATTATCATAATCTTAATTTAGTTCTTTTGAGAAATGATTAATTCATGTTTTAATGCCATAATATATTTTGGAGTCACACAAAGTATATACTCTTAAGCCAAATTCATAGACATATTAGGAGTTGGAAATTTTGAGAAAGCAATACAATTTTAAGCCCCACAAATAAGAGATGTCTTGTATGTGTTAGCAAAACTAAGTGAAAATCATAAAACAAATGTCAAAGCTATGTCATTAATAACATATGAGACTGAGAATTTTTAATTTCTATTAGATGTGATATTTTTGTTTCATATATTATTTGTTGTTAATATCATTAGAAAATATATATAATATAAAAATATGAATATAATTATTGCAAAAGATCAATTGAAAGGTCCTATTTCTTTTTTCAAATTTTATATGGAAAGTGGGTGACATATTCTTTGAATTATGATAGATATAAATCATAAATCCAACTTGATATAAAATCAAAATTTTGTGAAGAATGCATAATAATAAGTATTAGGCAATGATGAGATCGCGCAATAACTTTCATTATTAGGTCTGCCCAAGTTGGGCATACTAGTTTTTTTGAAATTTTTTTGAAATTTTTTTGAAAGTGAGGAGCAAAATAGACCAATAACGTAAGATAAAATCTCATGACTTCACAAAAAATAAAAAAAAAATTAGTTGTGAAAACAAAAATATTACCGTTTTTGCAAAAGTGCACATGTGGTGCCTGCATCAATTTTTTTTTATTAAAACAAAATAAAATGAAAAATTTTGAATTGGATCGTATTTTTTTCTAAGGTGTGTTTTGATCCATAATATTTCTTTCAAAGTAGAAGGGTGTGCATTACTTTTCTCATCATACAGAATCTTTTTTGGCAGAAGATATTTTTTGGTCTGGAATTTGCATGGGTTTTTCTTTCTGTATCTCCCTTAACCTTTTCTCTTGGTTGCCCATCAATTCAAATTTTTTTTTGTGTTATTGTGCTTTTGTGTTGTGATATTTTATAAATATTATTGATTATTACTTTGTGACTCTGTGTGTGCATATTATAAACCAATGATTTGATTATGTAGCATGTCTTATGTGTATTTTATTGTGTGAGTGTTACTGTTTGTTTTTATTTGTGTACATACTATGTATTGTGTAGAGGTCTCAAATGGGTAATAACATGCCACATGGTGGATTTCATTTCAAAAATTGCCATGTGTAAGTCATGGTGTTTTAAAAATTGTCATTATGATTTTTTAAAAAACAATATTGGGTGGGTCAAGCACGGGCCAAGTTGACCATGCCAGCTTCTTGGTTCTTGACTTTTAAGTATTGGATCATGTTTATGTTTACCATGCCAATGAGCCAGGCATCCAAGTAGTGCCCGGCTCAGCATGAGGCACGGCTGCCTCTGGCCCTACATGATACAAGTTGCTCTCGGGCTAGCCCGACATAGTTCTAGGCATGATTATGAGTCACGTCGTGGCAGGCCAGGCACAGCTCAGTTGGCTTGTGCCTCGTGTCATGCCTAGGCAACATAGCCCACTTGACATCGCTACATGTGTGGAATTAAATCTTAGACAATATTTAGAGATTTGAAAAGCTATTGGACAGAACCTTTTCTTTTATCTAGCAAGAAAGATGCAACTACATTATTGTTTATGAGAAGATAATCTAACAAATTGATAATATCACCTAAAGAACAATGTGAAAAAATATCTAGAGTATTAATCCCAAAATCTTAGGTTTATGTATTTGTACTGAAATTGAAATTTTTAAGATTTTGTATCCTAGAAAATATATCTTAGTTCAAAGCATAATTTTAGATATTATATGCTTTATGGACTCCTCGTATGTATAAAGAAGTCTTAAATATATATTATTTGATTTGGATGTGTTATAATTTTGAGTTTAATTTTTATTGTAGTAGATTTTTAGAATTTTGGTAGAGATTTTCTTAATTTTTGGATCATTTTAATTTATTATTTTCATTACTTAAAATAACCAAGTATGTACTACCACAATAACAAGTATGAGAGCAACGTTCTTGATACAATCCAAAAAGTGATCCAAAATCCTATTGAGGATGATGGTCTTCATTAATATTGAGGCAATATCTTGTATATTCATTATCATTATATTAATATCTAATTATTTCAATATCAATATTATGATTTCAAATACATTTCAAAACATCTTTATTTATCTTAGTTATTTGTAAAAGATATTATTCATTTTTATTATGGAAGTTCGTTATGTGATAATAAAGATAATCAAGATCAATTATTATATTTGAAAAAATATAATGTATAATTACCCTAAGTCAACCAATTGTATAACCTAGTGAGGAAAAAGATGCAACCTAAAAAACCAAGTGAAGAAGAATATAAAGACATTTGCTATAGGATTGCCTCCATAATTTAGCAATAGATAAGTAGCAATACTTATCAACTTATTACCAATAAAATGAAGAAAGACAAGCTGTAATAGAAATAAGAGTCTTTATTCAAAAAAAGATATTTTCAAGAATAAAATATTAATCATATGATATTTAGTTAACCTAAATTTTAAGGATGATAGTTTAAAGTCATCACACATCAATGTCTTTAAAGGGATAATGAATTACTTTTCATTCATAAAAATGATTTTGATCTCATTTCTAGACAATTAGGACAACTTTATGTTTTTCTTGAACATGTCACCACCTAGATATATTATGTTAATGTACATTATCTCAAAAAATTATTATCCAAATAGGCAAAAAAATAAAAATTAAAAGGGATGATCATCTCAAATGTATTATTGTTTTTGATAAATGTGGTCAGAGTACCATGAGATACACATGGAAAAACTCATTATTCCAAAGGTAAACCATAAAATAAAAAAATAATCAAGTATTACCACTATAACAAAATGAGACAAAAAAAGAATATAATTCTTAGAATTAACAACAATAACAATGCATAAGAGGAAAACCTAACTTGTAAGCCATTATTACATCAAAATAGAACATGATGCAAGTTAGCAAAAATAATTCTACTAAAACAGCATCACAAGAGGGTGATTAATTTTTTAACTTAAAGCATCATTTTATCTCTTCAATTTGACTTCTAAACTTCCTACACAAAGTGATTATGACACAGTAAAGATATAAAGTATTGGGTAATCATAGATTTTAGGCTTGGGAAACATGTTTAAAAATTTAAAAGACATTAGATGAAACTAAGATATATACGGTACATAGTATTACTTTTTATGCCTCATAGTGAGATATGTGTTACAATTTTGTGATCTTTAGTAGAAACTAGTCGAGGTAATATTGCTCATTGTGAAGAGTAATAAAAAAAATACTTTATATTCTACTTAGATAAAAATACTGTTTTGAATTAAAAAAAATAATAATAGAATATAGTACATGAGACTTTATATCTTACCATTTGGTTATGATTATTCTATTGATGAGTGTATGAAGTGTGACAAAAAAATCACAAAACTTCACTCACATTCACGCTATGGAAGGTCAAATATTATCAATCATATTCATATTGATGTCTAATCTATCAAGCATAAACCGCAGTGAAACTCTATTTTATCATACCGATAAATGCCTACTTTAAGAAAATGATGTAAACAATTCTTAGTAAAGATTGGCGATAATTCAAAGATAAAACAAGAATAATATTTTAGCAAGCAAATTTGACATGAAAATATATTCAAAATTGAGCTAAATGCCACAGGCATTTGGCAGACGGCATAATGTGATTGCTATTAATTAAGTGGTCAACTTGCGTCGGTGAATAAATTAACAAGCATAATAAGATTAAATGCAACACAAAATGAAATGACAGACATTTAAAAAATAAACAAGGCAAACAAGACTACAAAAATCCGTCATTAAAGCAGAAATGGTCAAGAAACAATTTCTAATAATTATGAGACGATAAAATCTGGTTTGCCAGAAATTCGTTAGGTTTGGCATGGCTAAGATAATTTTAATCAAAAGAAATGGAAATCTCAAAATTATAATTACACAAATTAAACGTGATATATTCGTCTAGCTAGAAGTATATGCATTGTAATTTAACAGCTGAATATATATATATGTGTGTGTGTGTGTGCGTGTGTATAGATACATTCCGAATATTTGTTAAAATATGAAAACGATGGGAAAATTTGATGAGACTAGAATAAAGACGCAAAAATGGGACAGTTAGTAAAATCAAATTGTAAATACTCAAATAGATGAACGATTTATACGAATGATTAGAGATGATACGTTATTGACATAAAAAACAATTGTTAACTTAAATACAATAGAAAGAATTGAGAAGCTGATTCATTAGAGCTTGGAACAGAGCAAATATTGCTGCACAAACATAAAACAATTTTTATGTTTGCAAGAATGTGATAAAATATTTTAACATCTGCTTATTGGTCATTACCCTGCTTTAATAAAAGAAATATATTATCAGGTCACTACCGATTTAATTAGACCACCTGAGAAGTAAAAGATATTCTGGTTGAGTCGCCTACCGATCAAAGTAAGAAATCATTTTAAAAGATACACTAAAATATAAAATATGTTTATTTTAATGTATTTTTTATTTATTTAAAAATGTGTATGTATATATTTTTATTTATAAAAAGATTGGTGGTATGTTGTAAATGCGTCAAATGAGTCGGGCCGGGCCAGCCCGGCACGAGGCACAGCACGATTCGGACATGCCTGGCCCAGAATTTACCGTGTTGAGCACAAGTTGAGAAATCGCCTGGCCCGGAATTTATGTTTTTCAAAAACATAAAATCTCATCATCTCTCAAATTTTTTTCCTAAAATTCTCTCACTCGGGATTTTGGCTCGGCCCCCTGGGGCTCACAACTCGTACTCGACTTTGGCTGATGTATGGATTAGACTTTAGATTTGTGGTACACGTATTTTACACTATTTTATGAGGGTATTTCTATTTTTTTAATTAGTTAACTCTTAATTCTATATTTTAGTTTTAAAAAATTTTAGTATTTCACTTTCTCTCTCTCTGCTCTACAGTCTATCCTCTTGTCTATAAAAAATCAATAAAATGACAAATACTAATGAAATTAATTTAGATTTAGAAAATAAAAATTCTACCCAAAGGTCGGATACTGCTGAAACTTTAGTTTCTCCAGTCGCATCGACTTAAATATCTAAAAAATATAAAACTAGAAGAATTTCTGTAGTTTAGACTCACTTTGAAATAATAAAACAAAAAAATATTAAGGGTGAGAAAGAAGATACGTCACAAAACAAATATTATAAAAAAATTTTAACTTGTAATAGTGCATTTGGGAATGGGCACCTAAAGAAGCATGCCAAAATATACACCAAAAAATATTGTGTATTAGATCCTAAACAAACCCTACTCAGCGGTAGGTTTTTTGAGACAAGATACAGTTTAATCTCAAAGTTTACCCCCTTCATATACTAGTACAAGTTAGGTAGGAAAAGCATAGTCAAACTTATCACCACGATGAGTC
This sequence comes from Sapria himalayana, assembly GCA_029783825.1. Taxonomy (NCBI): domain Eukaryota; kingdom Viridiplantae; phylum Streptophyta; class Magnoliopsida; order Malpighiales; family Rafflesiaceae; genus Sapria; species Sapria himalayana. The sequence continues at coordinate 1,086,701 of JAREIK010017964.1, read as the reverse complement.
TTCTAATCAGATTTTTGGAAGATCTAAGAGTAGTGAGCATCATTAGACATATTTTCGGCCTACTTATCATACGATTTCTAGGTCCACACCTAGGAACAACATACTAAAATATTTGAAGTTAGAAAATTAAATAATAATTAATGAATTTAGGGCATTTAGTGGAGTGGTATCTGTGACATCCGATATCTGGACAAGTCACGACAATGCATCTTATACATGTCTCACCGCCCACTATGTAGATTCAAATTGGACTCAAAATAAAAAAATTTTAGGATTCTTTGAGATTCTTTATCCTCTTGATGTCCCGGCCATTTTTGAGTGAATGATGAAAATCTTTAGAGATTATAAAATTCAAAATAAAATTGTTAGTGTCATATTCAATAACGCAGCTAATAATGGAATAGCGATTAACATGTTTGTTATGAATATTAGAGATGAACCATTAAGAGAGATTTTCCACGTCAAATGTATGTATCATGTGATCAACTTGATTGTACAAGCAGGGAAATTAATCCACAAATTTAAACATATCATGTCTAATTGTAGGAAACCAGCATGTCAAGCTCAAATGATGCTCAACTCTTATATCCAATAGAATAAAAGAGTCAAGTAGTAGAAATTATTGAAACTAGACAGTATTCATCTTATTTCAAGCATCATTTTGGAAGAGGCCAACTCAAGTTGTGCCAAAAAAAATTAATAATTAGATAATTTCAAAATAAACATGATAACATTATTCAAATTTAGTTGGCTATAGATTTGAATATGCACTAATTACAAATTGAATGATGCTAAATTAATATAAAAAAAATATCAAAAGCAAAATTTTCATATGTTTACTTGTATAGTTTATTTCTCATTTAATATAAATTAGTTACTGAAAAAGTTAATTTTTATTCATTTATGAAAGATTTAAAATTAAATTCTATATTATAATAACTTTTTTTAATAAATAATATTACAAATAACTTAAGTTTGGAAATAAAAATAAAAATTATATAATTATTTATTTTAATTTATTTTTATTTGCCTACTTTTCTTAATTATATTATTAATTTATAATTATTTGTTGACAAATTTGTTAAATCATTATTTCCCAATATACCAAATTATAGTAAAATAATATATTACTAATGTATAATTTATTAAATAGTTTAAAAAAATATCATTCACACCATTTTTATTAGGAAGTGAAAAGTCCATTTAATAAAAAATAGAAATATAGTTTTTGATAGCTTAGTCCGGATCCATAAATGGGCAGGAGTGAAAAAATAAAAATGAAAAGCTCTCATCATAAATATATTCTATTTAAGAAAAGTCATTATGTTTTTTTAAATTATTTTATTTCATAATTTACCAAAATTACAAAAAGTGTAATATTTAATGAAGCAAATATAATTATTCTATATCCTTTTAAAAGTGGTTGTTTGATGAAAATGTAGGCAATATTTTTTAATTTACTTTACTTTTCATTCCATTTCAAAGCGATGTTTTAACAGAGTTTGTTTTTGATAGCTTGCCCCTATCCGTGTTTAGGCTACAACAACCTATACATCCAGCATCAGATCCCCACAACTAACTAAGTTAATTTTTATTTAATCTTTACAATAAGTTATACAATGGCTAGATATTCATAAGGCTTACAGTAAGCTCGCAACCATTGTCATTGTCCTAGCAATTTAATCACGGAGAAAATGTAGTTCAATACCCAATTGATAGTTGGCATTATTCAATGCTCAGCATTTCATTGGTTGAAATACACCAATGCTCAATTCTTGGCTAAACCTTTGGTTAATCTACCAAATGAGCTTTTTATTCTATAATGAATATCATCTTCTCACAAGTGCACTTAATATTCTTGTCAAGTTTAACCTTTTGAAATGTTTTATAGAAGATATTCCTATTGATTCATATGATGGCTTTACTTTTATTTAGGCCTTTTCATTTGACTATATTACTTATATGAGAATCATAAAAAATATTAAATATTTAATAATGACCTAATCAAATATAATATGTACAATCAATATAGTTAATCATTTCCTAGATTTCACTCGACAAATTCACATTAATGGAACTCTATGCATACTGAGATATATGAAAAAATCTCTAAAGCATGAGATCCCTTTTTAGGTATCATAAATATTTTTAATTAGTCGAGTATTCAAATTTGAGTTTGACATCAGCATACACAAAAAAATTTATTTAAAAATAAAATAATTTTTTAGGTCAATCTTAATTTTAAATAAATAAAAGACAAATAATTATTTTAAGATTTAATTTAAATATAAAATTTAAAATGATAACATTTACTAATAAAATATTTTGAATGTAATATCAACTCGAGAAGATCGAATATGCATCTTCTCTCATTATCATTAACTATGACAATCATCTTATGAAAAATATAATCTCAAATATAATACTTCATTAATGGACAAAATATATAAAGGTAAAATACTTCTTAAGAGAGAAAATTCAGAACAAAATCATTACTACAATATTTATTCAGAAGTAGAATAATTAACATAAATTTTTATGAAGATCTTAAAGAATAATCAACTTATATTTATTTCCTCGAAACTTAGTGTTACAGCTTGCATGCATCAGAATGACATAAAATATTATAATTTTTTTATTATTTATTTTTTTATTATTTTATATTTTTGATGAGAGTACCCAACATATTAATTGCTCTAATTATATTTACTTATTATATAAGAGTGCTTGATTTATGAATTTATATGAGTGTAATTATATTATTTCAATTATATGTATTAAATTTATCAATTTTGTGTGTGTGTGTGTGTTATATGCAGCCTACAGAGCACTGTCACACTTGTATTTGCTCTAATTATTTTTGCTTTGTATATAAGAGTATTTAATGTATAAATTTATATGAGTGTTATTATATTATTTCAGTTTATATGTATTAAATTTATCAATTTTGTGTGTGTGTGTGTGTGTGTGTGTGTGTGTGATATTATATTAAATTGCCATTAGACATTGTCATGGCAGTGCAATACAGTGCAAGTGCAGTGCAGTCAAGTTCAAGTGCAGTGCAGTGCATTGAACGTGCAGAATCTGCAGACTGCACCTGGACCTGCAGACACATCCTACAGGAATCCAGGGTATGGGCCCTGTGAATGTGGACCAGCCATAAGCCCTAGGGCTTGGCCAGGATGCATGGCTTGTCTAGTTCATACCCAAGTCAGCTACGGCTGAACTGCACATCACCCATTTTAGCCTGAGAGAGGCGATTGTCTGGCCAAGCATGAACATTGGCCATGGGCTGGTTCATTCCTGTATGTTCCAGAATAACCCAACCCGGCATAGCATGGCTGTTAAACTGTGACATATGTCCTACCCAACATGGCACGGCTGTTGAACTGACTGACCTGACATGGAGTGGTGAGCAAGATGAACAACCCAACACTGGAATGTACTGGCCGACCATGGCCCAACAACCAATTTACCACCTCTATGTATGACTGTAACATTAAAAAGCAATGGGGCAGAAAAATAGAAATTTGATTTTCTCATGTATTTAATTAAAAGAATCTCAAAGGTAACGTCTCACAATCATTATCAGTCTATATTTTACCATTATATTAAATCTAAAAATAATTGTCTCCCATTTTTTAGGAGATAAAATTACTTCCAAGAATATATAAAAATCTTTCGTAAACATACTCATGGAGCAAGCTAGCGTCCAACTGAAATCTAAATGTCCAGTCAATTATAAATGCTCATGATCATTGAAAAATATCTAAAATCTTAGAAACTTCTTCATATACCTAAACATATGAAGAGTTACGTATGAATGAACAAGCAGAACATAATCTAAAAAATGACCAAGTATTCTACCTGCATAGGTTAAATATATTCTATAAATAAACAGATAATTAATTTTTCTCATAATTAATATGTAAGTAATAAAATCAATTAGAAAAATCATATTGAATAATAAAATTATATCTAGATCAATAAGAATAGTTGTTAAATCACAACCAAAAATCACTTCTAATTGACTTTATATCTAGATAATAAATTTATATCTAAATCAATATATATAATTATCAATTACATATCTCATCTATAATAAAATAATCTTTCTCCTTCAATAGATCACCTCTATACAAAAAAAAAATAACTGAGTCTTTCAAGTTCATTAGTCTAGAACTATAACTAAATATACTCATTAAGTTGAATGAGTTTCAAGTTGTTATCTCTTATAATTATAATATCATTAACACATAATAAGTAAATATATTCTATCATTACAGACATTCACCCGGGTCGTGATACTAGTTCATCAGTCCTATTTGAGTAGATGATATATTTATCTTATGATATAGTATGGCATTCTCTTGTGATGTCTCAAAAATAGAGATGGATATCCTAGTAACAACATGAAAAATAAAAAAAAATGAGATGGCATGTGCACCACAATTTATGTTATATAAAAAATTAAGTACAATTTTTATGTCCCTTCCAAAGAATGATTAAAAAATTAAGATCTGAAAGGCCGCAAATAATATCATCTAACTCCTCAATAAGCTTGTGTCTAGTCTAACTTCTGAGCATGCTACATATATCTCCTCCTAATACAGACTCTAAGTTATATGTCATCAAGTTTTCTAGCCACCAAGTCATCATGAATCTGACCTAAGGTAGAGTCGTAAGATACTATATCATTCGGACTTGAGTGAGATTTCCTCTCATGGTAAACATCACTCACTCCAAAGTTAACCTTATTTGTACTTATTGATATATATATATATATATAATGACTCAATAAAAATATCATTATAATGTAGACCATCATATTTAGATATAGTAGATGATGGATAACTCTCTCACCTATTTAGAGATATAAGTAGGACAACTGATAAATTATGAAAGTAAAAAGTATAGGTATATATTTAAAATTTATTTTTCCTAGTCTTACTAAAGAATAACTTATTTTTAAAAAAATAACATCGATACTCATTAAAATCATATTAGTCTATAATTAAAAATATCTATAAACTTCACGTATCGAAATATTCAAGAAAGACATATATCAAGTCCTTGAGTTGAGTGTCAACTTGTCCCAATGTGAGGAGAGATCACGAACATAACAATTACTCCTAAAAATATGGGAGGCTGACTAAATGATCCATCCAAGATATAGGGTCTAAATAAGCAGATACTAATAAATGACAAAATAGAACATCCAATTAATGAAATAGCTTGCAAATAGAACCGCATCTCTCAAATATATTTCAGAACATACTCTCAAATAAAAATATCTAAGTTATCTCAACTAGATGTTAATTTTTCTTTTTGTCACCTTACTATATGAAGATGTGTCAATATAAAAAATTTGATATATAATTTCATAATCCATATAGTAAGCATTGAATCTCTCTGACATATATTATAACATATTATTATTTTAATATTTTTATCAATTTAATTTCTTACCATTTTATGAAGTATCTAAAAAATAAACACTTATAATCTAAAATAAAAATATTTTCATATGTTTGAATCTATCAAATAGAAATGATCCTTACTAACACTAATATGACAGGCAAAATAAGAAATTCTAATAAATTTTTCTAATTAACAGATCTCATACTCTATGAAAAAAATAGCAGTAAGACTAGAGCAAAATATTCTTAACTTTATCAGTAATGAATAATCAAATTGAGAATGAACTCAAACACTGCTCATAAGATCTTAAACAACACACTTGGTACCATAGAAGAGGATACATGTGATTTGCCCTGCTCAACCTCAAATGAAATAATCCTCAATCTTTTGATCATGTAAGCAAATATCAGAAAAAGAGAATACTATCAGAATTGAGTTACCTAAAAAGATAACTCATAAAAAAAAACTAAGATAATTAAAAATAAATAAATATACAAAAGAAACAAAGAATCAAGTTAAATACTATTATATACAATAACTTTTAAATAATTATAACTAACTACTATAATATTCAATGAACAAGAAAAGAATGAAATAAAAATATAATGATCACTCATGATATAAATATTAACTCTTGAGTTAATAATCTACAAACATGAAATTAACAAATGAGACACAAGAATTATAATACTTAGAGGCTGGATATGTTGGTATGTTGGAAGCTAACATGTGAATGGCTTCAATCATCAATTTCCAATACACATCACCCCAACATGATGTTTCTACAGTATCACATGCATAGTGTTGGTATCGTGCATGTGTAATTTTCTCAACACCCTTGAGAAATTCATCCACATAAGATATTCTCTTTGATATTATATTAAAAAATAAATTAAACTAAAAATAACACAATAAAAATCATTATGATAAATGTGTACAAGCTAGCCCTTATATAAGGAACTATGTATATTGTGGTATTTCACAAATTAAGTGGTTTTATACTTTTATCCATAATACAAAAATAAAAATAAAATAAACAAGCAACTATAAATTGCAACACAAACATATCAAAATATTATTATAGAATACCAATTAAATAAAAAATACACAATAATTATAAAAAATAACAAATAAATATAAAAATTACAAAATATAAAATAAAATAACAAAATAATAAACAAATGATTATATTTATTATTAGTAGCATTTTCAAAAACTATCATTTTCTCATTTAATGAATCATTCATTTATGTCATCATTTTTATGTATTTTTTTTAAAAATTATGATCTTAAAGCAAGAAATACAACCTCATCTATGTGCATTATTATTGTTTGCTTTTTGTCTTAATTAACATGAGTACTCATATATTTCCTAACATGTGCAAGACATTTTAAAAAATTTTCATTGTCATTAAATCTATTAACTATATATAATTTCTACCTAAATGTTTCTCTTAGTAATTTTTTTCACAAAATATGTACAACATAGAGTTAGATAGTCAATTATATTTTTATCTATGATTCTCATTTCACTTGGTGCATCTCTTACATGACTTACTCCATTACAATTCACCTTTAAAAAAAAATAAAACTAGAAAGCCTAAACTCTTATTCTAATTTTTACCCTCAAAAATTTTAAATAATACACTTTTTCTTCCCCAAAAAAATCTTTTATTCTCTTACTTTCATTCAAAGACTTTGGTTTTCAATAAAATAAAGAATGCGAAATTTTTTTTTGAAATAACTAGGTTAACTCCCTTTTATACAAGTAAATATGGATGAAACCACTTTTAAAAAATATATTCCAAAATATTATGGAATAGTATTTAAGAAAAACTTCTAAAAAATTATCCAACAATGTTTGACTGGTAAGATTGTAGATATTAGGAACTAACACTAAAAAATAAATATAAATAATACTCTAAAAATTCATACAATAAGCATTCCTATATAATAATTTAAAATAATTTAGTCAATCAACATGTCAGGTGCTTTCATCAAAAATAAAAAATAAAAACAAAAATATTGTGGTGGATTACCTCAATAATATTTGCTCATTGTAAAAGGATATCTGATATATATTTTTAATATGAGTAATTACTTATTTTTGTATCTTAATTTATAACAATGTATCATAGCAATGTTCAAAATCCTAAAAAAAATACACGTGCAGCACCAGCAAAATAAACATATATGTGCGTTGTTTAAAAAAAATTGTGCACAACAAGCATGTAGGCATAAAAAACATGATGGTGGTGCACACATGTGCCCAATAGGCACACACAAGCACACAAAAAATGAGCACAATAAATGTGTGGCGGCACATATGATGGTGCGCATTGTGATGCACTCAATGGCATGCATGATGGTGTGAGACAAAAATCCTATTTAGGTTTTTATTTTGACTGTGTTAGTTAAACTCTAATTAAATTTGGCATAATTTAAGATTTGATCCATCTTTCTTTTTTAAAGAAATCAATTCAAATTATTGCAACAAATATTGATGAAAAATAATCACATGTCAATGTTTTCATTACAAGAGAATATGTCATATCAAACATTATTATTAGATACTATTTCTGGAGATAATACCAATAACTTGAAATTGTAGTGAGAAAGACATGTTAATTACAATAGTCATTAATGGGTCATCACAGATTTCATCTACTATAATACTTATTAAAGAGCAATATATAAAACTTATGTTTAAGATAGTAATAGATCATTCTTTTTTTAAGTATCATTGATTTTTTTACCCAATTTTATTCGACTCACAAATTATCAACACAGAAACAAATATTTACTTCACTATTAATTATAATTTATTCTCTACCTTGTTTTCTTATTTGAAAATATTATTGTAACTAAAGATAAATATTCAAAATTCATTAGATATAATATTATTCAACTTGAATATAATAATTATAGTATTATTGTTACTTTTTTGTATCATATTTATTTCTAATTATCTTATTAGTTTACTCATTATGACTTATCTTTCCAAATAACTTGATTTTAATTTTATTTTTATTAATATTTATTTGTATGATCAAGAAACTCTTAGAGAAACTCTATTTAGTATTGAGCAAACTAGCTTGTATGTTCCCTCTTTGAATATGAATCTCTCTTAAGATATTTAAGTATTTTGACTCTTTGCTTGTACATTTCAACTTAATCACTCATCACTGACTAAGTTAATAATATTTTATCATAATCTCTAAGATATTTCGACCCTAAAATATAAGAGATATCAATTAAAAAAATTTAATAAATTTTTATCATACATGTTAGTCTGATTTGAGTAAATAATCATTCATTCTGATACACTTAGACATATAAAAACTTAATAGAGATGCAATTAAAAAAGAACTTTGATATATGATCATGTGTATTAATAAATGCTCAAAAAATACATAGATATATCTCTTTCTTGACAAATCATAATTTTTTTTATTTGACATTTTATAAAAAGATAAAAACTTGATTTAATAAAAATAATAAAAAATTAAAAAGTGTCTATATTAGATTGATTTAGCACATATTATATGGATCATAAAATTATACATCAGAGTACATGCACTAGTAAACCCAAACAAAATGGAGTTGCTGAACGAAACAATAGATATTTGATTGAAATAATTTAAACATTCTTACTTGTAAAGAATATTTCAAAATAGTTCAGATGTTTTCTTCTACCCTTTCTCAATAAATACCCTTTCAGATCTTATATCCAAGAGAAAGTCTATTTAGCTTGTCTTTCAGTATTTTTAGATACATTTATTTTATTTTTAATTACTCTCCAGCATAATACAAATTGGCATTTATGGCATTGAGATATATTTTTTTATACCTTATTATCCAAAGATTATATAAGTATTTCTTATCAAAGACTAATAAAATTTTAATGAGCATGAATATTATTTTTTTTACTATGACTTATTTTTTTAACAAACCTAGGAAGATGATAAATCCAAATGTTGCACATGTATCTATTATCTTTTCTTCCTTACTTGTAATCATGTTTGGACCTCCAGTTAATAAAGAGAAACACTCACCAATTATATCTAAGTATGTTGGTACTCAGTATGATGTTACACTCATATAATCATCATACCTATAAAAAAATTCAAATAATATGAAGTTTAATGAGTAAGAAGATCTTATTCATGCTTAATCACCAAGATGATATAGTAGTCCACAAGACTGGCCTATACAGACTCATATTGAGTCGGCAACACTGAAATTTAACCACCAATCTATAGTAGAAAAGAGAAACATGTCCAGCTTATTCAAATCGGAGATGAGCCTACCAAAGAACCAAATGATCCCAACTAATTCCTATTATATTGATTTTTTGATCACTCTTTGAAAAGAACATAAAAATTATAATTAACATCTTATTTCACAAGATTTGTTGTGCTTTTACCTTCTTTTTTATTTATTTTATTACTTTTATTAACAGTAGTAAGATAGTCAACTTTCCATCTGAGGTATTATCTCATTTAGGATAGCAACAAGCCATAATATATAAGATACATGTCATTCACTCTAATAAGATATGAAAACCAACATCATAACCTTTAGGAATGTCATTTATTAATTGCATATGGATATTCAATGTAAACACGAGTCAAGCCTAGAAGATATACCCCAATAATGTAAGAGTTATAGTGATGGGATACACTCAAATACTTGGTGTAGACTACCAAAACATTTATTTTCCAGTGACCAAGAAGATCTCAATAGGTATTCTTACTCTTGCAACATCTTATATTTTGAGGATACACCAACTAGATATAAAAAAATATATTTTTTCATGATTACCTTGAAAAAATAAAATATATGAAACAGTCACCATGGTTCAAGCAGTATAGTTAGGTACAGTTTATAGAATGTGGAAGCCTCTATATGGCCTAAAACATACACCGAAAGACTAGTTTGCCAAGTTTTCACAAGCAACCACCTCATTTAGATTACACATGTGTGTTACCGACCTTTTTCTATTCTTCAAAGGAAATCATGATGCTTCATTAAAAAATATATAATTTTTATGTATTTATTTGTGAGGAAATCATGATGCTTGTCACTAAAAAAATATGCACTTGATATTCTTTTTAATCTAGGTACAGACTTTACTTTTGATGTAACTCATCTAATCAATTATACTACATATAAGAGAATCATATGAAAAATTAACTATCTAAGTATAATCAGACCAAATATATTATATACAGTCAACATAGTTAACTATTTCATAAATTTTCCTTGATAGATTCACCTTAACATAAACATCCTCTCACTATTATTATCATTCTGAACTAAGTATCTACACTTTACTCAAAATAATTATTTATCTCTTACTTTTATTCAATAATATTATTACCAAGAAAAATATAAAATCATGTCATTGTGATAGACCTTCTCTCATTACATACTTGTGGCAAACACAAATATAAATATCTAGCTAACAACATGTGTTCATGATTTTTGAAAAATATCTCAAGTCCTATATACATTTTCATGTATCTTTGTATACGAAGAAATGTGTAAATGTGAATATGTCAAGAAAAATCTAAAAATTGATTAATTATACTAACTATGTAAATAATATCTAATATAATCATAGTCAACATATGGATCAATTGGAGGTGTCACATTAGAAGTGAAGTCAGTACATAAATTAATAGGAATATCTGTTACTAGATGACCTAAAAGATCAGCATCTACAAGAATATCAAGTTCATATTTCTTTTGTGATCCTAATAGAATAAATTATCTCTATACCAAAAAAATATTTGAATCTTCCGAAGTCTTTTTTCTTAAATTATGTTTGAAGTTACTCTTTTGACTAGGTGATCCCCAACTCATCATGTCCAATAATCAAAATATAATCCACGTAGAAAATTAATAAAATTACTTTATCATCAAGACTCTTCTAGAAGAACAAAGAAAAATTAATAATATACATGTGTAATTCATAAAGTAATTGACTATGAAAATCTCACATACTAGGCTCTCGGTGGATGTTTTAGGCCATAAAAAGCCTTACACAAAAAGCATACAACTCAATTTGCTGCTCAAAAACCATGTGGCTGCTCTATATGTACTTTTTTCTCAATATCACAATGAAAAATATATTCTTCATATCTATCTGATATATCCTCCAATTATAAACTAATATAAAAGAAATAAAAATTCATACTGATCATATTAGTTACAGATTTTTTCTCAATGATCATACCCATTTGGCAGCTCTATAAGCATTCTTATTGTTCATACCAAATATTTAAGTGAATCTCTTATCCACAAATATTGTTATAAGGCAATCTACCTGCCCATTTTGAAATGTTTGAATACCTACCTATGACCAACAACAGACATTCCCGATGATCATGAACTAGATCTAGGTCACAATAGATAGGAAGACATATATCTCAAAGGGCGATTTAGGTATCCTAGTACCATCAAGAAAAATAACAAAAAAAATTAAAAAATAAACAAAATGAGAATATAACAATATACGTTATATCAAGTATTGCGTATAACTCCTCTATCATTTTTAAAGAGCATCAAAAAATCAAATTCAGAAAAACTGACTACAGTATCATTTGACTCCTTAATAGGCTCGTATCTAGTATAAATATGCTAAGTATATCTCTTTCTCTCTCATGATATAGTTTAAAAGTTCTAGTGGCCAAGACTCCTAGTTACAGACTCAATATGAGTCTGTACTAGTGAAAAATCATGGCCTAATGTATCATCTAAGCTTGGAGTAGATCTTTCTACCTAAAAAATCTTACTCTCTTCAAACAAAATATGATCTGAATTTTTTAATAATTATAATGACTTCATGAAATTAATATCATATTGAATACCAACATGTCCAAATATAGCCGACGGGCGACTCTCACTACTAACTGATGGTTAAGACATGGCTACACATATAAAAGAGGAAGAGTAATAAATCCATGAATAATACTTGGATTCACACTCTTCTTATGTTCTTTAAAAAACAAGTTTTGATCAAAAAATAATATTCAGTCACTAAAATTCTATCAATAGCTAATAAAAAATAATTATATCCTATTAAGAATAAAATAAATACATCAAAAAACTATGACAGAGAATCTAAGTAGCATTACTCTCATATGTATGACATAAAAAGATATACATTGAGAAAAAAATTGAATAGAACATTCAATTGATTAGATAAATTATGATAAAAATCAAATCCCCCCAAAAATATTTCGAAACTATTTCAAGGTTTGAACATTCGAGTTGTCTCAATCAAAAAGTTTATTTTTTCTTTCAACATTTTATTTTATTAGTGTATGTCAGCGCAAGTGCAGTTTTATAGGGTAAGTTAAAGGCGTCAAATAGGTCATCTTACTATGTCGACACAACCTATTTGAGAGTGGCATGGTCATGCCACATTGATGTGCCAACTACGACATAGCATGATTCTCGTGTTGTGTCTGGCACAACACGGTATGATTCCCGTGTCATGCCTGACATGGCATGAGAACTAGTCAGTCGATCTAGGAAGGCATGGTTGGCCCGCATAGTACAAGGTCATACCAGAACGTGTCAGACCATCCCTGTCGAAAGCCCGTTGCGTAAAAACAGAATGGGTGGTCAACTTACATAGTCAGCCAAATTGCTACTAGGCCACTAGACCTAGCCCATAGCCGATCTCAAATCCACGACCCAATAGACCATGGCACTGGGCATGGCACGAGAGTCGTGCCTGAACCAACATGAGAAATGGCTCGCACCAACCCAAAACAGCATGAGCCATGCCATGAGGTGGCACGGTCCAAGACCAAGCATAGTTCCAAAATGTGTCGGGCCAGGCCAAACACAACTGAACCGTGCAATGCTGGGAATCAGGCCCAAATCACTCAACCAACCCAATTGACACCTCTAGGTAAATTTTGAATAGACTTGATATATATTCTAATGTATTATTACTTCTCAATATTTTAATATTTTTATTAAATTAAATTTTCATTTTATTGAAAATCTAAATCACTCTTTAGTCACAACTCAAATAGATACACATACATCTAAATGTATCAGATCAAATAAATCATTACTTAAATCACAAATGTATGTATGATAGAAAACTCTAATAAACTTTCCTAAAAACATATTTTATACTCTATGATCAAAATATCCTTAAAACTAAGATAAAACATTCTTAATTTTATTAATAATAAGTAACCAATTATTTAAAATGAACAAATAAATAATTCAAAAAACTCTAACATCTAAAAGTAAATCTTATCATCAAAGAACGAATATACAAACTAACATGCTGAATCTCAAATAAAATCTTTCTTAGAGCATTTAATCCTGCAAAAAAATGTCAATAGAAGTAATAACAAAATCAAAACTAAATACTATCATATATAAAAATATAACACACATTTAGTGAATTAACTAGACAATCAAATAAACAAAATATAAAGAATTAAAAAATGACTCAAACTGAATATTATCATATCCAATAACTTTTAAATATTTGTCATTGACTATTATAATATTTTTTAGCATAAAAAAATATAATAAATAAGAGATAATTATCAATAATATGAGTTGGCTTATATGTCGATAATCCAAAAGTCTAACATGAGTGTACTAGCGAAACAACCAGTGATAGTTGAAAAAATAAAATAATCTAATATTGCATTAAAAAATAATCTCTAGTAAATATAAGTGTCACAGTGAATGAGCTATATAAGAACACCAAGATGACTCTGTTAGACTTAGAGGTGTCAAACGGGCCGGGCCGGCCCGTTTTTTTTTTTTTGGGTACGTTCGTGCTACCGTGCCCGGCCCAGCCCGGCACGGTTTAAAAATTGCCGAGCCCAGCACGGGCTGTGCCGTGCCTTGCCTGGCCCGCTCGGGCACGCCATACCGAGCGGTTCGAAATACGGGAAGACCACGGGTCGGGTCGAATCAGACCCGACCCGCGGTCTTTTTATGCGGGAGGGGCTTCCTGGGGTCGGGCTCACGAGACACCCGGCACGGGACTGACCCGTGCCGGGGTGGCGTGCTGAACCGTGCAGGGTCAGGCGCGGCATGCGCCTAACCCGGGCACGACACGGGCCCGGGCACGGAATTTTTCCCTGCCAGGCACGGCTGAACCGTGCCGTGCCTCATGCCGGGCAGGGCCGGCCCGGCCCGGTTGACACCTGTAGTTAGACTATCTCAATACTATGCTACAAAATTATAATTCCTTCTAATAAAAACTACACCAAATTGAAATATTATCAATCTCCTCTTTAAATATAATATCCAACAATTATCTCTGTATATAACTCATCCTAAGTAGTAGATACTCTGAATTGAGATTATCTTTCATCTACCTTTACCATGATCATAGTTATTAAAGGCACATATAAAGCACGCCTAAAGCATAGGCACAACACCACGATGCCCTTGCCAAAGTGCCTCGCCTGGGGGAGGTATCTTTTTGCAAAAGGGACAAAAATGCATGCCATATTAGGCATGGCAATGGGGATGGGTGGGGTCGAGGTGACCCTCCCCATCATGGATTCTCCAACCCCTGCTCCGCCCCCCACCCCACACCCCATTTTTGGTGGGGCAAGGCAAGGTGGAGTGGAGTTTTTATGTCACGAGGTGAGGCGGTGAATTCCCCTCCTCGTTGCCCCATCTATTTGGCTCTACAACCCCATGAACCAAATGGGGCACAAGGCTCGAGGATGATATTCCCCAACCCCACCACGGAGCAAATTTCTTGTCTTTTCCTTGCCCCACCAACACAATTTTGCACGGAATACCCTACCTATTAGGAGCAAGTCCAAGCAAAGTGAGACAGGGACGAGATAAATTATCATCCCTTTTGAATGTGCCTCTTTGTGGGCACATTCACATAAGCCTATGCATGCATTAGATAAGCCTTTTTAAGACTATGATTGAGATTTACAAATTCAAGCATCAAAAAAATATCATCACCCAATAATAAGGCAAGCTAGTTATGAAAGTGTAATAAAACCTCATTTATGATATATCATTATGATACTAGAAGATTTATGTTGAACCAAAAGCCATTCTACTAAAAAAATTTCTCAGAAATGAAATGTCGATTGGAATAAATCCTAAAATTCATAATACGAGTATCTCTAATGGTGTTTCAAGTGAAAATAAGGGGTTTCCATATGATTTTAATCACGACAATCCCATTCCGAATGGTTCTCTGTGCAAAAACCATTTCGATTATGACACGTCTAGAGATATTAATGATTATTTTCAAAACATTAGCAGTCTAAATGATATTTTGGGTAAAAATAATAAGCCCCAGGATGCTTTGAATACATGTATTCATGTTAACCTCGTGCGAAATGGTGTTGTTTCAAATTTTAATGGAGATTTAAGTGCTTTAAATGATGCTCGGGATAAATTATGCTAAGAACTTCTCTGCCCGAGTGCTAATGGAGGTGGAAATGAGCTTACTGCAGAAGATTTTCGAAATAAGGCATGTCTTCTTACTCTAGAGACGTTAACAATCTAAATAAGGCAATAAACTCCACATCTATTAGTACAAATGTATTGCATGCAAGGATAAATGGGAAAAGATGTATACTTCGAGTGAGAATAGTGGGTTTTTGGATGATATTAGCAAGCAAACTGGAACTATGTTTGGCTTTAATTTGCATATTTCTAGTAGCTCAAACACTTGTTTAAGTGATGATAATGGTGTTTTTAATGATATTAACAATCGATTTGATACTAACCCCTCACTGAATAATGACTCTGTCAATGGAGACAATGTCATGTCCTCTATGAGTGTAGTTAATGGCATGGGAAGCATAGTTGAAGTTAGAAATTTAAATAATAAGGGAAACAATCAAGTAACCAAGAAACCTCAAGTCTTGTTATCTAATAACAAAAGCTTGAAGGAATGGAGGCCCATTGGCCCTAAAATGCATGAAAATAGATTAATAAATTCTGTTAAGCCCCAGAATGGAGGCAAATAAAAGGCCTCTATTCTCAAAACTTATGGGAAAAATAAAGCTTCCTAGAGTAGTTTATTTGCTGGAAATAGACCTATGGCCAACACCACTAAGTTATCATACCTCCCCCAAAACTATCCAGTAATGCATATTTTGAAGAGCATGATTTTCTTTATGGAATAGACCACTAGAAAAACTACTTGGTAGGATACTTTGTGGCTAGAAATCATGGGTACCTTTTGTTAAAAATGTTTATGGAAGGATAGTGGAGAATAACCCCACAAGTTATCCAATATCCAAGTGGCTGGATGATTTTCAAATTCAATAATCTTGATGATATGGAGGAGGTCCTCAAGTCTGGCCCCTTCTTAGTACTCGGCCGACCACTTTATATTAAACCCCTTCTGATTGATTTTCATTACAGATTAAAGAAAATGGCTAAAATCCTAATTTAGGTTAAGCTTCCTAATTTTTCAATTCCCCTATGGAACTCAATGGGGTTGAGCAAAACGGAAAGCTGCCTCGAATAGCCACAAAATATGTATAAATTAATATCAATTATCTCAAAAATAACATTTGCTAGAGTGATTATGGAGATTGACTTGAATGAGGAATTAATGAATAAAACTGTAAATTCAGTTTTATATTTAGGCATTCGACAAATAACTATCATATAAAGAATAGAAATCAGGAGACAAAAGATGAAGATCCACCAACAAGCTCGATAGCCTCAAACTAAGAAAGTGGAGGAAAGAGATTCCTCCCTAGAAGAGGCCAACGCCTACTTGAAGGCGTATCAAGGGAGGAAGCTCTAGATGCCCAACTAATGCCAAAGATGGGGATTAACCAAAATGAAGATAAGGCTACACCCTGGTTAAAGCATAGAGGAAAAAGAAAGACCAAGGCACAATGGAGGGCCCTTCTTTAAATCTTAGAAATAAAGGTAGAATCAAAAAGGTGAGTTCCAAGGTTACTGCACCATATGGTCCATAATAAAGGATTTCAGGGGTCTTCAACCCCTTAAAAAATGAGGTTTTGTTGTGTGGTTTTTGTTGGAAGCTTTTCTTATGGAGTTTTGGAGAGTAGCATAGGGAGTGAACAATTATACTCTCTCATTCATACTTTCTAAGGGTTTTTATGAAATAGGTGGGGGGCACCTCTAGGTATGGTTGCTCTATGGTCTATGGTTTTTGATTTTGAAGGCAACAATGCATCTAGTAGAGGAAGCATGCTTGCCCCTCACTACTTGGTTTTTAAAATTACAATCTGGAAGTAGACTTATCATATGGATGGATGTATGGTTGGACTAGAAAGGCTTAAAATAGCCATATACTTGGCAGTTTTTATTGCAGTGTGCTCCTCCTACACAAATGTAATAAAATGTAATGAGACTATGGATTTTATCTAGTTATTTTGGGTAATGATATTAATGTTGGATTATAAATGTTGCAAAGAAGTCACTACAAGATAGCTGCCAAGTACTGGTGCCATTTTTAGGGTCTTTGTGGCAAATTTTAAAAAGCATGAGTTTTAATGTGTGTTATGACTTGTATTTTCATAAAAAAATAGAGCCGCTTGGATGCAATGTTCAAAAATGTATGCACTTGGATATGTATAAATCTTTCAGATGCTTGACAAGCTTATTTCGAATGGGGAAAAGGTTCTTGTATAACTATAAAATGCTAGAATTTAATGCCTATTATGTATGAATGTATAGGGGTTCTTTTAGTTTTCATCATGCATGTATGGGTGGAATATTTACTGGAGTTTGGAGATTATTTGTTTATGCCTGAGAGTTGTAAAAGTGTGGGGTTTTCTTACATATCTCACTCATGCTGGAATGTATCAAATGTGAATGAGGAGATAAAGAATGTACTTTGGATTATACTGTATTTGTCTAGGTTTTATGTAAAGAAAAGGCTAGGAGTTGTCATACTATATGAGAGTCTGAGGATATTCTGTAAGGATTATTTTCTATCTGTATGCATTAGCATATCTTGGGATTCTCTATTTAATGCATACTATAATTATCAAACTAATTAGTAAGAATGTGATGGGAGAAAAATGACCTAATATAAAGATCACGAGTTGGAATATAAAGGATTTTAATTTTTAACTACCATATTAAGCACAAAGAGATTCTCAAACTCTTTAGTGCCCATCAAATCGAAATCTTTGCTATCATAGATGCCAAGCTAAACTATGAAAAGGTGGCGTGGCTTATGAAAACAAAGTTCAAGAGGTTTAGTGCCCCTGATATTTTTTCCTATCATAGAATGGTAGAATTCTAATCATGTGGGACAGTCAGATTATAGACATAAAACTAATCTCATGTAATTCTCAACATGTTTATATACAAGTTAATGACAAAGAGAAGGAAATAATTTTTAGATTGTTAATTATATATGAATTACACTCTATCATTAGCAATTGACCCCTCTGGAAAAGTCTAATAGAAGAAGGAAAGTTACAATCCTTTCTATGAGCTATAATAGGTGAATTTAACTCCCCTCTCTTTGTATTAGATAGAGTAGGAGGAAGAATTGTAACAAATCATGAGTATCATGATGCACTTGAATGCTTGTCTTTCCTAAACCTAGAAGACCTACCATCCTCGAAAAACTACTACATTTGGATAAATGGTAGAGTTTCCAGCAAAATCAACAAAGCAATTGTTAACAATGAGTGGGCAAACTTGTGGCTGGGCAACCACGCAAAATTCCTTAACCCAAGGACTGTCTCGGACCACTGTCTAATGTTAATGACTACTGAAGCTGGAGAGAATGAGAGAAAAATTCTTTTCAAATTTTGTAACATAAGGCTCTCTCACAAAGAGTTCACACCCATGTTACTTATGACATGGAATGAATATTATAGAGGGCAAAAAATGTTCCAGATAGTTACAAAAATGAAAAATCCAAAGGAACCCCTAGGAAGGCTGAATGAAAAATACTTTGTGCATATTAGCACAAGGGTATCTTTCACCAGAGATGCTGTTCATAACTCCAAATGAAGATTCTAAAGTACCCAAATCAGGCTCTTAAAGAAGAGGAAGTCACCCTCAGGGTTAAACTAAGGAAACTAGAGGAAGCTGAGTTATCTTTTCTTAGGCAAAAGACTAAAATCAACTAGCTTAAGCAGAGTGATAGATGTACTAAGTTCTTTCACACACTTATAAATTTTAAGATGCAAATTATATAAAATAATAACTATCATTAGAAAGGATGAGAGTTACACCAAGTCAAGAAATGAGATAACAAAGGCTTTTATCCAATACTCGAAAATCTACTAGGAACATCATATGACACGGAGAGTATCAATATTTCAATCCTAGTTGATGGCATAACACTTAATAAAAAGGATCAGAATCTGCTTGCTTTATCATTCTCCTCTGAAGAAATAAAGAATGCTCTCTTTACTGTGGATAGCTCCAAATCACCTAGGCCATATGGATACACGGTGGAGTTCTACAAATCCTCTTGGAAATGCATAGGGTATTATGTAGTAAAAGCCATAAATAGCTTCTTCCACTCGGGAAAAATTTTGAAGCAAATCAATAATGTGTACATCGCACTGATATCAAAATCCTCACACACTTCAACTGTCAAAAACTATAGGCCAATATCATGTTGTAACGTGATTTATAAAATCATAGCTAAACTCAGCTTCGCAGCTCAAACTGATGTTGGGGAGCATAATAAATCTAGCACAGGAAACCTATGGGAATGAAATATTAATCTGTTATAATTTCCTTCTAGCACAAGAGTTGATTAGGCGATACGCAAGAAGAATCTCTCCTAGATGCTTCTTTAAAATAGATATTCAGAAAGCATTTGATACAGTTAATTGAAGATTTCTAAAAGAGGTATTAGTTGGACTAAACTTCCCTAAATGCTTCATTGAAATCATTTATGAATGCATCAGCACTATGTCATTTTCTGTTGCTATAAATGGCCAGTTACTCAGGTTCTTCAAAGATAATAGAGGAGTCAGACAAGGAGATCCTTTACCCCCCTATCTCTTTGCCATATACATGGTATATCTTTCTAGGCAACTAATTTTGGCAACATCATAAGAATGTTTTTCTTTCTATCCGAGATACACCCCTCTAAAAATATCACATCTAATGTATGCATATGATTTGATTATATTCTCTAGAGGTGATATTTCATCCATTAATATCATTCGTAATGTGGAAAGAAAATTTTCAATAATTTTGGGTTTAAGCGTTAACTCCTCCAAATCAAATATTTTCTTTAGAGGAGTAAACAAAGAACTCAAAGATAAAATTTTGAAAGTTTATGGATATAATGAGGGAAACTACCATTTGTCTTCCTTGGGGTCCCCTATCTTCTAGTCATTTAATTTCGTCCCAATTTTCTATTCTATTAGCAAAGATTACTTCCACTATTCACCAATGGGTAGAGAAAATCTTTTCAATATCTGAAAAATTGGAGCTCTTTCGAACTATTGTACATGTCATTGAAGGCTACTGGTTCTCAGTATTCCTTCTACCAAATTACTTTATAAATATCATTGATAGTGCATATAGAAGATTTCTATGGGGTGGACCTAAAAATGAAAGATATAGGCTTAAAGTCTCATGGACAAATGTTTGTATGCCCACCTCCCCAGGGAGTCTTGTCATCCTAAACGTCTTTATATAGAATATGGCTTTATTTATAAAAACCCTTTGGAGGATTAATGGAAAGGAAGACTCACTTTGTATTAAGTGAGTTCATCATTTCTATCCTAACTCCCAAATTATCTAGGATTACCAAGTTGCTAAAGAAAATGCCTCATTCTGGAAGTCCCTAACTTCAGCTAGAGATATCTTGGTATCAAAAATGAGGTCAAAGAATTAAGTAGGTGTATGCTGAATAAATGAGGAGTTGGTGGAAAAATTACAACAAATGCATATAAATTTTTTAATTGAAGCCAGGAATCAAAGGAAAAAGCTTTAGCAAAAATCATATTGGGGAAAAACTATATGCCCAAACACACTATATATTTGTGCATTGCCAAATATGGAAAGCTTAATATTAAAGATTAATTATTTTCAACCCCCGAGAATATTAATTGTGAATTCTGTCCATTTATAGAATCCATGCCCCACCTATTTTTTGAATGTAGATTTTCCAAAGCCATTTGGAGCAAGCTGAAAAGCTGGATGGGACGCAACCTGAATATAAATTCCTTATCATCCAATTTTGAAGAGATGATGACAGCTTATGCAGCAAACACCTCAAAGAATAATATACAAAAAACTATTCTTACAGCAACCATATATTATATATGGAGGTAAAGAGACCGAAGAATTTTTGAAGCGAAGGCTCAAGATACAAATTTTTTAGTTAGGAAAATTAAAATAGAGATTTATATTATTTTTGGCAGAGATTATAATAGTTTGAATCTTCTCTAGAGATGTATAGAAATTTTTGATATTGAACCTTTTTTGTTTATAAAAAAGAATTGAGTAGTTATGACAAATTTGTATGTAATGTATATTTCACTAAGTTGACACAATATTTTCACTATACAACATAGTATTTATAGCCATTATATTTTATTATAGTCATGGTCAGACTAAAACTAAAAAATAATGACCGCAACCTTATTTTTACATCGTGACATCAAAATACCTCATTTGTATAATTAATAATGACAATTTTTAGTACCACAACTTATTTAATACAAAACCTAAATACAAGCATCTTGAGTCACAATAATATTGTCATAAATATTCGTTCTAGAGTATTTATTTTAATCATGAAGTTTCTAATAACATGATTTTATGTTCTAGCAAGAAAATAACATAGTCACATTCATTCCAATATTATGTCTTTTTACTATAGAGAGTAAAATATTAGTCTTGGTCAATCACAGTATCATATTTTATAAACACTATTAATTTATAGCTATTCCAATACTATGAATTTTGGTTCCAAATAGAATTTATATGAAATTCTCAATATAGCAAGATTTTGCTCTAGAGGAGTTACCCAAGTCACTATATTCATTATTGTCCATACTTTGATACTCTAGAAAAAATTTGACAAAACAATAAAATCATATCCTTGATCCAATACTTAGGAAATTAAAAGCAACACTTGGAAAAATTCATTAAAAAAAAAGTGCATGAAAAAAAAATCTTAGATGCCATGATTCCAACCATGAATTAGAACTAAATTGAAGTTGGATGAGTAATTTTTGTTTAGGACTATGTTAACTTTTAGATTTATTTGAACTTTCATTGTGAATCTAACTAGAAGATGCCTCTCAAAAGACCTAGCATTAATCATTATTCCAAAGTTAGACTATATTTAGATACAAGATTGGTTATGTATTTGTATAATGGTGATTTAATTTTATAAAGTTTATATTTAAGATAACATTATGATTCGGATGTTGATGTTAACTAAACTAAAATTTAGAATTTTCAATTTATGTTTAAATTATGTATGATAATATTAAAATTACAAAAAATTAATGGGATACTCTGTATGACGATTAAAATAACCATAGTAATTTCAAAGAAAGAACTCATAAATGAAAATCTAAAATTGAGATATGATTAATCATTGAATAAAATGCCAACAAAATCAAAATTATGAATCTATGACATCTTTTAAAATAAATATCCATAGCAATTTCACAATAATATAGTAATAATCTATTGGATACCATAAGATATTTTTCATAAATATGATAACTACAAAAGCAAAAACATAATATATTCAATGACGATTAGATAATTCAAAAAATCAAGTATTGAAATAAATACTAAAATTAAATAGTACTATAAGCATTTAATTTGTATTAAAAAATTATTTGATAAATAAAAAATAATTAAGTGAAATTAATATATCATTTGTTAACCATCAACACTGTAAATATATACCCTTATCAATGTACTACATATTATACAAAATAAATAAAAAAATAATTATAATCATAAATCTAAAAAAGAAATAAAAATAATTTAAAAATAAATAAAATAATCAAAGCTTTATAAAGCAAATTTTTAATATAAAAATTAATTACCTAGTTGATTTGCTATTTACTAATGAATTAAATATAAAGATTGGGATGAAATTTATGGCAACAGAAATTAAATGAAAGTCAATAAAGAAAAATATGGAGAATAAAAATCAGCGAATTAGAAAATTTTGTTGCATATTTACCATTCATCATTAATAACTTACAAAATATTTTCAATGCCCACAAAAGATTTGTATCAAAAACATTAATTATTAGATGTTATTTTAATATGGGGGTAGGTGAAAATCACCTTGCCCACATTGGAAAATTGTTTGGAGATTTCCAAACTTTTTCCTATATAAAGGGCTTTTCTATTTCTTTGAAAATCATTCCCATGTATTCCAATTTCTCTTTTCATTTTGAATGTATTTTATTTCCTTATGTAATTTATTGCTTTACTTTTGAATTTTCTATCTTTCAAATTATTGAGGGTTTAGTTTTATTTTATAACAGTGGTATCAGAGGAGGTTAGTTAGTAACTTTTGTAGTTAATGCATTTTAGAAAAGTTCTGTCAAAAGGGCAATAAGAGCCTCAAGGTTTGTGGTTTTTAAGAGGGTAATTGCGCACCTCCACTTACCTGGGAACTTTTTTAGTGTAATAACACAAATTGTTATTATTATTCTCTGGTACTGTTCACTGTAAAAGTGAAACATGACAGGAAAATTTGAAATAGAAAAATTCAATGGAAGTAATTTTTCATTGTGGAAAATGAAAATTAAGGCAATTTTGAGGAAGGATAATTGCTTAGATGCAATTGGAAAAAGGCTCACCGGAATTCCTGATGACAAGTGGAATGAGATGGATAGTAATGCAGTAGCTGACCTGCATTTGACACTTGCTGATGGAGTATTATCGAGTGTGGTAGAAAAGAATACGGCAAAAGAAATTTGGGATACTCTCATAAGGTTGTACGAGGCAAAGTCACTTCACAACAAGATCTTCTTAAAAAGAAGACTGTACACTTTACGAATGATGAAATCTGTTACGGTAACTGATCATATCAATACTCTGAATACTTTATTTTCACAACTTACTACGTTAGGGTCACAAGATAGAAGAAGTTGAATGTGCTGAGATTTTACTTCAGAGTTTACCTGATTCGTATGATCAACTCGTCATCAATCTAACGAATGGTGCATTGACTGATAGTTTAATTTTTAATAATATTGCCTCTGCCATCTTAGAAGAAGAAAATAGACGTAAAAACAAAGAGGATAGATATGTAAATGCACAACAAATAGATACTTTGACAATGATACGAGGGAGATCAATGGAGCGTGGCCCCAGTAGGAGTCAGAATTATGGTAGATCAAAATCTCGAAGTAAGAAAAATATTAAATGTTATAACTGTGGTAAGAAAGGACACTTAAAAAGAGATTGTTGGTTTAAGAAAAGAAATATAGATGATGAGTTATCTAAGACACAAGGGAATGTTGCAAGCATCAATGATGAAGATAGTATTTTGTATAGTGAGGTAACAACAATAGTTGAAAGTAAAAAACAGTTTAGTGATGTATGGTTGCTAGACTCAGGAGCATCGTGGCATATGACTTCTCGGAGAGATTGGTTTCAAAAATATGAACTAATCTCAGGTGGGTCAGTGCACATGGGTGATGATCATACTTTGAAAATTATTGGTGTGGGTACTATCAAAATTAAAATGTTTGATGGTATGATTCGTACCATTCAAGATGTACTACATGTGATTGACTTGAAGAAAAATCTATTGTCTTTGGGACAAATAGATAGTCTTGGATGCAAAACTCATATTGAAAATGGGATGATAAAAATTGTGAGAGGTTCACTCGTGATAATGAAGGGAGAAAAGATCACGGCAAATTTATTCATGCTTAAAGGAGAAACAGTACAGGAAGCAGATGCATGTGTTGCATCAATTACTAAGGAAGAAGAATCAACAATGATATGGCATCTTAAACTATGTCACATGTCAGAACAAGGTTTGAAGATTCTCTCTAATAAAAAGTTACTTCCGGGGCTCAAAACAGTAAATTTACCTTTTTGTGAGCATTGTGTTACTAGTAAGCAAAATAGATTGGCATTTAAAAGATCAAATGTAAGAAGTAAAAATACGCTAGACTTGATATATTCTGATGTATGGGAATCACCTGAAATATCTTATGGAGGAGCAAAGTATTTTGTATTCTTCATTGATGATTATTCAAGGAGATGTTGGGTATATCCAATCAAAAAAAAGTCAGATGTATTTTTATCTTTTAAAGAATTCAAAGCATGGGTGGAACTTGAATCTGGGAAAAGAATTAAGTGTTTGCGGACAGATAATGGAAGTGAGTATACAGTTGGTGAATTTCTTGTTTTTTGTAAGCAAGAAGGTATCAAACGATAGTTCACAGTCACATACACGCCACAACAAAATGAAGTAGCAGAACGGTTGAACAGAACTCTTGCAGAAAGAATGAGAGCAATGTTAACGACTGCAAGACTACCCAAGTCATTTTGGGTGGAAGCAGCAAAAACTACATGCTATGTGATAAATCGATTGCCATCAACATCGATTGATTTGAAGACACCGATGGAGATGTAGACGGGTAAGCCAGCAGACTACTCTACTTTACATTATTTTGGATGTCCTACATATGTAATGTACAATACCCAAGAAAGAGCAAAGCTGGATCCAAAATCCAGAAAATGCATTTTCTTAGGGTATGCTGAAGGAGTAAAGGGGTATCGCCTGTGGGAACCCACTGACCACAAGGTAATAATTAGCAGAGATGTAATTTTTAAAGAAAGAATTGAAGATTATAGCACATCAAAAGAAGTTTCAGAAACTACCACTGTTCATGTAGAAAATGATCAGAAACAAGATGTTCCAAAGTCAATGGAGAAAGAATTAGAGCATGAAGCACAAGAACAAGTCGTGTCTGAGGCTCAAGGGGTTAGTCGGCCAATTCATAATAAAAGACCGCCAGCTTGGCACTTGGAATATGTTACGGAGAGCAACATTGCATATTGTCTCCTAACAGAAGATGGAGAACCTTCAACATTTCAAGAAGCTTCAAATAATTCAGATGCATCTCTGTGGATGACAGTAATGGTGGAAGAAATTGAAGCTCTACACAAGAACAAGACTTGGAAGCTAGTACCATTACCAATCGGAAGAAAAGCTATTGGAAATAAATGGGTTTACAAGATAAAACGGGATAGCAATGATCAAATAGAATGATATCGTGCAAGATTAGTGATAAAGGGGTATGCTCAGAAAGAAGGTATTGACTTCAATGAAATTTTTTCTTCCGTGGTTCGTCTTACAACAATTAGAGTAGTAATGACTCTATGTGCTACACTTGATTTGCATTTGGAGCAGTTAGATGTTAAAACTTCTTTTCTTCATGGAGAAATTGAAGAAGAAATTTATATGTTCCAACCAGAAGGATTTGTTGAAATTGGTAAAGAGAACTTGGTTTGTAAGTTGAACAAATCTCTATACGGTTTGAAACAAGCACCGAGGTGTTGGTATAAGAGATTTGATTCCTTCATCATGAGCCTTGGATATAATAGACTAAGTTCAGACCATTGTACATACTACAAAAGGTTTGAAGAAAATGATTTCATCATTTTACTATTATATGTGGATGACATGTTGGTAGCAGGCCCAAACAAATGTCGAATCCAAGAATTGAAGGCACAGTTGGCTAGGGAATTTGATATGAAGGACTTGGGACTAGCAAACAAGATTCTAGGGATGCAGATTTACCGAGATAGAAATAATAAGAAGATTTGGCTTTCTCAACAAAATTATTTTAACAAAATCTTGCGTCGCTTTAACATGCAAGATAGAAAGCCAATTTCTACCCCTCTTCCTGTTAATTTCAAATTATCCTCAAGTATGTGTCCTAGCTCGGAAGAATCGAGGATGAAGATGACTCGAGTACCGTATGCATCAGCAGTGGGAAGTTTAATGTTTGCAATGATTTGTACAAGACCAGATATTGCACAAGCGGTGGGAGTGGTTAGTCGATTCATGGCAAATCCGGGCTTAGAACATTGGAGTACTGTGAAGAGAATTTTCAGATATCTGAAAGGAACCTCAAATACTACAATATGTTATGGAAGTTCAGATCTTATTGTCAGATGTTATGTTGATGCAGACTATGCTGGAAATGTTGATAATAGCAAGTCTACAACAGGTTATGTTTTTTCTCTTGCTGGAGGAGCTGTAAGTTGGGTTTCGAAATTGCAGCCTATTGTATCTACTTCTACGACAGAAGCAGAATATGTTGTAGCTACACAAGCCAGTAAAGAAGCAATCTAGTTGCAAATACTATTGGAAGAGCTTGGATATAAACAAGATAATGTTACTTTATTTTGTGATAGTCAAAGTGCTCTATACTTGGCAAGAAATCCAGTATTTCACTCCAAGACAAAATACATCAGGGTACAATATCATTTTATACGAGAGAAAGTAGAAGAAGGAAGTGTGGATTTGCAAAAGATTGATACCAAAGAAAACATAGTGGATGTTTTAATCAAACTGATCAGCAATGACAAGTTTGAATGGTGTAGAACTTCATGTGGCTTAACAAGATTGGAAGCATGTATTGACAAGCAAAGAAAGTGATTTTCAAGTGGGAGAATGTTATTTTAATATGGGGGTAGGTGAAAATCACCTTGCCCACATTGGAAAATTGTTTGGAGATTTCCAAACTTTTTCCTATATAAAGGGCTTTTCTATTTCTTTGAAAATCATTCCCATGTATTCCAATTTCTCATTTTCTTTTGAATGTATTTTATTTCCTTATGTAATTTATTGCTTTACTTTTGAATTTTCTATCTTTCAAATTATTGTGGGTTTAGTTTTATTTTATAACATTAGAAACCATTAAAATGATTTAATAATTATAAAAATTAATGCCAAAGTCAACTTTACATTACACCATCTTTGATAAATTAGAAATAAAAAAATATTGCAAATAGAATACAGATAGTATTAACCACGGAATGACTGAAATGATGGAACTATATTATAATAACTCAATATTACATAGATGAGAAACATTTCTAATCAAAAATGGATATAGAAATAGGGAATATAATAAAAACTAGAGGGAATATGTTAATATTAAAAGGAAGACTGAAAGCAGATGGAACTCGTGTAGATGAAAAACAGAAATTTATGGACATATAGTTATTTTGCATTATTTATTCATACAAAAGGATGATAACTATAGTCCTATAAAGAAAAATGTTGCTATACAGATGAAAATTTATTTTCTAAAAATGCTGATTCCGATTATTTTTTCAGAGGAATAGGTATACTAAATAAAATTTCTTGATCACAGAAACTCGATACAAAAGATGAAAACAAACTACAAAGGGTGATAATAAAAGAAAGATTACACATTTAAAGAAAGATTAGGCAGAGGCCAAGAACGAGAAAGCCTAAATACAGTAGAAGGATCCGATAAAAACGTGCAGTAAATTTGATAAGAAAATTTCACCTGCATTACTCTTACAAAAATAATTAAATTTTAAATATTTCCTGAACTTTAACAATAACAAATAAGATGTCTACTTTGAATAAACCATCACTTAAATAGGAGAAACATATAATTAGGTCCCCACTACTTTAATTAGGGCAGCCAAGAAAAGGTTAAAATTATTGTGTACTAGGCAAAGTAGATAAAAAGTTGAGTTAATTATATTAATATAATATTTAGGTACAATTATGTTTGGTATTTCCCATGAATTTTTAAGATTCAAAAACTAAAATTTTGATATTTTTAAAAAATTCACAAAACTAAAAATTAATTATAAATAAGTACACCTAATTTCGTATTTACTAAACTACCATCACCCAGGCTTTCGCCCCTCGCCCTCGCCCTCGCCCATGACCTTGCCCCTCGCACTCGCCCATGACCTTGCCCCTCGCTCTCGCCCATGACCTTGCCCCTCGCTCTCGCCCATGACCTTGCCCCTCGCTCTCGCCCATGACCTTGCCCCTTGCTCTCGCCCATGACCTTGCCCCTCGCTCTCGCCCACGCCCTCGCCCATGACCTCGCTCAGGCCCTTGCCGATGAACTCGCCCCTTGCTCTCGCCCATGACCTCGCCCCTCGCTCTCGCCCACGTCCTCGCCTCTCTCCCTCGTCTCTCGCCCTCGCCTTTAGCCCTCGCTCATCTCACCTTTCCCGTTGCCCTCACCTTTTGCTATTCTCTCCTCACCCATCTTCCCTCGTCCGCCTTTATGAGCTCCTTCGTGGAGTCATCGTCAAGCTCAAATAAGCTTGACCTAAATCTCCATAGATCTCGTCATCGAGTCCCAGGAGCTCGATGGAGCTCTCAGTCGAGCTCAATGAGCACTACCACGAGCTCTAAAAGATTGATGGAGCTCGTGGTTGAGCTCCATCAATCTCAATGGGAAAGGGTGATGGCCAATGGGAGACGGCAATGGTAGTTTGGTATAAACTTAATAGAGGGCACGTAAATTTAAATATTTAAAGATTTTGATGCTTTTTTTTTAACTTAAAGATATAAGTTTTAAATTCTTAAATTTTTTTAGGGGAGCAGCCCAAACATAATTACCCCTAATATTTATACCCAAATCTTAAAAATTTTAATATTTAATATAAATTATATCAAAATACAACATATTTATATATTTAATCACTAAAAATTTTTAAACTTATCTTGCCCCTCATTATGCATTTGAATTTTATTTAAAAAATTAAAAAAATATATATTTACTAGTAATTTTATTTAAGTTTTGATAAACTCATATATATATATGCAGATCTATAAATAAACATATATATATATTGAGTTTATAAATATAAATGTATATCCTTATAATATAAATGTGTGTGTGTGTGTGTGTGTGTGTGTGTGTGCATGTATAAATATTAGGGTTGAAACTCTTGAGGAGAGTTGGGCCGGGTTGAGGACCAAATCGAACCCAACCCAAATATAGAAAACTCAACCTGTGACCCAACCCAACATGAGTTTACCAACCTTATCCCAACCAGAATTGAAATTATTAAGCTCTTGTTGCTTTCGAGTTGGGTCTCGTTGAATTGGGTTCAATAATCTTAATATTACAAGATTTATATTTTACTAAAAAATCATTTTATTTTAATATTGCTACTACACACAATAAATTTAATAAAAAAAGTATCATATTATAAATTATTGTAAATAAAATTCATCATTGAACATAGTTCATAGAGAAGAAGTTCAATATCTATTTAGTGACAACAATACTACAACTTATCTTAAGAACATAGTTCGGGTTGGGTCTCTTTGTATTCTTCTATACATATAGAGGATATGTTGGCTGACCTCATCATGAAACACACGTATTTTCTTCTACTGATATTCAATATTTATCTCATTTTTCACCAGATATTATTGTTTGCTCTATCCAACCTATCTTAAGAAGTACATGCATTGCTACTGCAGCATCAATAATGATTGTATATTCATAATCTTTTATTTGCATACAAGATTGTGATAAAATCTTCATTCAATCCACTATTAATAATAAATAATACGTAGAATTTTAAAAATTTACTACTTGCATGTATTATTATATTTTATTCTTTTCGTTAGTATCAAATTTATATTATAACTATGCATAAAAATATAAATAAATCATTATGTTTAAAATATGATAATTTTAATTAAAAACAAATTATGATGTTACTGCTCCTGCATGATCACTGAGAATTAAAATAATATTTCTATTACGAAGTTTAGGATAAATAATATATATGAAAAAAATATTAACTTTGTAATAGAAATATATGTGATTTTTGTTCATATCTATGTGAATGTTAAATCACCTACGGGTTTATTACTTCTATTTTTCGTACAATCTGAAAGATTTTTAAGGAGAAATTAGTTGCAAAAGATATAAAGTGTGGCAAAGTACCATCAAATATGAAAGAATATAATAAAAAAAATTTAAAGTATAAATTTATTTTATATTACCAAGATGTCAAATTATTTTTTTATTAAATACTATTGGAAGGTGTTGATTAGTGCATTAGAAATAAAAGAGAAAAAATAAAAGAAATAAAGTTGAACTGAGAGAGAGAAAACAAGAGAAGAGAAAAATTTTGTTTTGCACACATTATGTTTTCATTACATGCTTTCATTCTTTATATAGATGATATGAAGACAATTGTCATCATATAATCTATAGTCAAAAAAAATTAAAGTCAAAAACATGAAACCACCTAAATCTACAAATTAGAAAAAAGAAGAACAAATCATGAAGCCAAAATCAACAAATTAAAAAAACATGGATGTGTATCATTTTAACAAATACAATAAAAAAAATACATCACAATTTATTGTTGTTTTTTCGTTGTTTTTTGCAGAAAAATATAAATGAAATAATATTTTATTGATTTTTGTGAAGGATATATAAAAACTTGTGGCTAGTGTCGGATGCAATGACAAGCTTAGAAAATAGAAAAAAGCATATGATGTAACAAAGCCAAAGAGTACTCTCATAGATATTAGGATAAATGGTATGAATACTATAATAGTGAATAGTTTAAAGTTTTGTCCCATACGACATAACAGATTCACGATCAAAGAAAATAGGTGAGGACAAATACCTTGCAAACATATTGGAGGTTCTAAGGCGATTTATTAACATTCATTAGAATTGGTAAAAGTATCTTTCCTAATTTATTTTGATTTTAAATTTTGAATGTAAATGATGCTAAATCTAAGATAATATATTATGTACATAATTAGTAAATATTATATATTTTTTGAAGGCTAAGTTGAGATGTCCACCAATACTATTTAAGGTATAAAAGTGAATGCACAAAAAAAACTGATGAATCATTTATAAATAAGCAGTCAAATGATGTTAATGTGAGTTTCTCATT
Source organism: Sapria himalayana (assembly GCA_029783825.1). Taxonomy (NCBI): domain Eukaryota; kingdom Viridiplantae; phylum Streptophyta; class Magnoliopsida; order Malpighiales; family Rafflesiaceae; genus Sapria; species Sapria himalayana. Next base: position 1,054,382 of record JAREIK010017964.1, on the reverse strand, counting down.
TTGTACTTTTAATGTTTTGTGTAAATTGCAATATATGAAATAAAAATATATAAAAAAATTTAATATTTGGCAATCACAATAATTTATTTTCAACTTCAATTATCTTCTTTCTATTAACATTACTGATGAGTTATTATATATGGACTTCTTAATTATGATGAATCACTACTATTTTATCTTAATTTTTAATATGGTGTTGACAGTTTGATGTGCTAGTTTCAATTTTATTTGAATATAATACTGGTGAGTTATATTGTAATAATTATAGAATGTTTTTGAGAATGTGGTTGTCATTACTTCACAATTGATAGATAATTCTACAAAGACTTTAGAGATTGATGTTGCACATATTTAACTTTAGGCTATTTGAGTGGAACCAAAAAAATGATGTGTAAGATCTTAATAGCCATGCATCTACATTTTATCCGTATTTTATTTGGAGCTCTAAATCTTCCAATTACAATAATTTATTTCACGAGAGATTACGAGAGGAGAAACAAGAAATTTATGATACTTACCAAAAAAAATGAGAAGATACAATAAAAGAATAAAGTGATGCAAAAGCAAATTGAATAGATGAAAAAAAGAGGAAACTAGAAAAAAAGGAGAAAATACAATAGAAAATTTTGAATAACGTGAAAATTCCATATGCAAATTAATAGTGACTACTCTTTTTTATTATTCTGAAAAAGATCAATCCAAATCTCAGCAAGAGAATATTCATCTTGACAATGACTCAAAATTTTATTGTCATGTTGTTTTAAGGTATTTTTATAAAAAAATTTATTATATTAAACTCCTTTTTTTTGTGTTTCTATTTTAGAATGTACCATATGTACTATGATGGATGAACTTTGATATTTGTTATTTGATATTATACTTTTCAAGAAATCTCATGTGAATGTTATTAGATGAATAATGTGCATACAACAAAAACTGAATTGTAGTGTTTATAATTTTTATATGTATTTGTATATTATATATAGCATACACAAACTATAACAATATGGTGTTTCAATTCTATTTCTAATCTATACATATAATCAACTTTTCTATTGCATGACTATTTTAGTATTGAAATAAAAATGAAAATAGAGATCTCAATTTCATTGCAATAATTAAAAATGACAAGTTTCACAAATATAAAAAATGCATGAACAATTTCTATTCTGCAATTTAGAAATGAGGCTTTGAGAGACAGAAATATTTCATCTTTGGAGGATACACATGGTGTCTCAAATAATGATACATTTAAAGTTTACTTCATAGAAATTACTTTTTTTGTTATTGTTGTTCTTTTTTAGCCTTGAAAGAAATACCCCAAATAAAATTTTTAGGTCTATAGATTAACCTTCACTATTATTCCCTATACATTGTATGTGTCATTGAACATATATGAGAATTAGCTTAAAAAAATAAAGAAAGCCAATAATACCCAATCAAAAAAAAAAAAAAGAAAACAAAAAATAATACTGAGTAGAGAAGATATGAGAAATAGGACTTCTGGTATGGGAATGGTGTTATGTATCAAACATGTGACATGCACAAAAGTTAACAACAACTACATATCATTCCAAGAAAGAATAAAACTTGTAATTTTCAAGTCAACAAAATTATGATTTGCCTTTGTAACCCAATTGTGTGATTAGTTGGAAGAAAATTCTTTAAACATTGAGCTTGCAAACAACTCACATGCATACACTTCGTGGCCCTAAAGAGTTGAGCCAAATCTTTTCATTTTTTTTGAGAGCAAACAAAATTAATTTAAGCCATCTCAAAACAATAGATGTTCCCCCTTCTAATGGTATGATACATTTCTTCTAAGTCTTATATACACAAGTATGACTTTCCACCCCCCCATATGATGAATACAAGTTATTAGAGAAAGTGATAGTTATTATAGTTGCATTAATATTTGCTTAGTAGATGGCACTATACAAGGAGTTCTAATCCTTGGAGTATACATGTGGTCTTTCAAATAATGATACATATTGATATTTTCTTCATAGAAATCATGTTGTGTTTGTTGTTCCTCAACTTTATGATTTATAACTATGTAAGTTATATCCCAAATTAAACTTTTAAGTTTGTAAATCAACCTTCACGAGTATTCCCTCTACATTGTGTGAGTCATGTGATATACAAGGGATTAGCCTTCAAAAAAATAATGATAACCAATACCACGATCAAAACAAAGAAAACAAAAAAAAAAAAGAAATACTAAGTAATCAAAATATCATTAATTCGACTTGTGACGTGTGAATTGTGTCTTTTGTGCATTAATATAAGTGTGGTCAAAATATATTTATTACCGAAAACATCTAGTTTAGAGCAACACAATTATCATTGCATACTGGTCTTTGGTCTATAATTTTCCACAGATTGGTATTTTGTGCAAGTGAAGAAAATTTAAGACAACTTAAAATTTACATTACAATAGAAATCATAAAGTAATTTTGTCATTTGCTAAACTTGTTTCACCACAAAAATTACAAAGAAACTAATAAAGCTTAAAATACCTTAGTGTTATAATCCAAATTTGATGACCGCCTTTTATCAAAAGGAGTAATCATGGCATTTTGAGTTTTTCATATTGATCCATCTTTCATCCGATAATCACACATAACATTAACCAAATATTAAAAAAGTATCATTAGGTTAACTAGATATTTAATGATCAATATATTATTTCTAAACTTATTTATTTCAAACAAGACTCTAATTTCTCTAATAACTTAACTACCTTCATTTCATCTAAAATATATTGATAAGTATTATTACCTATCCATTGCTGAATTTTGGAGGTAACCATATAAAGAGTTTTCTCATTCTAATTCACCTAGTTTTTTAGGTTTAACTTTCTTCCTCGCTAGATCATACAATTATTTGATACAAAGTAATCACACATTCAATTTTATCAAATATAATAATTAATCTCAATTAACTTTATTATGATAGAATGATCCTTTATAATAACAAAGAACTATGGGCCACAAAAAATCAAGATGAATACAAATATTCCAAAATTACTATATTGATATCAGAATAATTAAATATCAATATAATGATAATGAACAAACTAGATTCAACCTCTATATAAATGAAAAGTAATTTTTTCCACAGAAGTTCAAGTACTACTTTTTGGGTGGTTTCAAGAACCTCACTCTAATAGTAATAGTCGAGAATAAGAAATTTAGATCACAATTTATTCAAAAACACAAAAAAAAAAGAGAACATTACTTGGCTATATAAACAACATATGTAAAAATTAAAATAATCCAAATATGAGAAAACACAATCCAACAATTCTGAACAAATCCAATATAGTTAAAAAATATTATCCAAGATACACCAATGAAAAATTAAATAATATGTGCTAAATACTTCTTCAAGTGTACTTGAAATCCATAAAGATAAAAAAACCTAAAATTATACTTTTGACTAAGGTATATTTTATAGGATATAAAACTCTACAAATTTAAAATCTAGTACAAACACACAAACCTAGAATTTTAGGGTGAATGATCATGATCTTTTTCCATGATTTTATTTCGGTGATAAAATTGATTCATTGTATTCATGGATTTGAATCAACAATGTAGTTGAATCTCAATTATTGGATCAAATATGAGATTATATGGATAACTTTTTGAACGTTCATACATTATTCAAGCTTTAATTCCTCATAGCACACAATTATACACATAAACAAAAGAAACACAATAACAGAGAGTAAGATGTATGCTCAACATAATTACAATCTCAATTTATTGTTTGCAAGATATTAATTATGGTCTCAATCATGTATGCTCATCTCTAAATCCATCACTTACCAAAAGATATCACATATTATGCATAGTTATGCAAGCTAAGATGAGTGTGTGTGTGTATTGAGGAGTTGACCTCTGGAAGTGTTAAGGTAGGATGTTTGGACCATAATTTATTCGAAATTAAAAAGTAACGGGTATGATGGTTGGTTAATCAAACAATGAAAGCAAATAAAATTTACAACCCAAAAATAAAAAAAAACCTCAATATAAAAATTTTGAAAAATATAAAAACCTTAATATTGAACTAACAACCCAACTAAAATTAAACTTAAAAATAAAGTTTATGAAAGAATGCCAAATCAAATGATATATGCTAGAGACTTATTCACACGTACAAGAAGCACATAAAGCACATTGTACCCAAAATTATTTTTTGAACAAGAATATATTTTTTAGGAAATAAAACTTTAGAATTTAATAATCCAGTACAAATACATAAAATCTAGGATTTTGGGGCGAATGATTTATATTTTTTCAGCATTATTTTTTCGTTGATATTGGCAGTTAGTTGAATTTATGGCTAAAAATCAAGTGATGACATTGCTATTTTTGGACTAAATAGAAGATTTTGACCATAGTCTTCAAATCATCAAAGCTGTATAAGCTCTAATTTCTTATGACATATAGTCCTACATATAAATCAAAGCAAAAACTAGCAGCATGTACACTACACACATGGAAATTATAAATAAGTTTTCATTATATATATATATATATAACATGCTCATACAATGCACAGAAAATAAAACATACATCATCGCATGTATTGAACACACATTTTGCAATTTAAACACAATCACACAAAAAATAAATTTCATTATTCAAACAAGTATAAGTATGAGAAAGTGTAACGTTGTGCCTTAGCTTCTAGGAACTCAAAACCAAAAATAAAAAAATGGCAGAAACGCATACTATTGTAGCACACAATCTGTCCTATTTCATTGTGATGAAGAGAGAGAGAGAGAGAGAGAGTGTGTGTGTGTGGTGGGTGTGTATCAACTATTACACACTTTTATCTTTTGCCAAAACTAGAAAATAAACACCCTTTAGAGTTGTCCATCACTCGTCAGTCTTAGGTATCTCATTCATAGTCCTATTTCTAGAAAGATGCATATTGTATTCCATGCACCCACAAATTCTACTTTTCCACTATCTTATTTTTATCTTTTTTTAAAGGACCGGATGGGAGCACTCTCCCATCCATAAGGGGCACTGCTGGTGTATCATTACAAAAACAAGAATGTTACTATTCTAGTAAAGTAAAAAAGAAAAAAATATTTTTTTTTTCCATTTCTACTTTAAAAAAAATAAGATTTATGTTTTGGTTCTCAAACATGGGATACAAACCATTATCCATCAATTCCAAAAATACACATAAAATTACTTGGTCATAATGTTTTTAACAAGTATAATACAAATCAAAATATTTATATATAGATACAAATATAAAAGAAAACATATATAAGTATATATAATTATATTTAGATATATAAATTATATGTAGATAAACAAATGTATCTATGAATTGACAAACATATATATATATATATATATATACCTATATAAACATACACATATATATACATATAAATATAAATGTGTGTATGTGTGTGTATATATATAATTATACATATCAGTATAAATATATTTATATTTAATTATATATCAATATATATATATATATATTTTGTGTGTGTGTGTGTGTGTCTTTGTATTTATGTCTATATATATATATATACATATAAATATACATAGACACACAGACACACACACACACACACACATATATATTGATATATAATAATATATAAATTAAAATATAAAGTTATGTATAATTATATATATATACTTATATATATATATATAATTAAATATAAATACATTTATATAGTTATATAATTATATATATGTGTGTTTGTATGTATATATATGTATATATATATATATGTTAGTCAATACACACACACACACACACACACATATATGTTTATATGTTTATATATTTACATATATTTATGTATACTTACATAAGTGTTTCTATTTATATATGTATCTAGTTATAAATATTTTGATTTGTCTTAAATGTACTCAAAACCTTATGGCCAAGTGATTTAGTATGGCTTTAATCCCACCTCACTCTTACTACAGAATTAATTGGTTTCTAATTTCCAATAATATTTTTCAAAGTACTTAAATTTTATTTAAGTAATTTGAAATTACTTAAAATTTAAATAAAGATTCAAAGAGATAATAAAGTTGTGATTCAAGCTAGCACTGTGACTTCAAGTTTAAATAAAGAAATTGATCCTCGAAACATTGAAGAAGCACGTCGAAGAAATCCAAAAAAAGAGAAAAATTAGATTTAAAACCAAGAGCACACACATTCTAGGTTGTAGGACTTCCAAGCCCCAATCAGGAGAAAATCCTAGGTAGATGATAGCAATATTTATTTGAGATAAGGTTTTGAGACATAGATCCTCACTAGGGATGTCATTGAAAATTCATAATTCCATGAGATGTCACTTAAATATCCTGTATGAATTATTCCTCAACGTCAGGCTAAATTACTATCAAACATTGTAGTTATGCACTTGTGTTTTGATGATATGATGTAATAATATTTATATTTGTAGAAAATGTATAGTTAAGATGTTGATAATATGGATGCTATTTAGAACAAAAATTTAGAATTTTTTTTAATATCATAAGTTTATGCATGTCGACTATGGTGTATGATAAGAAATAAACAATGAGACACACGAGCAAGGCAAAAAATATAACAACCAAAGTAAATGCTCTCCATAACAAGTGTTGTAGAGAAAAATAATACTAACACAAACACTTAGTATGTTTGCTTTGAAATTAATAAGTTGCATAAATAAAAATTACCATGATTAATTATACCAATAGGGTATTTGACTGTGATGACATAAAAATAATATCATAACTATCATGTGTGTTAGAGATAGTGTGGCTACAATTTAGAATTTATATCTATGGTCAAATACCATATTGGTATTTAGAATTTATATCTACAGTAGAAATTATATCTACATAAAAATAATATAATGACTACAAATTTAGAAATTTATAGTGTTATAACCAAGAAATGATGTCATAACTACCCAATAATATTTGGAAGATATATTCAAATTATGACAGAAAATAATATAATTATTTATCACTTTTCTCTTCCCAAACCTTTGGTCCATTAAGTTTATCAATTTCACTCAAAATTGCTATGACTTCACTAATATTTATAAATTTTCCTTAAAATAGATATTCAGTAAATTCTTTCTAATAAATACTCAAATAAGTATAATCATAATAATGAATATATGTTGAATCACCCAAAAAATTAGGTATACGGAGTATCGAACACATGACAAATATTCTTTTTGTAAAAAGAAACATGGCATCATTCAATGTGCTCAAGTCATGGGTTCAAAACTCTTTGAGGCATGGCTATAATACTATCAATCATGCATATGGACATAGGCCAAATCTAGCCCAGGAAGACTTGCACGTAGGGTCATGTTGTGCAGCATCCACAAATAACATGCATGATTCCCCTCTAGCCCTAGAATTGTAAGCACTATTTTCAAAGGTGGGCCTTGTTGTGTTGGCTTTAGTATTTGTAAGTTGTGTTGTATGTAAGTTAATGCAACCTAGCCCATTTTTCACAACTAGTCATGCATTTTTTTTGTTAGTGTACGTGTGTGTGACTATGTGTGTTCAAGTATTTTGAGGTGTATGAAAAGTTTTACCAAAATTAGAAAAGCAATGATTCATGCTTGTTTAAAGTATCACATTTGGATAAAAAAACTAATTTGGAAATAAACAAATTTAGAAATTTAAACTTAAAATAATTATTTTGGTTGTTTTGATCATAATGCACACTAAAAGGCCATTCATAGCACAATTTTATTCCAACCTCTAAAATATCATGTGATAAAATTTTATTTGTTTACATAGTTATTTTGCATCTAGAGGTTGGTATTGCTTCGAAAATTAATTTTCTATCTTTTACTCATTTTGGATATTCAAAAATGAAAAAATTGGCATTTTCATAACAAGTTTGCAATGTTGTGATTTTTCTTTCGAAGGGATGGTGAATTCTTATAAAAAAGACATAATAATGATATTATGAATCTTGATAAATGGGTCACCATGGTTATTAGTGAGATCTAACATTAGAGAGTCCTGATGTATTTATAAATAATGATATATCTTATTTTATATCCAACCCAAGTGGGCTAAGGAAAAGATTAGAGACAATGATAGGGTAATTGAGCCCTGACCTTAGTAGTTCACATAAAGATGTGAAGGAAATGGTTACTGAAATTCATTGAGTTGATAAGAAAATGGATTCACCAACTTATAATTTTGATTTTTTTAACAAAGGTTGAATTGTGGCAATGAAATGGTTATCAAATGCTTGTGACATGTTTATGAAGCATATTAATTGCTTGATGATAAAACATGTGTGAAGTGTCTTGGATAAATTGAAGCTTCAGCCATAATAAATCTTTTTAATTCCCATGCAAACTTTATATACCCAAAAATTGAAAACAAGTGGAATTCTATTTTTTTAAAAGGAATTATTTTATGTATAATTTATTGGCAACCTTATTGGTTGGGATTGCTATGTTTTAAACTCACTATCTATTCTCTTAATGTACGAACTAACATTTTTATAAAACATCCATAGTGGATGATCCATAATGGAAAAGTCTAATAGCCCAAAAAAATAAAGGCTCAAATCATGGGGGGAAACTTTGAAGTATGGGATTTCAAATAGAGAACATTAATTAAAAGAAGAAACATATATAAAATTATGTAAATTTTATTATCTTGGAGTGTAATACTTTTGATGTACGTGATGTTTAGCTATTGTAAATGTGTGATTTTAATTTGATGTGAATTTGGATGACCAAATGGTTTGTATTGTCATGAATTTGGCATGTCTATGAATTAGTATTGAAAATCATATATTTTATGAATTTGATGGATTCACTAACCAGCCTTAAGCATATGAGAAAAAAAAGTTTTGTAGTGGGTGAGAAATAATCTACCCAACCACTATTCTACTTTTACATTTATTATGAAATATTACTAATTATTAGGAATGTACATTTCTGAAATTTTAGGGTTCAATCTCAACTCATCTAGTTTAATATCAAAAATTGGATAAATCAAACACTTACAATAGTTTTAAAGTTTTATTTTTCCAAACATAATCCTTTCATTTTGGACAATAACAAGCAATCTCTTTAGTTAGGAATGTACATGTCCTTCTCCCAAAGTAGAAGAGAGATAAATTTTGGTGGAATAAAATACTTTGTGGTTTTTCTCACCAAGTTTGGCAATTAAGCTCTCATTGATTTTGGAGTTGTAGCTATTAGAATAAGTGAAATAATTCTAAAATTTTGGTAGAAATTTATGTATATGGTATATAAGTTGAGTTAATTCAACCTTTTGGTGCCCTTAGCAATTTTTGCACTCAAATGTATGTTAAAAATTTATTTACATGATTGTCGAATTGGTAGTATTATTATTTTAGGTAAACCTAACTCAAATATGTTATTAACCAATTTTGGAATAGTCTTGTGTTATTCAAATAATATGCATCTGAATTAGTAATCATTCTCATTAAAACAAAGAAAAAGACATGGAGTATTGTTAAATTTAAGTTGTTATTTATATATTACAATTGAGATTTTTTATCTTATCTTTGTGATGCCCAATTTTTTTTTATTTTTGTGCTGGGTTGTCGATATATTTATTCTCATTATTAATATTATATGATTTTTTGATATGGATTTTACATGTCATCAAAAAAAAAATCATAGATAGATAGATAGAAAGAAAGAAAAAAGAAAGAAAGAAATAAATAAATAAATATATATATATGTGTGTGTGTGTGTGTGTGTGTGTGTTTATGTGTGGCATGCATGCATGAGAATAAGTAGTATGTCTATAAAATATTAATGCAATTTCATGCATGTTGTGTGCAAAGGAAATGGAAAAACATGCAGGTCACTCATTTTTTATGTAAGTAAAATCAACCTACTCTTGACATTACATAAGAGATATCAATGCCAACCCACTATTAACATCCATTATTTGAGCATAATGAGTGTCAATAAATTATGTCAAGTGTACACATGTGTCAATAAATTATGGTGACACTTGCTTATGGTGACCATACAGGGCCTACTGCTGACCAAAGATATAGTGGGGCCCAAGGAAGCTTTGTTGGACGTCGGTTTCTGTAGTGGACATTATACAAATTACCAACGACAACAACAAAAAACTAGCTCATTCTTTTTGGCATTTCAAAAAAGTTTGATGGTGCTCGTATAACATCAATTTACCTGACAAGTTGGATCTAGTCTACTACCAAGCATTGTAGATTCCATCCATCATAGAAAAATGTAATTATTCTGTAAGTTTTTCTGTATATCGACCTTCATTTCAAGGGGAACACTTTAAAAAAAATGTGTACACATGTGTGCATAGTGAGTTCATGTCTGTAGTTACTTGGTTAATATTTTGAGGTGTGTTGAGTATTGTGTACTTTAGTGTGGCTCACACACACACACACACACACACACACACACACACATATTGATTAATATAGAAAGTCAAATTATGGTTATTTTTTTTAACACAACATTTTATTATCACAAGCATATGCAGTTTCCAATAGACTAAAAGATTAGCCAATTATACCAACCCACTAAATCCTATGCACCCCCTGGTTTTATGCTCATGATACATATAAAACCACAAAATTAGATATATGCTGCCAAAATGGTATGACTACCATAATAATTTAAAAGCGTATACAATCAAAACTATGAAGAATTGTTTTTTCGAATACTCTCCTCTTGCATCACTTATCTACTGAAGCTTTACCACACCTAGTTCTTTTTCTATTTAGCCTGCAAAGTAAGAGATACACAAAAACCAAGAAGTAATATACCCTAAAATAACTGGGTTCTTAATGCAACAGCCCTGCTCCCGCAATATAAAAGTAATTCTATTGACCTGCAAAACAGACCTCAAGGGGACTGTCAAATCAACAACACTAGAACACCTGTGTCATGGGGCCATCTATCTCATCGTCTCTAACTCTCTGTCCACACACTAGTAGTATATTCTCGACTAATACATTAATTGCTCTCTTTCCATATCTTTCACATTATAAGCAGGGAGATGTTTTTTCTATTCCATGATTAATCAAATGAGATTTTTATGTTTGATGACTTATCCATCCTGAATACTTACTTAATCATAACATTCGGGGTATTCTAGTTTAAGAAGTATTCCCACCAAACGTATTGTGAATCATCATAGTGAAGCATCAAGTGCATATATGTTTTTTCGTCAGAGCAGTTACTACACTTGAATGTATTGTGAAAATTCTTTATCTTTAATATGTCATTCATTGGGATGAAATCATTCACCAGACACCAACCAAAGAAAAAATTTTTAACCAGAATATACTTATGCTATATGCCTATATGATTTGACATCGGGTCACTCCTAGCGTGAAACATATTCCAGGCTGACTTTGAAGGTGAATGCACCTTTAAAATTATGGTTATTACCTCTTGGAGACTTAGGAAATAAAATAATACATAATGAACTATTAGATTTTAATGTTATTCTTTAGCAAGTAGAAACATGATCACTTGACAAAGTAGCATTCTACTGATGAGGGGAATAGAATAAGCCTTAGCCGTAGATAGATTCTCCTCTAATAATTTCTATATGATATTTTATTGAGGTAGATTTTCATATTGGATTACATGTAGGATCAAGAGTAACTCACTGCTCATTTTACTCAATTCAAATAGCTAGCATTTAATTTTTGGAGGCATTCATAACAATAGGTCAATGTGATTGAGAGAGTGAAATTGATGGAATGACTTCGCAACATCCTATTTTTGTACTTTATGCATGATAGTTTTATGATGCTTCATAAATATATTTTAGGTGATCATGTATTCCCCTTTAGAGAAAGATCTATCATTAGACAATGTAAATGTGAGGTAGAAAAAGACCTACTAAAAAGACATCTCATATATCATATCTTAGAGGCAGGAGAGTAGTAGTCATACTAGAGATCGAGTAATAAGATCCTCAATATAGTGCATGCACTACAAGAGTAGTGGCTATAATTAATTAGTAATGATAAACCTATAGAAATATAATATAAACCTCAATTTCTCAATTCAGATCATGATAACCCCAATAGAAATTGTGGCTTTAAATAAAGAATCCCATCAAGGCCATTCATAACGTGGTTTTGATACCATTGTTTGGTTGTGGACTAATTTCTTGTTAGGTTTGTACCCCCAACATTTTTATCATACACATAATAAAAAAATAAATAATTAGCAATGATCAAAGCCTAAGTTATGATTTATGTAAAAGAAAAGTCATCAAATTAGGAAAGAAGATTTACATTTGATTTTAAAATCAATCCAAATCTAGACAAAGCCTATAACCCCTTCAAGCTCTGTCTCTATTGTGGTCCAATTCGCTAATTGGAACACCAATATGATAATCTTATGGATAAGCCATAATTCACTTGGGTGGTTATATTAGCCATCAAATAAAAGTGGGTGTTAGGGTATTTTTTTTTTATTTGACACACATGGGATATAAGTAAACAAGCAAAAAACTTGAAGAAATGATTTCTATATATAAATAAAGAAACTTATTTGAGTAATCTTTATTTGAGCACTCCCATAGTGGAGGTCATACCTAGTGCACCAATTCATTATTTTAATATATATATATATATTAAAGTCCAACTCCATCCTTTAATTAACTCCATTTCAATTATTAAATTAATTTGGTTCCTACATTTTCACCAATTAATTTAATTGTGACCATTTTATACTTAAATATTTAAATACAAATTCTGTTATGATATAAATGCAACATAATATGTTCTTAAAATGTTGAAAATAATATGTAAAACATTTAATATTATAATTAATGAGTTGTATCTAGTAATATATCATAGTCACTCAAGTTATAAGAATGCCATAGCCCAACATCACCTAGTATGTGATAATATTTTTGTTCAATTTAATACATTTTCTTTGATGTCTAGATTACACATAACTAATGGAATATTTCACACTTGTAAAGTCCATGTAGAGTAGGTAGTCAAACTGAAAAGTTTCAAATCCGATATAGACTAATTTGAACATGACTACACATCTTCACTATCCATCTGTCAAAACACCCAAGATATATTTCATATTATGTATAGGGATACGTCTTATCTTAAAGTAAAGAACTTGCCATATTAGAAACTATTGTGAACTCTTGTAGTATGATCACTATGAGAATTATTTGACATTCACAACAATCCATATGAAATTCTCATGGAAGGCAATTCTAGAATATTTTCTTCAACATGCACTTGAGTGGTGAATTGATATTTTATATTTGTGTCAATCTTGTTATCTATCCAAACACATGAGTTTTTAATGTATTATTTTTATTTATATCGATAATAATACTCAATCAAAAATAATTTTAGAATATTATGATAATTAAATTACTATGACAGATACTTTGTTATGGTTATTCATAATATGCAAATATGAATACATTCATAATAATGAAATTATCTTTATTAACAGACAGTAAATATGTGTCATGCAATAATCTCATCTTTAGTCTTATGGAGAGGTACCAACAATTTCATGAAGAATAGCTTTTAGTTTGTGAAGCATAGTGAAAGGAATCATTAATTAAAAATGGAGTTGTATAAGAATAATACAAAAAAGAACTCAATCCATATGATTTAGTATGCAACTCCTTGTGAAATGAATTCACAATTGCGCTAGATAAAATTAGGTGGTATAGTTCAATTTCTAGCATCTTGTAATCTTAATTACCAATAAAAAGTAGGGATATCAAGGAAGAAGACATAAGAAACCTCCAAACCAACTACCAAGCCCATGTTGAATGATTAGAGTATGCCTATTAGGAGTAGACTAAAGATATTTTAGTGATGATGCTGTCTACTCTCTCATCTCACTAAGAAGATTGTTTGAAAAATATTTGGAACATTTATATATAGGAGTTATCTATTTGATAACTAATTCAGCAAGACATATGAAGATTACATTTACTTGACAAATGTAGAAGATAGAACCTTAAGCGATTTATTTTTTTTTACCATTTAGATAGATAATTTGTGTTATTGCCAAATTAAGATATCTATTTAAAATCAATAAAATATTACATTTACGTGTACATTTTGATACCTATGCATGTTAGTGAACACCCTTTTGCTTATAAAATGCTCCAAATACTTTCCTAATGTGCTTGCTTGGTACTTATAGGCACATGGATGGAAGAGTTATAGAAGCCTTAATGGAAGATTTAACCATATATCGAGATGAGCATAAGGATTGCTTATATTACTTGGAGAAAGTGTATAAGAAGTATATTAAGATTAATGTCAGTTTGCATTAGGAGAAGTATGCTTCATGCTAGAATAATATTTAGTTCTCGGCCATGTTATCTTGAAGAACAAAATGTAGGCAGGCATGTATATAGTAGACCTTATTGATAAGTTACCACTACAAACCAATTTGCAAAATGATTTTTTTTTTAAATTTACGATGACCCCTATATAATTATTTGTTAAATATAATAATTTTTCATGGGATTTATGGAATTCATGTTATCTTGTCCTTGTTAATCTATGATGACCCCTATACATGTCAGAGCTTTAAAAAATCAAAATTCCCACATGAGTTTGCATAATGATTAAGTCAACTTTTTTCAATCTTCCTTAAATATTGCTTATCCAAGGTTGAATACATGAGAACCAGGGTGCTACTTGAATAGAAAAAAAATTAGCTATAGAAATTTAATGCGATTTTTGGCAATAACAACTTTATGATTGCTTCATTATAAGTTGTGATCAAAAATAATATATAAAACTTAACAAAAAAAGAGTTATTAAAAGAGCGAGAAATGAGAAAATTAAATGTAAAAGTACTACTGTTCATCCACCAAGGAGTCAGTAATGTCATATTTCCTTGACTATTGGGATGTACTCAAGCCAAGGAGGCTTGAGACCTCCTAATAGAAAAGTTACCAAAAGATAATACGGCTCGAGGAGCTCTTATACACTCATTGAGGAAAGACTTTGAGAATCTGAGTATGAATAACTCATATTCTTTCATTGAGTTCTCAACTCAGTCTTTGGATGTTGTTAATCAACTGAAAATTCATGGTGAGAACATCTCAAAGACTAGACTAGTTGAAAAAATGTTAATATGTATGCATGATAAATTTGATACTATTGTGGAAGAAATAGAAGAGACAAATGATTTGAAAAAGCTGACCATTCAACAAGTTCTGAGTTGCCTGAAGTCTAATGAAAGCATATTACTCAAGAGAGCTGAAGTATATGTAAAGTTTGCTATGCAATCAAGATGGGAAAAGCAGCCAGTAAAGAAAAAAAATCAAGCTGCAGAGACAAGAAAAAGAAGACCAGGCACAAGGTATGTGTCTAAAAATAAAAATAAAAATAAAAACAAAAATAAAATCAGTTCCTCTTCATTTATACTCTCAATGGCTTCACATAAATACTCACATATCTCTTGTAATATATGCAATAGATCAAACCACACTGAGACACGATGCTGGTTTCAAAAATAGAACCACTGCGTAAACTATAAAAGGTTTGAGCATGCTTCGAAGGATTGTAGGGTGAAGCACATACAGTGTGCTAGTTGTGTAGAGAAAATAGTCTCTACAGAACACTTATTTTATGTAAATGAAACAAGGAATCAACCTTCACCCAACATGTGGTTTCAAGACCGTGGTTGCTCAAACCACATGTATTTTAATCAAAACTTTCTAAGTGTGGGGAAATTGATGGAAATAGGTTATAGACTGGTATTACTTCCAGTAGTAAATTTATAAGTAAAATTGGGCAATGGAGACCTTGTCGAGGCAAAAGCCAAAGGTAAAGTGTCTGTTCCTACTCCCATTAAAGTCAAGATTATAAGAGATGTGCTCTTGGTTCCAGCACTGGACCAAAACTTTCTAAGTGTGGGGCAATTGATGGAAAGAGGTTATAGACTAGTATTTAAAAATAATACATATGACATATTTGATTATGAATCTAATCAAACTTCATGGAGAGTGAATTTGTCCAGTGGAAAGAGCTTTCCACTGATATTTAATCAGAAAATAGGCAAGGCATTGATTATAAATGTCGATTCTGAAGCCTCATTATGACATAGAAGGTTTAGGTACCTTATTTATTTTAGCCTAAAAAATATTTTTCAAAATCAACTTGTGAAAGGTGTGCTCTCAAACTTTGCATTCCCACCACTGTATGTGAAGAATGCTAACTTGGAAAAAAGTTCAGGCAGAGTTTTTCTAAAAACTTTACTTGGAGAGCCTTTCAACCACTGGACCTAATACATGCTGACACTTGTGGACCTATGTCTGTCCAGTCTTTAGGCAATAGTAGATATTTTATACTATTTGTCGATGATTGTACAAGACATATATGAGTTTACTTCTTGAAGCACAAGTCTGAAGTACTTGACTGCTTCAAGACATTATTACCCCTTATTGAAAGACAGTCTGAACTAAGTGTAAAGCCACTTAGAACGGATAAAGGGGATGATTTCCTTTCAGAGAAATTCATTAATTTTTATGAATTAAAAGGAATACATAGACAGCTAACTACTTCTTACTCACCTCAACAGAATAGTGTTGTGGAGATAAATAATAGAACAATAATGGAAATGCTAAGGGTATCTTGAATAAAAAATGTTTACATAAAGTCTATTAGGTAGTGGCAGTGAACACTTTAATGCATCTGCTCAATAGATGTCCTACAAAAGAACTAGTTAATCTCACTCCACTGCAGACCTGGAGTGGGAGAAAACCAAATGTTAAATACCACAAGGTATTTGGGAGTATTTGCTACTCTCACATACTGAAGGTCTCTAGAACTAAGTCAAATTCCAATAGTCTAAAATATATATTAGTTGGTTACAGTTTGTAATCCAAGGGTTATAGACTATATTCACCAGAAACAAAGTTATTTTTGGTGAGTAGAAATATAATAGTTGATGAAAGTGCCAAATGAGATGAAGACTTCTATGATTCTGAAGTTAAAAGTACAAGCCTGCATGGCCGTAGTATTGATATTTTTGCATGCAATAAAGAAGAATGGACTATAAGGTATGGTTCCTGCTCCCCTTCTGAGTCAGAGTCTGAAATAGAGGAATTGCATAATATAACCATACCTACTAAATATAAATTCTCGGCCGACATATACCAGAGATATAATTACTACTCAGTTGAGTCTCTCAACTATGAAGAGACTATAAAATATCAAGTCTAGATAAAAGCAATGAAGACAGATATGTCTATCATTGAAAAGAATCAAACTTGGACTTAAGTAGACTACATTCAAATAAACACGGCATAGGGGTCATATAGATATTTAAGATTAAGACTCGACCAAACTCAAAATAGCCTTTGTATAAGGCTCGATAATGGTCAAATGCTACTCCCAAAAAGCTGGAATTGACTATCCAGAAACCTTTGCTCCAGTAGCAAGGTTAGAAACAGTAAGGTTTCTAATAGCCTTAACTGGACAAAAGGGTTGGAACGTGTTCCAATTAATTAGATATCGAGTATGCCTTCTTGAATGGAAAACTCAAGGAGGAGATTTAAGTAGAACAACCTCTTGGATTTGTAAAATAAAAGAGTGAGCACAATATTTATAATTTTAACAAAGCTCTATACGGGTTGAAACAAGATCATCGTACTTGATATCTACAAATAAACTTTTACTTGTTGAATCAAGGATTCAAATGTAGTGAGAGTGACTTACACTTTACATAAAAAAGGTCAAAAATTCTGGAATTTTAATTGTGTCAATATATGTAGATGATATAATTTTCTCTAGTAACAAATTAGAATTAATAGATGAATTTAGGAGAGAAATTGAAACTAAGTATGAAATATTATACCTAGGTAACATGATACATTTATTAGGACTTGTAATTTCTCAAGACACAAGTGATATTTTCATCTCTCAAATTACATGCATAGAGTCTATATTAAAAAGTTATGGAATGAGTGATTGTAAACTGATCTTTACCCATCTAGTTGTAAACCAGAAACTAATTTCTATCCAAGATAGATTAGTAAATGGAAAAGTATACAGAAGCTTGATTGGAAGCTTGTTGTATGCATCTGTCACAATACCAGACATTATATATTCTATTTACTTACTATTTTGGTTTATGCATGCACCCAATCACTTGTATCTTAGTGCTACCAAAAGAGTTTTGAGATACCTTAAAGGAACCTTAGACTTAGGTTTTAAATATTTCAGAGCTAATATCACTAAAATATATGGGTATTGTGATAGTGACTGGGATGAATGTTCAGATGATTACAAAAGTACATCTAGATATGTATTTAACTTAGGAACTACAGTTGTTTCTTGGCAATCCAAGAAGCAATCGATAGTTGCTTTATCTACCACTGAAGCTGAATATATTTCAGCTTTCAGTAGCTACATCTCAGACCTTATGAATGAAAAAACTACTGGCCGATTTGAATGAACCACTGAACTATCTAACTATAATACTTTGTGACAATCAAAATACTATATAAAAGCAAATGATATAGTTATGTATAGTGGAACTAAGCACATAGGTTTCAAATATCACTTCATTAAAAATGTCATTGAGACTAATAAAATTAATTTGCTGTTTTGCAGAATGAAAGAACAAGTGGTTAATATTTTCACCAAACCTTTCCCTAGCGAGAAGCTTGTCTACTTACGAGAAAAACTTGACTTACACCAACTACATTAAACAGGGGGAATTATCGATCGGACTCTTTGATTCTGTTAGTTTTTGGTTTCTTGGTGAAATTACTAATATGCTCTTATTGATATTTAATAAAAAATACGTTAGATTTGATGTAAATATTCAATTGCTATTTTATTTTTTATTAATTATTGAGCTTTGTATATAAGCTCAATTTTTCCTTTTCAAACTATTGGGACTCATTTTTTATCAAGTTTTTGAATTACTCTCTCTGTTGTTGCTATTCTGTGATTTCTTCTTCTACTAAACTCCTCTTTTTCTTCAAGTCTCCTCTCTAAATTCTTTGTTGAAGCAATGATTTGTTGTTATAATATAACAACCCCATAGCTCGGTCCACGGGCGAAGCACGTGGGGTGACCTTTCGATCGTTCCGTATGTCTAGCCCGGGGATGCCCGGGATGGAACCCTAGGGGAACTCGGCATGGGAGGCAAGGCTGGTGCTACGTGTGAGGATCAACGGAACAATCCGCAATCAATTCGTAAAGAGAAGACAATGGTCTGGGCAATGAACCGTGGGATGACTCCCGATGAGGAACTTTCCTTCTCGGAGGACGAGTACCACGGAGACAATGAGGGTATGTGCAAGGAAAAGGCCCCCAGAGCCCATACCTGAAAGGGGTCCTACAATGGAGTGAGTAAAGCTCTGTAGAGATAAATTTCTGTAGGTCTACTCCATACCTATGTACATGTAAAAATATCATGTGTATATATCAACACCCATTCAAGTATAATATTTACATGAATCATGAATGTAATTATATATGAAATATTTATATGCCCATATCCTAAGTCTCAGCGACTCGTTAACATATTTCGAAGCCAAGTGTGACATATTATATATAGATGTAGGTGTATATGTGTGTGTGTGTGTGTTAAAAATATTCAGAAAACATGAACATTCTCCAAAAATAATAATAGACATTTTCCAAACAAAAAATATATATTTTGGATATACTCCGAGAATATGAATCTCCTCCGAAAAATCATATTGAATATTTTTTGATAAAATGTATATATTTTTAGATATTTTCAAAAAATCACCACATACCTTAGCCTGGACATTATCCAAATTCGAGTTTGCATGATAATATTAGTCATGCTCCTGAAAAAATACCACGCAACTTAGTCTAGACATTGTCCTAATTCGAGTTCGCATAATACCATCCATTATATATTTATATATCATGCATCCACCCCATTTATTTGGAATATTTTTGTGCATATAAAATGCAAATATGCCATTTACAATTAAACTATATTCCAGACATAGTTATAACTATTCAAACCCAATTCACATTGCAATATATTTTACTAGACAGAAACTTTTCACCAATTAATCATTCCCAATAAAATTTCTAAATAGTTCGTATTGAAATATAAACAATGATCATTTATAGCCTTTAAATAGAAAGAAATTCTAACGGGAGAAAACTACTATCTCTCTGAATATTTGATGGAAATTTAATAAATTTGATATCAACATGAAGCTCGCTTCGTGTAGAACAATTTTTATTCTTAGACTATTCTATTCCAACTCTAAAATAATCAGTTATTATCAAAAGAAAATTAACGAACCATTTATTTTTTTGTATTGTATCTCTCTCCATCACCCGACGTATTTTCTTTTTTCAATCTCCCCATTTTTCCAATTTTAGCCAGTTTTTTATTTTATTATTTTATTAAAATAATATAAAAAAACTTATTTTTAATTCTTTTTTTTTTGACACATGGACCAAGCATTGCGTAGCCATGTCGCTGACATCTTGGCATGGTCATTTTTTTTAATTTTCTGAATATTAGAATACTAATTAAATAAAATTAAAAAAATGACTAAATTCTGACTTCCTTAAAATTTGACAAAATTTGTCACCGTAATTATATTTCTCAAGATGAATTCAATAATGAAATCCATTTTATCATTAATGTTGTGAAATTTTCAGATAATTTTTTTTATTTGCAAAATAATCATTTTATTCATTTTTTCAAAAAAAAAATCATATTATTTATTTATTCATTTTTTTTCCTAGATTTCACACCATCAATTAATAAACAAGTTTTAAACTTGGATATTGAAAGATGGTAGGGCCTTACATATTGATTTAATTCATTTTTTTTATTCACATATACTCATTCTACTTTCTCATTTGTATGTTACTTAACCTTACTTAAAAAGTTTTTGTGCATAACCTTTAACTCACTAGATACTTTATAGCATTGGCAATTCCTTTCATCAATATGACATTAGAAATTTTCTATTGTCTTGTCTATTTGGGCCTAATAATCTTGTGACAAGCATTTGTATAAGGATACCCTAATAAGCCTATCTAAGTTATTTAGAAAAATATATATTCTTCCCAAATATTTTCAACCCAAAATATTTATGAAAATATTGTTAGCGATGCGTACTGTGAAAATGAAATAATTATTGTCATTGTATATAAATTTTAAAGAAGCATTTCATTATCATTTTAATGATAATTAATTAAATAAATAGTTAACTTGCCATATAATTATCAAGTACGCAACTTGATAGTTAAACCCTAAAACTTTAAAAAGTAATATTACAAATATCACCAATCAATCATTATTGGTGGAATATCAAAGAATTAAGACAAGTATTGAGTCTACCTGATAATTATATTTAATGATCATGTTTGTTTAATATTAAGTCAGCTTATTAATAATTATTGGAGAACAATGTACTAGAGCAAGAATACTCATATATTAGATATCTAGTAGTCCTTAAGCCTAAATTCACAATGATTCCAATACCACTATGCTTTTTCACAACCTAACATCATCCATAATTGGAGGTGTCAAATGGGCTGGCTTGGTCAGGACCAGCCCATTTTTTTCTGGCTCAACTAGGCTGGTTGGAATTGTTTCTTGGAGGGCAGGCCTAGCATGGCTCATGACCCAAAATCTGTTTGGGTTTGGGGCAGGTCGGTTGGTGAAATTCTGTTTGGGTCTGGTCTTTTTTAAAAAATTAGGATTTCAAGCGGCGCACCACCACACCGCCATCGCCCGTCGGGCATGCCGAGTCGTTGCTCGTCAGGCATCACCACATCATTTCCTTGTCGGGCATCACTCGGTGCAAGGTGCCTCGTGCCGTGCCCACGTACCAGGCGCCCGTGCTATGCCTGGAATGGCATGCATGCCGAAAACCCTCGACATGACATGACATGATTCATGCCGAGGGTCCGCCCGGTACGGGCCTAGGCATGACACTGTGGTATGCCATGCTGGGCCATGCACAGCTTAACCGTATCGGGCTTCGGGTTATGCCTGGGCCGCACGGCCCGTTTGACACCTATATCCATAACATAGTAATAATACATACTATGATTTGATACAGACAATATCATTTGAAGGGATATGTATGAATACTATGAAGTTCATCACTCTTTTGAAGAGAGATGTTTATGGCCCCTCAATAAGTGAGTTTAAAAATATATGGTCATACTCAGATGAAATAATAAAGGGTTATTAATGTTATTTTCTTTGTTGATTTACTTTAGATTATGAAATACAATTGAACCAAATAAGTGTAAATTAATCCATATCTTATATTCAATTAAGATATAGTATTACAAAAAGATTATAACAGTGAATATGGATTAGGTTATGCTTGATAATCACATATAATATAAATTGACAATCCTAATATCATGCAATTGGCTACATATGATTGGTGAGCTCACAAAAAATTTTAGGCTCACTGTCAATATTATGTGAACCTATTATAGGGTTACACACTAAAAATAAAATAGAAACTAAGTATCAAGTTAGACTCAAAGTAAAATATAGGATTAAAAAATAACTATGATGCTAATGTATTTGTGATTTTCTTTTAATAAAACTATGAATACGTTTATTTTTATAAAATAATATTTTTTTTAAAAAAATATTTGTTGTTAGAAAAAATGAGACAATTTGATTTAATCAAATATTATTTGATTAAATTATGTTTATTTTTGAAACTAGAAGATGGTTTATATGTCTTTATCTATGAAATTACACAAATAGATTTAGTAAACACATATAATTCTTGTGTTAAGAAAATATGATTACATAATATGTATTTTTAGAAAATTTATAGTTATTTACAATAAATAAATATGATTTTATTTAAAAAAAACACAGTTTGCATGTTTTCAAAGCATCCAAGTATGTATGTGCTTGTTAAAAACATTCCATGACATGTTTGT
Organism: Sapria himalayana; assembly: GCA_029783825.1. Lineage (NCBI taxonomy): Eukaryota > Viridiplantae > Streptophyta > Magnoliopsida > Malpighiales > Rafflesiaceae > Sapria > Sapria himalayana. Next base: position 1,031,423 of record JAREIK010017964.1, on the reverse strand, counting down.
AGAATAATAGCATGCTATGAACATGTTGCATGTTTTCCTAGAACACGTGTGTTTTAATAAAACATGTCTTTAATTAAAAAATTATAAAGAACAAATATTGTATAAAAACCAAACCACTATATAATAAATGCCTCATGTTTAGAAAGGATTATTAGAATCAATATTATTTTTACTATGTATGATATGTGATATCATAATATTAATATATGATAGATAGAGAAAATAAGGAAAATATTTCAAAAGTTATGTTGAAGAACATAATAAGACCTTTTCACAAGTGTGTCAAAAAATTGAAATGTTATATTTTCAAGAATAAGACTTTTGTATAAAAAAAAATCAGAGTGCTAGTATATCATTCTTTTGGTTTTCTAATGATTATTGAATATCTTCATTCATGTGGATTACTTGTAGAGAGATTGTGCATATCAAAAGTTTTTTGTTACACAAGTTAATTTTATCCATGGGTCTTTAGTTGGGTTTATGAATTCTATTGTGTTATAAAATGTCAATTACTAATCCATGATTACAAATGTGATTATGATAAGCAGACAACATATCTATGGGCTAAGTTTGTTGCACAATTTTAGGTCAATGGAAGGAATTAACTTTGGATTTCGCACATAAATCAACTAATGATCTCCAAAATCAAGATCATAATTGGATATTATAGTTGACCATAATATTTCAGAAGTCTCAAGGTGGAAACATACATGAAAGTAATTTTGGGGACAAGTTGATACTAGCAAACCTTAGATCATAGTAAGAGTGATTGAAAGAAGATAATCTTATTTTCTCCATCACATAAACTTGAGAGAAGTTTCTTCCATGTAGCTAAAAATCCTAAAAGCAAGCTATATAAAAAGTTATCCTGTAACTTTTAAAATTCTTATTTAAATATTTTACCTTGTGTTATCCAAAGTGGGAGTGTAATTATTCTCTTTTCCTTTTATATTATCTAGATTCTATAAGTCAAGATATAATTATGTGATTAAAAAGGAAACTTGCCGACTTGAGATATTTTGTAAAGAGAGTGGAACTCCACATGTGTCACACCTTCCTTCTCCATAAAAAAAACAAATCAAATCAAGCTCCATTCAAATAAATCATATCTTAGTTTGATTTTCGCTTACTTCATCACCTTTCAGACATGGTATTACCATATTAAGCAAGGGTGAAAAGACACAAAATACCCTTCCCCTTTGGGTGGGGCATCCACGTGCATCTCATGCACATATGACTTATTTCTCATGGCCTCAAACTCATTAGAGAGCTCAAAATTTTTAAAGTTATGTTCAAATCATATATGAAATATGTTCCATAATTTGGATCAAATTCAAAATACTTTATTCAATCTTCATATTTCAATGTGTGTGACCCATTAGGCTTTTAATTATTTTGGTCACATGGTTCAATATCATATACCAATTATTTTTTTACCATTCAATATGTGATTTGGTTCATAACATGAACAAAGTATTGCTCCCACTAGACTAGTTATGCCATGTTTAGCCAAGGTGAAAAAAATTATACTAGGACATATCATTGAAGATATTCTTCATGATATTTTAACCCTGAGTAAAGATTTTTGAGTAATAATATTGTCAAGTTGTCATTGGTTTACCATCTTTAAATTAGTAATGATAAATCTTTTACTGACTACTCAACTAACTTTTAATACCTCAAGTTGTACCTGATTATCACCCTATGAGCAACCTTTGAGAGGCAACAAGGAATGAAGTCAAAGCACATGATCAATATCTAAAAGAAACTTGAGTACCTTAAGTCTAAGGATACTTATATTATTATTATGATAAGACCATCATCTACATCAAATAGATATTTCATATAATTGTCTCATAATAGGTATCTAAAATAGTTTATTACTCTTAGAAAGCATCCACATATTTACTTTAATCATCACCATGATCATAGTTCATGAGATTAATTACTTGATCAAATCAATGAGTACAATATATGCTAGTTAATCTGAATCAATAATATCAAATATATTTGATCTTATGACTAAGGATAATTTAGATATAACATAATTAAATATGATAGGAATCTCATTATCACATCATGATTTCCTTCTTGTTATGTAATATATTATGGACTTTATTAATTGATTTGAGATAGATATTAATTCAAATAAATAAAATATAATGAATATTAAAATAAGGAATCTTATTGGTTAAAATAACTTATATAATAAGTGTAAAAGGTGATCATATTTAGAATACTTTTGTAATAAAGGAAAAATAAAGTACAATAAGAGGAAAAATAAAGTACAATAAGACTACATCTTCAAGTATTTATGTTATAAAAGTGAATTCATCTACATTTGTTTCTTTGGTATTGGATACTAATTGTGAATTTCACATCTGTGTTATTATAAATGATCTAAGAAATAGTAGATCATTGACCAAAGATGAGGTGGGCCTATGGTTTGAAAACTATGCAAGGGTTGATGCTTTTGTGATAAGAAGTTACTATTTTTCTTTATCCTTTGGACATGTTTTAGATTAGCAAAATTATTATTATGTTTTTGCTATGAGGAGGAATATTTTTTCATTTCTTGTTTGTACGTAGTTGGATTTTCAATGAATATTAAGAATAATATTTGCTTCATCAACAATGGTAATGTCTTATATTGGAATGCTTACTTCTTAAATGACATTTATGTCAATAATTTTGCATATTACTCTCTAATAAGGGTTGAAGTGGAAAAACACTTTGAAGACTCCTAGATGGCTTCGATAATCATTTAATCTCTTTCAATATCCTATAGTGTTCTCTACCACTTCTATGCAAACAATTCTTGACAGCTCTCCCTGGTATAGTCACTCCTCTTGTAGTGCATGCACTATATTGAGCATCTCACTACTCTATATCTATTATGACTAGTACTCCTTCTACCTCTAAGATATGATATATGAAATGTCTTTTTATTGAGTCTTTATCTACCTTCTATATATTACATTGTCTGATGTTGACGCAAAATATGTGATCACCCAAAATATTGATGTTTTGGGTGATTTGTTGCATAAATATTTTCTTAGTAGATGGCACTATACAAGGAGTGCTAATCCTATGAGTATACACGTGGTCCTTTAAAATAATGATATATATTGATGTTTTCTTCATAGAAATCATGTTGTGTTTGTTATTCCTCTTCTTTATGTTGTGTAACTATGAAATATATAAACCAAATTAAAATTTTTGGTTTGTAGATCAACCTTCACTAATATTCCCTCTACATTATTCGACTAAAGTGACATACAAGGGTTTTAGCCTTCAAAAAAAAAATGAAAACCATTTACATAATCAAAGCAAAAAAAATATCTCATGCATCATTATCAAAAAAAGTTTTTATTTTATTCCTATCATATGTGTGAGTAAGCCTTGCAGTTTACCTACTACCATCCACTACTACAACTCAAACAAACTCACTAATAATCAAATCCTTAATTCAAGTTCTATTTAAATTTAATCAATCAATTTCTATAACTCATCAAAAATTAAATTATATTCATTAATATAAAAACTATTAAAATATATCACATAAACAAAGTTACACAAATCCTAGACCATGATTTATTTTAATATAAAAATTTGAATTTACCCTAAAGAGTGGTGTTTGAGAGTAATGCCACCAACTCTAAGGCAGAATTTAACTTATATTTTGTATCTGTTGCTTACTTGTGGAGCCCCTATTGAGTATGAAAATTATCTATAGGGTTTAGTTGTTGCCTTTTAGACATTACTTGATATGTGGAAGAAAAATAATATAAGATATTTTTTGATTTCTCTCTCTTTCCTCTTTTATATTCAAATATTACTACTTTACTTTAAATAAATAGTCATGACATTCATGAGAAAACTACCACTTTGACCTTTATCTTGTTTTTTCAAAGTTGACTTTCAAAAGTGACCACAACTGTAGAATATATCTCATTCATTCTATAACAAAAAGTTATAGTACTAGGCAATGTCCATGACTTGGTCTTAATATCTCTATAACATAATGTTGTTGTGCTTGTAATGTTTGTGACTTCAATATTTGTATCTCTCTCTTATTTATCATATGGTCATAAAACTTGAGAGTGGTCACGACATTAGGAATTCCTTATCATGTGCATTATATGGCCATTATGCTATGAAATGTCATGATGCAAAGAATGGTGTATCTTGTGCCTGAAGTGCTTGCATTGCTAGGAGTGGCTATATCTTGACTAAAGAACAAGAATCACGCCCATAGTGAATGGTCATACCCAAGTAAATGCACACTATAAGAGGAAGAAAAAGAAGAAAAAATGATGATGATGGTGATGATGATGATTGATGAAGAAGAAGAAGAAGATAATGATGATGATGATGTTGAAGGATGAGAAGAAATAGCAGAAGAAAAGGATGATGATGATGGTGGTGGAGAAGAAAAAGAAGATGAAAAGAAAGATGATGAACAAGAAGAAGTAGATGAAGATGAATATATTGATGAAAAATAAGAAGAAGTAGAAGAAGAAGAAGAATTATAACAAAAAAAAAGATAAAGAAGAAGTAGAATAAAATGATGATGATGAATGAAAAGAATATGATGATGATGAAAAAATAAATAAGATCACAATGATAATGATGATGATGATGATGATGATGAAGTTGAAGAACAAGGACAAGAAAAAGAAGATGAAGAAGAATAAAAAGGTGATGATGATGATGATTATTATGATGATGAAAAATAAAAGAAAATTAAGAAGAAGATGATGATGATGAACAAAAAGAAAAAGATGTAGATGAAGAATTATAAGAATTAGAAGAAGGAAAGAGGAAGAAAATGATGGTGATTATGAATAAGAAGATGTTGTTGTTGTTGATCAAGAAGGAGATAGGGAAAAAAGAAGAAGATGATGAAGAACAAGAAGAAAAAGATGAGGAAGAACATGAAGAAGAAAATATGATAATGAAAATAAATAAGAATATGAAGAAGAAAAATGAATAAGAAGAAGAAAAAGAAAAAGAAGATAATAATGATTATGACGATGATGAAGAAGAACATCATCATGAAGAAAAATTAGAAGATGATGTGGAAGAGAAAGAAGAAGATGATGATGATGATGACTAAGAAGAAGAGGTAGAAAAAATGGAAAAATAAAGAAGAATTTGAAGAAAAAGAATAAAAAGATAATGTTGATGGTGAATAAGAAGAATAAGAAAAAGAAGTAGAAAAAAAGGAATATGATGATGATAGTGATGATGATGATGATGATGATGACAAAGTGGAAGAAGAAGACGATGATGATGACAGAGTGAAAGAAGAAGATGATGATGATGAAATAGAAGAAGAAAAAAAAGAGATAATGATTAAGATTAAGAATAAGATAATGATGATAATGAAGAAGGTTAAAAAGAAAAAAAATAAGTAGAAAAAGAAGAATATGATGATGATGTAGAAAAAAGAAGAAAAATAACTAGAAGAAGAAAATGATGATGATGATGAAAAAGATGATGATGAAAAAGATAAAGAATTAGAATATAAAGAATAAGGATGGTAACAAGTTGAAGAATAAAAAGATGATGAAGAAGTATTAGAAGAAGAAAATAAGAAGAAGAAAATAAAGAAGAAAAAATAGAAGAATACAAAGAAGAAGAAGAAGAATATAAAGAAGAAAAAGTATAAGAATACAAAGAAGAAGAAGAAGATGGTAATGATGATAATGATGATGATTAATCACTTAAAGAAAAAGTAGACAAAAAATGAAGAATAAAAAGATAAAATATATTAAGAAGAATATAAAGAAAAAGAAGTAGAAAAAAACAAAGAACAATAATAATAATAATTAGAAGAAGATGATGATGAAGATGCTCATGATGAAGAAAAAGAAGAAGATGATGAAGAAAAAGAATAAGAAAAAAAATATGATGATGATGAATAAGATGATGAAGAAGGAGAAGAGAATAAGAAGAAGAAGCAGAGGGTGAATAAGAAGAAACTGAAGAAGATGATGGTGATGAAGAGAAAGAAGATGACAAAAAATAAAAAAAAAAAGATATAGAAGAAAATGGTTTTAATAAAGAAGAGCAATAAAAAAATAATGAAGAAAAAAAAAGATAAAGAATAAGAATAAGAATAAGAAAAAGAAGAAGATGATGATGATGATGAAAATAAAAATAAAGAATAAGAAGAAAAAGAAGAAGAAAAATATGATGAAACAAAAAAAATGTTGATGATATTGATGAAAAAGAATTAGATGAAGAATATGAAGAAAAAAAAGGTGAAGACTGAGAAAAAGAAGAAGAAAACAAAGAAGTAGAACAAGAATAAGCTGAAAAAGAAGAAAAAAAAAGAAGATGAAGAAAAATAAGAAAAAGATGATGATGATGAATATGATGATGATAAAGATAAAGATGATAATGATGATGAATAAGTTGAAGAAGAAGGAGAAGAGAAGAAGAAGAAGAATAAGTGGTAGAGGGTCAATAAGATGAAATTGAAGAAGAAGAAGAAAATAAGAAATAGAAAAAAATGGTTTTTTTAAAGAAGAATAAGAAGAAGATAATGAAGAAGAAGAAAATGATGATGATGAAGAAAAGAAATAAAAAGTTGAAGAAGAAAAGTAAAAGAAGATGATGATGAAAAAAAAATGATGATAATATTGATGAAAAAGAAGAAAATGAGGAAGATGAAGAAGAAGAATGCAAAAACGAAGAAGAGGAAGAAGTAGAGCAAGCAAGAGATAAAAAAGAAGAAGAAAAAAGAAGAAGAAGAAGATGATGATGATGAATATGATGATTGATGATGAAGTTTAAGAACATGAATATAAAAAAAGAAGAACAAGAAAAAGAATTTGATGATGATGATGATGATGAACAAGAAAAATAAGAAGAAGAACAATAAGAATAAGAAAGAGAATATGAGGAATAAGATGATGATGACAAAGAAAATGATGAAGAAGAAAAAAAAATAGAAGAAGAAGAATAAGAAGAAATAGATGTTAAAGTTGAAGAAAAAGAAGATGATGTAAATAAGAAGAAGAAGAAGAAGAAGAAATGGAAAATGAATAAGTAGAAGAAAAAGAAAAGTAAAAGTAGAAGAAAGATAAGTAGGAGGAGGGGAAGAATACAAAGAAGAAAAAAAAGAAAAAGAATAAAAAATAAAAAGATGATGATGGTGAATAAGATGATGATGATGACAAATAATAAAAAAAAGTTGAATAAAATTAAAAAGAAGGTGATAATGATGATGAAGTCAATGAAGATGATGGAGAAGAAGAAGAAAAAAATTGAATAACAAGAAGCAAGTGGTGAAGAAGAAGACAATGATGATGAAGAAAAAGAAGAACAAGATGAAGAAAAAAGAAGAAGAATAATAATAATAATTATTATTATTATATAAATAAGAAGAGATAGAAGAATAAGAAGTAGTAGTATTAGAAGAACAAGAGGCTGATGATGGTGAAGAAGAAGATGAAAATGATTATGAAGAAGAAAAAGAAGATAATAATAAAGAAGAAAATGATTATGATGAAGATGATAAAGATGAAGATGATGATGATGATGCTGATAGTAATAATGAAGAAGAAGAAGATGATGATGGTAATAATGAAGAAGAAGATGATGATGATGGTAATAATGAAGAAAATGATGATGAAAAAGAAGAAGAAAATGAAGAGGATGAAGAAGAAGATGATAACGAATAAGAAATAAGAGAAGATGATGATGATGAATAAGATTATGAAGATGATGATGATGATAAATAAGATTATGAAGAAGATGAAGATTATGATAAAGATGATAAAGGGGTAGAATATGAAGATGTTGATGAAGAAGAAAAATAATAAAAAGAAGAAGAATTAGAAAGGAAGAAGACGAAAAAGATAGAAAAAGAAGAAAAAAATGATGATGATAAAAAAGAAGAAAAAGAATAATAATAATAATAATAATAATAATAAGAAAAAGACAAGGAACAAAAAGAAAAAGATGAATAAGAAAAAGAAGAATAAGAGAACAAAAAATAAGAAGAAAAAGTACAAGATGATGAAGAATAAGAAGGAGGAGAAGAAGAAGAAGAAGAAGATCAAGCAGATAAAGATGATGATAATGATGAATAAGAAGTAGAAGATGATGATGATGAAGATCAAGAAGATGATGATTATAATGATGAACAAGAAGATGAACAAGAAGAAGAACAAGAAGCAGAAGAAGATAATGATGATGAATAAAAAAAAGAACTAGGAGAAAACAAAGAAGAAGAAGAAGAAGAAGAATGGGAAGAAGAAGAAGAAGGGGAAGAAGAAGAAGAATATGAAGAAGAAGATGAAGATGAAGAAGAAGAAAGGGAATAAGAAGAAAAAGAAGAAGAAGGAGGAGGAGAAAAAAATAAGAAAAAAAAATTAGAATAAAAATAAGATGATGATGATGATGAGGATGAAGTAGAAGAATAAGAAAAAAATAAAAAGAAGAATAAAAATAAGAAAAAGAAAAAAAAGATGAAGATTATGATGATGTGATGATGAAGAAGAATAAGATGATGAAAATGAAAATGAAGAAAAAAAATATGAAGTAAAAGAAGAAGAAGAAGTTGATGATGATGATGATGAAAAGAATAAAAATGAGAATAAAAAGATGAAAAAGTTGAAGCAGAAGATGATGATGATGAAAAAGAAGAAGAAGAAGAAAAAAAAAAGAAAATGAAGTAGAATAAGAAGAATAAGAATATGAACAAGAATAAGAAGTATAAAATAAGATGATGGTGAAGGAGAAGATAAAGAAGAAGAATAAGAAGTAGAAGAAGAAGTAGATAATGATGAAAAATAAAAAAAAGAAGAAGAATAAAAAGAATATAATGATGATTAAAAAGAATAATAATAATAATAAGAAAAAAATGATGGTGGTGGTGGTGACGATCATGATGAAGAAGAAATATGAGATAATGAAGAAGAAGAACAAGAAGAATAAAAAAAGAATAGGGATAAGAAGAAAAAGATGATGATGATGATGAATTAGATGAAAAAATGATGATAAGGAAGAAGAAGATAAAAAAGAAAAAGATGATTATGAAATGAAGAAAAAAAAATAAATATAAGAAAAAGAAAAAGAAGATGAAAAAGAAGAATATGTTGATAATGATGCTGATAAAAAAATAAGAAGAAAAAGAAAAAGAAGAAAATAATGATGATGTTAATGAAGAAAAAGAATAAGAAAAGGTAGAAGAACAACAATAAAAACAACAAGAAGAATAAGAAGAATAAAAATAAAAAAAAAATAAAAAAAAAGTAGAATAAGAGACAAATAAGATGAAGAAAAATAAGAATAAGAAAAATAAAACAAAGATGATGATGAAGAAAATGAAAAAAGAAGAAGAAGAATAAGAATAATAATAATAATAATAAAAGAAGAAAAAAAATTATGATGATGATGATGATGAATGAGATGGTGTAATGAAGAAGGTAAAGATGAAGATGAAGATGAACACGAAGATGAGTAAAAAGAAGAAGAATAAGAAGAAGATAATGAAAAAGAATAAAAATTATAAGATCAAGAAAAATAAGAAGAAAAAGTAGAAAAAGAAGAATAAGAATAAGAAGAACAAGAAGAAGAATATGATGATGGTGAAAATGATGTAGAAGAAGAAAAAAAAGATGATGATGATGAAGAATAAGAAGAAGAATAAGAAGAACAAGTAGAAGCAAAAGAAGAAGAAGAAGAAGAAGAAGAAGATGATGATGATGATGATGATGAAGGAGAACAAGATGATGGTGATGTTGACTATGAAGAAGAAGAAAAAAATGATGATGATGAAGTACAAAAAGATGAAGAAGAAGAAGATGATTATGAAGAAAAATATGAAGAAGAAGTAAAAGAAGAATAAGATGATGATGATGAATTAGAAGAAGAAAAAGAAAAAGAAGAAGATGATGATGATATGATAATGAAGAAGAAGAAGAAGAAGATGATGATGATGATGAAGCTGATAAAGATGATGATGGTGATGATGATGATGAATATGATGATGAAAAAGAAGATGGATAATGAGAAGAAGATGATGATGATGAAAAAAAAAGAAGAAAAAAAAGAATAAGATGAAGTAGTAGTAGTAGTAGTCGTCATAGAAGGATAAAAAGAAGAAGTAAAAAAGCAGTAAAAGAAGAAGATGATGATGAAAAGATTAAGAAGAAGAATTAATATAATAATAATTATAATAAGATGAATAAAAATAAAAATTAAAAAATAAAAAAAAGAAAAAGATGCTGATGAATAATAATATGATATGATGATGAAAAAGAAGAAGAAAAAGATGATGATGATGAATAAAATTATGATATGATGATATAAATGAAGAAAAAGAAGTATAAGAAGATGATGATGCTGAAGAGGAACATGAAGAAGGTGAAACTAATGATGATGAAGAAAAATAAGAAGTTTAAATAGATGAAGAATAAGAAGAAGATGATGATGATGAATATAATATTGAAGAAAAAGATCAAGAAGAAATAAAAGATAATGATGATGCTGAAGAAGAAGAAGAAAAGTATGAAAAATAAAAAGAAAAAGAAAAATTAGATGAAGAAGAAGAAAAAGATGATGATGATTATGATGATGAAGAAAATGAATTAGAAGAAAAAAAGATGAACAAGATAAAAAAAATATGATGATGATGATGAATAAGAAAAAAAAATGATGATGAAGAAGAAAAATAAAAAGCAAAAAAAAGAAAAAGAAGAAAAGTTGGAGTATTATAGTTGAATAAGTTCACCATAATTGAAAAAAAATGTAAGCTCTCTTGAGGATGTATGACACCCAAAAATATAAGAGAAGAGGACCTAGAGAAATCACCATTTTGTATCCACATGAAATGGCGAACTTGGATCTTATTTTTAAAATGGATGAAGCTAATAGAATATAAAGGAAGGGATATGTGTTTCAACTTAAAATAAATGTCTTGATACATTAGCATCTAATAATGAGAAATCATGAAACCTTTTCATATGGAGGTTATGTGAGTGGGCCATTGAATGTTAAGCAAGCTACAATATTCAAGATAGATTAAGTTTTAATTTTCAACAATCACGAATAGAAAAGAAGTCATCTTTGGAATAAAGCATGGCCCATTTGACATAATGACATCATTTTTTCTAGGCATGGCCATGCCACTATGTTATTCCAGACATGGCACGGTATAACTTTTATGTCACGCCAGGCATGACACGAGAATAATCTAGCCGGCTCATAATGGCACTATGGCATGTCCAAGGGCAGCATCATGTCAGACCATATCATACCAGGCTGGCCAATTAACCAGCTTAAATAGCTAGCTTATGTGGTCGACCTATTTCAATTGCTCAAATAAGCAAGATCTAGCTTATGTAGCTAGATTTTTTTTTATTATAACCTACCTAGTCAGTCAGTCACCTGATAAGATTTGACCCATGATCCTTAGCCAGACCCAGGTTCGTGGATGTCTAGGCCAGTCACCCGTGAATCATGCTTTTAAGCCAGGCACATGGGTCATGCCTAGACTGACACGAAGCATAGCTCATGCTAGCCAAACATAGTATGATTTGTGCCATGGGGTGACACGGCCTAGGACTAGGCATGGTTTTGGACTATGTTGTGTTGGGCCATGCATGGTTGATTTGGGTTGTGTCGCGGGCCATTCCTCGACTACCCAGCCCAAGTGACACCTCAACTTCATAACAAAATTTGATAAAGATAAATAATAACCAAGAAAATTAGATGGGGAAGCTTGAAGTGAGATTAGATCACATGAGTTTAATAATGTGGAATATAGGAATCAAATTTTAAAAATGCCATTAATGATGATGTAAAATGAGTTAATGAACAACCAAATGATTCTAACGCAACTCCAAAGAATTGCTCATCTATATTGCTTCAAAGTGGGTAAGAACTACAAGGATGATACATTGAGCAAGAATATTCTAGAACTTCTAGAAGATCATAGCACTTAACAAAGCTACAATTCCATTGAATGTGCAATCCCAAATATCACACCTCGATGCAAATGAATGAACTGATGAAATAGATGAGCGGATGGATGTCACCCTAGGCCTTGAAGATATAAAATGAATCAAAATAAAGCTAAGAGTAAATATTTGATGAATCTTTCATTTACACAATATTTTAGAAATGTAAAATTGGATGAATACTTCGACAAGTTTCTCTATATAATTTAGAAACAAGAAGTGACTATACCATTTGTTGAAGCTCTAGCCAAAATTCCAAATTATATGAGTTTATGAAAATTATCATGAGTAGTAAAAAGAAGTTGAAAATATATAAGACCATAAATATGATCGACAAGCATAGTGAAATTATTTAAAGAATACTTATAAGTAAATTCAAAGACTTAAAAAGTTTTACTATACTTTATACTATTGGAGACTATATATTTCGGAAAACATTATGAGACTTGGGGTCAGGTGTCAATTTGTTGTCTTTTTCAATTAGCTAAATATTAAATCTCATAAAAATTATTCCAACATATTTCTCACTCCAAATGAATGATCAAACTATCAAGAGCTAAGAAATGGTTATGAATGATGTTTTGGTTAAGGTGGGTATCTTTATTTTTCAAGTAGATTTTATTATATTGAATATGGAGAAAGATAATTGTACAGCATTAATTTTGGGATGATAATTTTTGACCACTTAATAAACTTTTATTGATGTCAAGAAAAGGTAATTCACTCTTTGTGTTGGCATGAAGCAAGTTTAGATAATGATGAGATGAGTTGTTGGAGATTAAATAATCTCCTCCGTAATGCAATGTAATAAAAAATAGACTTTTGGTAAAAGAATTTTGTCGAAGACTACTAGCTAGATGATGATAAAAAAGATGATATTGAAGAATAACTTGAGAGCTATGAAAATAATGATGATGATGAAGTTGATGAGGGACGACCATTAAGGAGTTGAAAAATGAAGACAATGAGGAAGATAACTAATATGAAGTTGAAGAATTTTTCGAAGTTGCAACCTCGAAGGAATCTCATACTAACAACTTAAAGGAAGTAAAGAAAATAATTGAGAAAGATCATGTTGAGATAATAACAATGTAGGAGCAAAAGGCCACATTGCAGCTATGCATAGTGTCGTGACTTTGGGGGTATAAAAACAAATTAATCAAGGAAAGCTCAAAGACAAAACCATAGTTGTGAACAACACCACAACTTTGGTGATATATGAAAAAAAGGTTAGGCTAGCACTAAAAAAGAAGTCATGACATTCATGAAAGCCACGACATCCAAAGAAAAAAAGGCCAAAGAAGTAAGTGTAATTGAAGTAAGATTAAGGGAAGAAACAAAAATAGGAGATAAGACATTATACTGAGAAGTTAGCTTGTACAACAGAGATTTCTTTAGGAGAAAAAGAGATATTTATGGCCTAGCTATTCTTGTTAAAAATAATACTACTTGAGAGACAACTCAATGATTTTTATTTTAACATGTATGATGTAATAAACAAATATATTAATCATTTAAATAATTCTATACACCCAACTTCTCATAAGTATAGTTATGCAACTCAAACCCCACTATGATTGTCAATATGACCACTTGAAGTTGCTCAATGATTTTGAAATCCTATGACACTCAAAATTAATCATAGAAAAAATAAATATTTTTCTTTGAGATGAATTAGAGCTTTGTTTATTGAGAGGGAAGTTATTTTTTAAAAATGAATAATAATTTAAGGGTGAGAGTTTGTTTATTATTCACATTATCAAATATTTATGAGTATTTTGATATTTTTATATGATGTATAAGAATGAGAAAATGACATAAATAGATTGATTTCATGACTTCGGAGATTTGGTAGATTTTGATAAATAGTCATGAAATTGATATCTTTCTGAAGGTGTTTGGATAATTGATAGATTATTGAATATCTAATAGCTTCACCATCCATTCTTGGTTGAAATTCTTTTAATTAGTCGTGACAATCTTTATATTTTATGACTCTACCACCTTATTAACATAATTCTTCAATTATACAATACATTCTTTGTGACTAAAATATTATCTTGGAGTTACAACCCTACTTATCTCATAAAAATTAAACTGCTATGATATTAATCTCACATCACAGTAACCAAGTATACCATTCTTGTTAAAATTTATGACCACTTCATAGCCTCATAATTTTATCTTTAATAGGGCTTTGTAGTCTCAAGTTAGAATTATAACCTATTTAGAAAGTCATGACTTTTAAGCTACATATAATTACAAAGCTAAACCTATTTAGGCCAAAGTTATTACAATTATTTAGTATTTTGACTTTCAAACACAAAAATGTATGAAGGGCATTTACTTGAGAATGGTCATTCTTTAAACCCATGACTTTTATGTCCAACCAATTGCTAGTGTCATGGTCTTTTTATAGCATCACACCCACATGATATTGAGAGAAGTCAAGACAAATGCCACATCGACTCCCCGCACCATGCCCAGTTTAGAAACAAGCAAGCCCATTATTTGCTCTACTATCATTCATAGTGTTTTGGCCATGTGATGCACATAAGAGGTGATTCTTGTATCATGCTTGGAATGACATGGGAATTATATTGTGTCGTGTCTGACATGGCATGAGAATTATATAGTGTCGTGTCTGGCATGATGTGGTGGCATGACCATACCTAGAAAAAATGAGCTTTGACAACATGGCACGACCCATTTGGCACCTGTGTTATAGACTACTCAACTATCTTCAAATACATTAAGTTGCACACAATCATCACCCTATGAACAACCTCTGATAGGCAACAAAGAATGAAGTCAAAGTACATGATCAAAATATAAGAGAAACTTGGGTATCTAAAGTCTAAGGATACTTGTATCATTGATATAATATGACTATCATCTACATTAAATAAATAATTTGTATGATTGTATCATAGTTGGTCTCTGATATTCTTGATAACTTTTAGCAAATATCCACATATCTACCTTAATCATCACCATGATTACAATTCATGAGATCAAATACTTGATCAAATTAATGAGTATAACATTTACTAGTCTATCTAAATTTATAATGTCAAATTTGGTTGATTCTGTGAGTAATGATAATTTAGATATAACATAAATACACATGATAGGAATCTCATTATCACATCATTATTTCCTTCATGTTATCTAATATATCATATACTTTATTAATTAATTTAAGATTGATATCAATTATAGAAATAATAAATATTAAATTAATGAATACATCTTTTTATTAAATAAAATAAGTTATACAAGCCTAAAAGATGATCAACGTTAGATTAAATCTCTAATGGGAAGAACAAAAGAAAAAAAGTGTTGTGAGACTTCGTCTTTAGGTAATTATGTTATAGAAGTGATTTTATCATCTTTTGATTCTTTGTTATTGGATATTAGTTGTGATTTCACATTTGTGTTATTATAAAGGATCTAAGAAATAATCGATCATTAACTAAAGATGATGTAGGCCTATGTGTTGAAAATTGAGCAAGGGTTGTTGGTTTTGCTATAGGAACTTACTATTATTTTCTATCATATGGACTTGTTTTGGATTTGGAAATAGTTATTATGTTTCTACTATGAAGAATAATATTTTTTTTCATGTCTTATTTGTACAAAGTTGGATTTGAATTAATAATCAAGAATAACATTTTCTTCATCTACAATGGTAATGTCTAAAATAGGAGTGCTCACTTATTAAATGACATATATGTCCAAAATTTTGCAGATTTTTTTCTAGTGAGAGTTAAAGTAGGAAATCTCTATGAGGACCCCTAGATGGCTTCGATAGCAATTTTATCTTCTTCAAATAACTTATAGTACTCTCTATCACTAATAAGGAAACAACTCTTGATAGCTCTCCATGTATAACCACTGCTCTTGTAGTGCATGCACTATATTTAGGATTATATTGCTCTATCTATAGTATTACTAATGCTTCCTCTGCCTTTAAGATATGATATATGAGATGTATTTTTTAGTAGATCTTTTTCTATGTCACATATACTACATTCTCTGATGATGGATTTCTTCTCTAAAGGGAAAGACTTGATCAACCAAAATATATTTAGGAAGCATCATAAAACTATCAGGTATAAAGTACAAAAATAGTATGCTGCGAAGCCATTTCCATCAATCTCGCTCTCTAAATCCCATCCGTCTATGTTAGGAATACCTCTAAAAACTACATGCTAGCTATGTGAAGTGAGCAAAATGAGTAGTGAGTCACTTTGGATCCTACATGCTTATCAATGTGAAAATATAAAGAACAAATCTATCTCAATAAAAATAACACATATAAATTAATAGATGAGAATCTATCTATGATAAGCCTTCTTTCTCTCATCACTATGAAGCAACTTTGTTTGGTGATCATGTTTTTCCTAAGTAAAGAATAACATTAGAACTCTAATAGTTCATTATGTATGATTCTATATCCTAAGTCTCCAAAAAGTAATAACCATAACTTTACTTCCTACATCAATCCGTGTGTATGTGTGCGTGTGAGCCACACTATACTACACAATCTCTTATATAATGTCAAGAATAGGTTGATTTTACTTACATAAAAAATGAGTGACATGATTGTTTACATTTCCCTTGCACACAACATGCATGAAATTATCCATGTTTTGTGGACACGATACTTCTTATCATGCATGCATGCCACACACAAATACACT
This sequence comes from Sapria himalayana, assembly GCA_029783825.1. Taxonomy (NCBI): domain Eukaryota; kingdom Viridiplantae; phylum Streptophyta; class Magnoliopsida; order Malpighiales; family Rafflesiaceae; genus Sapria; species Sapria himalayana. The sequence goes on along the minus strand of JAREIK010017964.1, from coordinate 1,014,739 downwards.
CCTCTCTCTCACCCTCTCTCACTCTCTCTCTCAGTCTCTCTCTTTCTCTCTCAGTCTCTCTCTCTCTCTCTCTTTATCTATTTATGTATCTATTTATTTATCTATCTATCTATCTATCTAGAATTTTATTTGATGCCATGTTAAATCCATAATAAAAAATCATGTAATATTAATAATGGGAATAAATACATCCACAACCCTAGCACAAATAAAATTTATTGGTCATCCCACATGTTGGGTGCTAGCATCAAAAATATTAAATATAACAAGATAAAATATAAATTATCAATGGTAATAAATAAATAACAACTTAAATTTAACAATACCACTTCTTTTTCTTTTATTTTCTTGAGAATGATTACTAATTCAAATCCATATTATTTGAATAACACATGACTATTCCAAAATTGGATCATAACATATTTGAGTTAGGTTTACCTAAATTAATAATAATACCAATTTGACAAACATGTAAATAAATTTTCAACATACATTTGAGTGCAAAAATTAGTAAGGGCATCAAAGGGTTGAATTAACTCTACTTATATATAGAGGTGTTCAATGGGCCGGGCTAGCAGAGCCCGTTTTTTTCCCAATCAGGCTGGCAAGCTATGCCTAGCACGACACAATTCCTTGGAGGGCAGGCACGGCATGGGCTCGCAGCCCGAAATCCTCTCAAGTTTGGGGCGGTTCGAGTCGACTGATTTAGGTCGAGTCGGTCATTTTTTAAAAAAATTAGGGTTTCGAGCAACACACCACCGTGCAACCATTGCCCGTCAGGAGTTCGCCGCATTGTCCCCCAATTGGGCATCACTCTATGCATGGTCACCCTTACCGTGCCCACGTGCCAGACACTCATGTCGTGCTAGACATGGTACACATGCCGAAAACTCTCAGCACGTCATTGCATGATTCACGCAGAGGGTGCAATCGGCACCATGCCATGCCAAGCTAGGCATGCCTGAAATGGGTTGGGATTCAGGCTAGGATTCAGGCCGAGCCCAGGCCACCCGACTTGTTTGAGACATATACTTATATACCATATACATAATTTTCTAACAAGCTTTTAGGATTCTTTCTCTTATTTTAATATCTATAACTTCAAACTCAATGAGAGTTTAAATGCCAAACTTGGTGAGAAAACCCACAAGTATTTTATTCCACCAAAATTTATCTCTCTTCTACTTTGGGGGAAGTAATGTACATTTCTAACTAATGAGATTGCTCATTATTTTTCAAAATGAAATGATTATATTCGGACAAATAAAACTTTCAAACTATTGAAAGTTTTTGACTCATCCAATTTTTGATATGAAGCTACATGAGTTAACATTTAACCTTAAAAATTTTTAAATGTATACTACAAATAATTATTAAGATTTCAAAATAAATGTAAACGTAGAATAGTGTGTGGGTAGGCTGTTTCTCACCCACTACAAAATATTCTTTCTCATTTACATAAGTTTGGTTAGTGCATACATGAAATTCATAAAATATATGATTTGCCAAACTAATTCATAGTCATGCCAAATTCATGACAATGCAAACATGGTAATCCAAGTCCACATCAAATTAAATCACATATTTACAATTACTAAACATCATGTACATTAAAGGTATTACATTCCAAGATAATAAACATTGCATAATAAAAATTGCATAATAAACATTCCAAGATAGAAATCCCATGCTTCAAATTTTTACCAATGATTTGAGACTTGGTTTTTTTGGGCTATTGGACATATTCAATTATGGATCATCTACTATTGATGTTTTATAAAATATGTTAGTTCATACATCAAGATAATAGATAGTGAGTAAAACTTAGCAAGCCCAACCAATAAGGTTACAAACAAATTATACATAAATTAATTCTTTTAAAATAATTAGAAATCCACTTGTTTTTAATTTTCGGGTATATAAAGTATACTTGGGAATTAAAAAGATTTATTATGGTTGAAGCTCCAATTTATCAAAGACTCTTCACATGTGTTTTATCATCAAGCAATTAATATACTTCATAAATATTTCACAAGAATATGATAACCATTTCATTGCCACAATTCAACCTTTGTTTAAAAAATCAAAATTATAAGCTCGCAAATCCCTTTTCTTATCAACTCAAAGAATTTCAGTAAACCTTGCCTTCACATATTTGTGTGATCTACAACGGTCGGAGCTCAATTACCATATCATTGTCACTACACTTTTCCTAAGCCCACTTGGGTTGGATGTAAAATAAGATATATCATTATTTATCATTACATTGGGACCCTCTAAGGCTAGATCCCACTAATAACCATGGTCACCAATTTATCAAGATTCATAATATTTTCATATGAATTCATCATTACTTCGAAAGAAAAATCACAACATTGCAAACTTGTAATGAAAATGCCAAAGTTTTTTTTTTTGAATATACAAAGTGAATATAAGATAGAACATTATTTTTCCAAGCAATACCAACCTCTAGATGCAAAATACCTATGTAAACAAATAAAATTTTATCTCATGATTTTTTAGAGGTTGGAATAAAATGGTGCTATGAATGGCATTTTAGTGTGCATTATGAACAAAACATCCAAGATAATTATTTTATGTTTAAAGTTCCAAATTGTTTTATTTTCAAATTAGATTTTTTATCCAAATGTGTTGTTTTAAACTAACATTATTCTTTACTTTTCTCGTTTTGTTAAAACTTTCCATACGCCTCAAAATGCTTGCACACTAATACTTGAACACGTGTACACTAACAAAAAAAGCATGACTAGTAGTAGAAAATGAGCTAGGTTGCATTGCCCAACATGTGGCACAAATTATAAATACTAAAGCCAAGCACAATAAGGTCCACCTTTGAAAATAGTGCTAACAATTCTAGGACTGGAGGGGATGCATGCATGTTATCCATGCATGCTGCACAACATGACCCAACATGCAAATCTTTATGGGCCAAATTTGGCCTAGGTCCCATGCATGATTGATAAAATTGTTGCCAGGCGTCAAAGAGTTTTGAACCCATGACTTGATCACATTGAATGATGTCATGGTTCTTTTTACAAAAAAAAAAAATTCTTGTCATGTATTTGACATTCCATATACCTAATTTTTTGGGTGATTCAACATTTATTTATTATTATGATTATGCTTATTTGAGTATTTATTAGAAAAAGTTTACCGAGTATCTATTTTTAGGAAACTTTAAAAATATTATTGAAATCGTAGCTATTTTTCGTGAAATTTGTAGACTTGGTAGAGAAAAGGTTTGGAAGGAATGAAACGATAAATAGTTATGATATTTTTTGTAATTACTTGGGTATACCTTCCAAATATTATTGGGTAGTTATGACATCCTTTCTTGGTCATAACAATACAAAACTAGTCTTTATAAGTTTTGTATGTCACAACACTATAAATGAGTTGTATAATATTTTCTTTACCATGCAATACAACATTCATGTCTTTAATATTTTCTTTGCCATGCAATACAACATTCATGTCTTTAATATTTCCTTTGCCATGCAATACAACATTCATGTCTTTAATATTTTCTTTGCCATGCAATACAACATTCTGTCTTTAATATTTTCTTAGAGTTTCAGTAGCATTATCTCAAACAAATGTTAATCATGATATTATTTTATGTCGTCACAGTCAAATACCCTATTGGTATAATTAATCATAGAAATTTTTAGTTCCACACCTTATTAATTACAAAGAAAACATACTAAGTCTTTGTGTCATAGTATTATTTTTCTTTACAATGTTTGTTTTGGAAAGCATATACTTTGGTAGTGATATTTTTTGCATTGTGAGTGTGTCTCATGATTGATTTATTATCATCTACCATAGTCGACATGCATAAACTTATGATATTAAAAAAATTCTAAATTTTTGTTGTAAATAGCATCAATATTATCAACATTCTAATTATACTATTTCTACAAACATGAATATTATTACAACATATCATTAAAATTCAAGTGCAAAACTCCAATGTTAGATCATATAATTTAGCCTGATATTAAAGAATAATTTGTGCAAGATATTTTAGTGAGATCTTATGGAATTGATAGCTTTCAATGACATCCCTAGTGAGGATCTGAGTCTAAAAACCATATCTCAAATAATTATTACTCTCATCTACCTTGGATAGATCTTGGAAGTCCTTCTGCCTAGAATTTGTGTGCTCTTGGCTTGTAATCTAATTCTCTCTTTTTTTTATTTTGATTTCTTTTAAGTGTTTCTTAAATGCATCGAGGATCTATTTGATTATTTAAGCTAGAAGTCACAGTACTAGCTTTAATTGCAACTTTATTATCTCATTTAATCTCTTTTTGGAATATAAAATTCATGGTAGAAAGGTTTGCCACTACTAAAGTAACTCTTCTATGGAGCACAAAATCATAAGCGAGGAATGACTTAGACTAAGATAAATTCTCTCGAGAATACAAAGTCATGGTGTTGGGAATGTCAATGCCTTGTAAATTTTCCTCTTGAGTATAAAGTCATGCTGTGAATGACCGTGACATTGGTGTTTACTCATTAGAACATAATGTTGTAGTGGGTAGAAATGATGTGATTGGATTAATGCTCTATAGAGCACAAAATCACAACAAAAAATATTACCGTGACTTATTTTACTCGGTATTTTTGCATCGTATCAACTATCTCTCAGTATTGGAAATATCACAACTTCTTGTTCTAACTGGATACTTGAATGTCAGAATATTAAAATAAGGTTGTAGACATTGTTATTTTTTAGATATAGCATAATAATAATTCTATAAAAATGTAATGGCTATAAAGATAGTGTTGCATAGTAAAAATAATATGATAAATTTGTGATAAAGTTATCACGTACAAAGATTATCGTGATTAATTTTATAGAGTTACATTTAAAAAAAGATAATACAACTATTTCATAGGTTTGTGGAAGGTGTAGCAAAGTCCTGAGATATAAAATGTCATGACTCATTTATTTTTATCTCATCCAAGTTTTTGTTCCACCAAGTGAATTAATTTCATCCAAAATATGTTTAAATTCACTAATATTTATCAAATTTTAATAAAATAGAAATTAAAAAAAATCAATTAAAGTTTAAATACATGGAAACGTATCAATAATTTGATACCAAATGACCCAAAAAAATTGATACGTAACATGCTCTACAATGTCTAGGATAAATATTTGCTTTACAAATATAGTTGTAAGCTTGACCTTGGTCTATTATGCAATAAAAAAGATGGAAAAAGCTTATAGGAAAGCTCAAAACAAGTAGAAAGAATAAAAGCTACTTTCAAGCTCGTGTCTTGCCTTCGTCCTCTTACTTTCAAGCCGTTTGCCCTATCATGAAAGATAGAATAGATTGGCACAAAGAAAATTGTCAATCTGAGTTGGGAAATGAAATTTATAGGTCCCCCAAGTTTATTTCCAATGGATCATCAACTTCATGCCAACATGTTATTGATGTTTATGTATGTGAAAGATATGTATGAGTTGGTCATCCAAAATAATTAACTTGGTAGGTTAGCCAGGTTAGTTCTTTTTAACTATGAAGTCACATTTGACTCGCCACCAGCATATAATTCAAAGTAGAAAAAAATTTTGTTTTATGTAGAAAATCGAATAGTAATTTCTCTTTTTTTTTATGTTTATGGGTGTTGATTCTATATAGATTGGTTGATATGCCATGTCTAATACATACCAACTAAAACAAAGACCTCACACTTGCTTAAATTTGAAGTAATATTGTCTTTCCTAAACAAGTTTTATATAAATTAGGTCCTATGGCTTATATATAGTACATCATCAACATTGGGATGATATCCACCGAGATTAGATGTTTATTTAGATTTAGGTAAAGTACGTAAAATGTCCACTATTGGTTTACTCATTGACAACATAGAGTGTGCAATCCTTACCACATCTTTCACCTATTTAGCTTGATTCACTACACATGTGATCTTGTTAATGGTAGATACTTTAAGTTCAAAAACTCTTTGATTTTACCAATGCCACAACCATCAACATCCCAAAGAAAATAATGCATTCCATTGAAGAGGAATACCTTTCATTTTCCTTTTTATCACATTATTGGTCAACCATTCTCTACACTCGAAAAAAAAATTCATTCTATTTATTCAAAGGAAGCAAAACCTTCCAAAATGGCATTTCATATGGATAGTCTCACAACACATACACTACATATTCGAGACTAATTTTGCAACCTTCACATCTACTATCATTGGCAACCCTCTCTTAACACTAATACCAATGGTCATGAATTTATCCCTAGCTACTAGCCAAAGAAAAGCAAGAATTCATTAGGGTACTTGGACTTTCCAAATTTGTTGCCACCCTTTTTCTTCCCTTTCCTCATCTAACTAGAGTAAAATTCCAATATTTTATAGGCCTACTTCATCGTAAAATTTTCATCGGTCACCAAAGATCTACTTAATGGCAAAAATATGTTTCAAAATCTCAATTAAAATTAAGTGCTCAAATTCGAATCATCTCCAACCTCTATTATCCTCATATTAAGCTATAATGAGATTAGATTAGTCTATGAACAAAATTTCCAACTATATAAGAGGTTTATCAATAACCAACATATCTGTCTAAACAAACATCACCCCAAAATAAAAAACCTAACCTAGCTGAAAGCTTTCCTAATATAGAGGCACCCGTAATGACTCATTTGAAGAAAAATAATGAATCCTTAAATTTAATCGAAGAACAAGGGTTGTTGTATAATCGAATAATGATTCTGATGCCTCATAATTCATTCTTAATGATGGCGATACTCAGTGCACTCTATACGGTAAGATCTCGACTGAATCACTTCAGCTTCTTCCCAAAAATAATTGCAAAAATAGAAAATTATCACATAATAACTGAAGTCATAATGGATTTGATAGGAATATCCATGATTTTGATAAAAAATGAGTTTTTTAACCAAAATTATTATGTTAAAGTGTTGGTTATACATACTGATAATTTCAAAACTAGAAATCAAGGGTCAAACATGCATTTTGTCGAAAACTCCATTGATAATGAGTTACATTTGCACCATGTTGATGAATTCTATAATAATAAAGAGTTTTTTATGAACGATGTGGTAAGGGAAGAATATGCTCCACGTTATTTACTTAATTCTAATGAAATTTGAAAAAATAACAGTAGAGAACTACCAATTATGAATAGATTGAATATTAATATTAGTATGAATATTAATTCTAGACCTTTTACCATATTGGGTCTATTCAATACATCTAAATGTACTAGTACTAAATTTATTTTTTGACCACTTACCGTAATCAAGATATACTCATTGAAATCTAGTACTATAATCTTACTGATTGAATGTCCGATTCTATTTTGATAATGTACAACAAACTTATATTTCATGAGTAATGAAAATTTGATCTTCATGCATAAGTCAATCTTTACACATTGAATCACCTATAAGCAAAATTAAAGAAAATATATTTTTACAATTCAGCTCCTTACAAAAAAGATTATTTTAAAAAATAAGAAAAATGATGCAAATCAAGAAAACAATCATAAATGATTTTTAATATAAACTATTTTAACAATCTCTCACTTAAACTAGAACCATGGTGCCACATGTCTAATTCAAATCCCTTCAACATGTCTGTCAAATACTATAGTTGGAAGAGTCTTCGTAAAAGGATCTATCAAGTTGTTTGTCGATGTCACTTATCATTTCTAAGTTTTAAAAATAATCATAAATGGAGTTTAGTATAAACTAGTTCTAACAATCATCTACTTAGACTTAAACCATGATGCCACATGTTTGACTCTGATCCCTTCTACATGTATGTCAAATAATTTAGATGGAAGCTTATTATTAGATGATACTTATGCTCGATGTGTTTTTCCTTTTTATGGGTTTTAGGTTTCTTTGAATTTGCAATTGCTCCACTATTATCATAATAAATTATAATATGCAATTGCATACAAAAAATGACCCTTATATTCATTAGAATATTTCTGAGCTAGATAGCCTCCTTGGTTGCTTTTGAAGCTGCCACATTCTTAACTTTTATGGTGGAATCAACAATATAAGATTGTTTGATACTTCTCCAACTTATGGTTCTATTTCCCAAGATAAACACATAATCCATGCTAATTTTATTAAATCCATTTCTAATTAGCAATTTGAATATGGATACCCTATAGGTACAAGATTATCTGCTTGGTACATAAATATATAATCTCTAGTTCTTTTTATATATTTTATTATCTTAGATTAGATTGAAATTTACTTACCATACCAACAACATCATATATTTTGGGTCATGTGCAAAATATTGCATATACGAGGATTCCGACTACATTTTCTCTCTTTGGGTGTTTTGAAATACTATTTCTTTCATAAAGTGATTCCATATCTGAAAAGAAGAAAACTTTTCTTGGAATTTTGCATACTAAATCTAGTCAATATTTTATCAATATAAATAAATTGAGATAATCTCAATATTCTTCACTTGTAATCACACAAAAGCTTAATCTCAAGAATGTGAACAACTTCTCTCAAGTTTATCATATCAAATTGACTAGATAACAAGTCATTAACTAAATATAATGAGCCTTACATCATTACCAATGAGTAATATATCATTAATATATAATATAAATAATACCATATTATTATCATCTTTCTTTATATTCATACAATACTCTTCTTGAGATTGATCAAAGTCATAAGACTTGATGACTCGATCAAGATGAGTATTCTAAGATCTAGATGCCTTTTTTAGTCCATAAGTGGACAAATTCTAATTACACAACATATGTTCTTGAATTTTTTCTACGAAACTATCTAGTTGCATCATATAGATGTATTCTTCAAGATGTTCATTTTGAATATGATATGGAGTAATTACAAAATGATGTACCCATAATTATATGAAAACTAGAATATATTTTTTTCTCCTAGCTTATTCGATTCCATGGAACATCTTCTGATCTACTTGTTTTATGAATCCATGATAACATAACCCGTGCAATACAGATAGATGTATCCATTTGAGAGGTTATATAATTTTCATTTCTTCATCTAAAAATTTAAATGTATCTGATAAATAAATATTATTGTAATGAAGATATTTATGGATATATAATCCATGATAACTAAAGTAAAAGGATCAATATATAATGGCTACTTGGTTGAAAAAGCTTTGGCATTTTGTGCACACTACTCTAGGTCACACTTATATAATTTATATTGCAAAATATCACCAAATAATAATTATGGTATGAGGGATGGATTAGAAAAAATGATATACTTTTTATTTTCACCCATGCAACCTAGTCCTTCATTCTAATCACAAGTATATAATTTTTCATTTTGGTTTGAAATTAATTTAGCATATCACATTATATAAGCATCATTTTTTTAGGTATATTTTCTATTATCAAAGATATGTAATAGACAAATAAAGATTCTTCCAAAATGGTCATTATAAAGTTTATAGATGTATCTCGTATTTTATATAAATGAATACAAATTTTATACTTTTTAACATGGTTCAAATAGAGCTATAATGAATAATGATGCATGTATTAAAAGGGTTTAACTTTAAATACCTAATATTGACTTTAATGGTCAATTGATTGAGATTCTATACTCGAAGATTCATGCTTTGCCAAATAAGAAGACAATTATGTTTAAGTGTGAATGGTTTGATCCTATTCCAAATTTGGGTACTAGAATTCAATATCGATATCACCTTATGAATGTATACAATAAAAAATATTATCATACATACGAGTCATTCTTTCTTGGGATTTAAGCAAAATAAGTATGTTACATAACTTATCCAACAACAATAAGAAATGCTTGTCTTCGGTAGGCCATTATTTGTGTAACCACTTTTAATGGGTTTTCACTATGGCCTAAAAGAGATGACAAAAATCTTTTATGGGTAAAAATGTTAAACTTTCCAATACATCTCTGTAACCCCATTGGAATAGGAAAGGCTACAAGTTGTATAAGCAAATCCTTGTACATGGATAAGTTGACATCTAATCTATCAAGAATAACCAAAGCCAGTGTGCTTGTGGAGATAGACCTAGATGAGGAGTTGCAACATGAAATCTAATTGAATCTTTCAAATGATTAAAGAATAATACAACTAGTTATCTATAAACAATTATCCCTATATTGCAGAATATGTTTGATTTCTAGACATATTGCAAATAATGGTAGAAGGAAGAAGAAAATGAATATCTCGAAGGATACATACTCTTCTCAGACTCCTTGCAGCAAGGAGTCCTTGGTAAAAAGTTCTCAGATTGTTAAAAAACTTACACAAAGTTCAAATGAGTCCTTCTTAGAAGAGGGACACATAAACTTTTCAGTGGAGGAGAAAATGTATGAAGAGCATGTACCAGGCAGAATGGAGGCTACAACTGACTACCAAAGTGAAAGCCAACAAGGGATGAACTAACATGAAGCATATATTCAAACTGAGGGAATGATAGAATAACAACTAGACCAAAATGGCCCAGCAAATGACAAAGAAAACTTTAGCTTAGTCAAGAGAAAGAAAAAGAGGATGGACCTCCCATAAAGATGGTTCATCTCTTAATCTTAGAAATAAAGAAGGAATGAAAAGCAAACAGTAAAGAGGTGCCCCCCTAATATGGACTAGGATAAAGATGTTGAAGAAAAACCCAACTCCTTAATAAATAAGGTAGAAAATAAAGCATATAATTTTTTTTTGCTCTTTTTCTACAATTTTTATGTATGTAATGGAACAATGGATGTTGGAGTTTTGAAGGTTGGCTTGAAGAGTGCAATTGGATGCACTCCTCATACATTATAAATAGAATTGTCGGAGAGGTAAGGGTACCTCTAGAGAAGATGATGATGTGGTGGTGGATGCATGCTACAAGGAAGAATAAGCTCATATATTGTAGATAATTGTAGAAGGAAGGTAAAAATGGATATCTCGGAGGATACATACTCTACTCTGACTTCTAGAAGCAAGGAATCCATGGTAAAAAGTTCTTAGATTTCTAAAAAACTTCTACAACATTCAAATGAATCCCCTTTAGATGAGGGACAAATAAATGTTTCAATGAAGGAGGAAATGTATGAAGAGCAGGTACCAAGCAGGATGGAGGCCACATTTGACTGCCAAGGTGAAAGCCAACAAGGGGTGAACTAGCATGAAGCAGATAACCAAACATAGGAGATGATTGAACAAAAACCTGACCAATTTGGCCCAACAGATGAGAAAGAGGACTTCTGCTTAGTCAAGAGAAAGAAAAAGAGGATGGACCATGTTTCCGCTAAAGATGGTCTATCTCTTAATTTTAGAAATTAAGGAGGAACGAAGAGCAAACAATTAAGAGGTGCCCCCTCATATTGAGCAGGATAAAGCTGCTAAAGTAGAAGCCAATTCTTTAACAAATTAGGAAGAAAATGAAGCATATAATTTTTTTGCATTTTTTCTACAATTTTTATGTATGCACGGGAACAAATAGATGTTGGAGTTTTGGAGGCTGGCTTGAAGAGTGCAATTAGAGGCACTCCTCATACATTATAAAGGGCATTTTAGGGAGTTAACGGTATGTCTAGGGAGGATGATTATATGGTGGATGCCATGCTACAAGAAAGAAAGTGCTCATATATCTGTATGTATTAGAAGTCCTATATGCCCCATTTTGGAAATTTTGGAAAAGTATAAAGCTTCAATTTTAGAATCATACATGGGCATCACTAAGGGTCATGTTTCGGACCTTTTTTTGAGAAGGCAAAATTACTTCTTGGAATTGATTGTATCTAAAAGAGCCATGTCAGATATTCAACTAGGCACACACGACAGTGGCATATAAGGCTAATCCCATGCAGGAAAAATATATGTATTATTATTTTAGAAGAGCCATACAAGAATGGTCAAGTGCATAATACATGTATTGAGGATTACAATCTAGAATATTAGAAGTTTTAACAACCCCATTAAGCAAAAAGAGGTGCTGAGACTGATTAATGTCCAACATATTTATATCATTGGGGTCTTGGAGACAAAACTAGATTCTCAAAAGCTAGCTCATTTGATGGAATCAAAGTTCAGAAAGTCTAGCTTTATTGATAACTTTGATTTACATAAATATGTGAATCCTTGTATTATGGGATGAGCATACTAGTAAGATTAAAAAGTTATCTTCTTTGGCACATTTACATGGAGGTATCTAACATAGAAAAAGGGATTTGCTTCAATCTCTCTTTTGTATATGGTCTATAATCAGGTTTCTCTAGAAAAATACTTTGGGAAAATCTCACTTCTAATGGTATTCCAAACTTAACTTCCTAGGTCATCCTTGAAAATTTTAATTCCCTACTTTATAGACTAGACAAAAAAGGAGGAGGAATGGTCACCAATAATGAATACTCAAATTTCATAGACTGTTGTTCCACATTAAGGCTGGAAGATGTTTTGTCCTCAGGATCATATTATACATGAACAAATAGAAGGGTCTCTAGCAAATTAGATAGAGTGTTAATAAACCACCATTTGGGCTTATCTATACTTGGATAGTCATGCACATTTCTTCCCAGTGGGTATTCTTTCTGACTATTGTCTTGTAGTATTGTCAACAAAGAAACAATAAAAGGATAGGAGAGTCTCATTTGAATTTTGTAAAATGTGGTTAGCTCATCTAGATTTTTTTTATACACTCAAAAAAATCTAGAATACCCAAATAGAAGACTCTAGAATATATAAATTGATAAGTAAGCTCAATTTGATGAAAATCCTTTGAAAGAGATAAATGAGCTTCTTTCGGGCATATAAGTGCTAAGGTTGCACTTGCCAAAGACTCATTACAATTGCTTCACTAGAGAAAGTTACAAACTCCTAATTATGTTCTTCATGAAAAAAAAACACACACACTAATGCTCAAACTTAGAAAGCTAGGAGAAGCAAAATTGTCATTTTGCGTCAGAAAGAAAAGATTAGGTACATAAAGGATAGTGACCGATGCACGAAATTATTTAACACTTTATTGAACACATAATTACAAAAGAGCATGATCATAACTATTATAAAATAAGATGGTCTACCTTCTACATCCCAAATAGATGTTAACCACGAGTTTCTAGTGTATTTTACCTCATGGCTAGGAATGTCAAAAAAGATGATACAAATAAAAATAGATATAATCATTGATGGGAAGATTTTAAATGAAGAGCAATTAAACAAGCTATCTCTCAATTTCTTAGGTGAAGAGATCAAGCTTTCTCTCTTCCAAATGGGGGGTAGCAAGTCACTAGGGCTGGATGGTTTAATGGTAGATATAATTGATGTAGCCCAAATTAATTTACATAGAGAGAAAATGATTAGACTAATTAACCATGCCTATATTGCCCTAATCCCAAAATCTTTCCATGCTTCTACAATTTTGTATTACATGCCCATTTCTTACTGTAATGTTATTTATAAATAAATATCAAAGCTCAAAACTTCCAAGCTAAAATTGATATTAGAAGACATTATAGACCCCTCTCAAGGTGCCTATGTTAAAATATTTAAAGCAAACAAATGGACTAAGACAAGGGGATTCACTATCTTCATAAATATTTGTTATATGTATGAATTATTTATCAAAACTCCTGCATAAAGTTACATAGATAGGAGGATTCTCTATGCACCTTGGAAGTATGCCTTTAAAAATATCACATTTAATATATGCTGATGATCTTATTATTTTTTTCCATTGAGACATATCTTCATCCAATATAATTCTCTACCCAATGAAGGAATTCTCAAAGGTTTCAAGTCTCTTTGTTAATCCCTAAAAATTGAATATCTTTTTTGGAGGGGTCTCTACATAAATGAAATAAAAGATCCTCGCAAATTCTAGTTTTTTACAAGGACCTCTACCTTTCACTCCATGGGGTTAAGTTTATCTTCTAGCAAGCTTATATCATCTCAATTCACTCCACTATTGAAAAATATTGCTGCAATAATACACCAATGGGCATGCAAAGTTTTATCTACGTCTAGAAGGTTGGATTTACTTTGTACTATATTACAAGGGATAGAGAGATATTGATTCTAAATATTCCTGCTCACAACTTCAATAATTAATTCCATTGAAAGCTTATGTAGAAGATTTCTTTAGGAAGACTCTATAATAGGATGGTATTGACCCAAAGTTTTTTGGAGTAAGGTATGTAGTCACATTGATAATGGGGAACTAGGCCTTTTAAATCTCTCAATATGGAACAAGTCCTTCATTAAAACTTTGTGAAGAATTAGAAAAAAAAAGGATGCCTTATGGATTAAATGGATTCATCAAAGTTTTTTAATAATAGAAAGTATCTAGAAAAGCATGATAAATAAAAAGGTTATGCTTTTTTAGAAATCCCTAATGTCAATTAGGAATATCTTAATCAACAAGATAGATTGAATTTCAAATGCAAAAGAAATACTAAAAAATGGGGGGAAATATTAGGATTGTAGCTGACTCATATACTTTTTTGTCACTACACATTCCAACATGATGGACTAAAGTTATCTATTTTCATAATTATATCCATAAATACACATTTTTTCTTTGGACAACAAAAGTTGGAAAAATATGGACCAAAGCTAACTCTTCTCCACTCCAAGGTATTTCGTTTGCGAATTCAATGGAGACCAAGAATCCATTAACCATGTTTTTTTTCAATGTTCTTTTGATAGGAAATGGCAAAGTGAGCGCAGATCAAAAGTCTAAATCCAATAGATAAAACATTTTCTAATATGTTCAAGATGATAAAAAAAGAATATATTCCAAGTTCCCCTAAAAATATCTTAAGAAGGACTATTTTTTAAGCAACAACATATTATTTATGGTGGGAAAGGAACAAGCGATGACATGAAGGAAAATCATGCAATTTAGGGGTAATTTTGAATAAAATTAAAATTGAGATTTATATTATATTTGGAAAAAAATGTAGTAATTTGAATTTGGAATAGTGATTGTATAATATTTTTGATATTATTTTTTATTACTTATCATCAAAAGAGATATTAAGAAATATTTGTGACTGGTAAGTTATTTATAAAATAAAACCTAGATTAGTTGGGAAAGTTATTGAAAAGGATGTCATTGTGATACCATCACATCTACCTATATTTAAAGAAAATTTTATAGAACTTTATCCAATCAATCATGTGGTAGATGATGAGCTTTAAATATTAATTGGTAAAGATTGAAACTATTTGGACATTAATGAAACTCAAGTTAAGAAAAGATAATGAGGAATAATTAATTACATAATCAAGTGATGATAAATATATAGGTGGAGATAATTTGTTAGAAATGTTTGATGATGAGTAGATATTTATTGACTTTGATGTTAATTTGTGTTACTTATATTGTAACTAATATAATTTTGTTGTTAAATAAACAAAATTTTCACAATTATAATTGTCAATATGTTTCTCATTATGTTTTATTAGCATTACATATTCATTACATTTTATTATTGTCTTTGTATTTTTTGATGTTTATGAAACTTGAATTAGGTATGAGAAGTATCAATTCGAGTGGCTGAGAATCTCAATCCATGGAAAGAGGTAAAGAAAATTAACTAATAGTTCATGGAGGATGAATTCAATATTTATTCAATGACAATAATATTACATGAAACACACGTATTGTTTGCGACTAATATTTTGTCTTCATCTCATTCTATAATATATATTATTATTAGTTTCATCCAACCTATCTTAGGAGATACATGCATCGCTACTATAGTATCAATAATGGTTGGATATGCACAATTTATTATTTGCAGGTAATGTTATGATAAAATCTTTATTCAGTTCACTATTAATAATAAATAATATATACCTTTTAAAAATTTATTGCATGCATGAATTATTATTTTTCATCTTTTTGTTTGTAGAAAATTTAAATTATAAGTATGCATGAAAATTTAAATATATCATTATGTTTAAAATATGATAATTTTAATTAATAACAAACTATGTTGTTACTGATCCAATATTATCATTGAGAATTAAAAAAATATTTGCATAACAATGTTTTGGATAAATAATATAAATGAAGAAAATATTAACTTAGTAAACAAAATATGAGCATAATTTGTTTGTGTGTGTGTGTGCGCACTAATGTTAAATTACAAACATGTTTATTTTTTCTACTCGTACAATTAGGAAGATTTTGAAGGAGAAACTAGTTGCGGAGGATATAAAGTGGTGCAAAGTGCCATCAAATATAAAATAATATTATTGGGAAGAATTTGAAGTATAATTTTATTACATTTACCAAAATATCAAATTATTTTTTTATTATATACTATAAAAAGAAATGCATTACAATGTATTATCATTTTTTTGTTTTTTGCAGAACAAATATAAATAGAATAATTCTTTGTTGATCTATGTAAATGATATATCAAAACATGTGACTGGTATCAGATACAATGACATGCTTGGAAAATAGAGTAAAAAGCATGATAAAGATGTAAAGCCAAATATTACTCTCCTAAATATTTGGATAAATGGTGGGAATACTAGATTAGTTAAAGTTCAAGGTCTTTGTCCGAGATAACATCACAAAATCATCGATCAAAGAAAGCATGTGAAGGATTAGGACCTTCCAAACATATAAAGGTTCAAATATGACTTAACGATATTCAATAGATTTGGTAACATTGTCTTTCCTAATTTATTTTGATTTTAACTTTTTGAATGCAATTAGAATGTATCAAATAATTATTCTCGGTCATATATATGAAACAACAAAATGGAATGATTGAATAAATAAATAAAACTCTTTCAAAATGATTGAATGTTGTGTTAAGGATTACAAATCTACTCAACACTTTTTGAGAGGAAGCAGCTAAGATTACATGTTATATAATAAATCATTCACCATTAATTGTAATTAATTTGCTCTATATTTCTTTACTTTATATTTCTTTGGATATCCTATATATTTGATGTGGAATACCCAAGAAATAATACAGTTGGATTAAAATCTATAAAATATATAGTCTTAGGACATACTAAAAGAGTATCACATGTGGAATCCCACTACCCATAAAATTATTATTATCAACATGTCGAAAGAAGTTTCTGAGACTACAACCATATAGGTAGAAAATAATTTGAAACAAAAAACTTTTTTTTTCTATTGAGGAAGCACCATAGCATGAGGTACAAAAATAAGTCTGGTCTAAGGCTTTAGAAGCTAATCAGGCAACTCATGAAAATAACCATCAGCTTGGTACTCATAGTATGGTATAGAGATATAAATTTTCATAATATCTTTTAATAGTGGATGTAGAGTCACTAATATTTCATGAAGCTGCAAGAAGCTTAGATACATCTTTCTAGAAGATGAATCCTTCTAGAGCCTTGTGACTAGTGAGAAATATATAAAATAAAACATAGATTAGCTCTAGAAATTGTTGAAAAGAATTTTATTATCACTCCATTGTGTGTATCAGTATTTCAAGAGAATAATGGGAAACTTTATTCAATCATTCATGGGATAGATGACTATGTTGCTTGGTGAATGTGAAAATTATTTAAATATTGATGATGACTATGTTGAAGAAGATAATGAGAAGAATTAATTACATAATAAGATGAAGATGAATATATGGATGAAGATGATTTGTTAGAAATTTGCGATGATAACTAGAAATTTATTGACTATCTTTATATGTTGTCATCATTATAATTTAGATATTAAATAAAAAAATTTTATTTGCTTTTTTAAATGTCAATGTATTTATAATTTTGTTTTGTTATTATGACATTTTTATCACATATTTTTAGTGCCTCTGTATATTTTGATATTTATATAACTTGATTTATGTATGGGAGGAAACCATTCAAGTGATCGAGGATCTTAATATGTGGGCATGGGTAAATGAAGTCAGCTAATAGTTCATGGAGAAAAAAATCTAATGTGTTATGATATGATAACCCTACAAATATCTCTCTACATTCTTCTACACTGATAGATAAAACATTGGCATTACTTCTTCATGACACACACTAATTGATTACCACTGATATTGCATCTTTAACATATTTTGCACCAGAAGAATTTATTAGCTCTATCCCACCTATCTTAGGAGGCGCATGGATTGGTGCTATAGCTTCAAAACTGACAAAATATTCACAATCCATAATTTGCTTGTCTTGTTATGCGTAATTTTTCATTCGGCCCACAATTGACAATAAATAGTATGTAGCTCTTTAAAATTTAGTATATGCATGTATTATCATTTTTTTTATTTTCATTTTAAATAAATGTAATATAAAATGTGAATGAAATTATAAGTATATTATAATATATGAAAATTGGTAATTTAAACTAATAATAAAGTATGATATTGCTACTTATCAAACATTATCATTTGGAATTTAAAAAAATATGTGCATTACAAAGTTTTGGATAATAAATATAAATGAATTATATATTAATTTAGAAGAAAAAAATTGGTATATTTTGTTTATATGTATATGTACACGATGATATTTAATTGCTCATTTATTTATTCATTCTACTTCACATACAATCGAAAAGAAACTTAAAGAGAAACTAGTTCTAAAGAGTATAAAGTAGAGTAAAGTACCCCCAAGTATTAAAGGATTTTATTATAAAGAATTTGAGGTTCATTTTTCATGTATTTATTTTTTTTAATTTGGTATTATATGATCTACTCTTAAAATAAATGTATTATAATGTATTATTGTTTTATTTGATTTTTGTAGAAAAAATACAAATGAAATAATATTTTAGTGGTCTTGGTGAAGGATACATGGAAATATGTTGTAAGTGTGAGATTTAATGATAAGCTTGACAAATGAAGAAAAATGTATTGTAAAGATACAAAGCATAATAGTGTCTCCCTAAGTGTTTGAATAAAGTGGTGGGAATACTAGAAAAGTGAGGAGTTCAAGACATTGTCACATATGGCCTCACACATTCATTGATTAGAGAAAGCATGTGAAGGATCAGGACCTTTAAAACATATTGGAGGTTCAAATTTGACCTACTAATATTTAGTAGATTTGGTATAATTATCTTTTATTTTTTGTTATAATTTAAATTTTTTGAATATAAAGGATAATATATGTGATGTATCTTAATGGTAAATATTATTTATTTTTAGGAGGCTAAGTTGGGATGCCCATCAACACCATTTGATGTATTCAAATGAATTATAAGAAGAATGATGAATCATTTGTGTACAATCGATCAAATGATATTAATGTGAGTTTCTCATTTTATACTATAGTTTCATATGTAAATTGTAATTAATAAAAGAAAATAATATTAAAAAATAATTTTTTGACATTGACTATAATTAATATATAAGCTCAAGTAAATTTATTTACCATGACTGATGAGTTATTATTTATGGACTCATTAAATATAATAACTAACCTCATTTTTATATTATTTTTATGTAAAGAGATGATAGTTTCTTATGATGGTATAAATTTTATTCGAATATATTAATGAAGAAATTTTTTTTAATAATTGTAGCAATTTGTGGAGAGTATAGTTTCAATTGCTTCATAATTGATAGATCTTTTTATAGAGGTGCCGAAGATTAATTTTGCGCATATTTATCTTTTGGCTGTCAGAGTGGAGCCAAAAAAATGGAGAGTTTATGGTCTTGGTACCCATGCATCTATATTTGATCTAGGTTCTATTAAAAGTTATTCATCATCATCTTTTAATTACAATTACATGTTTGATGAGAGGTTGTATGAGGAAATGCAAGAAATTCAGGATATATTGCAAATAAAAATGAGGAGATGCTTTAAAAAAATGAGGAGATGCTTTAAAAAAATGAAGAGATACATTAAAAAAATTAAGATATGCAAAAGAAAATTGAAGAAATGAAAAAAAAGAGGTTGAAAGAATGAAAAAAGATAATGAAATACAATATATGATTTTGAAGATAAAAAAATATATGTTCAAGTTGTCAGAGACATCATTTATTTTTCATCATTCTCAAGATGATCCATCCTGATCTCAGAAGGATAATACTCATTAGGACAAGGAATTGTATTTGTTTGTGATGTTGTATTGTTAATTTTTTGGAATAAATATTTTTGTTGTAAAATTATGGTTTTTGTGTAAATGTTTTTAAAATTAAGTTATTTATTGCATATTGTATTTTATAGATATTTTTGTTTATTATATGATGTGTTATTCTATAGTTGATATCTAGTGAATGTCATTTGATGAATAATATGTGCATGAACTTATTTGATTGCAAGTTATATGATTTTCGTATGTATTTGTATATTTTATACAGCATACAAAAACTACACAAATGAGACATATTCCTATTACAAAAAATAGAAACAGAAAATAACATTTCTAATTCCATTTTTAATATAGAATCGGAGATGCATTTTTAAGTTATTATGTCACGAATTTAGAAATGGATATTGTATTTCTATTTTTTCCATCATTAATTTTTGTAGGGGAATTCAAAATTCCTTTGTCATCGCTAACTTTAGTGATGAAAAATTGAAAACATCCATCACTCTTTTTAGAAACGTCAGAGTAGTATTCATTTCTATAATTTTAAAATGAGCTTTTTAGAAACAAATTATTTTCATTTCTAATTACTTCATTATTTAAACATCGTGATGCAATTAGAAACAAAATTAGGAATTTCTAAAGAGGACTTTTCTTGTGGTGATATATACTTATATATATATACATATACATATATATGTTGGTGTATATATATATGTATGTATGTATGTGTGTGTGTATATATATATATATATATATATATATATATATATATATTTGTAGGCTTATATATACATATACATGTATGTGTATATAAGCTTTATATTTATGTGTATATATATACATTTATACACACACACACACACACACACACACATTTATATATAGGTTTCAATGATAATAGCTATAATATCATTGAATACTCTTTTTTCTCAACTCTTAATTTTGGAAAATAACATTAAAAAAGTTTAACATGCTGAGATTCTACTTCAAAGTCTACATAGTTTTTATGATCAACTTATCATCATATGACGACTTATGTTCTTATGGTCTATCTCATTTTTAAGGATATTGTAGTAGCTATCTTGAAAGATGAAACTATACACAAACATTAGAAGGATACGAAGACATGTTCATAGCAAGCAAAAGCTTTGATAGTGATATGAGAGAGATCAATATAATGTATTCTCAATGAGGATAAGAAATAATGTAGGTCAAAATTAAAAAGTAAAATAATATATATTAAATACTACAACTAAATTAGAAATGACACTTAAAAGATTGTAATATTTTTTATAACAATGTAATTATAATAGTTGAAAGTAGAATGTAATTTGCTGATGTCTAGTTATTAGACTCAGAAGCATTATGATACATAATATCTTAGGAATATTGGTTCCACAAGTATAAACTAATCTCAAAAGGTTCTGTACACATAAGTGATGATTATGTTTTGAAGATTATTGATTTTGATACTATCAAAAAAAATATTTGTTGGTATAGTTCACATCATTCACTAGTTTGATAATGTTGCATCTAAAACTAAGCCACTCGTTCGAATGAGGTTTAAAGTCTCTCTAACAAAATGCTCTTTCCATGACTCAAATTGGTAGATTTTTATTTTTGTGAGCATTGCATGCGTTACAATTAAGTAATATAGATTGATGTTTAGTGTATTGGTTTTTAGAAGTAAGTGAAATCTAGACTTGATTCATTCTAATATATGGGAATCATTGAAAACATCCCTCAAAAAAGCAAAATATTATGTATTTTTTATTGATGATTATGCTAGGAGATGTTAGATATTTCCAATCAAAAAGAAATTGAATATATTTCTAGTTTTTAAAGACTATAAAGCATGGTTGGAGCTTGAATCCTATAAAAAAATTTAAATACTTGAAGATTGATAACGGAAGAGAGTCTATGGATGGAGAATTTCTTGCTCTTTGTAAGCTGGAAGGTATCAAATAGTAGTTCTTAGTCATATATTTGGCACATCAAAATGGAATAATTGAATAAATAAATAGAACTCTTGCAAAATGATTGAGAGTTATGTTGAGGTTACAAATCTATGCAACTATTTTTTGGCAGAAATAGCTAATACTGCTTGTTACATGATAAATTAGTTAGCATCAATTCAAGTTAATTTAAAGATATTAATAGAGATGTTGACTAGTAAGATATTATATTACTTTACTTTATATTTTTTTGGATATCCTATATAAGTGATGTACAACACCCACGAAATAATAAATTTGGATTATAAATATAAAAAAATGTACATATTTAGGGCGTACCAAAAAAGTAAAGGGGTATAATATGTGGAATCTCACTACCCATAATATTATTATCAACATGGGTGTAATCTTTAAAAAATATTAACTACAAAGAAATGATGAAAAAGATAGCATATCAAAAAAAGTTTCAGAGACTATAACTATATAGGTAGAAAATAATCTGACACAAAAAACTATATTTTCTATTGAGGAAGCACAAGGATATGAGGTACAAGAATAAGTCGAGTCTAAGGCTTTAGAAGTTAATCAACCTACTCCTGAAAATGGCCTTTAGCTTGGCACTCAACCTATGTTATAAAGTTCAATATTGCATAATATCTTTTGATAGAAGATATAGAGCCACTAACATTTCATGAAGCTACAAGAAGCTCTATAGAAGAATAAGATATGATAACTAGTATTATTACCACATGGAAGAATAATCAATTGATAACAATTGGGTCTACTAGATCAAGTAAGATTATAATAATCAAATAAATGATATCGTGCAAGATTATTGGTAAAAAAGATATGCTTAGAAAACAAATATTGGCTCTAATAAGATTTTTTCTTAGTGGTTCATCTTACAACAATCACATTAGTCATGACTTTGTATGCTATGTTCAATTTATATTCGTAGCAATTAGATATCAAAACTATAATCTTTCATAAAAATCTGAAAGAAGAATTTATATGATTCAACCAAATAATCTTAATAAAATATGCAAGAACTTAGTTTGTATGTTGAATAAATATCTATATAGTCTCAAACAAGTGTCAATGTATTAGTATAAGATATTTGCTTAAGTCATCACCAGCATTGTATATAATAGACTCAGTTCAAACTATTATCCGCACTATAATAGATTTAAGGATGAAAATGACTTCTTAATTTATTATTGTATGTAGATGATGTTTTGGTAGTAGACCTCTAGAAAAGTCAAATCAAAGAATTTAAGGTACTATTTTAGGGAAGATTGATATGAAGGATTTGGTAGTACCAAGTAATTAAGATTCTAAAAATGCAAATTTATCGAGATTGAAATAACAAGGGAATTTCACTCTTTCAAGAGAACTAGTTTATCAATATCTTACGATGCTTCGATATACAAGATAGCGAGCCAAATTTTTTTATTTCATATTAATTTCAAGTTATCTTTAAGTACATGTCCTACCATTAAAGAAGAGATGAGTGAGATATATTGAGTACCATATAAATTAGTAGTGAAGTTTGATATTCATTATGATTTGTATTAAATTATGCAGTATCTAAGCAGTGCAAGTAATTAATTGATTTATGATAAATCCTAATAGAGAGCATTGACATACTATTAAAGGGTTATCATATATATTAGAAGAACCTTAAATGCTACAAAGTGATTGAGATGTTTAAACTTTATTGTTAGAGTATATGTTGATCAAAACTCTATGAAAGATATTGACAATAATAAGTTTATCACTGACTACGTGTCTACTATTCCTAGAGGAACTATAAGTTAAGTTTAAAATTTACAATCTAATATTTATATTTTTATAAGAGTGGCAGAGCATGTTACATCTACACAAGCTAG
This sequence comes from Sapria himalayana, assembly GCA_029783825.1. NCBI lineage: Eukaryota > Viridiplantae > Streptophyta > Magnoliopsida > Malpighiales > Rafflesiaceae > Sapria > Sapria himalayana. Next base: position 990,824 of record JAREIK010017964.1, on the reverse strand, counting down.
TAAAGAAATAATCTAGTTATAGATGCTATTGGAATATGTTGGATATAAATAAATGAAAATTACTTTATTTTATGATAGTTAGAGCAATGTAAACTTATCAATGAATTCAATATTTCAATCCAGAATAAAACATATAAGAGTATAATATTATTTTGTATGAGAAAAAGTATTAAAAAATGTGGATTTACAAAATATTCACACTAATAAGAACCTAGGTGATGTTATGACCAAGCCAATTAACATTGACAAATTTATATGATATAGAAAACATATGGCTAAACAATTATACAAGTATAAAGTTAATAATTAATATTTAAGTGGATGGTTGAATTTTATATTGCTCGTATTAGAAATTAGAGTATTTTTCATTTTTCTTCTTTAAAAGGAGATTTATCCTTACTTGTAATCTATCTTAATCTCAAGCATTATAAACTTTTATTTTATTTTTTATTTAGTTTATCTTAAAGTATTGTTGTTGAATTTTATTTATTATCTAGTTCTAAATTTATAACAAAGTATCAATAATATATGTATATATACATATGTATGTATGACAAAGTATCAATGACGTTTATAGGTGCTCTTTTTACCATCTAACTTTAGACAACAAATCCTTTCATTAATGAAAATATATAACTACATATGTTTAGACAAAGTATCATGTGTCATTTTTACTTTTTTTGAAATGATTTTTGACCTTGACCGGTGCATATTAGAGGATTTAACCAGAATATTTTTTCTTTTTACTTATTAGTTGCCCTAATCAAAGTGGTAGCGACCTAATTATATTTATATATTATTTAAGTGAGGTATTGATTTTCTTTGAATTATTAAAAAATATTGTAAAAGTTTACTAAACATAAATCAAATTACATTTTTGTGCAGTAAGCTCTTTTTTATCACGAACATTGTTGAATCAGCCTCGCAATTCTACCTATTGTATTTAAGGGACAATGGGCTTCAATGTCACAAAATAAGATTGTTGTCCTGCTAATTTATTTTGTTTATTGCTGTAAGCTAATTACCATTATTTTTTGGTCGCCTATATATTTTAACTCTAGTAAAAGTTTGTTTTAATTATAACATTTAAAAGCCATCTAGTCTATGGATGTGTGTGTGTGTGTGTGTGTCATCATATTCTATATCGGTATATCTATATAAAAGACTATACTTAAATTGTCTATATGGTTTGTGTTGAACTACATTATAATTTAATTTTATTTTTGCTATAACTCAAAAGCTCTACTTTTGCAGTATTTCTTAAGGCTACCCTGTCTCCTAATATTTATTCCCTCGGTCGATTTATATTTATCAAATACTAATTGATATTATGATGTTAATACCTAATTTTATTTTTTTGACTAATATTAGTATCTATCTCAATACTGATTTTGACAGATTTTGAGATATCATTTAATTAATGAATTGTTTTGTTTGTTATGAGTCGACTTTTTTTTTTGTTTATGATAATCCGATATTTTTGAAGATTTATTTGAATTTTGTTCTTGGATATATTGTTTTTTGGGTTAATTGTATTGGCGTTTGCACTTGGCTATAATTTTTTCTATTACTATAGTAATTTTTCTTTTACAAATATGTATTAATTTTTTGTTGGTTTGTTATAAAATAAGTAGTTACAATAGGGTATCTCAAATAAATTTCTAATTTTAGTTCTAAATTTTGTATTTCCATTAATTAGACTTTGGTTTTTAGCATAATTCTTATTACTATCATAGTCAAGTTTAAAATATAAGCTAATGTTTTTAATATAGTTCATGAAAAATTTTGCATTATTGGATAACACCTATCATATGTGTTGGGTCCAGCCCATCTTCGGGCCCAACTACAAAAGAATAAAACAGAAAAGTAAAAACAAAAAAAAAATATTTACTGCAACGAAGAACAATCTTCATGTCGGTGAGTTTTTTTTTTCCTCTCTCGTTCAAGGCGGCGCAAAGCAAACGCATATATAAAAAAATCATGGTTGTTCATTTCACTCTTACTGGCACCCGCTGGTTGTGACCCTGAGAGTTGACTCCAAGAACTCGAACTTTATATATATATATATATATTAAGCCTCACGCAAGTATGGATTCCCAGCTCTGACACGCTCTTCATCTCTCCCTCTTTGCCGTCATTCGCATTTCCTTTATCGCCCTGGAGAATAACCGGGGGAGAACTAGCATCAGAAGCCGTGGAATCATCCGTCTCGTTTCCGTCGTCTTTCTCACGACAATTACAGTTGGACATGTATCCGCCACGTTTATCAACGTCATCTTGATCGACCCTAGCAGTCGACAAGAGGTACTTCGTCCAGCTAGATTCGGCGGCCGAGCCCGTTTCTTCTTGATCTCCACATGTTCTAAAAGAACGTTCCATTGAGGAAGAAAGCAACATAGGTATTTAAAGAAAAAGATTATTGGAATGGTGTATTTATAGAAATTGAATATAAAATAATTTGAGGCATTAATGAAGAGAATTGCAGCGAATAATATGGCTAGGAGAAGTGTGATCTTTCCCATTGTATTGGTGATATGTTTGTAGGTGCGGGATAGGTATTTTTATATAAATCTTCTTTGGCACTTCGATGGAAAAACCATACTCCGCATTGTTTGTTTAGGTGGTTTTTTCCAACAAATTGGTATCGGAGGATTGTTTGGTCCGTGTGCCTCATTTAAGTCATGGAGAGTAACACAAGCCGGATGGTTACTTTGAACGGGTCCAATTACCATGTTTGGAAGGGGAAGATGGAAGATCTCATGTATGTGAAAGATTATTATTTGCCAGTGTTTGCCAAAGAGAAGCCATCGGGTAAAACCGATGAAGAGTGGGAGCTATGTCACCGTCAGGTATGCGGCTACATCAGGCAGTGGGTAGATGATAACGTGCTCAACCACGTTAGTGAAGAAAAGCATGCGCAGACCTTGTGGAGTAAACTTGAGGAGTTGTACGCGCGGAAGACCGGCAACAACAAGTTGTTTTTGATCAAGCAAATGATGGCCTTGAAGTATCAAGATGGAAAAGCCATGTCAGACCACTTGAACACATTCCAGAGAATTATCAATTAGCTGGCTGGAATGAACATCAAGTTTGATGATGAAATACAAGGGCTATGGCTTCTCGGTACGTTACCGGACTCGTGGGAGACGTTCAGGACGTCTTTGTCTAACTCATCCACAAACGGCGTTTGCTCTATGGACTTGGTGAAAAGTAGTGTCCTAAACGAAGAGATGAGAAGAAAATCACAGGGTTCTTCTTCGCATTCGGATGTCCTATTTGCTGAAAAGCGTGGGAGAAGTCAGAGTAGGGGTCCGAATGATAGAAACCGAAGTAAAAGCAAGTCGAGAAAGCATGCCAACTTTGAGTGTTATCATTGTGGCAAAAAGGGACACATCAAGAGGTTTTGTAGAAAGTTCCTAAGGGAGAATTCGAATGCCAGAGGAAAGGATAAGAAGACTGAAGAGGGCGCAAATGGTGAGAAGGTAGCGGCGGCCGTCGACGATTTTCTTATTGTATATGACGGCGATGTCGTCAATCTCGCTTGTCAAGAGACGAGTTGGGTGATCGATAGTGGCGCCTCGATACATGCTACATCGCGGATGGATTTCTTTGCATCTTACACTTCCGGTGACTTTGGAAGTGTTAGGATGGGTAACGATGGTATTGCTAAGGCCATTGGTATGGGAGACGTGCACTTAGAGACCGACAATGGCAACACCTTGATTTTGAAGGGTGTGAAGCATATTCCCGATGTCCGCATGAATTTGATCTCCACAGGCAAGCTCGATGACGAAGGGTTTTGCAGCACCTTTCGTGATGGAAAATGGAAGCTCACCAAAGGTTCCCTGATCGTGGCGAGGGGACAAAAATGTTCTTCATTGTATGTGACGCAAGCAAAGATTGCAAATTCCATGGTGAATGCGGTGGATGGTGATGGTGTTGTGGAGCTTTGGCACAACCGGCTCGGACACATGAGCGAGAAGGGTTTGATGATGTTGGCCAAGAAGAACCTTCTCTCAGGTATGAAAAAGGGTTTTCTAAAACGGTGTGTTCACTGTTTAGCAGGTAAACAGACACGAGTTGCTTTCAAGAAAGCTTGTCATTTACGGAAGCCCGGTGTACTCAATCTGGTACACTCTGATGTGTGTGGTCCTATGAAGACGAGAACACTTGGTGGAGCTTCGTATTTTGTGACTTTTATCGATGATCACTCGAGGAAGACTTGGGTGTATACACTGAAGTCCAAGGATCAAGTGTTGGATGTTTTCAAGCAGTTTCATGCTCTTGTAGAGAGACAGACTGGCGCAAAGCTGAAAAGCATCCGGACAGATAATGGGGGTGAGTACTGTGGTCCTTTTGATGAGTATTGCAGACAACAGGGTATTTGGCATCAAAAGACACCTCCGAAGACTCCTCAGTTGAATGGCTTAGCTGAGAGGATGAACAGGACACTTGTGGAAAGGGTGAGATGTTTACTTTCGCATTCGCAGCTACCGAGATCCTTCTGGGGTGAGGCCTTGAGTACGGTGGTACATGTTTTGAATCTCACGCCGTGTGTTCCGTTGTGTTTTGAGGTTCCAGACAGGATGTGGTCAGGAAAGGAAGTCTCTTATGATCATCTTCGTGTCTTTGGGTGCAAGGCGTTTGTCCATATTTCGAAAGATGAGAGGTCTAAGCTCGATGCGAAGACAAGACCATGCGTGTTCCTCGGTTATGGTCTTGATGAGTTTGGTTACGGGTTCTATGACCTGGTGACGAATAAACTTATTAGAAGCCGAGATGCAGTGTTTGTGGAAGACCAGGGCATTAAAGACATCGACAAGGCAGAAATGACAGAGAGGTACAGTGATGATCTAATTGATTTGGATCCAGTTTATACACATGCAGCGCATACTGATCACGAGGGAGTGGTGCCAGATTATGCCGATGGCACCACCGATGATGAAACTCCCGCCGTTGGTGATTCTGAGCCGACTGAACAAGTCGAGGAAGAGGTTCAAGAGCAGCCAGTTGAACCTCAGTTGAGAAGATCTACTAGAGACCGGCGTCCGTCTACGAGATACACTCAGGATGAGTATGTGATGCTCACGGATGCGGGAGAGTCAGAAACTTACCAACAGGCAATCTCTGCTGATAACAAGAAGGAGTGGTTGAAAGCCATGGATGAAGAGATGCAATCTCTTCACGAGAACCACACTTATGACTTGGTGAAGTTACCACAAGGCAAGAAGGCTCTCAAGAACAGATGGACTTACAGATTAAAGACCGAAAATGCTAGCTCACAGCCAAGGTACAAGGCGCAGTTGGTTGTGAAGGGGTTTGGTCAGAAGCAAGGTATCGACTTTGAAGAGATATTCTCACTGGTGGTGAAGATGTCCTCGATCCGAGTTGCTCTTGGTTTAGCAGTGCGCTTGAACCTAGAGATCGAGCAACTTGATGTGAAGACTGTATTTCTTCATGGAGACCTGGAAGAAGAAATTTACATGGAGCAGCCCGAGGGATTTAAAGTCAGGGGCAAAGAGCACCTTGTGTGCAAGTTGAAGAAGAGCATGTACGGCCTCAAACAAGCTCCAAGGCAGTGGTACAAAAAGTTTGACTCTTTTATGGTGAGTCACGGGTATAGCAGGACGTCGTCAGATCACTGTGTGTTTGTCAAGAGATATTTCGATGATGACTTCATCATTCTCCTCTTGTATGTTGACGATATGTTAATCATAGGCCATGATACTAACAAGATTGCTATGTTAAAGAGAGAGTTGAGCAAGTCCTTCGCCATGAAAGACTTGGGATCGGCGAAGAGGATACTCGGCATGGTGATTTCTCGTGATAGGAAGAACGGGAAGCTGTGGTTATCTCAGGAAGACTTCATTGAGAAGGTGCTCAAGAAGTTCAACATGAGTAAGGCCAAGGCGGTTTGTTCTCCACTTGCAGGTCACTTCAAGCTAAATTCGGAGCAATGTCCTACAAGTAAGAAAGACATGGTGGACATGAGTCGAATTCCTTATGCCTCCGTAGTTGGCAACTTGATGTATGCCATGGTCTTCACTAGGCCCGACATTGCTCATTCTGTTGGAGTAGTCAGTCGGTTTCTCTTCAATCCTGGGAAAGAGCACTGGAAAGCAGTAAAGTGGATATTGAGATATCTGAGAGGTACTTCCAGGGTGTGTCTATGTTTTGGCAGCAGCGATACTACGTTAGTTGGGTACACCGATTCAGATATGGCAGGTGATGTTGATTCTAGGAAGTCCGTTTCAGGATTCTTGATGACTTTTGCAGGGGGAGCCGTGTCCTGGCAATCGAAGCTGCAAAAGTGCGTGGCGCTATCTACCACAGAAGCTGAGTACATTGCAATCACTAAGGGTTGCAAGGAGGCTTTGTGGATGAAGAGATTCCTTGAGGAATTGGGTTTGCGCCAAGAGAAGTATGTCGTATTCAGCGATAGCCAGAGTGCTATTCACCTCTCCAAGAACTCGTCATTTCATTCGAGGTCCAAGCACATTGAAGTGAGGTATCATTGGATTCGAGACGTTCTCGAGTCAAAGCAGTTGCACTTGGCGAAAGTGCACACCAGTGAGAATGGTTCGGATATGTTGACGAAGACTTTGCCGAAAGAGAAGCTTGAGGCTTGTCGGCGAAGAGCGGGCTTGTTGGAGCCCACCAGATGAGCTGGAGGGGGATTTTGTTGGGTCCAGCCCATCTTCGGGCCCAACTACAAAAGAATAAAACAGAAAAGTAAAAACAAAAAAAAAATATTTACTGCAACGAAGAACAATCTTCATGTCGGTGAGTTTTTTTTTTCTTCTCTCGTTCAAGGCAACGCAAAGCAAACGCAAATATAAAAATCATGGTTGTTCATTTCACTCTTAGTGGCACCCGCTGGTTGTGACCCTGAGAGTTGACTCCAAGAACTCGAACTTCTATATATATATATATTAAGCCTCACGCAAGTATGGATTCCCAGCTCTGACACGCTCTTCATCTCTCTCTCTTCGCCGTCATTCGCATTTCCTTTATCGCCCTGGAGAATAACCGGGGGAGAACTAGCATCAGAAGCCGTGGAATCATCCGTCTCGTTTCCGTCGTCTTTCTCACGACAATTACAGTTGGACATGTATCCGCCACGTTTATCAACGTCATCTTGATCGACCCTAGCAGTCGACAAGAGGTACTTCGTCCAGCTAGATTCGGCGGCCGAGCCCGTTTCTTCTTGATCTCCACATGTTCTAAAAGAACGTTCCATTGAGGAAGAAAGCAACGTAGGTATTTAAAGAAAAAGATTATTGGAATGGTGTATTTATAGAAATTGAATATAAAATAATTTGAGGCATTAATGAAGAGAATTGCAGCGAATAATATGGCTAGGAGAAGTGTGATCTTTCCCATTGTATTGGTGATATGTTTGTAGGTGCGGGATAGGTATTTATATATAAATCTTCTTTGGCACTTCGATGGAAAAACCATACTCCGCATTGTTTGTTTAGGTGGTTTTTTCCAACAATATGTTCATAAAAATCATGTCGCTTCCATCATATCACTGTTTTGTGGAATATATGGTGTAGACAATTATATAATTTATTGATCAATAGTAGTTTTCCAGGTTCTCAATTTACATGTCATTGCAATTAGATTGTAATGCCTTTTAATTATTTATATGTTTTTTTTTTTCGTGTACTCTGATTTTTTTAAAATGTTTCCTTATAAATGTGAAATACATGTATTCATTATAGGTAAATAAAAATGAGTGTAATTATTTCTTGCTTGATTAGTTATGTCCATAGATTAGAATGAGTCAATTTTATTGGTTTTTTTAGTTAGTCTTTTTAAGCAGTTTTGAAATTTATTTTAGATTTAAATATCTTGCTAAAGTACCTAATGATATATTTCATTTATATTAGAATAATGTTTTATTTTATTTGTCAAGGTGTTATTTGTTTCTTATCTTTGAAATGTGTATAAATTTTATTCTAGTAAATTATTATAAAATTATTCAACATTTAAATTTATCCAACCAAAATAAAAGTAGAATAATTGGTTTCTTAGTGTTTATATTAAGATTAATTTTATTTTAGTTATTTTCTAAAATAATTGCAGAGACTTGGAGACATGAAAAGGCTAGCCTATATCTATACACTAAGTATTCATGGATGCCATTGTTGAATATGGTTCAACTATCATTAATTAAGTTATCTTTTTTGTTCATATTCTTTAAAAAAAGTAAACATTATTTCTAGAGGCCTAAGTTTGAAAAGGAATAATTCTGTCTAACTCCTTGTAATTTAAGAGTTGTCAATAGAACTTGAGCATATTTATAAAATTGTTTTTTATTTTTTCCTTATCTTTTGATTTAGAAATCCTTTTAGCTAAAAAAAAAACTTTAGACGGTTTCTTAATAATATTTTTAGTCAATATTAATTCTTTAAGCGATTATGTCAAGTTCAATTAGATTTATTTATGTAATAATTTAGGCATAATTGTGTATAAGAATCTTTAAGTGATTGAAATAGGATATCTATCTGAGAAATCACTTCAATCTTAGCTCTATGGATCTTTAGTTTATTTAGAAGATCAGTCATCTTGAGGATGTGATTCATTCTAAAGGTTTCTTTAGTTTATCAAATTACTCATGGCTTTTTAGTTTGATTATTAAATATTTTTTTGAGATTAGATATTATATCATAGGCAACAATTATGAATTGATGATAATGTTGGAATACAATTTTAATCTAACCTAAAATATAACTAGAGATGTCAAATGTTGGCATGGCCCTTTTTTTTGGTCACCTAATCGGGCCATTGTGCCTTGTAAAGGATGGCCTGGTATAGTAATGCCATGCCAGGCACATCACTTTACAGCTGGCCCGACATGTCTCACAAGCATGATTCTAAGTAGATATGGGTTGGGTCGTGCTTGGTTGTTTTGTATATGGTTTGGTCATACTTAGTGTCTACTAGTTTTTTTTTTTTTTAATATCATGATAATGTAATGGATGACATGATTTGATTGGACTGTGCTTGATACTCAGTCCTAGGTCTAGGGATGGGGGACCAGGGTGGGCGGGGCATGATCAGCACCCATGCTGTCAAACCATGCATTTGGGCTAGGCACTTGGGTCCTATTTGGCCCAGCACGTGGCCTTGCACTTACTTGCCTAGCATGGCATGAGCCATATGTGTTTTTCCTCAGGCCAGCCCGACCTGAGTCTATAAAAGATTTTGGAGCATGTTGTGCTGGACTAGACACGGTTGAACAAGTCATGCCCAAGCTGCTTTGCCTGTTTGGCACCTCTAAATTTAACATGTCACATCTCATTAATCTTTACTCATTTCTTATAAGGCTTGGCTTCCTTATTAGTTTTCTATTTATTATGTTTATTTGGGCATAGATTTATAATTATAAATTTGTATGTCTCAGCAATCAAGACAATGTCAAGATTTTTTTTTTTCAATCTATATAATTAGTCTTGTTGAGTTTATTCTCCTTGAGAATTGTGGTGATAAGTTGAAAGATGTTTTTTTAACACAAATTATTTACAATGAGCTTATCTATTTGAATTCTATCACAAAAATTAGTTCCTTCTATAGTCTACTAATTCATCAGTCTGACACACCATAAATAGTATGTTTCGATTGGATAAAATCTACTATTCATTCTTTATTTAGATTGGTCAATTTTTTTTAATCTAGGTATCTAAGCAGTGAGTCATGTTAAATAAGATTAAACTAATGACTTATCTTTGGTACAATAAATAATAATAATGACTCAGATAGAGAGGATATTATTATTCATAGCTAATTATAAACTATCAAATAATTATAAATTGATCATTCCTTAAATGTATCATTTAGAAGGAAAATTGAATCATTTAAATAATTTACAAAATTACCAAATTTTGGTTTATGTTAAATTTACTTGCAGTCCATTTAGTCCAATAGGAGGAATATATCAAGACCAACATGCTAACCAACTTAAATAACCTTTCAACCAATAATAGAGACCATAATATTCATTCTATCAAAATTATCATGCTCACTTAGATATTTTAAAATCATAAGTTTTTATTTTAAGCAAAACATGCAGCTTTGTGAAATGTGAATATTCAAAATTTACACTAACTTTTCACCTTCAGCACATAATTTTCATGCTAGTTATTATACATATATACATACATGCCATGACATCCACAATTACAAGCATTCTCATGCCACAACATATAATTATTCACATTCACACATAACATAATTAAACTCACATGCCACAACATATATATTTACATGCCACAACATAATATCAAAATGTTGAACAACCTAGTTATATTAGGTTTAGGATATTTATAACCCTACACTTTATAAGAGTAAATTTAGGGCATAGATTAGTGCTCTAAACTAGATCGAATCTACCTTATTTTAAATTGTAGTGGTTCGGGGTAATGTCCCAAAATAAAATAAAATATAATCTACCCCAAATCTAAAAATTTGACCATATATTATGCTGTTATCAATCTTGCTCACATGAGCTCTGCCATGTGCACTTTGTTGGCTACAATCATCATAAAATTCATCATCATTGGTCATATTTACCATCATAGATAACATCATCAATAGCAAATAATACCTTCAGCACTATTGTTGGCCGCAACAACCACCATAGTTTTTGTTGCCAATAACAAATGCCATCACTATCACTATTGTTGGTCGTGATAGCTTCCACAATGATCATCACTATCAATGAATATCACCACCAACACAATTGTTGGCTGTAACAACCTCTATAGTGACCTTTTTTGGCAATTAATAGTGCCATTAACATTTTCCTTGGTTGTGACGACATCCATAGTGATCTTTTCTAGCGATGAATATCACCATTGGCACTATTGTTGGACACATCTACTTCCATAAGTACCATTTTCAGTCATGTCGAGCATTATCGTTAACTGCATCAACCATCATAATTGTAGAATATCAAAAAAAATGCAAAATTGCAACTCCATATGAAAAATAACACAAAAATAAATGTAACTTATTACAACCCATAAACAAAAAACTATAAAAACATAGTGGGATTGTTTAACTTAGTCAATAGAGGCTAGAATGCCTCTTTTTATGTAAGGCATCTATATTTCATTTAAATCTAACCCATCCTTGCACGATTATATTATCATCTTCCTTTGATACCATTGCTGGAAAATAATGGATATAAAAAAAAATCCTTCAAACTGATAAAGCACATAGGATAGATTTTTTTTATTCTGAGTTAGAGTTCATAGATATATATAACAAAAATGACTACCTTAAAGCCATCGACACTAATATAAGCTTCTCCCATATATCCTCAGTTCCAATTTCTAAGAGGAAGACAATGCTTCCATGGGTTTCATCATATTAACTATAATCATATTAAAATAATAAAAAAATTATAAAATGCTTCACATTAAAAGTAATATTTCATAATTTTATATTTAATATTTTTAAAAAGTGTTATTAAAGATTTTAATTAAATATGAATTTGTTAATTTCATTTAACAAAAAAATTAATTTGACTAATGAAAATAATTATGTTTTTTGAGTATCTGCACATATATAATAAAATAAATATAACTCTTTAATATATTTCTTAAGACTCTGGATAAAGTCACGGAAATGACCTTAGTTTGACATAAATAAGATCTTGGATTCCTAATGCAAATTATATTACACTACAATTTATATTAATTATAGTTTATTCCACTACATAAATATAATTACACTCACTCATTTATTTAAATTAATCTGTCATTTGTTACTCAATACTTAGTAAATTTTACATATTAAAATTATAGATACTCATTGTTGAATTACATTATTGATAATCTAATTCAACTCATCTCTAATTATTTTCTTAAGACTTTCTACTTGATTTATTTGAAATATCAAATCAAAATCTACTTATAGAATTTGACAATATTAAAACTTATAACTTTTTTCAAGGGGCACCATCAATTCTTCTAACATGATATTAATTTCATTAGTAATTAATATTTATCATATACTTAATAAAGTTATTCAATTTATAGAGTTCCTAAACCTAATTCTAGAACATACTCTTTATGAATCATAATAATTATTAACAATTACACACAAATATTAATTACTTCAAGAATAAGAAATAACATTTTTAACAATAATGATATATTTTATTTATATGTCGGTACAAAATAATAACACTATGATTATCCTATTTAATATACTCAAATGGACTATCACTAGAAGTTAACACTTTATCATTCATCATAGTTAAGATATACCTTCTAAATATAAAGAAATAGATATCGCCATGATTTTCAATGAACAAATTTTCCCACACATGTCATTGATAGAAATTCAAAATATATACAGAGTGATTGGAAGTCTAATTTAATAAACATATAAATAGTAAGGCTAAAATTTGGTTACTATTATAATATATAACTATAGAATTCAATCTTAGAATCATCTCCAAATGTAAAATTAATGACAAAGTATTAGACATGAATTTAGTCTAGACACGCTCTATTTTGATATGACTCAGAACCTCACATGTTTCTCTTTTATGCCCCTACAAGATTAGGCTTCCACTAGCAAGACCAATCTTGTTTTGTAACAATTATATGCTTTGTCTTGACAATTGCTTTGTTAACAAATCAACTATTTGATCTTGAGGATGCATATGTTTGACTTGGAGGCTTCTTTTTTGCATTAAGTCATGCACAAAGAGAATGTCAATTTGAATTTTTTTTAATGTACAAATGATTGATTGGGTTAAAAAAGAGATGTGTGGCTCTGAGGTTATAACATAGTTGTTGGTGAAATTATGTGACTTAAAAAGCTAGTTCATTGAAAAGAGTGGACAACCACACTATCTCGGAAGCTGTATTGGCTTGTGCATGGCATTTAGTCTCTATTATGGAATGTGCAAAAACTCTAGTTTATTTTGAGCTCAAAGAATTGGGATTATAGCCAAAAAAACTGATATAGGCAGAGGTTGTCGTACTATCATCCATATTTACAACTGAATCAACATCAGAGTATGTCCTTATTGTGAGAAGGCTAGCTTTATGGATCTAAATACCATAAAAAATTGTTTGCTTTAAGTAGCAGAGAAGTCTCTTGGTTCCTCTCCAGTCATTTGTAGTTGGCTAGTACATAAACTAAAAAAGTGTATTGATTGCAAATGAAATGGTAGGACATGTCAAGGAAAGGTATTGAAGGCAGTAAATAATTCTATGAAACTAAGAGCTATACACAATAGCAGTGACATTAATCGATTGAAGGGTTTGAGTTGTAGACAAAATAGTTGAGATATCTTTGTCACCACTCACACTTGTAATGGCTAAAAGGTCATAACATATTTATGTTGTGAGAGGAATTACCCAACCCAAGTAGGATTCACCTAAATCTCCAAGAAGAAATGAAGAAAACCTTTATCCTTGATAAAAAAAATATCACCTAGCTACTTAATAATATTGGCCATGAGAATTAAATAATTTCTAATAATAATGAGATCATCAACATAAACTAGAAAATAACAAAGATTTGAACCTTGACTATAAATGAAGAAGGAGGAATCGGCCATTAAACTGTGAAAACCCAATTGAAAAATGACATTTTTTAGTGCTATGTTCCAAATATGTGGTGGGTGTTTGAGTGCTATGAATCACCTTTTTTTAACCTACAAACATGGTTAGATTTCGACAACTCTTTGAACTATGGTGGTTGTCATCGAAATAGTCTCAATTAATTCATCATTTAGAAAGGCATTGTTGACATTCATTAACCTTAAATCCACATAATAATAGATTATAAAGCTTGAAAAGTTGCTTGCTTTACCAAAAAGGTAAAGATTTCTTGTAACCAATATCAGGGTGTTGATCATCATCCATAGCAACTAGATGGGCTTTGAATCTCTCCATGGACCCATCAGCATGCCTTTTAAATCAGAAGACCCCTTACAGCCCATGGATTTATAGTTTGAGGATGGAAAAACTTGATCCCAAGTCCAATATTTCATTAAAGCATTGAGCTCATTGAAAAATAGTATCAAGCCAATGAGGTTGAGAAATGGCTTGGCTCACACTTGTTGGTTCAATGATCACAGGCAGAAGATGTTTGGACACTATATGGATCTAACTGGATTTTAATATTTGGTTCATTGGTCTTGTGGTCATGTTATGAGTGCGTTTGAAAGGATTAATGGTCTGGGGAGTGCTATGAAATTTAATGTTTGAAAAAAAAATAGACCAAGATGGATAACTATAGAAAGAATAGAATAATGAAAAAGAAAGGTTAAGTGAAAAACAATCATATTGTCATTTAAAGATTGATTTGGATGAGATTGGGTGTGATTTATAACAGACAAGGAATCATGAAGTAAAGAATGAAAGGATCCAAGAGTACCTGAGGCTGTGATATTTGTAGGTGAACCTTCCGAAGACTACGAGGATGCTAGTACTCCGGATGCCAATGATGAAGATACTACAATATGCTGGGCACCAAAAAGGAAAGAAAGAACTTGAGGTGGGTCTAAAGTTTTCTGGGTTAGAATGGAAGACCTGTATTGAGAAAGGTTAGATTGATTTTGGGTTTAATCAATCGACATGTGTCATGAAAAGAATTTTTTTATGTTCAAGACAACTATATGCAGTTTGAATTGGAAAATAGTTGAGAAAAGGATATGATTTGGAGCTGGGCTGCTTATATTTGAGTTATAGGGTTGCGTGAGAGGATAACAGAAGAAATCAAATATTTTTTAATTCAAATAATTTAGTATTTGACCAAAAATGACTTCAAAAAGTGATTTTTCCTGAAGTTGAGGTGTGAGTTATCTGTTTATGAGGCAAGAAGCTATTTGAAAGACATAAGGTCAATAAGTGAAATCAAAATGGGCATCTTGCAGCATAAGGCCCATTTCAATGAGATGATGACATTCAGAGACATCATTTTGTTGCGGTGTGTGGGGCGTAGCAAAGTAGTGAGTTATACCATGAAGCAAGAGATGTGATTTTAAAGCAATAAACTCACTACCAATGTTAGAATGTAGTATTTTCATTGATTTTTGAAAGTGGGTTTCAACAGACTGTTTGAAATGTTGAAAATTGTCAGAAACGCCACATATTTATGACCATCGGATAAAACCAAATATATTTTATATAATGATCAACAAAAAATAAGGTAATATCTTGATCCATCAATTTCAGTATAACTAATAGGACCTCACACATTAGTGTAAAAAAGTTCAAGTGGCTCATGGCTTTGGAGACCATTAATACAAGAGGGTTGTTGATTAGCTTTATTGATAGAACATGAATGACATTTTGAAGATAAATTTTTATTTGAAAAAGAAAAAATCTTAATAAAATGAACAATTTTAAGAAAGATACCCAAGATGCATGTACCAATCCATCAATAGAAGTTTATTCGTGAACATTAGCAATTTTTTTGATGCCATGACAGATTTCGAGGAGTAGATGTCATTGTTGCATGTTGCTTTTAGTAGAATCACCCCTGAGATCTTGTACTTCATTAGAGGATGAGACATGGAAATGACTTTGATCAGTAACTCATTAAAGATCAACCCTCTGATACCATATAAAGAAATAGATATTGCCACAAGTTTCAATGAATACATTTTCCAACACATTTTATTGATAGAGATTCTATATACATACATAGTGATTGAAAGCCTAATTTAGTAAACATGTAGATGGTAAGGCTGAAACTAAGCTAGTGTTACAATATTCAACTGTAAAATTCAATCTTAGAATCATCTCCAAATATAGAATGAACGACAACATATTGGACATGATTTTAGGCTAGACATGATCTGCCTTGATTTGAAAGGGATTCATGCGAACTTCTCTTATATTGAAATATTATGCTACAATCTTAATAATAGATTGTCTAGTTTTATCTATATTATGAATAATAGAATATATTCCTCAAGAAGTAAAAACTCGATCTTCTGTGTCTAAGCTGAACACTGTGCATCAAATCATCTATAGTATAGAATAAAGGACACATGCATTTCCATAAAGGTACCTCATTGTAAAATCTTTTATTAAAATAAAAAAATGATATAAATCAAGAAAAATAAAAACAATCAAAATAACTTTAAGGATAAATCTGTTCCAATAGGTTGTGATGATGTAAGGAACTATTAAATTAGTCATTAGGTGAGAAATATTGTTTACAAGTTCAAATTTGTTCTTGAATTCTGATTATGCTACTTAGTTTCCATCTTTTAGTATTTCATCCATGGTGAGTTTCACTCGTTTGTTTGAATCACTAGATAATTTGGTGGTGGTGCAAATAAATGAGTTATTGATGTGCCATGATGATGTAAAGGTGTTGTGCTGCTAATATTGACATGATGCATAAGTGTTTATCTATGTGCCATATATATGTGGCATCCCAGGTGATTTGTATTGTTTTAGATAACCATTTGAAAATTTGTTTTATAAAAACATACTAATTACTAGAAGGTGAACTTTTAGTTCTATTTTACTAATATTTTTCTATTTTTTATCCCCTCCATTTTTCTTAACACATCTCCTATTATCCCTAGGAGCCTTGTATATGGGCCTTGGCACACTAGGCTCGAAGCAAGTAAGACCCTTGACCCACAAATATAAATAAGGTATTTGGTAAATACACTATGTAGCATGAATCCGACATCCTTGCTAATCAAACTTTTATCCATCAGGGTTGGGTAGCATTTTTTCATTATCATTCTGACTACCATGTATATTGTTTGTTACTAATATGTCTCTATTTAACATGCTAACCGACTTGCATTAGTGTGTGTGTGTGTGTCATTTTAATTATGAATATATAGATATCATTATACATATGTTATATATATATATATATATATACAATATTTTCAAAACACTATTGACTTCCTCAATAATGTTTTTTGGAAACATTTTTTAGAGGTATTTTTTGATGTACAAATAAGAGAGAATCAAAACATAAATTATTTTTGTGTTAGCATCATTTTTTCTTAATCTTTTTTAAAACCAAGAATTTTAATTAAATATTTTCATTTTGGGTAAATTATTTAAAGGGTAAATTTTTAGCATAAAATATGTTTGGTACTTTATTTATAATAATATTTACAAAAAAAAACCTAAACTTTAAATATTTAAATATACCAAAACAAAACATATTTAAGCTTTGGTGAACTCAGATTTTGATAATTAATGTTTTCGAAAAAATTGTTGTCAATTCAAAAAGTTGTTTTTTGATTTTAGCTTTTTTTAAATCAAAAATTAACACACACACACACACACAGAAGCTTATATATGTGTGTATATCTAAGTTTACACACACACACACACACACACACTACTACATATATGTATATATATACACATATATAGAAGCTTATATATATATATGATATATATCTAAGGTTTATATATACATTTATATATACACACATTTATATAGGCTTATATATCTAACTTTGTGTGTGTGTGAGTGTGTTTTTTAGTATGTATAAATAAATAAATAATATATATATATGTGTATGCATGTATGTATATTTGTTTGTGTGTGTCGGTGTGTGTATATACATACATACATACATATATATATATATATATATGTTTATATATCAACACACACACACACACACACAAATATGTATATATATGTAGATTTACAAATAAATATATACATACACCTATATATAGGTGTATGTATGTATGTATATTTGTTTATATATATATATATATATAGGTATATAGGTACATAGGTATATAGGTATATATATCAACACACACACACACACAAATATGTATATATATGTAGATTTACAAACAAATATATATATACTCCTATATATAGATGTATTCATATATATATACTTGTATAAATATAAATATAAATGTAGTTAATTAGATATATAGACACACACACACACACACGTGTGTGTGTGTGTGTGTACATGCCGTATATTAATGTGTACATTTATAATTATAGTATAAGCATATTTATATTTATATTTATATCTAAATGTGTGTGTGTGTGTGTGTGTGTGTGTGTTTACACACATATATTCTATATAACATGACAATAACAATGATTGCAAGTAGAAAGTGATTTGCTAATATCTAGTTGTTAGGCTTAGGAGCATTTGATACATAATATTTTAGAAAGAATGGTTCCACAAATATGAATCAATCTCAACAAATTCTATACACATGAGTGATGATCTTGCTTTGAATATTATAAGTATGATATTATCAAAATAAAATATTTGATGGTATAGTTCTCATCATTTAGGACATATGACATATGAAGGACTTAAAAAATCTATAATCTTTAAGAGAAATAGATGGTCTTGGATGTAAGACACATCTTGACAATGAGATTAAAATGATTGTGAGAGGCATATTTGTGGTTATGAAAGTAGAAAATATTTTGGAAAATCTATTCCTTCTTAGAGGAGAAATAATATATAAAGTTGATGTACGTGTTTCATCAATTAGTAATGGGAAAAAGTCAATAATAATGTGGCATTTGAAACTAAGCCCTTGAAGACTTATTATGAGGAATATTTGAGGTTTAAAGTTTAGCTCTAATAGAAAGATCCTTCCTTGGCTCAAATTGGTAGATCTATATTTTAGTGAGCATTGTGTTACATGTAAGTAATAAAGTTTGATGTTTAGTGTATTGGTTTCTAGAAATAAGTAAATTCTATAATTGATTCATTCTAATGTCTGAAAATCATTGGAAATGTCTTTAAAACAAACAAAATATTTTTGTATATTTCATTGATAATTATTCTTGGAGATATTGGGTATATCCGATAAAGAAGAATTTGAATTCATTTCTAATTTTTTAAAACTTTAAAGCATGGCAGGAACTTAAATCCTATAAAACTATTAAATACTTGAAGACTTATTATGGGAGAGATTATATATATGAAAATTTTTTTGCTCATTGTAAGTAGGAAGATGTGAAATGGTAGTACTCAGTCATATATATGCCATAACAAAATGAAGTGACAGGATGGATGAACCAAACATTTACAAAAAGGATGAGAGTTATGTTGAAGATTGTAAATCTATGCAACTCTTTTTTGGCAAAAACAACTAAAAGTGCTTGTTATGTGATAGATCACTCACCATCAATTGCAATTAATTTAAATATGCCGATAGAAATGTGGACTAGTAAGATAATATATTACTTTACTTTATATATTTTTGGATATTCTATATATGTGCTATACAACACCAAAGAAATAACAAATTCAGATTAGAAATCTAGAAAATATATATTCTTATGGCATGCTAAAAGAGTAAAGGGGCATCGCATGTGAGATCTCACTACTCATAATATTATTATTAGCATAGATGTAATCATTAAAAAAATACAACTACAAACAAAGGATGAAAGAGGTTGAACATTGAAAAAAAGTTTAAGAAACTATAATTATATAGGTAAAAATTATCTAACACAAAAAACTATATATTCTAAGGAGGAAGCACCATAGCATGAGATACAAGAATAAGTCATGTCTAAGGCTTTAGAAGTTAATCAGCCAGCTCATGAAAATAACCATCAACTTGGCACACAGAGTATGATATATAGAGATCAATATTGCATAATGTCTTTTAATGAAGGATTTAGAGTCATTAATATTTCACGAAGCAGCAAGAAGCTCAGATATGCCTCTATAGAATAATGAACATGCAAGAAGAAATTGAAGCTCTATACAAGAATAAAATTTGAAAACTAGTATTATTACCACATGGTAGAAAAAATGATTGATAACAATTGGGTCTACAAAATAAAGTAGGATCATAATGATCAAATAAATGATATCATGCAAGATTATTGGTAAAAAGGATATATTTAAAAAAACATAAAATTCAATGATATTTTTTCTTAATAGTTAATTTTACAATAATCGAAATAGTCACAACTTTGTGTATGATGTTCAATTTATATTTAGAGCAATCAGATGTCAAAATTATATTTTTTTTTCATAAAAATATTAAAGAGTAGATTTATAAGCTCCATCTAGAAGGATTTAACAAGAAATTAGTTTCTAGGATGAAAAAATATCTATTTGGTCTAAATTAGGTCATAGTTTGTTGATATAATAGATTTGATAATTTCATCACTAGCCTTGAGTATAATAGACTCAATTTAAACTATTGAAATAATAGTTTAAACTGAGTCGAATCAAAATAGGTCTTAATTTTATAATTTTATGTGGATGACGTGTTGGTAGTAGACCTCAAGAAAAGCCAATTATAAAATTATAGACATAGTTGACTATTAAATTTGATATAATGGATTTGGGTATCGCAAACAAGATTTTATGGATACAGATTTACCAAGATTAAAATAATAAGGGAACTTTGCTATTTCAAGAGAACTAGATTATAAAGATCATATGTTGCTTCAACATACAAGATAATAATCTAATTTCTACCTACTCCATATTAATTTTAAGTTATCTTCAAGTATATGTTTTACCACAAAAGAAGAGATGAGTGAGATATATTTTAGTGTCATATGAATCAGTAGTGAAAAGTTTGATATTCATTATGAATTATATAAAACTATACATTACAAGTGAGAGTAGTTAGTTAATTTATGACAAATCCTAGTAAAAAGCATTAACGTACCACGAAAGGGATCTTCGTATGTTAGAAGAACCTTAAAGGCTACATAGTGATATCAAAGGCTATGTTTATTCAAAATATGTGAAATATATTGACAATAACAAGTTCATCACTGACAATGTGTTTACTTTTGTTGAATGAGTTGTAAGTTGGGTTTTAAAACTATAATCTGTCATGTCTACTTTAATAAAAGGGGTTGAATATATTGTAGTTACACATGCTAGTAAAAAAGATAATCTAATTGTAGATGCTATTAGAAGAGCTTGACATAAATAAATAAAAAATACTTTGTTTTATAATAGTACTCTACACCTAGCAGAGAATCCATTATTTCAATCGAAGACAAAACATATTATAATATAATGTCATTTTGTATGAGAAAAAATATAAAAAAAGAAGTGTGAATATGTAAAATATTCATACTAATTAGAACTTAATAGACATTATGACCATGCCAATTAATACTAACAAGTTTATATGATACAGAACCTAATAGACATTATGTCCATGTCAGTTAATACTGACAAGTTTATATGATACAGAAACAAATATGACTTATCAAGAATATAAGTATGAAATTGACTAGCAAGGAATGTGAACATCAAGTGAAAGAATATAACATTAAAAAGAATATTTAAATGAGTAGTTGAATTTCATATTGCTCATGTTACAAATTAATTATTCAATTTAATTAATGAATAATAAATCTCATTTTTATGTTTATTTATTATAATTTTAAATATTCAATTTAATTATTCATAGTTTAATTTTTTAAAAAAATTAATTACAAAATAAATTTAGAGTGAGACTAAAATTATTTAAATAATTGAATTTTTAAAAAAAATATAAGCTTATAAAAAGAATGAAAAATTTTAAAATTAAATATTATCATTAAGTAATTTATTTTGATTTGATTTTGAATCATTTTGCGTCATGTAAATATATTTTAATTAAAATTTATATTTTTAGTAATAGTATATTAATTTAATTTTTGATCATTATTATAATATCTATCATTAAAATAATTTATATTAAATTTATATGATATGTAATCAAAAAGATTAATATAATTATACATGGTATTCACATTTCAAAAAACTTTAGAAATTATCTTATTTTCAAAGTTTATAACCTTTGAAAATCAGAAAAAATCTAAAATTTTTTTTTATTTTTATTATTTAAGTAAAAGCTATAAACGACAATATGCCCAAAATCTTAAATTGCTAAACTCCTAAACAACAAAACTCCTAAATAATCAAAGCAATAAACTGGTATACCTTATATAATATTCATTTTAGTTTATTATTTATTAGTTCATTATACTTTCAAAGTTTAAATATTCATTAGTTTATTTTTCTATAAAAGGAGGATTTTTCTTTATTTATATTCTATCTTAATCTCAAGTATCTCTAGCTTATATTTTATTTATAATTTAGTTTATTTTAAAGTATTATGATTGTATTTTATATTTAAATTATAAATGAGTTTTATTTTTTGTAACAAAGTATCAACAATAATCCATCTCTAGAATCATGGGCTGCAGATCAAACCCATAACAATTATAGGCTTCACATCCAACCATCCAACTACAACAATCAAGATATATGTAAACGAATATAAATAAATAAATAAATATATCTTCATTTACATATATTATTTTTTTTTTATTTTGTAAATTAGCTGATGTGTAATATTTAGGTTAAAATTGGGTTTCAATTTTTGGTATATCAAAATATAAATATTTTATATTTTTGGTGTATTTTTTAAAATATTTAAATTTTGGTGTTTTTATTAAATGTATTGGTATATCAAAATTGGGTTTGGTGTTCATTTATTAAATATTTAATGGGGTAAAAATTTGGTGTTTTTATCAAAATTGGGTTTCCAATCATATTTGGTATTTTATTTGCGGTGCATATAAACAATCTTGGCTGTCCTAATTAATGTGGTGGTGACCTAATTATATATTTCTCATATTTAGGCCAGGCTTAATTCTTAATCTTTTAAGAAATATTCAATAGTATTGTAAAGTTTGAAAAATATATGTTTTATTTTTTGTTACTCAAATTTGATTTGTTGCAAACTCTGCTGAATCTATCTCTCAATTCCTTCTATTGTATTTAAAGTTTAAGCTCAATATGGTTTTTTTAATGAAATGAATTAACTATTTTAATAGTCGTTACTATAATGCAAGAGCGCATGATTCGTGAGGAATGTATTTGAATGAGATCAAGCTTTCTACCAGTACGATAGTGACTTGGTATAGTAATCTAGTTTCAACAAAATATTATATTTGCTTATGGTTTATCACCATACAATGGCTTCAGCCTCTTCAATGCATTTTAATAATGTTCTTATTTGTCAACTTAGTTGACTCTGTAGTTGACTATGTATGTGTTTTAGTTAAGTATTTGTCTAAGTATTGTTTGTGTCTTGTCTGTGTATGCATGTGTCTATGTGCTCTGTACGTATTTGTGTATTTATGATTTTATGTATTGGTCTGTGTTTGTCAATTTGTGTATCTGTACATGTATTATGAATGTTTTTGTATAAGTGTGTGTGTGTGTATCAATTTGTATATGAATGTGTTTGTATATGAATTTATGTGTATGTGCATATGTGTGTGCATGTATATTTATGTGTGGGTGTATTTGTGTGCCTGGGTGTGTGTATTTATGTGGGAATATATTTATAGATTTAAGTGAGTGAATTTATTAGTGTGAATATATTTATGTTTGCCTTTGTGTGAGTATTAATGATACTTGTATGTATTTTGTATATGTATGTATTTATGTATGCCTATCAGTCTATATATTTGTGTATGTATTTATGTATATACATGTATATATGCACATGCAGGCATCTCCCAAGATCATGGGGCCGAAGCACTTCTTTCGACCTGGGATGATGGATTTAACCTGGCCCAAGCTCGGCTCAAGCCCTTTAAAAAGGTGGGTAACAGCATGGGCTTCATTTCAGGCCCGTCCCAGTCCCATGAGGGTTGGCCTAAATCTTGTGCTTTTGGCCCTCCCAAAAGCCCATTTAGGAGCATGTAATGAGGCCTGTCTAAAAGTTCATCTATAGGCCTGCCCAAATGCCCAACTAGAGCCCACTTATAAGCCCAACCCCTCCGTAATATTTTGTATATAAATTGTATTGAAAAATTAAATAAAAAGTAAGCTTAGAAGCAATTCAAAATAAATTAATATATCATTTAAAATTTGTCAAACAATTGTATTTAGAAAAATGAAAAACTTATCACTACTAAATAAATACATTCCAACTAAGTTAGTTACTTATTTATCAATTATTTACTTTTCAACCATAATAAAGTAAATGTAATATAAATTTTCTATCAAATATTTTAATCATTATTTTATGGTAATAAGAAACTATCTTGCATTCATGTGTGATATTTATAAGTTCTTTGTATAAATAAGTCACTAGTTCAGCTTCTCAAATATGATCAATCTTTTCGTGTTTGTAATTTTGTAATAATCAAAAAATATTTCATATTTTTGATTGGGAACAATTATTATTATATGTAATATTTCTAAATTTTTCTAATATGTTATCAACTTATTTTAATCAATATTTTATAATAAAATTTAAAATACATGCACAATTAACTTACGTAAAATAATTTTGCATAATGATATTTTATTTGCCAAAATCATTATAATCTTTGTATCGTTACATCATTATTAGAAATATTAACTTTATTATAAAAATTTTATCACGAATACAGATTTATAACTCATTTACTAAAGATGCTATATTTTTACAATTATATAAACTATTTATTATTATAAATGAAACTATTCTTTTATTTATTATTATAATTTTTATTTAGATTAAAAGTCTCTGCATTAAAAATATCCAAATGTCATATGTTATACATAAGGCCCACCAAACCCACCATTCTAGGCCCCCCCCATAGGCCGCTACACTTAGTTGGGCTCTTCACTCTGTGCAAGATGGGCCTGCCAATCTGGGTCCATCAAGCAGCACTATAAAGTCCATAAGCTTCATGGGCCTAAAATTATATTTCAGCCCATCCCATTGCATGTTCAACAGCTATAGTCCCAGTCTGAACCGAGACACAAGCCTAATTTGAATTGGCTGGCCACCTAGTCCAACCCTATTGGAGACCCCTAGTTATTGAAAATTAAACATATAATTCAGAATTTACTTGATTATAATGTTAAAAGGAACAAAAAAAATATTGTAAAAAAACAACATTTAAATACAAACATTGAAATACAAACATTAAAATACAAACATACTGGTGCTCCATATTTAAAAATTTATGGTCGAGTTGATCTAGACCCAAGGCACAGAGAAGGCAATGAAACGGGTTAGCACAGTTCTTGATGCCTGGACCTATATACGATGTCGCCCTAAGACTCGGTTCTCGATGTGTCAGGTCAGAGGAGCCAAAGCACAGTCCAGCCCAGCACAGTGGCCCAAAGTGACCCCCCCAAAAAAGGCCGTTCCCACCACAGTGACCCGAGTATGACCACCAAAAACAGGCCTCCGGCTGTGACATCCAAAAAAAGGCCGGGCACAGGCCAGTAGCCGCCAGCCACAAAGTGGCTAGATTGTGACCCAAACAAACGGACCGTGCCCAGCACGCACGGCTCGTGTAGTTTAAAAGCGAAAACGCAGATCGCAGACGTAATGAGAAGCCACATCATTGACGAAGAAGATAACAATGACATATTAGTTGTTTTTTATATGGCAGTGTATAATTACAGCGAGGACTTGAAACACCGGATCAAACAAAACAAGGAAACGCGAAGCAACCAGATCACGCTATCTTAACCTCGATGGTCTTGGGCTTCTTTGGTTCAGGGGGAGGCAGTTTCTCGATGGTGACGGTCAGCACCCCGTCCTGACAAACAGCAGAGATCGAAGCAGTATTTGCGTTCTCGGGAAGAGTAAACTTGCGCATGAACTTTGCAACCCTACGCTCCATCCGAATGTACCTCGCTCCTTCATTCTCCTCCTCCCGCTTCCTCTCCCCGCTGATCAACAGCAGGTTGTCATCTTCCACCTGCACCTTAATGTCTCCAGACCGCAGCCCAGGCATGTCGATGATGAACTCATACGAATTTCGGCATTCCTTCACGTCCGCAGGGGTTGCAGCCATGGCTTTCGCGTCCCTAACGTAGCTGCGAGTTGGAGCATTGAAAGACTTATCTGCATCGTCGCTGACGTCCAACATGTGGTTGAGCACGTTCAAAAGAGGAGAGTCCATGCCTAAGAACCTCAGATCCATATCGGTGGCTCTGTGATAGAGGCTGGGAATGGTTCCTTTGCCAAATCGATTGCTTGATTATGAATGATGAGGAAGAAGAGGATCTGATTAGTGGGTTATATACGAGCAACAAACAGCAGGTTCATTCTGGATAAGTGTTTATGTTCCTTCTAGATTAGTCGGTTCTCTACCCTGGCCCCGCGTGTGCGTCCTAAGCGGAAAAGCCAAAATGAATGCTGATTCGGGAACATTCCAGAATTCCAAAATTCTAGATTTCTAAATACTAATATTAAGTTTTGGTCGGACTAAAATATAGGTTTCTACGAATATATCAATGCTTTAATTTTATGGATATATCGTATATATCTAAAATATATTTGTGTGTATTTATATATGAACACAAATCAATGATAGATATATCGATCTTAATGAATATATCGATAATTAGAATTTATACATATATTGGAGATATATTAGTGAATATATCAGAAATTAGTATCATTAGGTTAGGAATTCGAAATTCAAAAATATTATTATCTAAACACCAAAAATTTTATTTTCAAAAATTATGTACACAACCAAAAAATATTTAATTTTTTGTGCACTATCTATTATAATAAATATTATAACCTTAATATTATTAGAAAACATTCACATCATCATTTAAAAATAATAATAAACTATTTAAAAAAAATTATGTGTAATAAATATATTGCAATACATAATAAGTATCATCGATACATATCAATATACACTAAATGTCATGATATTTTCATGGCATATAAATATTTTAAAGATATTTTAATATATATATTTCACAGTATATATATTTCACAGTATACTAGTATCTTAATATATATATTTTATCTTGTATATCACAATACATTATATATACATACAGTTATATATATACACACACACACTCACACAAACAATATATATGTTGTTATATACACAAATAATATATATATATATATATATATATATATATATATAATGTTATACACAAATACACACACACACACATATGAATGCATATATGTATATGTGTATATATGTATGATATATATTAATAATAACAATAATATAGCTAGATCTGCATGTATTTGAATCTCTCACACATTTTGACATGATATTTTGGCCAAATTTTATTTTATATGCTGTTAGAAGACTTTTGATCTTTGAATATGTGTTGACGTTCGAGAGAGTTGAAATTTTTGTTTGATTTAATTTCATTCTTTTGATTTTTGCTATATATATATATCATGATACACTAAATATCACAATATATAAAT
Organism: Sapria himalayana; assembly: GCA_029783825.1. Lineage (NCBI taxonomy): Eukaryota > Viridiplantae > Streptophyta > Magnoliopsida > Malpighiales > Rafflesiaceae > Sapria > Sapria himalayana. The sequence continues at coordinate 963,615 of JAREIK010017964.1, read as the reverse complement.
ACATATGATGAGATATGTGTGTGTGTGTGTGTGTGTGTGTTTGTTTGTTACTAGATAGAAGCCCTAGCCCACTTGGGTGATAGATCAATCATCCATATAAGATAGCTAGTGGAATTCTAAATCACAACATAATGGTTGAGTTATACATCCAACCATCTCAACAACAATGTAGTTTGTATGTATGTATTTATATATGTTATTTAAGTAAATATAATACATTGCGATATATGCTAATATATTTGTTTGATCATGTATATCATAATAATGCAATATATGGTAATATATATAATAGTGTATATATATAAATATAAATATAATAGTGTGTGTGTGTGTATAGGTGTCAACCGGGCTGGTCCGGCATGAGGCACGACACAATTCGGTCGTGCCTAGGCCGGCCCGGCACGGTATCGTGGCACGTTAGCACGGTACCTCGGCACGAGTCAATAAACCTATTTTTTTAAATTAGGGTTTTGGACGGTGCGGCGGCGCGACGGCGTGTGCCGAAACCCTAATTTTTTTTAAATTAGGGGTTCGGCTTTATCGGGCCGAACTTGGCAGATTTGTGTCGTAAGCCCGTGCCAGGCTGACCTCCACAGAACCGTGCTGGCCAGGCACGGCATGGTACAGTAACCGTGCATGCCTGGCCCGGCACTAAAGCACGGCGGGCTGGCTAAAAATGGGCTGGACATGCCCGACACATCCCGTTTGACACCTCTATATATATGTATGTATCACAAAAAAATTTACAGGCACACGCGCGCACACACACACACACACACATAAATAACATGTACATATAGTTTATTGTAATACACAATGATATGTTATTGTGATGATATATATCATGATATCTATTGTATATATAACAGCACATATATGTGTGTGTGTGTGTGTATGTGTGTGTGAATAAAATATTTATATATAAATGATATATATGTATCACAATATTCAATGCACATTGCCATACATCCACCATACATAGTTTTTTTAAAATAGTTTTTCATTATTTTTTAAATGATGATGTGTTTTTTTAATAATATTATGAATAAATAGTTTTTTTAAAACACAATTTTATTACCAAAAGTACTCAGTTTACAAAAGACTAAAAAAATGGTGCCAACCCACCAAATCCTAAGATCTCTAGTGGTTATATGCATAAGAATACATATAAACCCACAAATCAATATAAGCAACCTTTCACTCCCAAAGATGGAGCTGAGGCTCAATTGGTTGCTTCCTTTTGAGCTCATGGGCTCCTCATCGAAGTGCTTTTGAATCCTACTGGCAAAAGTTGCATGTTGTACCTACAAGCAAAATGCATGTACAAAAAAAAGTGCACATGTGGCTTGGTCTGCTTTATCTTAGCCCATTGCATCTCGTATGTGGATGCATCAGTTATCATTTCGGTTTGAGGGCTTGACTAATATTCTCTAAAAGTGTGTCTATTCTCAAAATAATATTTCCTGTTGTGAAAGTCTTCCCCCTAAATTTGGCGTTGTTGCATTCCTTCTAGATCTCCTAGCAGATTAGCAGAGGTACAATCCTTTTGATCCACTCCATATCTATGTGGACCTTGGGGATGGTGTCTTGGTGGATGGCTTGCTTGAGATCCAGGTCTCGGCTGCAGATTGTCAATTAGAACTCATTCCATACTTTTTGTACCTCCCCACACTATACAAAAAGATGAATCAGGTCTTTTTCCAACTCACAGCTGGTGCACTTGGATGTGATATGGAAGCCTTTCTATTTGAACCAGATGAAGTCACTTCAGAGTCTCCACCCGAAGAAGGAGATCTTCAGCAGGATGTGTTGGTGCCAGATAGCAGACTACTTGGGGTCTTTCAACTCCTTGTGCCTAGTGATCTCCCATGGCAATCTAAAGGTGAACTTGCTCTTGTTGGATTGGCAAGTCGTGCCTGAATCTGTTGATCTTTAGGATCCTGTGTCCTGGGACATGTGTCGACTGAGCTTGTTGGCATCCCAGTCGTTGCCCTGGAAGAACTCTCTAACGAGCATATTGGGGGGGGGGGGGGGGGGGGGGGATGTAGAGACATGTCAGAGTATTAATCCCTGAGGGTCGGGTGACCCGGGCCCTCGTATCTATTCTTTAGGTACTCGTTGAGAAGCGAGTCCTTAGTATTAAAGTGAAACTCCCACTAGAGCTTGATGTCCATGGCCATAGTGATGTCTCTTAAGTTGCGAAAGCTGAGTCCACCCTTTTCGTGGGGCTTGTAGAGGCTCATCCACCTGGTGCACCATGTGTGTTTGAGGTCCCATCCATGTCCCTAGACGAACATTGACATGAGACTCTCATCATATTTATGGTGACCACGAGGGGTTTGACGGCCTGCATCAGGTAGAAGAGGATGGCCGAGAGAAAGTTCTTGATTATGGTTAATCTTGCCCTCCTTTGAGAGCAGCTTGTTCGATCATCCCCCTATCAACCTCATGAACTTTCCGATGATATCATCGAAGTGCTTGCTCTTTTTGTTGCCCTCAAAGTGTGGGCAACCAATGTACCTGATGGAGAAGTATATCTTCTCCTTGCCTTTGAGGTCCCTCAAGTCCACGACCCTTTGGGGCATCGTGCCCTCTCTACAGAAGAAGGCACACTTCTGTAGGTTCACAGCCTAGCCTGAGACCACATTGTATCTCGATAGTACTCTCTTGACCTTACTGATCGAGCTCGCCTGGCCATTGGTGAATACGATCGTGTTTCCAGCATAGGCTAGGTGGCTGACTATGACTTTGCTTCCGGTGAGGTATATGACACCCAGATTCTCCTGGTACATTTCATTGAGTGACCTCAAGAGATACTCCACTGCTAGGATGAACAATGTTGGGGATAGTGGGCTCCTTTGCTAGAGGCCCCACGTGGAATGGAAGAACCCTTGGCCTCAAAATTGATCAAAATGAAGAACCAGTTCCATGAGCTGCACAGCTCGACCATGTTGTTCCACCCGTCTGAGAAACCCATCTTCGACATCACCCTTAGGAGGAAGGACCAGCCAACCCTGTCATACGCCTTTTCCATTTTGAGCTTGATGATGAGGTTCTCACCCTAGTGTTCTTGGTGATGAGGTGGGTGAGCTTTTGTGCCAGGAGGATGTTGTTGAAGATGTTCTTGCCCGGGACAAAGCTAACCTAGTTCTCTTACACACACTTATGAAGTATCCTCTTGACCCTCTCTGCCAGGATCTTGGTGATTTTCTTGTACGTAGTTTTGCATAGGTTGATTGGCGTGTAGTCCTTCCTCCATGTCGGGTCCTTCTTCTTGGGTAAAAGGTGATCATGGTGCTTGTGAGGGGTTTGGGGAGCTCCTCATCTCCGAAGAAGCTACAACAGCCCTCCTAGACATCGTCCTGCACGATGTCCTAGCAGGATTTGTAGAACGAGGAGAAGTTGTCAATGCCCGGGACATTGTCGGAGTCTATCACGAAGACTGCCTTCCTCACCTCGTCCCTGGTGGGATATCTGCACAAGATTTTACCATCCTCTACAGAGAAATCTTGCGTGATACTGTCGATTGCTTCTTGGATTGCCAAGAAATAGCTGTAGTTCCTAGGTTAAATAGATATCTAGAGGTGCTTCTGTAATCCTCTGAACATCCATCCTAGTCACTATCTCAATACCCAGATATTTTAGTGATATTAGCTCAGAAATATTATAGACATAAGTCTAAGGTTCCTTTAAGGTATCTCAAAACTCTTTTGGCAGCACTGAGGTACAAGTGATTGGGTGCATGCATACACCAAAATAGTAAGTGAACAGAATATATAATGCCTGGTCTTGTGGCAGATGCATGCAACAAGCTTCCAATCAAGCTTCTGTACACTTTTCCATTTACTAATCTATCTTGAATAGAAATTAGTTTATGGTATACAACTAGATGGGTAGAGATCATTTTACAATCACTCATTCCATAACTTTTTAATATAGACTGTATGAATAATTTGAGAGATGGACACACCACTTGTGTCTTGAGAAATTTCAAGTCCTAAGAAATGTTTCAGTTACCTATGTATTAAATTTCACTTAGTTTCAATTTATCTCCTAAAGTCATCTATTAATTCTAATTTGTTACTAGTGAAAATTATATCATCTACATATATTAACACAATTAAAATTCCAGAATTTTTGACCATTTTTATGTAAAGTCTAAGCTCACTCTCACTACGTTTGAATCCTTGATTCAACATGTAAAAGTTTATTTGTAGATACCAAGCACGAGGATCTTGTTTCAACCCGTATAGAGCTTTGTTAAATTTATAAATATAGTGCTCACTCTTTTATTTTACAAATCCAAGAGGTTGTTCTACTTAAATCTCCACCTTGAGTTTTCCATTCAAGAATGCAGACTCGATATTTAATTAATTGAAACAAGTTCCAACCCTTTTGTGCAGCTAAGGCTATTAGAAACCTTACTATTTCTAACATTGCTACTGGAGAAAAGATTTCCGGATAGTCAGTTCCAGCTTTTTGGGAGTAGCATTTGGCCATTATCGAGCCTTATACACAAGCTAATTTGAGTTTGGTCGAGTCATAATCTTAAATATCTATTTGACCCCTATGTTGTGTTTATTTGGAGGTAGGCCTACTTAAGTCTAAGTTTGATTCTTTTCAATTATAGACATATCTGTTTTCATTGCATTTATCTAGACTTGATGTTTTATAGTCTCTTCATAGTTGAGAGACTCAACTGAGGAGTAATTATATCTCTAGTATATGTCAGCCAATGATTTATATTTAGTGAGTGTAGTTATATCATGCAATTCCTCTATTTTAGACTCTGACTCAGAAGGGGAGCAGGAACCATACCTTGGAGTCCATTCTTCTTTATTGCATGCAAAAATATCAATACTACAGCCTTGCAGGCTGGTACTTTTAACTTCAGAATCATAGAAGTCTTCATCCCATTTGGCACTTTCATCAACTATTATATCTCAACTCACCAAAAATAATTTTGTTTCTGGTGAATATAATCTATAACCCTTGGATTATAGACTGTAACCAACTAATATATATTTTAGACTATTGGAGTTTGACTTAGTTTTAGAGGATTTCGGTATGTGAAAGTAGCAAATACTCCCAAATACCTTGTGGTGTTTAACATTTGGTTTCCTCCCACTCCAGGTCTACAGTAGAGTGAGATTAACTAGTTCTTTTGTAGGGCATTTATTGAGCAGATACACTAAAGTGTTCACTGCCACTACCTAATAGACTTTATGTAAACTTTTTTTATTCAAGATACCCTTAGCCATTTCCATTATTATTCTATTATTTATCTCCACAACACTATTCTGTTGAGGTGAGTAAGAAGTAGTTAGCTGTCTATGTATTCCTTTTAATTCATAAAAATTAATGAATTTCTCTGAAAGGAAATCATCCCCTTTATCCGTTCTAAGTGGCTTTACACTTAGTTCAGACTGTCTTTCAATAAGGGGTAATAATGTCTTGAAGCAGTCAAGTACTTCAGACTTGTGCTTCAAGAAGTAAACTCATATATGTCTTGTATAATCATCGACAAATAGTAGAAAGTAGCTACTATTGCCTAAACACTGGACGGACATGGGTCCACAAGTGTCAGCATGTATTAGGTCCAGTGGTTGAAAGGCTCTACAAGTAAAGTTTTTAGAAAAACTTTGTCTGAACTTTTTTCCAAGTTAGCATTCTTCATATACAGTGGTGGGAATGCAATGTTTGAGAGCACACCTTTCACAAGTTATTTTTGAAAAATATTTTTTAGGCTAAAATACTTAAGGTACCCAAACCTCCTATATCACAATGAGGCTTCAGACACGACATTCATAATCAATGCCTTGCCTATTTTCTGATTAAATATCAGTGGAAAGCTCCTTCCATTGGACAACTTCACTGTCCATGAAGGTTGATCAGATTCATAATCAAATATGTTACATGCGTTATTTTTAAATACTAGTTTATAACCTCTTTCCATCAATTGCCCCACACTTAGAAAGTTTTGGTCCAGTTCTAGAACCAAAAGCACATCTCATATAATCTTGACTTTGATGGGAGTAGGAACAGAAACTTTGCCTTTGGCTTTTGCCTAGACAAGGTCTCCATTGCCCAATTTTACTTGTAAATGTACTACTTGAAGTAATACCAATCTTCCATCAATTGCTCCACACTTAGAAAGTTTTGATTACCAGAAATGTGATTTGAGCAACCACTGTCCAGAAACCACATGTTGGGGGAAGGTTGATTTCTTATTTCATTTACATAAAATAAGTGTTCTGTAGAGACTATTTGCTCTGCACAACTAGCACACTATATCTGCTTTACCTTACAATCCTTCGAAGCATGCTCAAACCTTTTATAGTTTAGGCACTAGTTCTATTTTTGAAACCAATACTCTGTTTCAGTGTGGTTTGATCTCTTGCATATATTACAAGAGAATTGTGAGTCTTTATGTGAAGCAATTGAGAGTATAGATGAAGAAGAACTAATTTTATTTTTGTTTTTATTTTTATTTTTAGACATGTACCTTGTGTTTGGTCTTCTTTTTCTTGTCTCTGTAGCTTTATTTTTTTTCTTTACTGACTGATTTTCCCATCTTGATTGCATAGCAGACTTTCCATATACTTCAGCTCTCTTGAGTAATATGCTTTCATATGACTTCAGGCAACTCAGAACTTGTTGAATGGTCAACTTTGTCAAATCATTTGTCTCTTCTATTTCTGCCACAATAGCTTCAAACTTATCAGGCATACATATTAATAATTTTTCAACTAATCGAGTCTTTGAGATGTTCTCACCATGAAATTTCAGTTGATTGACAATATCCAAAAACTGAGTTGAGAACTCAATGAAAGAATCTAAGTTATTCATACTCAGATTCTCAAATTCTTTCCTCAAAGATTGTATAAGAGCTCCTCGGGCCTTCTTATATTTCTGTAACATTTCTATTAGGAGGTCACAAGCTTCATTGGCTTGAGTGCATCCCAATAGTCAAGGAAATATGACATTACTGATTCCTTGTTGGATGAACAGTAGTACCTTAGCATTTAATTTCCTCATTTCTCGCTCTTCTAATAACTATTTTTTGTTTAGGTTTATATTTTATTTTTGACCACAACTTATAATGAAGCAATCATAAAGTTGTTATTGCCACAAATCGCACTAAACTAAAGTTCTAGAGCTAATTTTTTTCTATTCAAGTAGCACCTTGGTTCTCATGTATTCAACCTTGAATAAGCAATATTTAAGGAAAATTAAAAAAAGTTGACTTAATCATTATTCAAACTCATGTGGGAATTTTGATTTTTTAAAGCTCTGACATGTATAGGGGTCATCATAGATTAACATGGACAAGATAACATGAATTCCACAAATCCCATGAAAAATTATTATATTTAACAAATAATTATATAGGGGTCATTGTAAATTAAAAAAAAATCATTTTACAAATTGGTTTGTAGTGGTAACTTATCAATAAGGTCTGCTATATACATGCCTGCTTACATTTTGGTCTTTGAGATAACATGGCCTAGAACTAAATATTATTTTAGCATGAAGCGTACTTCTCCTAATGTAAAATGACATTAATCTTAATATACTTCTTATACACTTTCTCCCAAGTAATATAAGCAATCCTTATGCTCATCTCTATATATGGTTAAATCTTCCATTAAGGCTTCTATAACTCTTCCATCCATGCGGCTATAAGTACGAAGCAAACACATTAGGAAAGTTTTAGGAGCATTTTATAAGCATAAGGGTGTCCACTAACATGCATAGGTATCAAAATGGACACGTAAATGTAATATTTTATTGATTTTAGATAGATATCTAAATTTGGAAATAACACAAATTATCCATCTAAATGGTAAAAAAAAAAAATTGATCAAGGTTCTATCTTCTACATTTGTCAAGTAAATGTAATCTTCATATGTCTCGCCGACTTAGTTTGCAATAAAACTCATTTGTAAATAAGACTCCTTGCATAATTTCTTTCAAATTAAAAATTAATTTCCTATATATATATGTTCCAAATATTTATCAAACAATCTTCTTAGTGAGATGAGAGAGTAGACAGCATCACCACTAAAATATCTTTAGTCTACTCCTAATAGGCATACTCTAATCATTCAACATGGGCTTGGTAGTTGGTTTGGAGGTTTCTTATGTCTTCTTCCTTGATATCCCTACTTTTTATTGGTAATTAAGATTACAAGATGCTAGAAATTGAACTATACCACCTAATTTTATCTAGCGCAATTGTGAATTCATTTCACAAGGAGTTGCATACTAAATCATATGGATTGAGTTCTTTTTTGTATTATTCTTATACAACTCCATTTTTAATAAATGATTCCTTTCACTATGCTTCACAAACTAAAAGCTATTCTTCATGAAATTGTTGGTACCTCTCCATAAGACTAAAGATGAGATTATTGCATGACACATATTTACTGTCTGTTAATAAAGATAATTTCATTATTATGAATGTATTCATATTTGCATATTATGAATAACCATAACAAAGTATCTGTCATAGTAATTTAATTATCATAATATTCTAAAATTATTTTTGATTGAGTATTATTATCGATATAAATAAAAATAATACATTAAAAACTCATGTGTTTGGATAGATAACAAGATTGACACAAATATAAAATATCAATTCACCACTCAAGTGCATGTTGAAGAAAATATTCTAGAATTGCCTTCCATGAGAATTTCATATGGATTGTTGTGAATGTCAAATAATTCTCATAGTGATCATACTATAAGAGTTCACAAAAGTTTCTAATATGGCAAGTTCTTTACTTTAAGATAAGACGTATCCCTATACACAATATGAGATATATCTTGGGTGTTTTGACAGATGGATAGTGAAGATGTGTAGTCATGTTCAAATTAGTCTATATCAGATTTGAAGCTTTTCAGTTTGACTACCTACTCTACATGGACTTTACAAGTGTGAAATATTCCATTAGTTATGTGTAATCTAGACATCAAAGAAAATGGATTAAATTGAACAAAAATATTATCACATACTATGTGATGCTGGGCTATGACATTTTTATAACTTGAGTGACTATGATATATTACTAGATACAACTCATTAATTATAATATTAAATGATTTTACATATTATTTTCAACTTTCTAAGAACATATTATGTAGCATTTATACCATAACAGAATTTGGATTTAAAATATTTAAGTATTAAATGGTCACTATTAAACTAATTGGTGAAAATGTTGGAACCAAATTAATTTAATAATTCAAATGGAGTTAATTAAAAGATGGAGTTGGACTTCAATATGTATATATATTAAAATAATGAATTGGTGCACTAGGTATGACCTCCACCTCAAATAAAATAATGAGTAGGACCCCAAAATAAATATATAAATTTATTAAAAAGAGGTTGGAGTACTTATAAACGGATTCCAAGTTGGGAGTGGTCAAAGAAAGATTACTCAAATAAGTTTCTTTATTTATATATAGAAATCATTTCTTCAAGTTTTTTGCTTGTTTACTTATATCCCATGTGTGTCACATAAAAAAAAACCCTAACACCCTCTTTTATTTGATGGCTAATATAACCACCCAAGTGAATTATGGCTTATCCATAAGATTATCATATTGGTATTTCAATTAGCGAATTGGATGACAATAGAGAGAGAGCTTGAAGGGGTTATAGGCTTTATCTAGATTTGTATTGATTTTAAAATAAAAGGTAAATCTTCTTTCCTAATTTGATGACTTTTCTTTTACATAAATCTTAACTTAGGCTTTGATCATTGCTAATTATTTATTTTTTTATTTTGTGCATGATAAAAATGTTGGGGGTACATACCTAACAAGAAATTAGTCCACAACCAAACAATGGTATCAAAACCACAATATGAATGGCCTTGATGGGATTCTTTATTTAAAGCCACAATTTCTATAGGGTTATCATGATCTGAATTGAGAAATTGAGGTTTATATTATATTTCTATAGGTTTATCATTACTAATTAATTATAGCCACTACTCTTGTAGTGCATGCACTATATTGAGGATCTTATTGCTCTATCTCTAGTATGACTAATACTTTCATGCCTCTAAGATATGATATAAGAGATGTCTTTTTAGTATGTCTTTTCCAACCTCACATTTACATTGTCTAATGATAGATCTTTCTCTAAAGGGGAATACATGATCACCTAAAATATATTTATGAACCCTCATAAAACTATCATGTATAAAGTTCAAAAATAGTATGTTGCGAAGTCATTCCATCTATTTCGCTCTCTCAATCACATCGACCTATTGTTATGAATGCCTCCAAAAATTAAATGCTAACTATGTGAATTGAGTAAAATGAGCAGTGAGTTACTCTTTATCCTACATGTAATCCATGATGAAAATATAGAGAACAAATCTATCTCAATAGAATATCATATAGAAATGTATTAGATGAGAATCTATCTATGGCTAAGCCTTCTTCCCCTCATCACTAGGATGCTACTTTGTCAGGTGATCATGTTTCTGCTTGCAAAAGAATAACATTAGAATCTAATAGTTCATTATGTATGATTTTATTTCCTAAGTCTCCAAGAGGTAATAACCATAATTTTAAAGGTGCGTTCACCTTCAAGTCAGCCTGGAATATGTTTCACACTAGGGGTGACCCGATGTCGGATCTTATAGGCATATAGCATAAGTTTTTTGGTTGGTGTCTGGTGAATGATTTCATCCCCATGGATGACATATTAAAGATAAATGGTTTTCACACTACATTCAAGTGTAGTAACTACTCTGACGAAAAACATATATGCTCTTGATGCTTCACTATGAGGATTCACAATACGTTTGGTGGGAATACTTCTCAAACTAGAATACCCCAAATGTTATGATTAAGTAAGAATTCAAGATGGATAAGTCATCAAACATAAAAATCCCATTTGATTTATCATGGAATAGAAGATACATCTTCCTACTGATAATGTGAAAGATATGGAAAAAGAGCAATTGATGCATTAGTAGAGAATTTACTACTAGTGTGTGGACCCAGAGTTAGAGAATATGAGGTAAATGGCCCCATTACATAGGTGTTCTAGTATTGTTGATTTGACAGTCCCCTTGAGCTGTGTTTTGCAAGTCAATACAATTACTTTTATAGTGCGGGAGCAGGGCTGTTGCATTAAGAACCCAATTATTTTATGGTATATTGCTTATTGGTTTTTGTGTATCTCTTGCTTTGCAGGCTAAATAGGAAGATAAATAGGAGTGGTAAAGCTTCAGTAGATAAGTGATGCAAGAGGAGAGTATTCGAAAAAGCAATTCTTCATAATTTTGATTGTATATGCTTTTAAATTATTATGGTTGTCGTACCATTTTGGCAGCATATTTCTTTTTTGTGGTTTATATGTATCATGAGCAAAGAACCAAAAAGTGCATAGGATTTGGTCGGTTGGCATAAATTGGCGAATGTTTTAGTCTATTGGAAACGGTTTGTGCTTGTGATAATAAAATTGTGTTAAAAAAAATAACCATAATTTGACTTTCTATATTAATCAATGTGTGTGTGTGTGTGTGTGAGCCACACTACACTACACAATACTCAACACACCACAAAAAATTAACCTAGTAACTACAAACATGAACACACTATGCACACATGTGTACACTTTACATAATTTATTGACCCTCATCATGCTCAAATAATCGATGTTAATAGTGGGTTGGCATTGATATCTGTTATGTAATGTCAAGAGTATGTTGATTTTACTTACATAAAAAATGAGTGACATGCATGTTTTTCCATTTCCTTTGCACACAACATGCATGAAATTGCATTAATATTTTATAGACACACTACTTATTCTGATGCATGCATGCCACACATAAACATATTTCAATATATATATATATATTTCTTTCTTTCTATCTATCTATTTATAATTTTTTTTTTGATGACATGTAAAATCGATATCAAAAAATCATGTAATATTAATAATTAGAATAAATATATCGACAACCCAGCACAAAAATAAAAAAAAATTGAGCATCACAAAGATAAAATAAAAAATCTCAATAGTAATACATAAACAATAACTAAAATTTAACAATACTCCATGTCTTTTTCTTTATTTTAATGAGAATGATTACTAATTCAGATGCATATTATTTGAATAACACAAGACTATTCCAAAATTGGTTAATAACATATTTGAGTTAGGTTTACCTAAAATAATAATACTACCAATTCGACAATCATGTAAATAAATTTTCAACATACATTTGAGTGCAAAAATTGCTAAGGGCACCAAAGGGTTGAATTAACTCAACTTATATACCATATACATAAATTTCTACCAAAATTTTAGAGTTCTTTCCGTTATTCTAATTGCTACAACTCCAAAATCAATCAGAGCTTAATTGCCAAACTTGGTGAGAAAAACCACAAAGTATTTTATTCCACCAAAATTTATCTATCTTATACTTTGGGAGATGGACATGTACATTCCTAACTAAAGAGATTGCTTGTTATTGTCCAGAATGAAAGGATTATATTTGGAAAAATAAAACTCTAAGAATATTGAAAGAGTTTGATTCATCCAATTTTTGATATTAAGTTACATGAGTTGAGATTGAACCCTAAAATTTCAGAAATGTACACTCCTAATAATTAGTAAGATTTCATAATAAAAGTAGAATAGTGATTGGGTAGATTATTTCTCACCTACTACAAAACTTTTTTTTCTCATATTCTTAAGGCTAGTTAGTGAATCCATCAAATTCATAAAATATATGATTTTCAATACTAATTCATAGACATGCCAAATTCATGACAATACAAACCATTTGGTCATCCAAGTTCACATCAAATTAAATCACACATTTACAATAGCTAAACATCACGTACATCAAAGGTATTACACTCCAAGATAATAAAATTTACATAATTTTATATATGTTTCTTCTTTTAATTAATGTTCTCTATTTGAAATCCCATACTTCAAAGTTTCCCCCCATGATTTGAGCCTTGATTTTTTTGGGCTATTAGACTTTTCCATTATGGATCATCCACTATGAATGTTTTATAAAAATGCTAGTTCGTACATTAAGAGAATAGATAGTGAGTTTAAAAGATAGCAATCCCAACCAATAAGGTTACCAATAAATTATACATAAAATAATTCCTTTTAAAAAAATACAATTCCACTTGTTTTCAATTTTTGGGTATATAAAGTTTACATGGGAATTAAAAAGATTTAATATGGCTGAAGCTTCAATTTATCCAAGACACTTCACACATGTTTTATCATCAAGCAATTAATATGCTTCATAAACATTTCACAAGCATTTGATAACCATTTCATTGCCACAATTCAACCTTTGTTTAAAAAATCAAAATTATAAGTTGGTGAATCCCTTTTCTTATCAACTCAATGAATTTCAGTAACCATTTCCTTTACATCTTTATGTGAACTACTAAGGTCGGGGCTCAATTACCCTATCATTGTCTCTACACTTTTTCTTAGCCCACTTGGGTTGGATGTAAAATAAGATATATCATTATTTATCAATACATCAGGACTCTCTAAGGTTAGATCGCACTAATAACCATGGCAACTCATTTATCAAGATTCATAATATCATTATTATGTCTTTTCATAAGAATTCACAATCCATTCGAAAGAAAAATCACAACATTGCAAACTTATAATAAAATTGCCAATGTTTTCATTTTTGAATATCCAAAATGAGTAAAAGATAGAAAATTAATTTTAGAAGCAATACCAACATATAGATGCAAAATAACTATGTAAACAAATAAAATTTTATCACATGATTTTTTAGAGGTTGGAATAAATTTGTGATGTGAATGGCCTTTAGTGTGCATTATGATCAAAACAACCAAAGTAATTATTTTAAGTTTAAATTTCTAAGTTTTTTTATTTCCAAATTAGATTTTTTATCCAAATGTGATACTATAAACTAGCATGAATCGTTGCTTTTCTAATTTTGGTAAAACTTTCCATACACCTCAATATACTTGAACACACATATTTACAAACACCTACACTAACAAAAACATGCATGACTAGAAATGAAAAATAGGCTAGGTTGCATTACCAGACATACGACACAACTTACAAATACTAAAGCCAACACAACAAGGCCCACCTTTGAAAATAGTGCCAACAATTCTAGGACCAGAGGGGAAGCATGCATGTTATTTGTGGATGCTGCACAACATGACCCTACGTGCAAGTCTTCCTGGGCCATATTTGGCCTATGTCCACATGCATGATTGAAAGTATTATAGCCATGCGTCAAAGAGTTTTGAACCCATGACTTGAGCACATTGAATGATGACATGTTTCTTTTTACAAAAAGAATATTTATCATGTGTTTAATACTCTGTATACCTAAATTTTTGGGTGATTCAACATATATTTATTATTATTATTATACTTATTTAAGTATTTATTAGAAAGATTTTACTGAATATCTATTTTAAGGAAAATTTATAAATATTAGTGAAGTCATAGCTATTTTGGGTGAAATTGGTAGACTTAGTGGACCAAAGATTTGGGAAGAGAAAAGTGATAAATAGTTATATTATTTTCTGTCATAACTTGAATATACCTTCCAAATATTATTGGGTAGTTATGACATAGAGGTGTCAAACGGGTCGGCCCGGCATGGCCCGGCCCATTTTTTTAGGGTACGAACGTGCTACCATGCAGGGCCGGTAGGCACGACAGGTCGTGCCGGGCCGGGAGCCGGGACCGCGTGTCGGGATCCAATCAGACCCGACCCACGGTATTTTTTAAGGAGGGTCCGGGTCACGCCCACACGTGCCCGCGTGAAACCGGCACGAGAAGAACCCGTGCCGGCGTGCCGTGCTGGGCCAGGCACGGCTCGGCATGGGCCCGGGCACGGTTTAAAAACGTACCGGGCCGGCCCAGTCACGGCCAAACCGTGCCGTGCCTCGTGCCGGGCCGGGCCAGCCCGGCCCGGTTGACACCTCTATTATGACATCATTTCTTGGTCATAACACTATAAATTTCTAAATTTGTAGTCATGATATTATTTTTATGTATATATAATTTCTATTGTAGATATAAATTCTAAATACCAATAGGGTATTTGACCGTAGATATAAATTCTAAATTACAACCACACTATCTCTTAAACACATGATAGTTATGATATTATTTTTATGTCATCACAGTCAAATACCCTATTGGTATAATTAATCATGGTAATTTTTATTTATGCAACTTATTAATTTCAAAGCAAACATACTAAGTGTTTGTGTTAGTATTATTTTTCTCTACAACACTTGTTATGGAGAGCATTTACTTTGGTTGTTATATTTTTTGCCTTGCTCGTGTGTCTCTTTATTTATTTCTTATCATACACCATAGTCGACATGCATAAACTTATGATATTAAAAAAAATTCTAAATTTTTGTTCTAAATAGCTTCCATATTATCAACATATTAACTATACTATTTCTACAAACATAAATATTATTACATCATATCATCAAAACACAGTGTATAACTACAATGTTAGATAGTAATTTAGCCTGACGTTGGGGAATAATTCATGTAGGAAATTTAAGTGACATCTCATGGAAATGAGGATTTTCAATGGCATCCCTAGTGAGGATCTATGTCTCAAAACCTTATCTCAAATAAATATTGCTATCATCTACCTAGGATTTTCTCCTAATTGGGGCTTGGAAGTCCTACAACCTAGAATGTGTGTGCTCTTGGTTTTAAATCTAATTTTTCTCTTTTTTTGGATTTCTTCTACGTGCTTCTTCAATGTTTCGAGGATCAATTTCTTTATTTAAACTTGAAGTCACAGTGCTAGCTTGAATCACAACTTTATTATCTCATTGAATATTTTTTTTAAATTTTAAATAATTTCAAATTACTTAAATAAAATTTAAGTAATTTGAAAAATATTATTGGAAATTAGAAACCAATTAATTCCGTAGTATGAGCAAGGTGGGATTAAAGCGATACTAAATCACTTGGCCATAAGGTTTTGAGTGAGTATAAGACAAATCAAAATATTTATATCTAGATACATATATAAATGGAAACACATATGTAAGTATACATAAATATATGTAGATATATAAACATATATATATATATATATATATATATATAAATTATAAATATATTTATATATAATTATAAATAAATAAATAAATATATATATATATATATAAGTATATATATATAATTATACATAACTATCTACTTTAATTTATATATTATTATATATCAATATGTGTGTGTGTGTGTTCATATATATATATATGTGTGTGTGTGTGTATGTGTCTATGTATATTTATATGTATATATTTATATAGACATAAACACACACACACATTTATATTTATATGTATATATATGTATATGTTTATATAGGTATATATACATATATATGTTTGTCAATTCATAGATACATTTGTTTATATACATATAATTTATATTTCTAAATATATTTATATATACTTATATATGTTTCCTTTTATATTTGTATCTATATATAAATATTTTGATTTATATTATGCTTGTTAAAAACATTATCACCAAGTGATTTTATGTGTATTTTTGGAATCGATGGATAATGGTTTGTATCCCATGTTTGAGAACCAAAACATAAATCTTATTTTTTTTAAAGTAGAAATGGAAAAAAAAATAAATTTTTTTTCCTTTTTACTTTTTCTAGTAACATTATTGTTTTTGTAATGATACACCAGCAGTGCCCATTATGATGGGGAGTGCTCCCATCCGGTCCTTTAAAAAAAGATAAAAATAAGATAGTGGAAAAGTAGAATTTGTGGGTGCATGGAATACTATGTGCATTTTTCTAAAAATAGGACTATGCATAAGATACCTAAGACTGACGAGTGATGGACAACTCTAAAGGGTGTTTATTTTCTAGTTTTGGCAAAAGATAAAAGTGTGTAATAGTTGATACACACCCACTCACACACACACACACACTCTCTCTCTCTCTCTTCATCACAATGAAATAGGACAGATTGTGTGCTACAATAGTATGCGTTTCTGCCATTTTTTTTATTTTTGGTTTTGAGTTCCTAGAAGCTAAGGCACAACGTTACACTTTCTCATACTTATACTTGTTTGAATAATGAAATTTATTTATTTGTGTGATTGCGTTTAAATTGCAAAATGTGTGTTCAATACATGCAATGATGTATGATTTATTTTCGGTGCATTGTATAAGCATGTTATATATATATATATAATGAAAACTTATTTATAATTTCCATGTGTGTAGTGTACATGCTGCTAGTTTTTGCTTTGATTTATATGTAGGACTATATGTCATAAGAAATTAGAGCTTATACAGCTTTGATGATTTGAAGACTATGGTCAAAATCTTCTATTTAGTCCAAAAATAGCGATATCATTTGTTGATTTTAAGCCATAAATTCAACGAACTGACCATATCAACCAAAAAATAATGCCGAAAAAAATCTAAATCATTCACCCCAAATTCTTAGATTTTATGTATTGTACTGGATTTTAAAATTCTAAAGTTTTATTTTCTAAAAAATATATTCTGGTCCAAAAAATAATTTCGGGTGCAATGTGCTTTATGTACTTCATATACGTGTGAATAAGTCTCTAGCATATATCATTTGATTTGGCATTCTTGCCTAAACTATATTTTTAAGTTTAATTTTAGTTGGGTTGTTAATTCAATATTGAGGTTTTTGTATTTTTCAAAATTTTTATATTGAGGTTTTTTTTTAATTTCTGTGTTGTAAATTTTTTTTGCTTTCATTGTTTGATTAACCAACCATCATTCCCGTTACTTTTTAATTTTGAATAAATTATGGTCCAAACATCCTACCTTAACACTCCCATAGTTCAACTCCTCAATACACACACTCATCTTAGCTTGCATAACTATGCATAATAGGTTATATCTTTTGGTAAGTGATGGATTTAAAGATGAGCATACATGATTGAGACCATAATCAATATCTTGCAAACAATAAATTGAAATTGCAATTATGTTGAGCATACATCTCACTCTTTGTTATTGTGTTTCTTTTGTTTGTGTATAATTGTGTGCTATGAGGAATTAAAGCATGAATAATGTATGAACATCCAAAAAGTTATCGATATAATCTCATATTTGATCCAATAATTGAGATTCAACTACATTCTTGATTCAGATCCATGAATCCAATGAATCAATTTTATCACCTAAATAAAAACATGGAAAGAGATCATGATCATTCACCCTAAAATTCTAGGTTTATGTGTTTGTACTATATTCTAAATTTGTAGAGTTTTATATCCTATAAAATATACCTCAGTCAAAAATATAATTTTAGGTTTTTTGATCTTTATGGATTTCAAGTACACTTGAAGAAGTATTTAGCACATATTATTTAATTTTTCATTGGTGTATCTTGGATATTATTTTTAACTATATTGGATTTGTTCAGAATTGTTGGATTGTGTTTTCTCACTTTTGGATTATTTTAATTTTTACTTATGTTGTTTATATAGCCAAGTAATGTTCTCCTTTTTTTTTGTGTTTTTGAATAAATCGCGATCTAAATATCTTATTCTCAACTATTACTATTAGAACGAGGTTCTTGAAACCACCCAAAAAGTAGTACTTGAACTTCCGTGGAAAAAATACTTTTCATTTATATAGAGATTGAATCTAGTTTGTTCATTATCAGTATATTGATATTTAATTATTCTGATATCAATATAGTAATTTTGGAATATTTTTATTCATCTTGATTTTTTGTGGCCCATAGTTCTTTGTTATTATAAAGGATCATTCTATCATAATAAAGTTAATTGAGATTAATTATTATATTTTATAAAATTGAATGTGTGATTACCTTGTATCAAATAATTGTATGATATCGTGAGAAAGAAAGTTAAACCTAAAAAACTAGGTGAAGTAGAATGAGAAAACTTTCTTTATATGCTTACCTCCGTAATTCAGCATTGGATAGGTAATAATACTTATCAATATATTTCCGATGAAATGAAGGTAATTAAGTTATTAGAGTCTATGTTTGAAATAAATAAGTTTAGAAATAATATATTGATCATTAAATATCTAGTTAACCTAATGATACTTTTTTAATATTTGGTTAATGTTATGTGTTATTATCGGACGAAAGATAGATCAATATGAAAAACTCAAAATGCCATGATTACTCCTTTTGATAAAAGGATGTCATCAATTTTGGATAATAACACTAAGGTATTTTAAGCTTTATTAGTTTCTTTGTAATTTTTGTTGTGAAACAAGTTTTGCAAATGGCAAAATTACTTTATGATATCTATTGCAACGTAAATTTTAAGTTGTCTTACATTTTTCTTCACTTGCACCAAAATACCAATCTGTGGAAAATCATAGACCACAGACTAGTATGCAATGATAATTGTGTTGCTCTAGACTAGATGTTTTCGATAATACATATATTTTGACCACACTTATATTAATGCACAAAAGACACAATTCACACGTCACAAGTGGAATTTATGATATTTTGTTTACTAGTATTTCTTTTTTTTTTGTTTTCTTTGTTTTGATCGTTGTATTGGCTATCATTATTTTTTTGAAGGCTAAATCCCTTGTATGTCACATGACTCGCACAATGTAGAGGGAATACTCGTGAAGGTTGATTTACAAACATAAAAGTTTAATTTGGGATATAATTTACATAGTTATAAATCATAAAGTTGAGGAACAACAAACACAACATGATTTCTATGAAGGAAAAATCAATATGTATCATTATTTGAAAGACCACATGTATACTCCAAGGATTAAAACTCCTTGTATAGTGCCATCTACTAAGAAAATATTAATGTAACTATAATAACTATCACTTTATCCAATAACTCTTATTCATCATATCGGGGGATGGGAAATCATACTTGCGTATATAATACTTTGAAGAAATATATCATACCATTAGAAGGGGGAACATCTATTGTATTGAGATAGGTTAAATTAATTTTGTTTACTCTCAAGAAAAATGAAAAGATTTGGCTCAATTCTTTAGGGCCACGAAGTGTATGCATGTGGGTTGATTTGCAAGCTTAATGTTTAAAGAACTTTCATCCAACAAATCACACAATTGGATTACAAAGGCAAATCATATATTTTGTTGACTTGAAGAATGAGAAGTTTTATTCTTTCTTGGAATGATATGTAGTTGTTGTTAACTTTTGTGCATGTCACATGTTTGATACATAACACCATTCCCATACTAGAAGTGCTATTTCTGATATATTCTCTACTCAAAGTATTGTTTTTTGTTTTCTTCCTAAAGGTGTCAAATGAGTTGTGTATAGTTGGCACCACTTATTTTTTTATACCCATCTAGGCAATAGTGGCCATGCTTGAAACGACCCTAAAAAAAGGCAACTCAGCATGACCCATTGACATGCATTTTTCTAGAGTCATGCTGGGTTGTGTCATGTCATGTCGGGTCATGTCAAACTTGGTTAGTACTGGGCAGACTAGCATGTTTATTCTATGTTAGCCTAGATTCAATCCAGACTAGCTTGGTTTGTTCTATGCTAGCGTGGCTTTAGTCTAGGCTAGCCTGATATGCTCTAGGTTAGTATGGGTTAGGTCCAGACTAATCTAGGTCAGATTAGGCTAACATGAGTTTAGTTCAGGCAAGTATGGTTCTAGTCTATATAGCCTAGTTCATTTTAGGCTAGTATGGCTAGGCTATCCAAGTTCATTGTTCTCTAAGATGGGTTTAATCTAGGCTAGATTAGTTCATGCTAGGCAAGTTTGAGTCAGGACCAATCTAGCCTATTAGCCAGCTTGGGTGAAATAGGCCCACAAGGGCAAGGCAATCATTCCTGGCCACAACTTTCCTGCCAAGGATTATATCCTTGTGCGACATGAGCAATGACATGGGCTAACAACCTAGCAGGGGTCTAGTCCAAGCACGAATTTGAACTAGGCTATGTTGTGTCTATACAAAATATCTTAAAATATATGATTATCACTATTGGTTATAACTAAACAAATATTATCCAATGCAAAATTTATGAAAGATTTATAAGCAATATAGGAGAGATAAAATGTGAATCATGAGTTAATCTTGACCAAGAAAATGAATATCATAATCAAATACAAAATTTTAAATAAATATATTAATTTAAGATACTCAACTATTTTGTTAAACATTAGGGTTGTTTTTGTTGAAAAAACATTGCTCAACTTGGGAGAAAGTGTGGACCAACTTCCTTACTCATTGTATGTTCAATTCAGAATGAAAGAACATAATCATACATTTAATACTCACAAGATGATTAATCATTTGATGATAATTTTTAATAGTATGATTGAAAATTTTCTAGTATAGGTGGATATATTATACTATTCAATGAATTTTATGGTATTGAATATGGAGCTACTTGTAAATATACGGAACTATGTGCCTATTTTTCTTGTGAAAATATTTCTTACTATATCGAATGCATTCATTAATTTTTATAAAGGTGTAATGAAAGCTAAATTTAGGGCCCATTTGATAAAACTAAAAAAATTAAGTGCTGAAAAATAAGTTCGAAAAAATTAAGGTTGAATTTCATAAGTGTTGAATTTGTATTAAAAAACTGTTAAATAAATTAATGTTAATTGAATGCTGAATATTATTATTTTGTTTGATAACTATAAATCCTGAATACTGAAAATGATATATTTTACATATTTATCCTTATTATCATTGTATTATATATTATCCAACATAAATAGAATTTCTAATGAATTTTTTTTGACTATATTTATTAATTATTAGAAAAAATAAAATTCTTATAAACATATCCATAAATAAATTATAAATCCAAAAAAGAAATACAAATATTTAAAAAATAACCAATAAAAATTAAACTTTTAAAACTATCCAAATTTTTAATATAAAAACAAAAATCAATGAACAACTTGTTGATTTGCTATTTCCTCTCTTAAATTAATCATGAAAGAGGGTTAGGGCTAGGGTTTGTGGTGCATGGAGAAATGAGAATGAGAAAACAGATTCACAAACTAAACTATAGCGTAAATGAGAAAATGAAAAAGAAATTAAAAAAAGGACAAATTGATAATTTTATAAAAAAAATTAGCTGAAAATTTTCAGCCTTCAATATTAAGTAGGTCTCTACCTAAAGGTGTCAAATGTGCCGGGCCGGCCCGGCCGAGCACGAGGCACGGCACGGTTCGGCCGTGCCTGGGCCGGCCTGGCACGTTCAAAAACCGTGCTCGGGCCTGTGCCGTGCCGTGCCTGGCCCGGCACGGGTTCATCCCGTGCCGGTTCACGCAGGCACGCGTGGCACAGGCGGCGTGCCACGCGTGCCGTGGCATGAGTCGTGAGTCACGACTCACGGTCACGAGTCATGACTCCGGACTCACTGAGTCGTGACACAAACGGGCCCCCCCCGGTAAAAAGACCGCGGGTCGGGTCCAAACAGACCCGACCCGCGGTCTTTTCTACCGAAACCCGACTCCACAAGTCTGATCCGAGCATTTCCAACGGCAAAAAAAAAAAATTCAAACTTGAGCGATTTTCAGCCTTTGGATTCACCTCCAACGGCTAGGGGGCAGAATCCAACGGTCCTCGTGATTCTGTCCCTTAAATATATTAAAAAAATTCAAAAAATTAATAAAAAAATATTTTTTTAAAAAAAATAAAACTTTATTTAGCCTATAAAATCTACCCCCCTCCCTATAACATTTATGTTTTTCAAAAACATAAAACCTCTCAATATTTTCTCTCTCTCACATAAACCGTGCATCTCTCTCTCGGCCCTCGTGATTTTGATTTCGGCTTGGATTTTCGTGAAACTCAACTTGAGTTTTGAACATCAGAGCTTCCTGCGGTGCACTTTGCACATGAGTGACCTCATTGCTTTTACCGGGTAATATAATTTACTTTTTTTTGTACTTTCTCTCTCTAAAGATTCTCTCTCTAGAAAAACTTACGAAAAATAAAAAATGACAAATACACCTAACACGTATTTAAATTTGGAAAATGAAAATGTTAGTGTTACACATACGTCTGTGGCTCCTGAAACTTTAGTTTCTCCAGTCGTCTCAACCCAAAGTTCTAAAAAACAAAAAACTAGGAGGACTTATGTAGTTTAGACTCATTTTAAAATCATAACACAAGTAAATGTTATGGGTGAGGAACATGAAATGGCACAGTACAAATATTGTATGAGACTTTTAACATGCAAGAGTTCATGTGAGACTGGGCACCTTAAGAGGCATGCCGAATTATGCACCAAAAAACATGGACCCTTAGATCCTAGGCAAACCCAACTTGGCATTACATTTTTTGAGACTGGATCGAGTTCAGTCTCAAAGTTTACTCCCTTCATATACTCCAGCGAGTTGGGTAGGGACGGCATGGCCAGGCTCATCACATTGATGGGTCTTCCGATCAGATTTTCAGAAGATTCGAGGGTAGTGCGCATCATGCAGACTTATTTTCAGCCATCCTATCGTAGGATTCCTAGGTCCACATCTAGGAGTGACATACTAAAGATATATAAGTTAGAAAAACAAAAAATAATTAAGGAATTTTTGGCATTTAGTGGAGTGGTGTCCGTGACGTCTGATATATGGACATGACACGATGATTCTTCTTATGCATGTCTCACGAGTCATTATGTAGATTCTAGCTGGACAATCAATAAAAAAATATTAGGATTCACTGAGATTCTTCATCCTCATGATGGCCCGGCCATTTTTGAGTGTATGATGAAAATATTTAGGGAATATAAAATTCAAAATAAAATTTTTAGTGTCACTTTCGATAATGCTGCGAATAATGGAGTAGCGATCAATATGTTTGTTAGGAATATTAGAGACGCACCATTAGGAGAGATCTTTCATGTCAGATGCATGTGTCATGTTATTAACCTGATAGTTCAAGCGGGTATGAAGGTCTGTTCCCCCGCGTTGGAAAATATACGCAATGCCCTCAAGTATATTCGCCCTCCTCGCAGACTACAAGAGTTTGGTAATCTCTGTTTGTCTGCGAATCTTAAGAAGAAGAAATTCCAATCAGATGTGAGACATCGTTGGAATTACACGTACCTGATGTTGGAATCATGTGTTGGATACGAACACGTGATATCCGACTATGTCAATAGTAAGAGTGGCGAACTTATTATTGACGACACTGACTGGGCTTCAGGAATTTCATTTATGAAATTCCTGAAGATATTTTATGACACGACGAACATGTGTTCGTCGGTTTATACGCCCACCACTTGCATTGCACTCCGTTGCATATGCAACATTAGTAGCATGTTTAGGAAGTATCGAGCGGACCCGATGCTTAGCCATATGGTTGTAGAGATGGAGACCAAGTACCTGAAGTACTGGTCCACCATTCCATCTCTTTATTACCTCGCAGCATGCATGGACCCTAGGGCTAAGATGGAAGGGGTTGAAAACACCCTGACTTTCATTTCCTCGTGCATGAACCTGGAAGAGCCACCTGAAGGGTTCATTTACGAGAAGTTGACAGACCTGTTCACATACTACGATACTAGGTATGGTGGTGGTGGTGGTGAGACTGTGAGTACGGACACTGATACCTTGTTCAGAGATGACGATTATTCCATTAACCTAGCGAGGGGGAAACGTAGGGGTGAACCTTCACATAGGAGCGAGCTGTCTCGGTACTTAGATACCGATTACTGCTCAATCCTATCACCTTCTGACAATAAGAATCTTGATTTATTACAGTGGTGGAAATCATATGAGTCCGCCTATCCCGTGCTATCTAGGATGGCACGGGATCTACTGACTCCTCCGGTGTCGAGCGTAGCATCGGAGTCTGCTTTTTCTGTTGCAGTGAACGTGATTTCGGATAGGAGATCGAGATTACGTCCAGATATGGTTGAGGCCTTGGCATGTTTGAAGGATTGGGAGGAATTGAGATTTAGCATCAGTGATCGTGCTGAAGCTGGGACTATGACAGACACTGCAGTCGCATCCACATCTACTACGATGGCGGAGGAGCTGATTGCCGATGATGATGATCCATATGATACTGATCTTGATGTTGCGGCTGATGATTCTCATGATATGCCGCTTGACGAATGATGCTCATCTGTTGTTTTTTTTCGATGTTTTTTTATTTATTTTATTTATACACTTTGTTTGTACTTTGTACCATACGTTGTGTTGAAACTTAAACTTGTTTTGTTCCGACTATTGGTTTCAAATGCATGAATGGTAATTTTTCATTTGTGTAGTTTAATTTTTTTTTAATTAAAATTTTTACTAACTTAATGTTTTTTTTATTATTTTACGATTTAAATTTATTTTAAAATTTATTAACTTTAAATTTTAATATATAATTAATAAATTATAATAATAAAATATGCTAAACTTAATTGAAAAAAAAAATTTTTTTCTAATATTTGTTTGTTTTATTTAATTTTAAATGTAATATTTTTTACAAAAAATTATATTTTTTAATTATTACTAATACTCTAAAGTATATACAGAAACTTAATAAAAAATTTAAAAAAAAAAAAAATTTTTTCTAATCTGCCAAGCACGGGCCGTGCCCGTGCTTGGCTCCCGGGATCCGGACCCCGGTTGAGCCGGTCCAGCGTTGCGGCTCCCGCCCCGCCCCGCCTGCCCTGCCCCTGCCGTGCGCCCGTGCCGCCTGGCCAAGCCAAGCCGTGCCCGAGCGGGCCGGGCAAGGCACGGCACGGCCTTGCCTTGTCCACGGGCCGTGCCGTGCCCGACTTTAAAACACCGTGCCGTGCCCGGCACGGCACGGTAGCACGGCCGGGCACGTGAAAAACGGGCCGTGCCGTGCTGGGCCGGCCCGTTTGACACCTCTATCTCTACCAACTTAAAATTTTCAATGAATTTTCAATTAAAATTTTAAATTATCAGCTCTCAACATTTTTTATCAAATATACTTAAATTTTCAATGGTTTGAAGATTTTAATCAAACAGTTCATTAGTTATATGATGCTCAAGCTAAATATTTAAAATCAATGTGAGAAGCATTCTA
Source organism: Sapria himalayana (assembly GCA_029783825.1). NCBI lineage: Eukaryota > Viridiplantae > Streptophyta > Magnoliopsida > Malpighiales > Rafflesiaceae > Sapria > Sapria himalayana. The sequence goes on along the minus strand of JAREIK010017964.1, from coordinate 937,536 downwards.
CTCAACATGAAGGAGAGCAAATTGACATTTGTGGGATTGAGCATCTTATGGAAAGTCATTGTTCTAAAATGATAGATAACAAGATTATGAGAGTATTAGGGATTTGAAAGTTGAAGTGGATGGAATCAAACAACTTGGATCCATTAAACATGCCTCTCATGGTATAAAAAATATTTTTTTCCATTCACTAATCACGAATATGGCATGACCATCTAAAAAAGAAAAGTAGGCAACTACAAAAGTAATTCTCAAACACTAGAAGTTAGTTGAAATATATTTAATATGAAGATGAAGAAATATTTTTATTTCTAATATCATATAAGCTCTCCATTTAACAAGAAAACTCTTAGCTTAAGATGCTAAAAAAATATAAGTAAATAAGTAGTTAGACAATTTCATACTTGATGGAAATTAATCCACAAATTTAAACATATCATCTCTAATTGTAGGAAACCAGCATGTCAAGCTCAAATGAGGCTCAACTCTTATATCCAATAGAATAAAAGAGTCAAGTAGTAGAAATTATTGAAACTAGACATTATTCATCTTATTTCAAGCATCATTTGGGAAGAGGCCAACTCAAGTTGTGCCAAAAAAAATTAATAATTAGATAATTTCAAAATAAACATGATAACATTATTCAAATTTAGTTGGCTATAGATTTGAATATGCACTAATTACAAATTGAATAATGCTAAATTAATATAAAAAAAATATCAAAAGCAATATTTTCATATGTTTAGTTGTATAGTTTATTTCTCATTTAATAATAAATTAGTTACTCAAAAAGTTAATTTTTATTCATTTATGATAGATTTTAAATTAAATTCTATATTATAATAACTTTTTTAATAAATAATATTACAAATAAATTAAGTTTGGAAATAAAAATAAAAATATATAATTATTTTATTTTAAATTATTTTTAATTTGCCTACTTTTCTTAATTATATTTATGAATTTATAATTATTTGTTGACAAATTTGTTAAATCATTATTTCCCAATATACCAAATTATAGTAAAATAATATATTACTAATGTATAATTTTATTAAATAGTTTAAAAAAATATCATTCACACCATTTTTATTGGGAAGTGAAAAGTCCATTTAATAAAAAATAGAAATATAGTTTTTGATAGCTTGGTATCGACAAACGGGCAGGAGTGAAAAAATATAAATGAAAAGCTCTCATCATAAATATAATCTATTTAAGAAAACGTCATTTTTTTCGTGAAAATATTAATTTCAAAATTTACCAAAATTTCCTATGCTGCAAAAAAAGTATAATATTTAATGAAGCAAATATAATTATTCTATATCCTCATAACAGAGGTTGTTTGATGAAAATGTAAGCAATGTTTTTAATTTGCCTTTCTTTTCATTCCATTTCAAAGCTATGTTAACAGAGTTTGTTTTTGATACCTTGCCCCTATCCTTGTTTAAGCTACAACAGCCTATACATCCACCATCCTATCCCCACAAACTCCAAGTTCATTTTTATTTAATCTTTTCGATAAGTTATACACTGGCTAGATACTCATAATTCTTACGGTAAGCTCGCACCCTGTCATAGTCCTAGCAATTTAATAATGGAGCAAATTTAGTTCAATACCCAATTGATAGTTGGCATTATTCAATGCTCGGCCTTTCTTTGGTTGGAATAGATAACTTCTCCATTCTTGGCAAAGCATTGGTTAATCTACCAATCGAGCCTTGTTCCTTGTTATAAAGGCGAAAAACTTCCACAATGTACCAGTAACTATTAAAAGTGAGTTATGAATGGTATTCAGTTTAGTGAATCTTGCTAGATATTGCATGCTGGTGCAGTAATTATTCAGCAGACTTACACTGAAGATCTACGTAGCTCAGCAATGTGAGTTTGAGGATGTCCAGTGTACAATACAAGTTCCCTGCTCGCACAAATGGTATTTCATGCATTCATCACTACCAAGTATTTACATTAGGTTATATTACTACTTGTCATTCGTCATCTTTAGCAGGTCCCTATAACTATATTATTGGTTTAGTCTTGTGGCTGATTTGCTAAGTGCAATGGATTTTATAGAATGTTTAATTAACTAATAGCCAACTATCAATTGCTTGAGTTGTAGATAGACTTGGGCTGTGTAAGATGCAATAACCCACATTCTTCTGCTTGGTGATGCTTTATTTAAGTAAATGTTTCAATTTTTTGATGAATAATGTATCATGTCAGAATGCCTCTTTTTTCCATAAAAGGTTGCCATATCCTTCATCTTTTACTATCAATGATATTTTCCTCAATGGCTATTACTCTTTAGTATGACATATATTTTTTAAGCAATATATTAATGGTTGATGATTATTTTAAATATTTACTTTTATTTTATAAACCCTATTATCTTAAAGAAATAAGATAATGTAGTAATAAGTATTTACTTTTAAGTTTCATAAGTATTTTATTGGCTAGAGGTTAGCTTTTTTTTAGTGAATATAATATCACCTTTTTAGTTACAAGCCAGAAGCTTGGAAGCAGCTAAGGGCTTCGAGTTAGAGAGGAGAAGAGAGTTACTCATGAACTGATACAATTATGCTTTGTAGTACTCAACATATAGGAATGATAAATTAGGAGGAATGAAGGAGATGCACTAATAGTGTATTATGCCTTGGTCTCTGCTATACATAGTCTTGCTTGCTGGGATTTTGAATATGCCTGGAGTATAATGCTGGTTAGACCTTAATGGATGAGAAGCTATTTCTTAATTCTTGAATTTCCTGCTCATAAAAATAAAGATAATTCATGCCATGATCTGACTATGTCCAGTAATACCTGGCTATTCATGGCATCTTCATTAGTTGTCCCTATTCTCATGTCCTTCGAGAAGAAAATGAATTGTAATGTACTTTTATACTTTTTCTTTGGGATGCTATATTATTGGATTAATATTGCAATTTTGTGTCAACTTATTAATTGGCATGGCCTACAAATATACCTATCACAAATTTTAAAATAGATATAAGTCTAGATGTTAATCTTATGGATTTTACAGGATGTTTGATAACTGATAATGAAATAATTATTGCTTCAGTTTGAGTTGAGACTTTGGTTTTGCATAAAACACTCTGAACCACATCCTTGTGCATGATGATACTTTAATATTTAGTCAATATTATCTTTGATTCTTATATGAAATATAGATTAGTATCAAAATGTCTTAATTCCCTTTTTGCATAAAAGATCGACTTCATCCTTGGACTATTACTATCATTAATAATACCCTCATTTGTCATTTTTATATTTTTTAATATAAGCCACATGACTTATTCTTTAGTATGACATTTATTTTTTAGCTAACACATTAACTTCTCTTGCATGTGTCCCATGACTCTTTTGTCATCATTTTATCATGGCCAACATATGGCTTCAATACTATGGTAAAACTCTTATGTCAGATATTTTACTTAACTCTCACATCACTCGAGGCATGTTCATCTAGTAGATGAAAAATATGTTGGCTGTAAGTATGTTCTTACTTTCAGCTTTATAAGCATCACATTTATAATGATTAAATTTATCTTAATCTCAAAGTTTTACACAGATTTATTTCATGCATTAAGATTAGTGAAAAAGTTAAATTTTAGTTGTGATTAATACTCATATTTATCAACATCCAAACTGCAATATTACCATAAATATATATTTTATAAAATTATGTTTTCATCACCTTAAGTATGGTAAACCGACCATAGATCTTTAATTAGTCTAATATTGGGTAAGATTTTGTGAAAGATATCTTGAGTGACATCTCATGTAATTATGGGTTCTCAACGAAAGACTAAGTGATGCTCTAAGTTTTAAAACCTAAACCTAATCAAATATTGGTTGTGTTTACCTTGGATTTACTCCTAATTGGAGTTGGTAATCATACCACCTATGACTTATTGTTGCTCTAGGTGTGAAATTTAATTCCTCCGTCTTCTTTCCTATGAATTTTTTTTTGTATTTGTTATATGCCACGGAGATCCATGTGATTCTTTAAGCTAGATGACACAACACTAGTTTGAGGTCTTGATTTTCTAGTCTCATTAAATCAATGCTAGACTACTAAATTCATGGCCATGTTGAATAGTGTGACTCAAGTAATATTTCTTTAGAGTGTAATATTGTAGCATTGGGAATGCCATGACTAAGTTATATTCTTTCTAGAACTCAAAGTTATGGTACTGAGAATGACCATAGTTTGATTTTTTCTCTTTGGAGCTATGTGTTGTGTCATTGAGAATGACCATGAATGATATTTTTACTTGGTAACAAAATGTCCCGGAGTTGGAAATACTTGTTGATATATTTACTCTTTGTAATATAAAGTCATACCATTGGGAATAATAATAAATTTGGTATTTTCTAGCCAGAGCACAAAATCATGGTCTTGGAAATGTCATGAGTGAAGTATATGCTCTCTAAAATAAAATATTGTAGAGAAAAATACTTGTGAGATATTACTTCCATGGTATAAAAATACTGTCATGAGCATTATGTCTTTTAGAAATAGTACCAATATGACTTAGAAAATATTATGGTCATGAAGATTATATGTCATAATAAAGAGATTGAGATAACTTGGTTGTAGAGTCATGATATATAAAGATTGTCACAATGTATTTCATAAAGTTATGACCAAGAAAGAATGTCACAACTGCTCAATACAATTTAGAAGGTGTACCCTGGTCATTTCATATGAAATTTAATGATTATCTATTATTTCTCTTCTCCCAAGGCCTTAACTCCAACAAATCTATCAATTTTACCTAAAATAGCTATAATTTCACAAATATACATCAAATTCCCTCAAAAGATGCCTTTAGTCAAATCTCTCCAATACACACTCATAAAAAAACAAGAAGAAATATAACATCACCAAAAAAGACACATATTCAATATCTAAATATGAAAAAGAATGTGACATGAGGATTGACTAAAAGGATACAATTCCTAAAATGGGAACTTATCTCTGATGGGCTCAAATGTGGACATGAATGTAGAAGGCCTTCATGAATCTTCTTTAATGCTTGCTACCCATTCGATTATTTGAACAATCACATTGCACAAAGAATCTTGCTATCTATCAATGGTGTTAAGTGAATATTCAAACAAACCAAGCATAAAGTATATTTATCTTTATTTCTCACAATACTTTCTCAAATCTTCAATCCACTCTTTCTCTAGATATTGTAAGTTTTTGTCTGTTAAGTAATCTTTGTTCAAAATAATTTTTTGACTTACCTATGACAAACTCATAGATCTTTCAAACTGAATTAGTACTTTTTATCACTCTTGTCCCCACTTGTTTCATCATCTCGTCCAAAATATTCATATAATGATCTTTAAAATTTTCTTAGGCAGTAATAAATCATAGCTTCTTCTTATTGAGATGCATCTAACACAATGCATCTCGTCTCTTTGCATTAGTTTTATAACTCTCTTCTATTCTTTTTATATCCACTTTCCGCTTGTTGGTCAACTCTCCAATTCCACCACTATGAAACTCTACATCAATATTATCTCCATATTGTAGTGCACTTCCCTATAGTTGGTTTTCAATTTCATTACTTTTAGAATATCAAGAACTCCTCCCATGTCACATTCTTGCCTAGTTAAATAGTGTTCAAATATGTTTGATAATAAATTCTATCTTTGGGAAGTGTGATACCTCTTGTGCACATTTGCTTTACTATTCACATTCATAAATGTTTTTTTTTTTACTTTTTTCCTCTTTCATTCCCTCTTTTTATAACTACCAAATGTTATGGGGATATCCATGAGTACCATTTAATTCTATCTTCATTTTTCATGACTCACTTAACTCTTCATAGCATAGTAATAAAAGAAGGGTTAATTATTTTACCGAAGAACTCACTCGCTTGAAAGTTATAAATTACTTCTCAAGAATTCACCCTTTTTCAAGACTCATTTTAGAAGCCCTTTTCAAGACTTTTTTTAGAAGCCCTTTTCAAGTCTTGGTGGTGAATTTCTTATTTTTCTTGCCTTGACATAGCGACTTGTTTTGGTATCTCACATTACCCTTAATTGTGAAATCAACATCTCATTATCCATGTTTGCTTATATCTTCAAAATTTAAGGATATAAAAGTTTTCATTGGAGTATATAAGAAAAATAATTAGAAGTGTGAGAAAAATTAGTGTAAGGGACTTTATATAGGATTAGGGTTTGTCATAGCTAATGAAAAAATATCATGACTTTTCTTGTAGCCATGACTTTTCTTTTAAAATGAAAATTATGATAGGTTTTAAGTGCTGCAACTTCAGTTGACTTGCAAGAATATTATAGTTTGGTTTGAGTTCCAGGATTTCTTTTGGGTGTCTATGAATATAGGTGTATGAGAGTTTATATATACATTCATAAAAACATTTAAATATTTATTACATCACACAAAAAGTAAATTCTTGGGGTTACCTTCTAAGCAGTACTTTATTTAGCATCTATAGCTAGATATTCATTAGATCTGTAATCTAGTCAATGATCTTAATGGTGCAGGAAATCTTCTTCATTTAGTATTTATTTTCTGCATGTCTTCTTGATTTCTTCTCCAATATAAAGTTAATCTTTAGAGTTGTTCTTTTAGAGTATTCTTCCATAGATGTCATGAACTTAGGATAAAGTTGTTATATCATTGCTTATTATCTAATTTGGTAAAACCATAACTTTTTATAAAGTTGTGGAACTTGGAATTACTTTCTAGATCATATTTATTATAGCTTTTAAATAAGTAATGACTTTATCATTAAGTTTTTGTTCCTCCATTTTCATAGCCTTATCTCCTAGTGTGACTTTCTTCATTGATCTAGCATGTAAATTCATGAGGTCATTAGAGTTCACAAGATTTTTTTATAATTATAACTTCTTTATCTTCATATGCCTTTGGATATTCCATCTTTGTTGTTAATGCCTCGTCTTATTCTTCCAGGGAATCAACCATCAACTATGGAATTTTTTTTTTAAACTTCTTTTGTAATCTTAACATTCTCCTCAATAATCTCTATATTGTAGAATTGATAACTTCACATTCTAAGCTTTTTTCTTTGCATTTTCATAGTAGTTTGACTTGAATTTTCTAGAAGTTGTGATCTTGAAGAATATTATGACTTCATAGTAGTCTTCTTCTTCATTGTCAATTCCTCTATTTTTTTAAAATTAGAGCTTATCTATTCTATCATCTTCTCTACCTTTTTCTAGGTAACAATTTTATATAAAAATCTTTCAATTTGAAGTTTATATTTTATATTATTATATTGCATATGAACCTATCTATTCTCCAATAATGTTTTTCTATCATAGTCTAAATTTTACAGGCTTTTGTAAATGTTGAATTTTACATATTATTTGCCCACTAAAAATATGAATGCTTTTTTTTTTGATATCAAGTAATATCTATCCAATGACTAAAAATAACATCATAAGATCAATAAAGGGTATTTGTCTTCCTCAATATTTAGCACAATATAATCCACCATAAAAATAAATTTACAAACATTTTGTAATACATCATTAAATATACAATTTGGAAACTTGATTGAACAATTAGTCATTTTAAATGAGAGCGCGATTGAAGTTATTTTTTTATGTTTAACCTTCATATTATTGACAATGACATCAAATTCACACTTAATCTCAATTCATATGGTGCCTTCCAGAAAGCATGCTCCCTAATATTATATAATATCATAAAACTTTATAGATCCTTTAGCCTTCTCATGAGTTCATGCTAGTTGATAGTGTTATAGATGTCAATCATATTCACCATTCTATAAGGCTCCAACTTTTTCTTGCCATTCATTTTATTCTTCATGTTCAGATCATTTATTATCTAAGATAGGATTTTGGCAAATAGAATATTGACTTCCAACTTCCAAAAAATATAGTAAAATATTTCAAATTACTAGTCTATCTTTTCCTTTGAAAAACAATATGGGAAAACATATTAGGAGGAAAATATTTACAATTTACATTGGCGTTCTCTTGCACATTCTTTTGATCATCATTTTGGGCAATCTGTAAATTCTCCCCTTTCTCCAATTTTTTTGTTTGTCAATGTTGGAAGCATGAGTTGGGAAGTGGGTCATATGTATGTTGTGACATTGAAAAATATTACAACATTATATGTCATGACACTAGGTTGTGTCTTGAGTTTTGAAAATATGTTCCTCAAGTTATGTCACAACATTATATGTTCCTCAAGTTTGACATTTGGGCTCCAAACATATTCAAAAATATGTTCAACTTAGCTTTCATTGTGGTCAATCTATTCAACTTGAATACGTTTGCTTATTTCCTTCTAAATACTCTATGATTTGAAGTTTAGGACTTATTTAATTTTCTAGCTTTTTAAATTGATAATGCACTTCCAAAAGTTACTTGTTCATAATAGAACCACCAAAGGCAATATCATTCATGCATCTCATCATGTAGTCATCTCATTTTAGAAAGCATGAACTTAGAACCATAGTTTAAATTCAAATTTGTGTTGTAGCCATCTCTTCAAAAACTATTTGAATTGGTCTTAAGTATCATTAAACATCTCTTGCTACCCTAGTTTAAATTGACTAATATTTCTTCATAGTTCAGAGATGATTCGATGCAGAAAAAACATGGTCAGAAATATTTACACAAGTTTATCTATGCTAACTTCATTTATCTTCACCATGTTGCATAACTCCAAGAAAGTTATGATGTGATTATTTTGATTTTCTAAAATTGTTTATTTGTATTGATATTTTTCCACTATAGGTATCAAACTTTTATTCAATTTAATATAATTTTCTTGTTTAGATTGTATCCAAATCCTAGAGTAACTATCAATCATAATTGAATCCCAATAATTACCTAAGATACAATTTGGGATTCGGTTGTTAGACAACTTATTCTTCACCGCCTTAGTGGTTTTCAGTACTGTCAATTCTTTATAGTTCCTCCAACTTAAACTAATTCCCTTGAAAATATTGTCAACTTAGCAACATAGTCATAACTTATAATGATTGTCGTGACTAATTTTATAAATTTATGACCAAGAAATTATGTTTTAACTACTTAGTAAAATCATGAAAGGTATCTCCTAGTTATTACATAAAAAATGTCATGACTTATCATTGTTTCTCATCCTTCCAAGCATCTGTTCTACCAAGTCTACCAATTTCAGCTAAAATATTTATGAATTTACTAATATTTATCAAATTTATGCAAAATAGAAATTTAATAAAATTTCTTTCATAAATGCTCAAATAAGTATAATTAAAATAGTAATTACATGTCAAATCACCCAAAAACTTTAGTGAGTAGAGTGTTGAACCATTAATTTTATTGTTTCGCCCCTAATTTTAGGAAATTCATCATTCTTAGTAGAATGAACTCTTTGCCTTGGGCTAGCCAGCTTTTTGTTGGCTTACTAATGACCAGGTTGAGAGAGACCTAGAAAATTGTTTAATACCACATCTAACTCAATAACTACTTCATTTTCTTCTTTATGTGCATAAGCCATTTCTTAAATATGCAACAACTTCTTAACATCCTATTCGAATTTATATGACATCACATTCTAAGGAATATGTTATTATTGATGTCTTGCTAAAGGAACTTGAAACACTACTCTCTTCCATGACTTCGTTAAGGAAGGTGTCAAGGGAGCATACTCGATACATGTAGTCATGTCAATCTAAATAGACACATCTCATTTCCTTTTTTGTTTTTTATGGTTATATTCTAACACTTTGATCTCTTATCATCGGCTAGAAATAGGAACAACTCAAATCCATTACCTCTCACTAGTCCCTATCTCACTTGTTGGTAGGGTGGTATGGCAGGATCATCTCTTGCCTCCTAGCTAGATTTAAAAATGAATTTGTTTCCCCCATGAGAAACTCTCCTTCAGATGGATCCCAACATTGGCCTAGGAATGGCTCATATCTAACACACTAGAAGAATCTTGTTTAAATAAATGGGGACTTTCAGAAAAGTGGAGTGGGCAACCTGCTATCAATGTTGTCCAATGTAACTATAATGAAAATGTCTCCAATGGAAGAAAAGATATGGAATTCTCTAACTTAAGGCACGAGCACACTTCGACTTTTAGGAGGTCAATCCTATCAACTTCGTTGCTTACTATTTATCTTTGAATGAGTATATAGAAAAACAAAAGTAGTTAAAATACCCCTTTTCCTCAATTGAAATACATTGGACCTACTCTATAGTATCATCACCCACTCATAGTTATCAAAGAAGTTTCATTGCAAGGCCTATGTGAAAACTTCTTTTTCATATTGATTTGAGCTCGAGTATTGAGATATTGAGTCTACTTATCCACTTTGCTAGCTTTTATCATATATGGTTTTTGATTCATTATTGAAACCATGATAATAAGATATGAATACTTGAATTTTTCTATGTCTCGAATCCTTAAGCTTAGATGCTAGTTATACTAGATGAGGAGATCCTTATTTCACACGCTTCTTCACTTATTAGTTTTACCTTCACATGTGATAAGTGCTTTCCTCGATGAAAGGACTCTTGCTTGAATAGATAAGTGGACTTATTAAGCAAAAGGCTTATCAACTAGAATGGAAATTTGTAGAAATTTGATTAAGAAGTGTTCTTATGAAAATCAATCAACTACAAAGCTCAAAAAAAAAATCAAAGATTGTAATTTTATAAAAGAAAAAATTGGGTAGTACCAACATGTCGGGCATCACATACAAATTGCTAATATGGCAAGACATCTCATAGGCATTGGTCTTGGTTCCTACAAAGGCAATGTAAAATAAATCAAATAGATTAAATATATATTTTGAACTATAGGAATGACCAGGCCAATTTTAATTGTTGTTACCCCTTTTAACTTAGCTTATATAAGGAATGTAAAATAACCTACATGGGTTAAAAAGAGGGCACCTATAAAACATTTTTGTTTGATCTATAATCTTGGTTTGCCTTGTCTATTTAATGATCGGGGGGGGGGGGGGGGGGGGGGGGGGGGGGGCATGAGAGCACAAGATACAAGGGATTGATTTTCATAGGACTATGTAGAAATGGAAACTTCTCTTTTTTGCAAGGCGGATGACTTTCATGCAATTGATAATGCATGTTATTCCTTTATACACCCTGCAAAACTCGAAGTTGCCTAACTAAATTTGTGAGGAGTTGGATAGAAAGTATAGGGCCTTTCTATGGTGCGACAGTGAGGAATTACAAAAAATGCATATGGTCTCATGAGAATACATACATAACCTTAATTGAATGGAAGACTTGGAATTATGTAAGGCTAAGAAGTTGAATAAGTCCGCTCTTGCGAAGTTTAGTGGAAGGTATATCTTTATGATATAATGGATCTTGGGATAGAAAACTTAAATGGAAATATTGTATAGATTAATTTGACGTTAACCTAGTAACATTAAGAGTTGGCTCTTTCTTATGTTTGGAAATGCTTGTATGAAAGTTGGGGAAAAAGTGCTAGTTGGATTACTGATGATGGAAAGTCATCCAAAGTTGGATTATCTATGTACAGAACAACTCTTCCACCACCCTTGCTCAAATTTGGTCATCCAAAGCTGAATTCTTCAAGGATTAGAAAGGATTCCAAAGTTTTTTTGGAGGGAATCATGGAGGAGAGAAACCAGCTTTGATTATGAAAAAAAAATTATATATGATTCTAAAGATAACACTAGTGGTGGTCTCAATATCTTTGATGTCCCATCGGATTTCTACTATGTAGCTATTGTAATGAAATCTAACGACTATAAAAAATATATAAAAATGAAATTTTAAAATATTTTAAAATGACATCAAAAGTAATAGGCATAGTCTATTGTTTTCTTTTTTTGGTATCCATTATGTAAATGTAATGGGCAGCTGCCATGCCAAGATACTAGGTTTAAAAAATATCTTTTTTGACACATGACTCCTGTTTAGTCATAAGTCACCGACTCACCATGTTTGCGGATCATGCTAACAAGCAAAGCATGCCAGTTGTGATTGGTTGAACACAAGGCATGGTTGGCACTGGCCCAATATGGCATGAGTCATGCCATAGGCCAACATGATCGCAATCTAGTCATGGCTATTTCTAGACGTGCCTTATTCCTTGCTCAGGTTTCCTTAATAACTTGACAAACACATCTTTGATAAATTTCAATTTTATACTTAATTTTTTGTTCTGCAATATGGAGTGAGAGAGATGTTGAAGTAATTTTGTGAGATTTAATATTTGTGCAATTGACATTATCATTAAGTTAACACTTGAATCTTGGTCTTGTTAGTGTCATCCCAATGATGTAAACTCCAATAGTATAAGGTATAATAAAACTTTTCGGGCTTTTAATTTTCTCGAATGTTTTCTTTGAATGATCACACTATACTTCTCAATCATATTCAATGTCCCATATATCTCTTACTTTCTTTGACTGCTTATTATATCATTTATAAATTTAATATAGTTTATTATTTGGGCTAAAGCTATGGAAAATAGTATGTTCATTTCTAAGTTCCATTATTTATTGAAAAACTTTTGAAAGTGTTCATTCAATTTTTCATTCCTAAAATATTGAGGAAATATTAAATTCATTAAAAACTTACTTTTGACTTCATTTTAATCCATTTAGTTCTATTCATGGCAATAATTAAGATTTATTCACTCTTGTATTTCATCATTATTATTTTTCATGGCAATAATTATTATTTTGAACTTCTTTTGGAGTCATAACCTTGTTAGGTGAGCTACATCATATCTTATTATCCATTATCATTTCAGTTTTCTTTAGTTGGGTTCATAACTTGTTAGAGAATTTTAGGCTTAAGCATGACTTTTGAGGAAATGACTTTGTTACCCACAAAAGTTTCATAATTCTCTTATTTAAAATTCAATTTGTTGCTTTGGATAATGACTTTTGGGTAATTCATGACACTATTATTGCCAATAGTTCTAGAATTTTTTTTTTCATTGTGCCTTGATAATTCTTTCACACTTCTAAGTAATATTGAAGAGTAAATCATTACTTTCATATCACTTGATAGTTTGTTTACTCTTTTTTCATTCATTAATAATGCCAACTAATCTAGGTGGTGCTCTATGTTTTTTATCATTGAAATCATTTTATTTATTCTAATTTTATGCACCCTCATCTAATTGTCTTGGGCATTATTCTTTTTCTTTAGTTCTTTTAGGATAGCTTGTACCCCTTCGTTTGATTTTGCTTCTATTCTCTTCATAATTGTTGAAATTAAAACTAGAGCTTCATTAATTAGTGTAGTTCACTATATTATCCTAGTATTTCTAAAGAATTATATGATATGATGCATCCCAACTCTCATATCTTTTATATAATAAATTATCATGATTTAGCATATTCGGATGGTAACATATTAGGACATTGTTATTAAGTTGAAATAAGTACCCTTTGCTCTACAAATTGGTTGGATTCGTCTATTTGAAAATGATGGGTATAACCAATATATATAGCACAATTATCCAACAAACCTTTTGAAAGAATTGAAATATCTAGAAAATTGTACTATTGTATGTATTATTGGGGAGCACACATTCTAGAAAGTTTTATGTAACTTAGGAGAAAGTGATAACAATAAGTCATTATCTATAGTTAATAAGTTGAATCTAGATGAGATGATTCCAATTTCTCTATAAATGGCTGAATGATCAATTAAATTTCTAAAAGAAATCATTGAAAATGTATCATTCAAAGTCAATAACTATATCTTTCCTATTAATTTTATGGTGGTAGACATGGATGAAGAATCATATGTACTATTGATTTAAGTTGATTGCTTTTGGAAACTAGATACGCATTGATTGACATTAGGAAGTGAGAATTCACACATTGTGTGCACGAAGAACTAGCAAAATTCAACATTTATAAAGTCTGTAAATTCTAGATAATGATGAGAAAAAATACTAGAAAACATATAGCCTCGTCTGAATAGCCAAAAACTAGAATATTGGTTTTAGAATGAAGGATTTTCTAAATAGTTGCGAGCCTGAAGATACGAAAGAAGTCATAGAAGTAGAAGTTCTATAATAAGAAGAAATCATGACATGCCTTGAAGAAGATACATGCTATGATGTCATGAATTTTCTAAAAGTCACAATATAAGGAAAAGGAAATATAAGTTGTAATGATGTTGTAGATAATATTATTGATGCCGTAATATTTTCATTTGGAGAGAATATAGTAAATGATGTGGGAACTCCCAAAGTTATCAAATAGAAATATTATTGATGACGTAAAAGTCACAAATGGAAAAGTCGCACTACTTATTAATGAAGTACCAAAAAAAAGAGATGAAACTAATAAGAATCTTAATTAATAAAAATATGAAAGAAAAAACGGCCATAAAGATAGATGAGACACTATATATGAAAGAGGCTGAAGTTGATATATTGAAAGAAGTCGTGACATCTAAAAAAAATTAAAGATGGAAGAAGTTATGACTAGATCAAAAATTTATGACCCTATAGATATAAGTATATAAATACACACACACACACACACACCATCTATATCTATATATAAGCAGTGCAACTTGGGTTGGGTCAACTCGAGTAACTCAAACCCAAACTGAGAAAAACTTAGGTTTGGGTTGATACTTCGTTGAGTTTAGGTCGGGTTCTTGTTGAAAAATCTCAACCCGATTTTAAATCAGGATGAGTTTGGGCCTATGAGTCATGCAACCCGAACCTAATCCCAACTCGAGATGGATCCAAAAAAATAAAAAACAAATAAAATAAAAATAAAAACATAAATATAAAAAGAAACAAAAAAAAGAAACAAAAAGAAACAAATAAAAACAAAAAAAAATAAACAAAAAAATAAACACAAAAATAGACACAAAAATAAACACAAAAATAAACAAAAAAAGGAAAACTTTAGAAAATAAAAATTAAAAAAAAGTCAAAATTCCTTGATAGCATGAGTTGTAGCATCGTGCTCATGTATGTTAGTTTATATGTATATATGTTAGTGTTATATCCTCTTCAATTCCATCAAATATACAAATATCACATATTACAATGTTGTTTTATTATATATAATGTATCCTCTACCCCTATACTATAGTGGATGTGTCGTGTATATATTCACTATAATGTATGTTATACATACAATGCATATCTATTATTAATTATATATTTATAATTTATAATTTGATACATATGCAGCTAATTAGTTATACACTAGTGAACAAGGTATAATGTGCGTGTGTGCGTGTGTGTGTAATTATAAGATATTTATGTAAATATGTAATGTATTTTAGTGTAGATTGCAATTTGCATTCTAAAACAAATTATGTAAAGAGATACACATATATTATAGTGTATACTAAATATGAAATGGACTTATGGACACACACACACACATGAAATTTGTTATATATAAATATATATTATTTACTTGGTAATATATTATGTATATAGTTTAGCATCTACTCTTTAGTGTATATACTAATTACTATATACTAAACTTAATACTAAATTACTTTATATAAGTACTTAAGTACAATAGAGTACAATGTATACATTGTAGTGTAATTATAATTATGTAGATATGAGATTTTGTGTGAGTGTGTCACTATATATACATATAGTCATACGCAAACATTGTAGTGTATATAATAATATATAATGATATGTGTGTGTGTGTGTGTTTGTGTGTGTGTGTGTGTATGAAATTTGTTATGGTTATTTATTTTAGTATATGTATGTGTTGACTATTGATGCCTCCTCTAACCTATATTTATAATTCTATATGTATATAATGTGTTGTGTTGTGTGTGTGTGTGTGTGTGTTATGTCTTTGACACTTTGTATATGTGCTGATGTGGATTTATAATTTTATATATCTATATACATAGTATTAAATTGTCAAAGTTAATAATGAATGATTATAATGAACAAATAATAGATAATTTTTTTTTCTACAATAATGTATTGAGCAAGTCCTAAAAAAATCTTATAAATCAAAGTTTGGTATTTGAGATAATTTTACTAAATTTAAAGAGAATGATGATGATAAAGTAGATTAAGTAACATGCCATTATTGTAATCGCATGTTTGGATGCTCTAGATCTCTAGGAACTAGCACACTTTTGAGATATCTCAAGAAGTATGCTAAAATATCCATATCACAAATATGAAAAATAATAATTTTTATTATTCTTTTCAATATCACAAGGTAAAAGAAATATTTGTAATTCAATATTTGATCAATAACTTTGTCATAGAAAAGTTTCTAGAATAATTGTATTTAAGAAATCATTTTTATGAATGTCTCTGACCATTGATTTGTGGAGTTATATCCAAAATCTTGGATATATGTATTTCAAAACACACTACATTGATAAGGATTAAAAGTTACAAAAAAGATAAGTAACTTTTGTGTTGTTCAAACTCCCCACCATGGTGAAGTAATTGCTCAGGCCATAGAAACATGCTTGCTAGCATAGAAATTTGATAAACTCTGCACATTGATCATAGATAATACAAGTTCTAATGATGCAATAGTCATAAGTCTGATACAATAATTTAATAATAAGAATGAATTAATATTAGATAGAAACTTTTTTCGAGATATTTCATTCATGTCTTGAACCTTATAGTAAAAGATAATATCAACGAGGTAAAAGATTTAGTTATTTAGCTTTGTAAATATGTAAAATATGTGAGAAGTTCTCCTTCTCACTTACAAGTTCTCAAGAAATGTGTTGGAGAAGAAAGAATTGTGTTCAATAAGTTATTGTGTTTGGATGTGCCAACAAGATAGAACTCAACATACTTAATGCTATGTGTTTCTCTAGCTCATAAAAAATATTTGAACGAATGAAGGAACAAGATATAAATTTCATGCTCGAATAGGATGTGTTAATGACTGAATAAGATTGACTAATAAAGAGTAAAATATCATCACAATGTGTATTTCATGGGTAAAATATGTGACTTCTAGTATTTACTTTCAATAAGTGAATTATATTCAAATCCATCTTTTACAATGGTCACAAAGTGAGAATATTTTTTTGCATGACATGACAATAAAGATGAGCATCAAATTTGAAAATTATTATAACATTAATAAGTGAATGTGATATTGATCGTGGTGGTGGTGTTAGATCATTGTTATGAGTTGAAATATGTGAAATTTTGTTATTCAAAGTGTTATGACATTGCCATGTAGATGAGATAAAAGGAAATGTAACAATTTTTTATGGACTTGCATTGCCAATAATATTCATGGACATTGTTAGAAAACACTTATAATAATATTATTGAATCTTCTCAAAATTTTAAAGATATAAGTATAAAAATGCAATTACGGATTAAATTGTTTTTAATAAGAATAAAAAAGATTAGCATCATTTTTTGAAAAATGAGGATATTGTGATTATTTGATAAGAGCTAGATTGGTACTTAGATGAAGGGGTACAAGATGATGTTGCAAATTTGATTATTTGTAATTAGCAGAAAGGTAAAGCTTCTTCATATCATGTCGTTTCTCCTATAATACATGATATTTTATTAATTCTAACTTTAATGATTATACCAGGGTATTCTTTTATTGTCGAATATTGAGTGTATGATGAATTTTATAATGGTTTAACTTTAAAAATTAGAGAATATTTGATTTGTGTACAATATTGTTGGACTTTAATATATATATATATATATAATTTATATTTTAAAAATATGAAGAATGATTTTTATGAGTTAAAGTTTGTTCATGACCTTTAAGATATATTTTTAGAATTTTTAGTAAGATTATATATATTTATAAATTAAAACCTATTTGTTATACTTTTACAATTTTTTTTTATTTAGGTAACATCTAATATTGGCATATTACATTTTTATTTTAAGGAATAAATGTTCATGGACGAAGTATTAAATTAATAATTTTTAATTTGAAACTGAGTCGCTTAAAAGAATTGATACGAGTATCGATGTAATATTTTGAGTTTTGTAATTTGTTTTTAAAATTCTCTTGCATTCGTATCTTTTTTTTTTTTTAAGATTTTAGATTGAGGTATCAAGCAATGTAGTGAACGTGAAGCTAAAGCAAATAACAAGTTATTTTTTAACAAATTTGTTTTATTTATTTGTTATATTTTTGACTTATGGTTGTAATGAATATCATAAACTTGGATGGTGGTGCCAGATGTATTTGATTTTAACTTTTAACTTTTATTTCATTTTTCATATTCAAATTGCATGGTAATTATTTCATTTTATTTTTAGTACATAGTAATAAAGTTTTATTAAAATTTCAAATCATGTTAGATGATGAATTTTTTTGCACTAATTCATATTATAATTCACCCGAGATACCCATGCATCACATTAACATCAGCAACGCAACATCTTAACATTATCATGGAACATCAACAACCTATTTCTATGCACCATTGCTAAATAATCTATTGATTCGGACATACAAATACAATGTGAGACTCACCATGTATGATACACCAAAAGATTGGAATTGAGTAACATAATTAGTATTAAATAACAAATTCAAACTTGTAAATAATTTCTCTCACCAAATGGCTAATTGAACACATCCTTACCATCATGTCCACCTTTTGCAACTATTTTAAATTTAAAGTTATTTTTGATTATTTTTCTTTTTCATTATTTAAATCATTTTCTTATTTTAATAAAAAAATTGATAATGAGCTAAATTTGTGAAGATGCATATGTCATTTATTCTATACTTTAGATTATCTTTCAAATTTATCTATTTGTTTTGACTATGATGAAATTGATGAAGCAATTCTTGGTAAAGGTTCAGGTTTTGTAGTCTCACATATTGGTTCTTTGGCTTTGCACTCTATCTCTGAACTTTTACATTGCACTCTTTGTATTCCAAACTTGTGAAAAAAATTAATTATTGTTCAATATCTCACCAAATAAAATAATATCTTTGTTGAATTTTTGCTTTTTATTTTCTTGTAAAGACAAGATCTCATGGGAGATTCTACTAAAAGGAGCATGTAACAATGATATCTACACCTCAAAATCTATCATAGCATTAAAAAAGGCTGCTAATGTGCATGAATGGAGTTCTATTGATGGATGACAAGTATTTTGGGTATCTTTCTCTTAAAACTTCTCATCATCTTGTTAACATTTTTTTTCTTCATGTTTCATCAAATAAAAATTTGCATTAATAATGGCATTCATGTTTTATCAATAAAGCTCATCAACAATACTTTCATGTCAGTAGTACAAAGCTATGTGACGCATGAACTACTTTACACTAATGTGTGAAGTCCTATTTGTTGATCATTATACAAAATATATATGGTTTTATCTTATGGTCACTAAATTTGGTATTCCTAACAATTTTCTACATCTCGAATTGATTATTGTAACCTACTTTCAAAAATCAACTAGAACACTATATTCTGACAAAGGTGCTAGGTTTATTGTTTTAAAATCATATCTCTTGCTTCATGGCATAACTCGCTACACTACTTCTCCCCACAAACCACAACAAAAAGGTGCCTCCAAACATCATCATCATCATATTGAAAAAGGCTTTATGCTCTTTCATGATTCCCATCTTGATTTCTCTTATTGGCCTTATGACTTTCAAATAGTTTCTTTACTCATAAACTGAAAATCCACTCCTCACCTTAAGGAAAAATCACTTTTTGAAGTCCTTTTGGTCATACACTAAATTATTTGAAATTAAAAAACTTGGTTTCCTTCGTTATCCTCTCACAATACCTTATAACTCAAATAAAAAACATTGCAAATCCAATGCATGTGTTTCTCTCAACTATTCCCCAACTCAGAACACATATTGATTCTTGAATCTCAGACAAAATAAAATTCTTATCATGCCGCGTACTATTTGATGAAACCCAAAATCAATCCAGCCTCTCTCAACATAGGTCTTCCATTAAAACTTAGAAAACTTCAAACCCCTTCCTGTGTTCTTCCTCTCCATTTTAAAGTCTAGTAGATCATAGTGTCTTCATCAATGGCATATGGTACTCCATCATCCTCACAACCTTAGAAAAGTTTATCATTGTCATAGCCTCCTCAAGTACTTTAAATCCTTTGGTTCTTTACTTTGTGATTTGTGATTCCTTGCCAATTATAGATCACACTCAATCTCATCCCAATTTTTTTAGAAGACAATAAGACTATTTCTCTCTTAACTATTCCATCACATTCTTCTATTCCTTCTATAGATACCCATCTCGGTCCAAATCCTCCTTTTCCAAATTTGAATTTTACAGACATTCCCAACACCAATAATCCTTCCCAACTCACTCATCACACGACTACAAGACCAATGAACCAAATATTCAAAACCAAACAGATATATATAGTATCCAAACATTTTCTCACCCTGACCATTTAACCAATGAGTGTGAGCAAAGTCATTTCGTAACCTCACTAGCATGAGACCATGTCCAATGATCTTACTACTCAAATAAAACATTTGACAAGGGGCCTAGTTTTACCACCCTCAAAGTGTATACCCATGGGATATAAGTAAGTCTTCTGACTAAAAAGGCATCCTGATTGGTGAGTGGATAGATTCAAAGCCTATCTAGTTGCTAAGGGTAATGATCAACACCATGGTATTGATTACAAAGTAACATTCAAGCTTTATTATCTTTTGTTGTCATGAAAAGGTGGGATTTAAGGAAAATGATGTCAATGATGCCTTTCTAAATGATGAATTAACTGATACTATTTTTATGGCGCAACCCTTATTATTCAATTACTTGCCCAAACCTATCCATGTTTATCGGTTAAAAAATGTGATTTATGGGCTTTAACAAGCTCCATGGATTTGGTACATAGTACTCAAAAATATCTTTCTTTAGCTGGGTTTTCATAGTTCCATGGTCAACTTCTCCCTCTTCATTTACAGTGAATGATCAAATCTTTATTATGTTCTAAATTATATTGATGATCTCATTATCACTATAAAAAAATTCAATTCTCGTGGCCAATATTTATAAAAAACTATTTTATATGTTATCTTTGAATGAGATGGGATTTCTTCATTTTTTTTGGGGGATTATGGTGATTCCTAGTTGGATTGGGTTATTCCTCTTACAATAGAAATATGTTCATGTCCTTTTTGCCAACACAAGTATGAGTGGTGTTAAAGATGTCTCAACCCCTTTGTCTAAAACTCAATCCCTTCAATTATATGATGGCACTGATGTTGTGGACATCTCTGACTTTTGTAGAATTATTGCCACCTTCAATACCTTTTTTTGATATATCCAGACATGGGACATCTCATTTGTAGTTGATAAACTTTCTTTGTTTATGTACAAGCCAACTACAAACCATTGAATATAAACCAATAGGCTTTTTAGCTACTTTAAGCAAATCATTTTTTATGGTATTAAAATCCACATGGCCTTCCTATTAAGCACATATTTCGATGTTGATTTGGCTGGAAATATGGCTGGAAAGATAGTCTGGCTTGTCACTTTTCTCAAGGAACTAACTTTTCCAGTCACAGAATCTCTCTAGCTTATATGTGATAACTTCGAAGCACACATCTCAATTTTAACCCAGTCAATCATTCATGCATGAAACATATTAAATTGACTTGTAGTTTGTGTGTGACTTAGTGCAAAAGAAAGCCCCAAGCCAAACATGTGCTTACTCATGACCAAATAGTTAATCTGTTAAGAAAGTAATTGTCAAGACAACATATGGAATTGCTAGATAACAAGATTTATCTTTGCCAAAAGATTCTTGATCTTGCTGTGACATATAATGGAAGCATGCGGGAAACCCATTCATATCAAAATAGAGCATGTCTAGCTTAAAATCATGTCCAATATTATGTCATTAATTTTATATTTGGAGATTATTCTAAAATTGAATTCTATAATTATATATTGTAATAATAGCTTAGTTTTAGCCTTACCATTTACATGTTTGCTAAATTAGACTCACAATCATTTGGTATAAATTTAGAACTTTTGTTAATGAAATTTATGAGACACTCTATTCATTGAAAATCATATCAATATATATTCCTTTATATTTAATAGGTCTATCTTGACTATTGTGAATAGTGAAAATTTACTTCTAGTACTAGTCTACTTGACTATATTGAATGAGACTACTATGGTGTGATTATTTTGTACCGATATATAAAATAAAATATACCTTTGTTATTATAAATATTGTTACTATTATTCTTAAGGATTAATATTTATTTGGAATTGTTAATAGTTATTTTGATTAATAAAGAGAGATTGATAAATTAATTTAGGAACTCTATGAATTGAATAATTTTATTAAGTGTATTGTAAATATTGATTACTAATAGAATTCATATAATGAAGTAAGTAGGAACTTCTGTCATCCTATATAGTAATGATAATCAATTCATAATCCAATTAACTATGAGCATATACATGCCCACATTATACAAGACATAGCTGTAAGAACATATAAAAAAATATAACATAAAGCTTCATCATTTATACATAATTTCATAAAAGAATATTTTCAAGATTATACAAACAAATAATGAAATTTCATAGTGGAAAATTTATATCTTATAGATGAAATATGTAAATGGTTAAATATACTATCATTTTTTTACTTAATAACAAATATAATAATATATAAAATCATTTTACCCTTTTTCCTTATATGTTAATGTCTCTCTCTACATTTAATGTAATATATTTATATTTATGTAATATCATAAATAGGTGACTAAAACTTTAATACATATAAATCATTATCTATATTATTATTATTAAATATATATTGGTATTATAAATAATAAGAATGGAAAACATTGTACTAACTGATCATGAATAGTTGAATTTTAGGTTAAAAGATATGTTTTTGATAGATGAGTTTGTAGCAGAGATTGAGGAGGTTGTTGGTTTTGCTATAAAATATCCTCAATTAATAGATGGAATGAAAATAAGATGCTCATGTAACAATCTTAGATATCAAAATTAAAGTTTTTAAGATGTGGACATTATGGGATTCCATCTTGGAGAAAATAGATTTGTTAGAGACTATTATGTTAGGCATAAATATACAAAAAATTGTTGTGCTATAAATAACAAAATATTATGTACATAGAAATGTTAATTAAATTGTTACAATTGAATATGTCAATCCTAACAATACATGTGAAGTAATGTTAAAGTATGGTATTGCTCATTCCTTTATTCCAAATGTCATTGATGATATCTTAATACTAGCAAAAAAATAATTTTATGATATGCTAAAAGTATTATAAGAAGAGGTTTGATCAGGTAAATTGTATGGGTACTCAAATTTAACCATGGTGGCTAGACGGTTAAATTTAAAGGCATAACATTATTTTTTTAGAAAAGTATTTTGATGAAATTTGTGAGTTGTTATCTAAATTATTTAAAAGAATAATATAATAAAAGATAGCTTTTACAGTACAAAAAAGTTAATGCGAGATTTGGGTTTATCTATAGAAAAAAAATATTTTTACATTAATGGCTGCATGATATATTGGGGTGAAGATAGTAAAGTAATTACTAGAACTTTTTGTAACTATCTTTGGTATAAAAGAAATAATATATGTAAAAGGCAAAAAATACATGTTCCTCATAAAATGATAGATTACTTTCCGTTGACTCATCATTTACCAAGATTATTTGTATTTGAAGTGAATGCTAAAGGTATAAGTTGGAACAAAGAGCATACTACTAAAGAAGATGTGATACAGTATTGCTCAGATTCTCCATCTTAGAAATATTTTTATCATATTCATTCATCTTTTGTAGTTAAAGTCAAAGTGTTATATTAGGGTTGTGCATAGATGGATTTCAGTCATTTGGCCAAATAGGGCAACAATACTCTTTGTGCCTAGTGATTGTTATACCATATAATTTACCATCATCGGTGTGTATTAAAGATGAGTATATATTTTTGTGTATTATCATGTCTAATTTAAGAAACCCAAAAGATAAGAAAAAAATTTTTTTGCTACCACTTATTTTGGAACTAAATATGTATGGGAGTTAGGTGTGAAAATATATGATATATCTAGAAAACAAAATATTTAGATGTGAGTAGTACTTATGTGGATTATAAGTGAGTTTCCAGTATATTCAATATTATTAGATAAAGTATTGTAGGAAGATTAGCTTATTTTTACTACTTGGAAAACTTTGATGTATTTTCTTTAAGCAAAGGTAGAAATATTTCGTAGTTTGATAACCATTGTATGTTATTACATATAGAACATTCATTTCGAATGAATATTAAGGTATTTTGGAAAGGCCAGATAATTATAAAAATACACCACCTTTGAAGAAAGTGCTAAAATTTTAGAGGTAATTCAAAAATATGATTTCAAAAATATTATAGATGTTGATATTGATTATATTTATAAACAAATTTCAATGAATTATTACTATGATTTAAAGGAACAAAGTATCTTTTGGGATTGACCATATTGGAAAACAAACTTAATAAGAGGTAATTTAGATGAATGTGAAAGGAAATAAAAAATACAATGTCAAATCAAGGGAGGATTTTAAATGGTTCTATTCACGTTCAGATTTACATAGCAATGAATTAATGAATACATTTTCTAATACTTGTTACAGTCTTGTCAATGATGCAAAAAAAGCTTGGTGTAAATGGCTGATAGAGCTCAGATTATCTAACAGATATGCATATAATATGAGAAGATATGTTGATATGAAGAATCATAAGTAATTTAGAATTAAAATTCATGACTACTATGTCTTTATGTAGAGGATAACACCCAAAGTATTCCAAAAATTATTTCTAAAAAATATTTGGGAAACATTAACTGAAACAAGTATTTTTTTAAGAATCTTTCTTTTTATGTTATAACAAATAAAGACATTGAGTAATTATAAAGTGATATATCTAAAATTTTTGTAGACTTGAGCATATTTTTAATCCTAACTTTTTTAACTCCATGGAATATCTTCCAATCTAATTACTTTATTAATCCATGATAGCAGACCCTATGCAATATAAATGTATATATCCATTTTAAAGGTTAAATAATTTTTATTTTGTCATCTAAAAATTTAAATGTATATGAAAAATAAATATTGTTCTAATAAAGAATTTTTTCAGACATCTTAGAAAATTAAAAAATAATATTTGAAATAAAGTCTATGTTGAATGATCGATATGCAATAACTACTTAGTTGAAAAAGTTCTAGCATTTTATGCATACTATTTTAGTCACAAGTATATACTTCGCACAATAAAATATTACCAAATAACAATTATGGTATGAAGAATGGATCAGAAGAAGAAATCATGCTTTTCATTTTCACCCATGCAGGTTAATCATATAAAAGAGTAACTTCGAGATATTTTTTTGGATGACTAGGAGTATTATGCTGCACACACATATATTTTGTTGGACAATAAAAAAGTTAAATTTTATATTACGTAAGATTTATAATCATTTTATATTGTTATTTCATTATCATGGCATGAGATATACTGATCTTAATAATTAAAATAACTTCAATCTTATATTTATAGAATTTATGGTAAAGAATTAAAACAAAGAGAACCACTTATTAATGATGCTATGATTAATGCTAAGCTTGATACAAATTTTGTATTTTAGTTTAGTTTAAAAAATTTATTAGTATATAAATTATCATATTTCATTCTAATAAATAATGTGCCAAAGTATATAAGTTTGTTTTTATTTTTTATCTTTTTAGGTAAATTTCCATCATCAAATATCTATAATAGATAAATAAAGTATTTTGTAAAAGGATCATTATGAAGCTTACAAAAATATCACATATATTATATAAATGGATACAAATATCACACATAGAAATATAGTTAAATAGAGTTGCATTAAAAAGTGATGTGTGCATTGCTCTACTGCATCTATTATTCACTTTCATGGTCGATTGATTAAAATTTTATACTTGGAGTATCATGCTTTACTATTTAAGAGGATAATCTTGTTTAAGTATGAATGGTTTGATCTCATTCCAATACAACATTGTAGATGTGAAACATAAAAAATATTATCATAAGTATGAGTTATTTATTGTTGTGGTTCAAGCAGAACAAGTATGTTATACCATTAATCCAACCACAAAAAAAATGTTGGCGACTAGTGGGATATTCATAAAATAAAACCTAGATCAGCTATAAAAGTTTTTGAAATAAATGTTATAGTAATGCAATCACATGCACCTACTTTTCAAAAGAATATTATGGAAATTCAACCAATCAATCATGCGCTAAATGATGGGCATAAAACTTTGATTGGTAAAGATGGAAACTATTTTGACATTGATGATGCACATTTTGAAAAAAATAATGAGAAAGAATTAATTATATAATCCGATGAGGATGAATATTTAGATGTAGATGATTTATTTGAAATTTTTGATGATGAGTAGATTTTTGTTAACTTTGATGTTAAGTTATATTACTTCTTTTATAACTATTACAATTTGGTTGTTAATTAAAAAAAATCACAAATGTAAATGTATTGAATTAGGTATGAAAGATGATCATTCAAGTGGCCGAGGATCTTAATCTTTGGGGGGGGCTGTGTGGGGTGTTAGAGGGAGTCAACAAATAATTTGTAGAGGAGCAATTCAATATTTATTCAGTGATAACAATACTACAAATATTTCTTTGAATTCACCTACATTTACATAGAATATGTTGGCATTACCTCATCTTGACACACACACTCTCTATCACTAACATTTTGTTTTTGTCTCATTCTACACCAGCTAGTAATGTTAACTTTGTCCCACCTATCTTAGGAGTTACTTATGATAATATTGTAGCATCGATAATGACTGGATATTCACAACCTATGGTTTACAAGCAAACTTATGATAATATCTTTATTAGGAAAACTCTCGATAATAAATATTACGTAGCTTACATAAATTTACTACTTCATATATGATTAGTTTTTCTTTTTTTTATGTGTAATTAATTTATTTTAGAACTATACATAATTTTTGAAATATTTTTTTGTTTAAATTCTTGTAATTTTTATGAATAACTCACTATGATTTTGTTACTTATCCAACATTATCATCGATGATTAAAATTATGTTTGCATTACTTAGTTTTGGATAAATAATATAAATGAAGAAAACATTAACTTAGTAACATAAGGGCTCATACAATCATAAATATTTTTAAGGAAAAACTAATTGATATGGGTATAAATTGGAACAAAGTGTCCTCAAATATGAAGGCATGTTATTGGGAAGAATTTGTAGTACAATTTTATGCATATACCAAATTGTAAAATTAATTTATTATAAAAAAATAACAAAAACAATGCATCACAATATATTATTCTTTTTCTTTTTGTTTTTTTTTCCAGAAAGAATATAAAAGAAATAACACTTTGTTGATCTATGTGAATGATTCATAGAAATATGTTTCTAGTGTAAGATAAAATGATAAACTTGGAAAATAGAGAACATATGGTAATGATACAAAGTTAAATAGTGTTCTTCTAGATGTCTTGATAAAATGGTGGAAATACGGGAATAGTGAAGAGTTTATGATCTTGTCCTAGATGGCATCATAAAATCGTTGATTATAGAAAATAGATGAAGGATCAGGACCTTCCAAATATATTGGTGGTTCTAAAATTACATAACAATATTCTTTAAATTTGGTAATAGTCTCATTCTTATTTTATTTCGATATTAATATTGTGAATGCAAACATTACTAAATCAAAGATACTATTTTATGTACATTTTTTAATCTTATTTATTTATTTATTTTGATAAATAATAAGTTCATACTATTTATTTTTAGAATGCTGAGTTGTGGTGTCCACTAACACCATTTGATGTGTTCAAGCACACCCACAAGAAAAATGATGGATCATTTGTAGATAAGTGGTCAAATTATATTAATATGAGTTTCTCATTTTCTACCTTTAGTGTGTTGTGTGAATTATAAAATGTTAAAGAAGAAAATATTAAAAATTAAATTTTTGACAACCATAACAATTAATTTTCCATTTAAAGTATCTTATTTTAATAAATAGTAGTGTTGAGTTATTATATATGGATTCATAATAACTCTCTTCAATTTTATCTTAATATTAAGTAGGTTGCGTTGACATTGGGCTTTGTTTATGTTTGATGTATTAGGCTCTACACTTGGTGAAATAACCTCTATACTCTCTTTTAATTTTATTGGATATTGTACTTCAATATATAAACTCTATTTTTTTATTGCAATATTCAAATGTCATTTTTAATTGATTACTGTGGTTTTGCTCTCTAGATGATCTATCACAATTCTTCTTCTTCTTGGATGCTCTCTTCTTCTTAAAACTCTTCTCTGTGATCCTTACCGAAGCAAGGGAAATTTGTTCTAATACAATAATTAGTATCAGAGCAGAGTGTTTTATTTGAGATCGAAGTATTTTGAATCGAATTATACAAAAACTCTTCCAGAATAAAACAATTCTGTAAAAACATCTTACCTAAACATTTTTCACTGATCCTTTTAGATCCAGTGCAGATCTATTTAGATATGATGGTTTTGTGTTAAATAAAGACAGATTTCTACAAAACTCCCAATTTTTTCTGCTTGAATTTCTTAAAAAATTATTAAACAGAATGACAACCAAATATCTAAGTTCATTAAGCTCAGGTTCCATCCCTATACCCTTATTTGATGGTGATAAGTTTGGTTATTGGTTTGTTAAAATGAAAACTCTATTCATATCACAAAATATATGGAAGATTGCAGTCACTGGATATACAAAACCAACTAATATCGTTTCTCTAGAAGGAAAAGAATTTTTAGAGGAATGATAGTTAAGAAAATCAAATTCTAGGACACTACTATTCATCCAACAAAGAGTCTGTAATATCATTTTCTCTCGATTATTAGGGTTTACTCAAGCCAATGGGGCTTGGGATCTATTAAAGAAGAGTTCCAGGGAGGAAAAAATTTTAAGGAGTTCTTCTACACTCATTAAGGAAGGACTTTGAGAATTTGAGGATGAATAACTCAGATTCTCTTATTGAGTTATCAACTTAGTTTCTGGATATGGTTAATCAATTAAAAATCCATGGAGAGAACATCACAGAAATTTGATTAGTTGAGAAAATACTCATTTGTATGCCTGTTAATTTTGATTCTATTGAGGCAGTAATAGAGGAAACAAAAGACTTGACTAAGTTGACCACTCAAAAAGTCTTTAGCTCTCTAAAATCTTATGAGAGCATATTACTCAAGAAAGTTGAATCATCTGCTGAATTTTCTATGCAATCAAGGTGAGAGAATCAATCGGTGAAGAAAGATGATAAAGCAACAAAGGCAACAAATAAAAAGGGCATTCCAAGTATGTGTTTAAAAATAAAAATAAAATTGTTCTTCCTCTGTGACCTCAAATGTCTCTCAGAAAGAATCATATATCTCTTGCAATATATGCAAGAGAACAAACCACACTGAGTAGAGTGTTGGTTTATAAAAAAAACCAAATCAATGATGAAAATGTTAAATGTTTAGGTATCGTTTTAGGAACTGCAAGTTGAAGCATACTCAATGTGCTAGTTGTATAGAGCACATAACCTCTGAAGAACACTTGTTCTATATAAAAAAAACAAAAAAACTTTTTTTCCTAAAGTATGGTTTTTGAAAAGTAGTTGTTCAAACCACATGTCTGGAAATCAAGATATATATGTGAATTTATAGTTATTAGTAAATTTACAAGTTAAATTTAGAAATGGTGACCTTGTCCAAGCAAAAGCAAAGGGAAGAGTTACTCTTCCTACACCCACATGAGATAAAATTATAAAAGATATCTTGCTGTTTCTAGCACTGGACCAAAATCTCCTTAGTGTGGGATAGTTAATGGAGAAAAACTTTAGATTGATAGTTAAAGGCAATATGTGTTACATATTTGATCAGGAGTCAGAGGAATCCCTCTAGACAGTAAAGATGTCCAATGGGAGAAGTTATCCACTGATCCTCAATCAAATAGTGGACAAAATATTGATTATGAATATTAAATTAGAGGCATCTTTGTGGTACAAAAGGTTTGGGCATCTCAATTAAATAAGCTTAAAAAAATTTTTTTTAAATCAACTTGTGAGAGGTATACCCTCAAAGAATGTGATGTAGGTAAGTAGTCTAGACAGAGCTTTCCCAAGGACTTTGCCGGGAAAGTATCCTAGCCTTTAGAAATAATTCATGCATGCATATGTGGATCGATTTTAGTCCAATCATTGGCCAACAGTAGCTACTTTTTGTTGTTTGTCGATGATTGCACTAAGTATATGTGGATATACTTCTTGAAACACAAGTCAGAAGTTCTTGATTGCTTCAATAAACTTCTACCCCTAATAGAAAGGTAATCTAGCTAGCCTGCCTAAGTGTAAGAATACTTATAACAGATAGAGGTGGAGAATTTCCACTTATAGAAATTCAATAAAATCTGTGAATAGAGAGGAATTCACAAAATCTCAACTAATTCCTAACTCTACTACAAGATGGCATTGTGGAGAGGAGAAATAAGAATGTGATTGAAATGGTTAAAACTATCTTAAATGAAAAATACCTACCTAAACACTATTGGGCAGAAGCTATAAATACTGCAGTGTACTTGCTCAATAGATAATCTCACTCTATTACATGTTTGGGGTTGGAGGAAACCAAATTTAAAACATCTCAAAGTATTTGGGAGTGTGTGCTACTCCCATATACCGAAATCTACTAGAACAAAATAAGACTCTAAGCAGCTAAATTATATTCTAGTTGGATACAGTCTACAATCCAAGAGATATAGACTATATTCCCCAGAAATCAAGACTTTTCTAGTGAGCAGAGATATCATTATTGATGAAAATACTAAATAGGAAGAAAGTTTGCAAAATTTTGATGAGCAAACTATTGATATGCAAGGCTGAAATTTAAGGCCTTCAGTAAGTAATAGCATAAATGGCAAGCCAAGGTAAGTTTTCAGTTCCCCTTTTGAGTCTGAGTTAGACACAGAAAAGAGTATTAATATAGTCACACCAGTCAAATACAAGATCTTGGGTAAAATATATCAGAGATGTAATTACTTCTCAATTGAATCTCCCAACAATGAAGAAACAGTAAAGCATCAAGTATGGGTTGACGTTATGAAGATAGAATTGTCAATAATACAAAAAAATCACATTTAGACCTTAGTAGACCTACCCCCATAAACATAGCATTAAAGTCAAATGATTGTTTAAATTAAAACATGACCAAATACTAATCTGCCTCTATACAAGCCCCGACTAATAGCAAAACGATATTCCCAAAAGGCCAAAAAAGACTACTTGAAACTTTTGCTCCAGGAGCAAGACTAGAAACTGTGAAATTCCGAATAGTCTTAGCTAGACATAAAGGTTAGGCTTTGTTCTAACTAGGCATTAAATCAGCCATCTTGAATGATAGACTCAAGGAGGAGATCTATGTAGAACAAACCTTTGGGCTTGTAAAACAAGGGATTGAGAACTATGTTTATAAATTAAACAGGGCTCTTTATAGATTTAAACAAGCTCCTCATGCTTGGTATCAACAAATAAACTCCTACTTATTGAATCAAAGATTCAAACATAGTACGAGTGAGCCAACACTCTACATTAAAAGGGTTGAAAACTCTAGGGTATTGATTGTGTCAATCTATGAGCTAACATAATCATTATAAGTAATAAATCAGAACTAATATAATTATTTAGCCGTGACATGCAAAATAAGTATGAAATATCATGCCTAGGAAAACTGAATTACTTCTTGAGACTTGAAATTTTTAAAGACACAAGTGGAGTATTAGTATGTCAATCAAGATATATTCTAACTATACTAAAAACCCATATCATGAGTGACTATAAACCAGTATCTACACTTCTGGTTGTAAACCAAAAACTAATTTCTAGTCAATGCAGGATAGTTAATGGTAAATCATACAGAAGCCTAATTGATAGTTTTCTGTATGCTTTAGACACCCGACTTGACATAGTATTCTCCGTACACCTTCTGTCTTGATTCATGCATGCACTCAATCATATATACCTTGGTGCTGCTAAATGAGTATTAAGATACCTAAAAGGAACTCTAGACTTAGGTCAAAAGTACTCTAGAACTACTCACAAATAAATATTTGGATATTATGATAGTGATTAAAGAGGATGTCCAGATTAACTATCAAAGTACTTTTGGATATGCCTTTATCCTAGGAACTGTAGTTGTTTCTTGGTTATCCAAAAAGCAATTCATAGTTTCCATATCCACCACTAAAGTTGAATATGTTTCTGCTTCAGTAGCCACATTTCAAGCCTTGTGGATGAGAAAATTATTGACCGATTTGGATAAACCCTTGAAAGACCCAACTGACATACTATGTGACAATCAATCAACTATATCCATAGCAAGTGATATTATAATACATAGTCAAATATAACAAATTGATCTTAAATATCACTTTATTAAAGATGCAATTGAGATTAATGAGATTAAATTAATCTTGTGCATAATTGAAGAATAACTTGTGGATATTTTCACCAAGCCTCTACCTAAAGAAAAATTGGTATACTTACGAAAGATGTTAGGACTCGTGCCAACTACTTCAAATGAGAAAGATTATTGGCATTGGGCTTTGTTTATGTTTGTTGTATTGGGCTCTACACTTGGTGAAATTACCTATATACCCTCTCTATCTCTCAAATCAATAAATGTGTCTGTCACGCTGTAAAATATTAAAAGTAGTTTTAATTTTATTGGATGTTTTGCTTCATATATAAACTCTATATATTTTATTGGAATAGTCAAGTGTCATTTTTAATTGATTACTGTGTTTTTGCTCTCTGAATGATCTATCATGATTCTTCTTCTTATTCTTCTCGGATACTCTCTTCTTCTTAAACCTCTTCTCTGTAATCATTACTGAAAGCAAGGAAAATCTATTTTAATACAAAAAGTTGCGAATGATTTGATGTGATGGTTTTAATTTTATTGTAATATAGTACTTATGTGTTATATTGTATTGTATAATTGTAGGAAGCTATAAAGAATTGGTATTCATTACTTCTCAAGTGAAAGATCATTTAATAGAGGATCCATACATTAATATTGCACATATTTACCTTCAAGTCATTGGAGTGAACCCAAAAAATAATGAGTGTACGGTCTTGCTACCCATGCATCTATATTTTATCCAAGTTTTGTTTGGAGTTCTTAATCTATTCTTCCAAATATAATAATTTCTTTGATGAATAATTGTAGAAGGAGATGCAACTGTAGAACAAGATAATTTGCAAAGAAAAAATAAAGAGAAACAAAAATAAATTAAATAAATGAAAAAAAGAGAAAAAGAAAGACTAAAGTGGGAGGTTGAAATATAACATAAAAATTTAAAGAAGGAAAAAAATTATGTGAGAGTTAGCAGATGCTTTATCTTTTTTACAACATTATTAAGAAGATTCAACTTGGTCTTTGGAGAAAAATACTCATACCGATAATGAATCATAGTTATTTTTTATGTTGTTTATGGTGTTTTTGCAAAGAACTTCGTTGTATTTGACTTTTTGTTGTCATTTTTAAATATTTGATGTTTGTTATTGGATGTTATATATTTTATAATATCTTATGTGACGGGTGTGTTTGAAATGGTTTTTGTATATAGTATATATGTAAAAAGAAATTGGAATTGAAGGAGATATTATTTTTGTATGCAATTTTAAATGTTAAATACCTTATAGAAGCGCAAATGGATGGAATGTGTTCATATTGCTAAAATTGGAAATAGAAAATGGTTTTTCAATTCCAAAGTTGATTTAGAAAAAAAAATATTTCTTTTCCGTCACTATTTTAGTATTAAATTAAAAATATAAATAAAGATTTTAATTGTCACTAAGTTTAGAATTAGAAATGTTACATCACATAAATTAGAAATAGAAATGTTCCGTAGCACAAATTAGAAATGTGCACATAAATTTTATGCCTAAAATTTAGAAATGTTCTGTAGCACAACATATTATATATATATATATATTAAAAATATTATATATCATGATATGTATCATGATATATAGTATATATTGCTATGTATTCATGATACACATTACATATTGCAATACATTTATTATACATCCTTTTTTATAAATAGTTTATTATTATTTTTTAAAGATGATGTGAATATTTTGTAATAATACCAAGTTTATAATAATTATTATAATAGATAGTGCACAAAAAATTAAATATATTCTGGTTGTGTATATAATTTTTGGAAATAAAATTTTTTGGTGTTTAGATAATAATTATTTTGATTTCTAAAGTAACAAAACTATATTTTAGTTTTTAGAAATATAGAATTCTGTTATTCTGGAAGGTTCCCGAAATCTCTTTGGGTATTCCGCTTTGGAGATTTGGACGCAACGACGCAGACACAGAGTCGAGAGCCGACTAATCTAGAAGGAACAATAACACTTGTCCAGAATGTTCAATTCAAACAATCGACAACCTGCTGTTTGTTGCTCGTATATAATCCACTAATCAGAACTGCTTCCGCGTCCTTCATAATCAAGATATCAATTCGTCAAAGAAGGAACCATTCTCAGCCTCCATCACAAAGCCACCGATATGGATATGAGGCTTTTAGGCATTGATTCTCCAATTTTGAACGTGCTCAACCACTTGATGGACGTCAACGACGATGCAGACAAGTCTTTCAATGCTCCAACTCGCAGCTACGTTCGGGACGCGAAAGCGATGGCTTCAACCCCTGCGGACGTGAAGGAATGCTCAAATTCGTATGAGTTCATAATCGACATGCCTGGAATTCGATCTGGAGACATTAAGGTGCAGGTGGAGGATGACAACCTGCTGCTGATCAGCGGGGAGAGGAAGCGGGAGGAGGAGAAAGAAGGAGCGAGATACATTCGGATGGAGCGCAGGGTTGCAAAGTTCATGCGCAAGTTTACTCTTCCCGAGAATGCGAATACTGAATCGATCTCTGCTGTTTGTCAGGACGGGGTGCTGACCGTCACCATCGAGAAACTGCCTCCTCCTGAACCGAAGAAGCCCAAGACCATCGAGGTTAAGATAGCGTGATCTGGTTGCTGGTTGCTGGTTGCTGGTTGCTTCCCTTTTCCTTGTTTTGTTTGGATCCAGTGTTTTTGTGTTCTCGCTGTAATGTTGTCTTTATAATAGCAACTAATATGTCTTTGTTCTTCTTGTCAACTCTCTTCTTCGGCAATGTTGTGGCTTGCTCATTACGTTTACGTATGCATTTTCGCTTTCGAACTACACGAGCCGTGCCGTGCTGTGCACGGACCGTTTTTGTGTGTTATAACCAGGCCACTGTGCCGGCCACTGTGCCGGCCACGGCCCTACATGGAAGTCGTGCTGTGCCCTGCATTGCACCACTGCACTATTCCGTGCAGATTCTGCCTAATATGCCTGATTATCTTGGGCTGCTGTATCATATCAGTTTTAGGCAGCACTGTCCACAAGCAGTGCCCACCGACCACCATCGCCACCATACATGTCACCACAAAGCTAACACATAAAATGTTAAAATTAATGTTTTGTTTTGAGGGGTAAAAATATAATATGTAATCGCGCATCGTTTTAGAAACGAAACGCACGAAACACATTGATGCGTGTATCTTCTCCTCTTCTTCTAAATAATTCATAACTTTATTCTCATTGATTTTCTCAATAAAATAAAATAAATCTAACATAAGTGGTATCGGAGGGATGGTTCAAGGACCAATCTAGTAATTTATGCAGTGAATTTTTCGAAGTTGCGCAATGCAAGGTGAAACTTGGCAGATGCGAGGACCCCAAATCATTTTCGATGGAGAAGATTATGATTATTGGAGTGTGATAATGAAGACAATCTAGATCTCACATGATTTGTGGGATTTAATGGAGAATAAGTATGAAGAAGAATCAAAAGACACATTATCACCGGATGACCGAAAGGTGTTCGATGAAATGCTAAAGGATTTCAAAAAGAAAGATGCGAAGGCTTTGTTTATTATTCAACAAAGTATCTCTCGTAAATTTTTTCTAAGAATAATTAGAGCAATAACATCAAAAGAAGCTTGGGATATACTTCAAAAGGAGTTTCAAGGGACCGACAAGATGAAGACCGTGAAGCTCTTGACATTCAAACGAGAATTTCAAAATCTCAGGATGAAGGAGAAAGATACTCTACATGAGTATTTCTCGAGGGTGATCGAAGTTGTGAACCAAATCAAGAGTTTGGGCGACATCTTGACTGACAAGTCAGTTTGTGAGAAGATATTGATAAGCCTTTCTCCGAAATATGATAATATTATCGCCATTATTGAAGAAACAAAAGATATTTCATCACTTAGTGTCCATGACTTGATGGGTTCTCTCGAGATGCATGAACAACGGATGAATCGACATAGTGAAGTTTCTCTTGAAAATGTTTTTCAATCAAAAGTGAGCGTAAAAGAAGATTCTACCGGAAGCTCGAGTAAACGACAATATTTTCGTGGCGATGGAAGTTATACAAGATGTCGTGGCCGAG
This sequence comes from Sapria himalayana, assembly GCA_029783825.1. NCBI lineage: Eukaryota > Viridiplantae > Streptophyta > Magnoliopsida > Malpighiales > Rafflesiaceae > Sapria > Sapria himalayana. The sequence continues at coordinate 900,938 of JAREIK010017964.1, read as the reverse complement.
GCCGAGGAGGAAGAAACTCTGGTGATAACAAATTTTGTCATCATTGTAAGAAGCCAGGTCACATTGAAGAAAATTGTTATTAAAAAGGAAAGCCTCAGTGTTATAATTGTAAGAGGTTTGGTCATATAAAAAGGGATTGTCGAGATATAAGTAGAGAACAGGCCAATTATACCGAGGAAAAGAAGTGTGAAAGTGATGGAAGTACATTCTATGCATGTCAAACGGGAAAAATGACAATGAGTGGTATGTTGATAGTGGGTGTAGCAATCACATGATCGGAGACGAGTCGGTTTTCTGCAAACTCGACAAAAGCGACACAACACGAATCACAATGGGTAATGGTGCCGTAATAAAATCAAATGGGAAAGGTACAATTGCCGTAGCTTCAAAGAAAGGTAGATTGTTGATTCATGATGTATTGTTTGTTCCGGACTTAGCTCAAAATTTGCTAAGTGTCGGACAACTTATGGTAAGCGGTCATGCGCTTCACTTCGATAATGATACTTGCAAGATTTTTGACAAAGAAGAAAATAAGAGAGAATTAATGGCCGTTGTCAAGATGGAGAGGAATCGAAATTTTCCTCTTACTCTCAAACCCGCAAGTGGGTTATCGCTGAAAGTCAACATGGAAGATCTGTCATGGCTATGGTACAAACGGTTAGGTCATGTGAACTTTGAAAGCTTGAAGTTGATGAGTAAGAGAAACATGTTATATGGTTTACCGAATATTGAAGGTAAACATGATATTTGTGAAGCATGTGCTCTCGGTAAAATCCATCGAGAGACATTTCCTAAAGAGAAAGCCTGGAGAGCAAAGGCACCATTGGAGCTTGTTCACACTGACATTTGTGATCCAATGTCATCTAATTCTCACGGAGGAAATCGATACTTTATCACTTTCATAGACGATTTCTCAAGAATGTGTTAGGTCTACTTTTTGAGACAAAAATCGGAAGCATTGTCTGTCTTCAAGAAGTTTCAAAGAATGACTGAGAGACAGAATGGAAAATTGATTAAAAGGCTAAGAAGTGATAGAGGTGGAGAATACAACTCAAAAGAGTTTGGAAAATTTTGCGAAGATATTGGGCTTGAAAGGCAATTGACGACGAGTTTTACACTAGAGCAAAATGGCGTTGCTGAAAGAAAGAATCGCACAATTGTCGAAATGGTGAGGACAATGATGAATGCAAAAGGGTTACCATTGACCTTCTGGGCAGAAGCAACTTATACAGCGGTTTATTTGTTGAACTGATGCCCGACAAAGGCAGTTAAAAACAAGATGCCATTCGAGGCATGGACCGGGGGTAGAAAACCGTCGGTGAATCATTTAAAAGTGTTCGGATCCATTTAATATGCTCATGTCCCAAAAGAAATAAGAAACAAGCTTGAAGATAAAGGCGAGAAATGTATTTTCGTTGGCTATAGCACTAAGTCGAAGGGATATCGACTTTTTAGCCTGAAGAAGAACAAAGTGATTGAAAGTCGGGATGTGATTTTCAATGAAAAAGAACAATGGGATAGGAAAGAGAAAGACGTTGAGAATGTGTCAATGCCGGTTTACGAAGAGGATCCGAGGGAGGAATCAGGTAGAGCCAATGAAGATGGAATTGAAAAAAATGAACATCAACAATCTCCAACAACGCAACCTGGATCGAGTTCATCAACACCGAGCTCTACTCCAGTAAAAATAAGAAGGTTGAGTGATGTATATGCTCGGTGCAATTTTTGTGTAGTTGAACCCGAGAGCTTTGAACAGGCTATTCAATAAGAGGAAATAAATATGATTGAAAAAAATGAAACTTGGGAGTTGGTTGAGAAGCCCAAAGAAAAGGATGTGGTTGGGTTGAAGTGGATTTATAAGACGAAGATGAACCCCGATGGTTCCGTTCAAAAATGCAAAGCAAGATTGGTTGCAAAAGGGTATTCTCAACAACCAGGAGTTGATTATAATGAGACATTTGCACCCATTACGAGACATGAGACAATAAGAATGTTGATTGCATTAGCCGCACACAAAGGGTGGAAGCTCCACCAACTTGATGTGAAATCGGCTTTCTTGAATGGTGTTCTGAAAGAAGAATGGTCGCAAGGCTGAAACTTAAAGTTATGAATTGTTTAGAAAAAAAAAAAAAAACAAGTAACCAATTTTATTGGTTACTTGTTTTCTTTGAAAATGAACTGTGTTGTATTCTAAATTCTAATTACTAATCCTCGATTTTACAAGGATTTTTCTGAGTTCCAGTAAGTAGAATAAATAGTTCCGGTAGGTAGAAGAAATGAGATCAAGTACATTAAAAAAATATATCAAAAAATAACATTCCTTCCTTCAAAAAAAAAAAGAGTTTAAATATCATGGTTTTATAAACTATAAAAATAAAAGATGATTTTATATTTAATGAATATAGCAAGGGTAAGATATTAATTTAACGTAGTTTTAGAACTCAACTACATCAGACATAAATGTGATTGATGATACTAACATTATTTCATATTTAATGTAATTGGTTCATGTCCTAGTTTTTCTCTAGTTTTTTTTACTCAATGACTTAGGGGATGTATTTTTAGTTACGTACTTAAAATCTTTAAATCATTAAAAATTAAAATTTTTAATGGTTTGAAATTTTAAGTGTATTTGACAAAAAAATATTGAGCTGAAGATTTAAAATTTTAAGTGAAAATTTATTGAAAATTTTAAGTATGTAGATATTTAATGTTGAAGACGGAAAGTGTTCAACCAATTTTTTTAAAAAAATTTATTATTTTGTATATGTTTTTTTGATTTATTTTTGGTTTTCTCTTCAGTTTGTGATGTCTTTTTCTCATCCTTTCTTTACCACCACAAACTCTAATTTAAATCTTATTTCATGATTAATTTAAGAGATTTAATTATCAAATCAATTAGTTGTTCATTAATTTTTTTTATATTAAAAATCTAGATAGTTTTAAAAAGTTCAGATTTTATTGGTTATTTTTTTAATATTTTTTTTTTGGATTTATAATTTATTTGTGGATATATTTTTAGGAATTTTATTTTTTTTATTAATTAATAATTGAAGTGAAAAATAAAATTATTAGAAATTTTATATATGTTGGATAATATATAATACAATGATAATAAGGATAAATATGTAAAATATATCCATTTCAGCATTCAACATTTACAATATATTTAACAATAATTTATTAAACAGTTTTTCAATATAAATATAATATTTATAAAATTCAGCCTTAATTTTTTAGCAGTTAATTTTCAGCAATTAATTTTTTCAGTTTTATCAAATGGGCACTTAGTGAAAATATCAACTAGCTGTTATACAATTTTGTAAAAAATTAATTTTATTCTATTAGTTTTAATCGTATCTTTGATAAAGTTATATTTAAGTCCTATGTATTTTGTTTTGCTATGCATTATTAGTTATGGATATAGTGGACTAATTGTCACATAATATATCAGTCGAGTGTTTTAAAGATTCATCCAAATTAGTCAATAATTTTCTCATAGGCATATGATGTGACTATCGAAACAGAAACACATTCAGTTTTAGTAGTGGATAGAGTAATTGTGGATTATTACTCGGATGACCAAGAATTAAATGCAGTTCCTAGTATAAAGATGTATTCAGAAGTACTTTGATAGTCTTATGGACATCCTCCAGTCACTATCAGAATAATCAAATATTTTCGTGTGTAGTTCTAAAATACTTTAGTCCTATATCTAAAGTACCTTTAAGATACCTTAAGACTTGTTTAGTAGCACTAAGGTGTATATGAATAGGTGCATACATAAATATAGACAAAAGGTATATAATATATATTATATCAGGTTGTGTGGCAGATGCATACAACATGCTACCAATTAGACTTCTGTATAATTTATCACCAATAACTTTGTCTTGGACAGAAATTAATTTATGGCTTACAATCAGTGGTTTGGTAATTGATTTACAGTCACTCATGCCATATTTCTTCAATATAGACTGAATATATATTGTTTGATATACTGATACACCACTTGAGTCTTGAAGGATTATAAGTCCCAAGAAGTAGAGGTTTCAAACGGGCCGGCCTGGCACGGCACGACCCTTTTTTTCCAGCACGGTCGTGCTACCGTGCCGGGCCCGCTCGGGCTCGGCCTGGCCATACAGGCCGGGCGCCAGCCGCCGCCCGCCAGGGCATACCGGCATAGCCGCATAGCTGCATGCCCGCATAGGCTGACTGGCTGAGGCTGAGCCATTGAGGGTGAGACCGTGAGAGAGAGGCAGGGCCAGGCAGGACCGGGCAGGCGGGCGCGGGACCGAGAAGAGACGGGTGATGGGTCACGGTATGGGAGGGGAGGGGAGGGCATGCAGAAATCCTATTCTCTGAATTCAAAAATCAGAATATTGTATTTTTTTTTTAATTTATATATTGTAAATTATATTTCTTAATTTTTAGTTAAGTGTAGTGTCATAGTGACTGTAGTCTACTCTCTACACTGTGTAGTGTAGAGTATTAATTATTAGATATAATTTTTTTAAAAAATGATAAAAATTTAAATTTAAAAAAAAACAAATTTTTGAAAATTATTTTTTTTATCAAATTCAACAAAGTATAGCTTTATTTATATTTATAATTTATTAAATATAAATTAAAGTTATTAATTTTTAAAATAAAATTTAAATTATTAAAAAATTAAATATATACATAATGTTAGGAAAAATTAAATTAAAAAAAAAATTAAACTACAGAAATGAAAAATTACCAATCATTCATTTGAAACCGATGGTCCGAACAAAACAAGTATAAGTTTCAACACAAGCACAACGTACAGACAAAGCGTATAAATACAATGAATAAAAACAACATCGAAAAAAAACAGCAGATCAGCATCAATCGTCAAGCGGCATATCATGAGAATCATCAGCCACAACATCAAGATCAGTATCATATGGATCATCATCATCGGCAATCAGCTCCTCCGCCATCGTAGTGGATGTGGATGCGACTACAGTGTCTGTCCCAGTCCCAGCTTCAGCACGATCATGGATGCTAAACCTCGATTCCTCCCAATCCTTCAAACATGCCAAGGCCTCAACCATATCTAGACGTAATCTCGATCTCCTATCCGAAATCATGTTCACTGCAACAAAAAAAGCAGACTCCGATGCTACGCTCGACACCGGAGGAGTCATTAGATCCCGTGCCATCCTAGATAGCACGGGATAGGCGGACTCATATGATTTCTACCACTGTAATAAATCAAGATTCTTATTATCAGAATGTGATAGGATTGAGCAGTAATCGGTATCTAAGTACCGAGACAGCTCACTCCTATGTGATGGTCCACCCCTACGTTTCCCCCTCACTAGGTTAATGGAATAATCGTCATCTCCGAACAATGTATCAATGTCCGTAATCACAGTCTCACCACCACCACCACCATACCTAGTATCGTAGTATGTGAACAGGTCTGTCAACTTCTCGTAAATGAACCCTTCAGGTGGCTCTTCCAGGTTCATGCACGAGGAAATGAAAGTCAGGGTGTTTTTAACCCCTTCCACCTTAGCCCTAGGGTCCATGCATGCAGCGAGGCAATAAAGAGATGGAATGGTGGACCAGTACTTCAAGTACTTGGTCTCCATCTCTGCAACCATATGGCTAAGCGTCGGGTCAGCTCGATACTTTTTAAACATGCTACTAATGTTGCATATGCACCGGAGTGCAATGCAAGTGGTGGGCGTATAAACCGACGAACACATGTTCGTCGTGTCATAAAATATCTTCAGGAATTTCATAAATAAAATTTTTAAAGCCCAGTCAGTGTCGTCAATAATAAGTTCGTCACTCTTACTATTGACGTAGTCGGATATCACGTGTTCGTATCCAACACATGATTCCAACATCAGGTACGTGTAATTCCAACGATGTCTCACATCCGATTGGAATTTCTTCTTCTTAAGATTCGCAGACAAACAGAGATTACCAAACTCTTGTAGTCTGCGAGGATTGCGAATATACTTGAGTGCATTGCGTATATTTTCCAACGCGGGGGACCACACCTTCATACCCGCATGAACTATCAGGTTAATCACATGACACATGCATCTGACATGAAAGATCTCTCCTAATGGTGCGTCTCTAATATTCCTAACAAACATATTGATCTCTACTCCATTATTCGCAGCATTATCGAAAGTGACACTAAAAATTTTATTTTGAATTTTATATTCCCTAAATATTTTCATCATACACTCAAAAATGGCCGGGCCATCATGAGGATGAAGAATCTCAGTGAATCCTAATATTTTTTTATTGATTGTCCAGTTAGAATCTACATAGTGACTCGTGAGACATGCATAAGAAGAATCATCGTGACATATCCATATATCGGACGTCACGGACACCACTCCACTATATGCCATAAATTCCTTAATTATTTTTTGTTTTTCTAACTTATATATCTTTAGTATGTCACTCCTAGATGTGGACCTAGGAATCCTACGATAAGAAGGCTGAAAATAAGTCTGCATGATGCGCACTACCCTCGGATCTTCCGAAAATCTGATCGGAAGACCCATCAATGTGATGAGCCTGGCCATGCCGTCCCTACCCAACTCGCTGGAGTATACGAAGGGAGTAAACTTTGAGACTGAACTCGATCCAGTCTCAAAAAATGTAGTGCCAAATTTTTATTTTTTGGGTTTGCCTAGGATCTAAGGGTCCATGTTTTTTGGTGCATAATTCAGCATGCCTCTCAAGGTGCCCAGTCCCACATGTATTCTTGCATGTTAAAAGTCTCATACAATATTTGCACTGTGTCATTTCAAGTTCTTCACCCCTAACATTTACTTGTGTTATGATTTTAAAATGATTCCAAACTACAGAAGTCCTCCTAGTTTTTTGTTTTTTAGAACTTTGGGTTGAGACGACTAGAGAAACCAAAGTTTCAGCAGCCGCAGACGTCTGTGTAACACTAACATTTTCATTTTCCAAATTAAAATACGTGTCAGGTGGATTTGTCATTTTTTGTTTTTTTTCCTATGTTTTTCTAGAGAGAGAAGCTTTAGAGAGAGAAAGTAAATAAAAACGTAAAATAAATTATCCGGTAAAAGCAATGAGGTCAGTCACATGCAAGGTGCACCGCAGGAAGCTCTAATGTTCAAAACTCAAGTAGAGTTTCACGAAAATCCAAGCCGAAATCAAAATCCCGAGGCCCGAGAGAGAGATGCACGGTTTATATGAGAGAGAGAAAGTTTTGAGAGGAGATATGTTTTTGAAAAACATAAATGTAATAGAGAGGGGGGTAGAATTTATATGCTAAAGAAAGTATTTTTTTATAAAAAAAGAAATTTTTTTATTATTTTTTTGATTTTTTTGAATATTTTTAAGGGGCCGAATCACGAGGACCGTCGGATTCTGCCCCCTAGCCGTTGGAGGCGAATCCAACGGCTGAAAATCTATGATGTTTGAATTTTTTTTTTGGGCCGTTGGGATTGGTCGGGTCTAAGGCTGTCGGGACCGCGGGTCGGGTCCAATCAGACCCGACCCGCGGTCTTTTTACCGGGGGGGGGCACTGGACGGCCGGACGGGTCACGCCGCCACCATGCGTGAACTGGCACGGGATGAACCGTGCCCGCGTGCCGGGCCAGGCACGGCACGGCATGGGCTATTCTTAACCCGGGCATGGCACGGGCCCGGGCACGGTTTAAAAACGTGCCGGGCCAGCCCAGGCACGGCCGAACCGTGCAGGGCCGGCCCGGCCCGGCACGTTTGACACCTCTACCAATAAGTGATTCAAAGAGTCTAAATATGATATTTTATATTTGTTTTACATGTGTCTAAAGGCTTTCATTAATTATGATTTATTACTCATAAAAGTTATGCCATATACATAGGGGTGTCTAATGGGCCGAGCTTGCCGACTTGACACAGTTCGGTCATGCTCGGCCCAGTACGACACGGAAATGACCCATGCCCGTGCCCTTGCCAGGCGTGCCCCCGACACCCGTCGTGCCATGTCGGGCCGAGGGATTTCAGCCCACGTGTCGTGCCAAGCACGACACGAATTCCTGGCACGTGGGCACGACACGCATGACCATGCACCAAGCGTGGTCACGATGAACCGACGCCAAGGTGCGAGGCTCATCGAACCCCTAAAGGGCAACTAGGGAGTGGCGGCATGGTGGTGCATCACCGAAACCCTAATTTTTTAAAAAGATTAGGGGTATAGCCTGACCTAAACCGGGCTGAACTTGACAGATTTCAAACCGCGGGCCCGTGTTGGGTTTGACCTCCATGGAACCATGCCGGGCCAAGCATGGCACAGTTACTATACCGTGTCATGCCTGCCCTGGCACAGTAGCCCAGTTGGGCAGGCTAAAACTGGGCCACTCATATTTTGTTTGAATCCTTGATTCAACATGAGTTTATTTGTTGATACTAAGCATGAGGAGCTTGTTTCAGCCCATAAAAAATCTTGTTTAATCTATAAACACAGTGCTCAGCTTCTTGTTTTACAAACCTAAGAGATTGTTCTACATAAATCTCTTTTGAGATTATCATTCAAAAAAACTGATTTAATGTCTAGTTGGAACAGAGCCCAACCTTTCTATCCAGCTAAAACTATTAGGAATCTCATAGTTTTTAACCTTGCTATAGAAGCAAATGATTCAAGATAGTATGTACCAGCCTTTTGGGAAAAACCTTTGGCCACCAATCTGGCTTTATATAAAAGTTGATTAGTATTTGGTTGATTCTTAATCTTAAATAACCACTTAACTCAAATATTGTGTTTATATTGAGATAAGTCTAATAGTGTCCAATTATAGTTTTTTTCTATGAAGGATATTTCTAATATCATAGCATCAACTCATACTTGATGTCCTACTACTTCTTTATTGTTAAGTGGCTTAACTGAGGAATAGGTGCATTGTTCGTATATTTTATTTAAGGACTTATATTTGATATGCAACTATTCCTCAGTTGCATCTTTAGAGATTATATGTCTGATTCTGATCTAAAGAAGAACTAGAAAAATACCTTAGCTTGCTTTCTACGCTATCACTTATTGGAGATTCTAAATTCCAGCATTGTATGCCGGTGGTTTGCACATCAGAATTTTGTAAACTTTCTTTCCATTTAGAATTTTCATCAATAATTACATCTTTGCTCACCAGAAATATATTTTAGACTCTTTGTTTCTGGTGAACACAGCATGTAGCCCTTGGATTATAGACTGTATCTAACTAGAATATATTTTAGACTCTTGGAGTCTAATTTTGTTCTAGTTGACTTCGGTATGTGTAAGTAACACACACTCTCAAATACTTTCATATATTTTACTTTAAGTTTCCTCCCACTCCAAGCCTATAATGGAGTGGGGTTGTTCAATGCCCTGGTGGGGCATCTATTGAGCAAATAAACTGCTGTATTTACACCTTCTGCTCAATAGTATTTAGGCATTTATTTTTCATTTAAAAGAGTTCTGGTCATTTCTACAACACTCATATTTCTCCTCTCCACAATGTCATTCTGTTGTGGTGAGTAGGAGATGGTTAGGTGTCTCTGAATTCCTCTCTGTTCACAAAAATTATTGAATTTCTATGCGAAAAACTCACCACTTCTATATGTTCCAAGTGTGTTCACACTTGGGCCAGATTGCTTTTCTGTTAGGGATAGAAATTTCTAGAAATAATCAAGGGCTTCAGCTTTGTTTTTCAAGAACTACACCCACATATGCCTGGTGCAATCATCAACAAACAACAAAAAATAGTTGTTTGCTAAGTATTTAACTGACATAGGTCCAAAAATATATGCATGAACTAACCCTTAGGGCTGGGATGCTCTCCAGGTATTGCTTTTGGAAAAGCTTTGTCTGAACTGCTTGCCCAAGGCATAAAGGCATATTCCTCACAACTTAAGTAGAAATGTTCAAGTTAGAAGGTACCCCTCTCACAAGTTGGTTTTGAAAAAGTGTTTTTAAACTTGTGTAGTTAAGGTGCCCAAACATTCTGTGCCATAAGGATGCCCCTAGTTCAACATTCATAGTTAATGTCCTGTCTACTGTATGATGATCGATGGTCAGTAAAAAACTCCTTCCACTGGACATTTTTATCATCCAAGGAGGGTCCTCTGACTCTTGATCAAATATGTGACATGCATTGTTTTGAATACCAAACTAAATCCTTTCTCTATTAACAACCACACACTGAGGAGATTTTGGCCCAATGTTGAAACCAGTAGGACATCACTTATGATTTTATCTCATATGGATGTGGAAACAGTGACTCTGCCCTTAGCTTAGACAAGGTCACTATTTACTAGTTTAACTTGTGAATTTACTAATTGCTATAAATTCATAAATATATAATGATTTCCAGACATGTTGTTTGAACAACCACCATCTAGAAACCATACACCATGAGACATTTTTTTGGTTTCAGACATATAGAATAAGTGTTCTGTAGAGGTTATTTCCTCTGCATAACTAGCACATTGGATGTGCTTCAACATATAGTCATTAGAATGGTGCCCAAACTTTTTATAGTTTAAGCATTAGCTCTATTTTTTGAACAAATACTTTTTCTCAGTGTGGTTGGTTCTCTTGCATATATTGCAAGAGATATGTGAACCCTTCAGAGGGATATGTGAGGTTACAGAAGAGGTATGGCTTTTATTTTTATTTCTATTCTTATTTTTAGAAACATAGCTGGATAGCCCCTTTTATTTTTTTGCTTCTGTTGCTTGATTGTATTTCCTCATAGCTTGAGTCTCCCATTTTGATTGCATGGCTTATTCACTAGATGATTCTGTCCTTTTGAGTAATATGTTCTCGTGGGATTTTAGAGAGCTGGGGACTTGTTTAGTGGTTATGTTAGATTGGTCTTTCATTTTCTCTATTACTGCCACAATAGGATCAAATTTATTAGGCGTACATATGGGTAATTTTTCAACTAATCAAGTTTCTATTATAATTTCTCCATGTATTTTTAATTGATTCACCAAGTCCAGAAGCTGAACGGAGAACTTAGTGAGAGAATATGAGTTATTTATCCTAAGATTCTCAAAGTTTTTTTCTTAATGAATGAAAAATAGCTTTCTGGATTTTTTATTTCCCTGGAACTCTTCCTTCAGAAGATCCCAAGCCTCTTTGGCTTGTGTACACCCTGATAATCGAGGAAAATTAGCATTGCTGACTCCTTTTTTAGATGAATAGTAGTACCCTGACGTTAGATTTTCTTTACTCTCATTTTTTTAAACCCACTTTTCTTCCAGGTAAGGGAGGTTTATTAGTTATGTGCAACCAGAATCTACAATCTCTCATATATCTTGTGATGTGAATAATATTTTTATTTTGGTAATCCAATGGTCAAAGTTTTCTCCATCGAACAGGGTTACAGGAATAGATCCCGGGCTTGATGTACTCAGATATTTGGTTATCATTCCGTTCAAAATTTTCCTGGGAAATTTGAGCAGAAAATAATTGGGGATCTCGCAAAAATTAGTGCACGCCTGGCACGGGGCCTTAGGATTTGGACAAATCTACGCCAGATCTAATGGATCCGTGGACCGCGAAAATCCATCCAGGTCAGGGCGAAAATTTTTAGAATCATTTAATCCGGAAAAGATCTTGAACAAAATATTCAAAATACTTCGACCCCGAGTGGAAGTGACGCCCCAACGCCATGTGTCGCACCCCGGCCGCCAGCCCTCGATTCAGTGGGGATTTTTCTGGGTTCTGACGGATAGAAAGGGGGCAGAATGTGCAAAGAAGAAGAAATTCAGAAGAAAATGGAGCGGGCGTGACGAAAAAAGACACACGCCGAAAAATGGCATTCGATCCTTAAGGAAAAAGAAATCAGAGCCTATATATCACGACTCGATGAATGTTAAAATATGGATGCTTTTATATTTATGGCTTGTTGGGCGCATTTGTTTGATGAATATATAGAGGGTAGGATAGTAATTTAACCGAGTACTGGAACCCAAGGTATAGCAAACATAAGGCTGATGCTCGATATCAATAGGTTGGGCATCCTAGGCTTGGTCGAAGGCACGGCCTGACTGAGCGATGCATGACCCTGCATAGCAGGGTTCACAATTGTGCCTGGACCCGTGCCATGCTCGCTCATGATAGGCTCATGCCATGTTGGGCCAGGGGTGCCCGCCCTTGTGATTGGCCAAGCATGACCTGACTACCTAGCTAGAATTCATGGTCCAGTAGCATGATTGGGTGCTAATGTACTATGCCCCAGGCTCGAGCTGGGTTTTGGGCATGGTCCAATCGGACCACGTTTTGCTTTTCATACATAGCAGGTTTGTTTGAAAGTATTGCTATGTGTTTGGCTGAAAATGTCCACATGGGCAAGCCCATGCTAACATGACGCCTGAGCACAGTGAAAATATTTATTTTTTACGCAGTCAGATATCGCATGTTCTTATCCAACGTGTGACTCCAATATCATGCAAGTATAATTTCAAAGGCATTTTACAATCACTTAGAATTTGTTCTTTTTTATATCCACAAATAAACAGAAACTATCAAATCTTATTGTTTCACCAGGTGTCCAAAGATATTTTACCGAGTTTCATATTTTTCTAAATATGAAAATAACAACTTTCATCTCTGCTTGTATATTTAGTTTTGTGATGTGACACATGCATCCAACGTAAAAATTTTTTTCTAATAACATATTTATAATTATCCTAAAAAATATATTGATACCTACTCCATTATTTGATACATTATCAAATATAATACTAAATATTTTATTTTGAATATGATAATCTCTAGCGCACTGATATGCGACAGGGTCATCATTAAGATCAATTCCTGAAAATCTTAAAATATTTTTATTTAAGTATCCATTTAGAATCTACATAGTAGGCAATTAAATATGCAAAAGATGCATACTTACAATTAGTCCAGATATCAAATATCATAAATATCACATCACTATATTACCTAAATTTATTAATTATTATTTATTTTTAACATATAATATTTTATTATGTCATTCTTACATATAGACTTATGAATCCTACGATATGTAAACTAGAAATAGATCTGTATGATACTGACTATTCTATTATCCTTCGAAAATTTTAATCGGAAGACCCAACATGATGATCAGTTTGGTCTTGCCTTCCCTCCTATTTCATTGTGGTATGTAAAGGGGATCAACAAAAATCTATACTAGATCAAAACTAACTTTATCGCTCATTTGGGTTTGCCTAGGATATAAAGTACTATATTTTTTGGCTAAATGATCAACATGTCTTTTAAGGTTTCCAATCCCACACGTACTAATACATGTATATATTTTTTTTACAATACTTATATTTTGCCACTTCTTCATCGACACCTCTAATATTTTTATTTTATATTATGTTAAAGTAAGTCTGAACTACTTATATTCTTCTAGTTTTTTTATTTTTTAGACCTGTGAGTTTGGGTCGAGACCATTGGATAAAATGTGATTTCTTTAATTGATCTTTCCATTGAGTTATCATTATTAATATTATATATGCCTACGTCAATATTAATTTCGTTATCATTAAATTCACTATTAGTTATTTATATTTTTTTAGTTTATGTTTTAAGTTAACAAATAAATTATATTAAAAAGACTTTTTAAAAATAATACCTAGTTATGGAGACGAGAGAGAGAGAGAGAGAGAGAGGAAGTCACAGTTCGCATCCAGTAGGTTCGGTAATGAAATTGAAAAAGCAACACAGAAACTTCACTTTATATTCTTTAACCTTAAAAAAAATTAAACCCAAAAGCTTTAGCTTTAGGGATAGAAAACTGAGACCGAAAGGGGGGGGAGGGGAGGAGACTATTGACTAGTTATTAAAAACCTTGCAGCCATCTGATTTTTTATCTTAACAATTGGAAAATAATATAATGGTCAAGATGTTTTTAGATTTTTTGTTTCTTTTTACGTTGGTTAGCCATTAGGAAGCTTATGGACCCCAATTGTAGAAAAGACTATTGAGCTCGGGGGACTTTGGCTCGGGGGAGGGAATTTAAATTTTTTTAATATTTAAACCCCCTGGCTGATATGACTTGTGTCGTGCCATGCCAGATTAAACACAGCTCAGTCATGTCGTGCCTCGTGTAATGCACGGATTGTCCGACCCACTTGTCACCTCTAATCCAACATCCCTTTGTATCAAACTCATGACCCTATGAACAAGATGAGCACAACCAATATCTATCAACTAGACTATCATATTAATGGTTATTAAAAACTAGTTGAGCATGAATACATTTCATATATTTTTCTAGTTTTTTTATTTTTTAGACCTGTGAGTTTGGGTCAAGACCATTGGATAAAATCTGATTTCTGTCTTTAATTTTTCCATTGAGTTATCATTATTAATATTATCTATGTCTACATTAATATTAATATCGTTATCGTTAAATTCACTATTAGTTATTTATATTTTTTTTTTAGTTTATGTTCTAAGTTAACAAATAAATTAATTAAAAAAAACTTAAAAAAAACAATACCTAGTTATGGAGACGAGAGAGAGAGAGAGAGAAAAGGCAAAGTCCGCATCCTATAGGTTTGGTAATGAAATTGAAAAAGCAACACCGAATCTTCAGTTTATATTCTTTAACCTTAAAAAAATTAAAACCCAAAAGCTATAGCTTTAGAGATAGAAAACTGAGGCCGAGAAAAGAGATAGAGAGAGAGAGAGAGAGAAGAGAGAGAGTTGAGCTTGAAGAATGAAAAACTCAAATCCCCAAACCATTTATATAAATTTTTTTTAATTTAAAAATATATTTTTAAAATTTCTTTTACTTTTTTTATAAATAAATAAAAAATAGAAACCCGACAGCCATCTGATTTTTTTTCCTAACCATTGGAAAATAATCTAATGGTCTGGATGTTTTTAGGTTTTTTGTTTCTTTTCCCATTGGCTAGCCGCTATGAATCTTATGGACTCCAACAGTTGAAAAGACTATTAAGCTCAGGGGACTTTGGCTTGGGGGGTGGGTTTAAATTTTTTTAATATTTAAACCCTCGGGCCGGTATGACTTGTGTCGTGCCATGCCAGATCAAACACAACTCAGTCATGTCGTGCTTCGTGTAATGCACAGACTGCCCGACCCACTTGACACCTTTAATCCCACATCCCTTGGTATCAAACTCATGACCCTATGACCAAGATGAGCACAACCAATATCTATCAACTGGACTGTCATATTAATGCTTATTAAAAACCAGTTGAACATGAATACATTGCACTACTTGATACACGAATCATGATACAACACACAAGATCTCATAGCTTTAGATCATGCCATTTCTTTAGTTATTTCAAAATTCAAACTAATCCATCTACTATTTTATTGCATCAAACATAAGCATCACATTTTGCACTCAAATAATTTTTCCAATTGTTTCAACTTTTTATAGTTTGAAAAGAGATAATCTCAACCTTCATATCAAGGAATTTCTAAATATTTGCTCCATAGTAAGATGTCAAAACTTCTCTAATAAATTTGTTAACGTTGGATGCTCTCCTCTCTTTGAAATATAAGGGCGAGACATGATTGAATTTCTTATTGTAACAATAACCATGGGGGAAAAAATCTACATATTTTATTTCCAAATATTTGTTTTTGTATTAAAAATGAATGCCCTCTAAAAGAATATATCTGACTTTTCAAAAAAGAAGAAGACCAATTCTTTGATAATTGAAAGCATTTTTGTCCCAAGTCAAAACATGTCATAATATTTGAGTAAATTATCATTACGGAGTTTAGTTAAGGTGAATTAATGGGACTTACTTAGCTGATAATTCCCAAAAATAGAATTTTTTTAACAAAAGTCCAACTAAACATTGATGAGAGAAGGTATGTATGAGGTAAAAATAACATAAATATGAGAGAAATAATTGACTATTAGACAATGTATATCAATGTCAAGTAATTAGAAGGTAGAAGTGTGAATTGTTTGTAGTGGTATTTCTTATAGATGACTTTATGATCAATCTCTTCTATATATAAAAGAGTGTAACTCTAACGAAGCCAATATGCTCCAAAATTTTAGGAGACATAACTACTAACTACATATATAACCCAAGTTACAAAAAATTCCTAACATTTTCTTGGAAGTAAAATTATTTTCATGTGAAACTTAGATACAATACATATATCATACTTGATAGGACACTTCCATGCTAATTACATCACATTAAACTACGCAACAAGCTTCTATACCCAGAAAAACATCAAATGAAGATACATTTCAACAATTAAGATAAGTAATCAAACAATCATTCTAAGACTAAAATGCAAAAAAAGAAGAATTAGCTACTATAATGGGATAATAAGAAAAAAAAAATTTTCCTAGTTAGTCTATGTGAAATCTAAATGAAATTTTTGATAATTATCTTATGAGGACGCTCTAAGATGATTATGAAGTTGTTTAATGAACAACTAAATGGGGTACGATATAAGATCATTAATATGGTATAGATGCCTAGTGAAAATAATATAAAGACCACCCAAAGATATCCCAATATCGCTTACCTAACAAGTAGTTTCCTCATGAAAGGGAGCTCAGTTCAAAAAAATCTCAGAAACATTAAGAACAAATTAATATTTCACTCTTAGATAATTTAAAGTAAGTATCTACCAATGCTATGTTTTTAATTTTTTTTTTTTGCATTGTTAAGGGTAGAATTTGTGTTCCTTTGAAATAATTCTTAATTGAACAAGAAAGTCCCATGACACTATATAAAGATCCTAGATGACTATGACTCACATCCACGTGTCATTGTAGACCACTTTTCAAACAACTTTTTAGCCTTTGAATGTGGGAATTTTTTTTTATTCTCGTATATTAACAACTTGTCTTTGAAAAATTAAAATTTTTTTTTATGATATAACAAATAAATAATATATCAATTAAGATACTTATAGGTGTGATCGAGGATGACTTGACCAAAATAGACAAAATTTTCTTTACTATAAACTTTATTGTTCTTTATATTCATCCACTTGTAAATTTGGAGGCAAAACTTTTTGTCGCTCAAGGTATTCTCTTTTTTATCATTGAACATGCCATAAATATAAGAATAACAAAATGAAGCTTTCATTTGGAAACTTGACTATCATGTTAATATGTTCAATTTTATATGCAATTCACATGAATCAGATGATGCCCAAGAGGAAGATTTAAATGAGAGTTTAATGAAAGAAACTATTGGTCAAATATTATTTCAAAATCATTTAGAGATATATTTGCTATTCTTTAACAAAAAATTTGTTATTGATATTACAATAAGTGAGGTATCTTCTCTTCTACAATCTATCATACTTCTTTTGATTGGGACATCTTAAATGAAAGAAAGAATGAAGATAATAAAAAGATTTAGAAATAAAAAATCAAATGAGCAAAATTATATTGGCTAATATTCCCAAACAAGAATTGAAACCATTACCCAACTAACTTAAGTAAGTATGCCTTGGAGGGACGAACATCTTTCATGTTATCATTTCATTATAGTGAACTCTAGAATTAGAAGATAAACTATTAGATATACTCAAAAATAAAAAAAGATGTTCATATATGGAGAACATGAGACTTTAAGGGAATTAGTCCATCAATGTGTATGCAACAAATTGCCTTTGCGGAAGATATCAAACTCAAAAGTAAACATTAATCATGAGTCATCCCTAATATAAATTAAGTAGTTAGAAAGGAAATACATAATTTTTTAGAAGCTTGATTAATTTATCAATTCACAATATTATTTTGGTATGTCCTATCATTGTGATTCCAAAAAATATTAGACATGATGTTAATGAAAAATGACAATGATATATTAATTTCTTTGAGACTACAAAAGAGATGGAGAGGTTAGATATTATTGATATAATCATATTCTCATAGCTCTATATGACCAAGAAAAGATCATATTTATTTGTCCATTTGGAATATCTGTCTATTGGTTTATTCCTTTTGGGTTATGTGAACTACATGTTATCTTTTTTTTTTGTTACCACCTTCCTACCTTCCCCTTCAGGCCTCCCCTCAAACCAACACATTATTCCTGAGACCTCCATTTATGGGCCTTAGGGCCCTAAGGTCATAGCTAGTAAGGACTTCGTACTAGTAATATGAGTAGAGCGATTGCAAATATACCACAGAAAAATGTATCTAACATATCTGAGGATCAAACTCATGTCCCTAGCATATGTCATTTTCTTCATGTTATTAACCATAATTCCATGGTACTAACACATGGCAATATTCAAACTTTGTTTTCATATATTTACTCTTAATTAATGGATAAGTAAAAGCCATTATTTTAAATAATCTTTTTTTCTAATTTCAACATCAACATGGTATCATAGGATTCAGATACAATCAACTATGATATGTGGAGCTACACTCAATTATGATGTGTGGGGCTATATCAATTATGATGCATGGGGCTATAATCAATTATGATGCATGGGGCTATAATCAATTATGATGCATGGGACTATAATCAATTATTATGCATGGGGCTACAATCAATGATGGTGTGTGGGGCCACATTCAATTCTAGTGCTACAATCAACATGGTATCATAGTACAAAATCCTCACAAATAAATTCTTTTTTGAATTCTTCTCAATGCCTTTTGATACAACCACCATCCAAAACTCTGAACATACTAAACATCCACTCCTTACTATAAATATCTCCAATATCACAAAATATTCATATACCAATTATCTCATATGGAGCCTTCAAATCCAATCACTTCTTGAAGGTTATGATGAAATTCATCCATCATTGATGGCAATCACGCTCTACCACCACTTAAATTCATTTTCATAGGTGTTGTAATCCCAATTTGGCCTTGTAGCCTAGAAGCATCAAAATCATCTCATCTTTAGTGCTATCCTTGGTTTTATCTTCCTTTCACTACAATAACTTACTTCCAACACTGTCATTTCCCGTAAAGCATGAAAAATATTAACTAATACCTACATAAAATCATATCTTGGTCACTTCTAAAAATATTGACTTTTTAAATATTTCTTTCTTAACATTATTTCATGCTCCTCTAAAGAAGATATTCGATTTGATCAAGTTTATTTTTAGTCTAGAGGTTACCATAAAATCTTTTAATGTATTAAAGATGACATTTGTAGAGGAGGAATCTCTTCTAAAAAATATAATGAGGTCATCTGCACACATTAAATGAGATATCTTTAAGGGAGAAAAACCTAGATGGAAAAAATATTTTTTTTAAGGTATAGCTTTGGAAAGTTTCCTAGAGAGGTATTCCATACATATCAAATAAAAAGTAAGGGGAGAGAGAGTCCCATTGTCTTAAACGTTTTTGGCCTTTAAAAAATCATGCAATTGCTCATTTATGGCCAAAGAAAATGACATTGTGGACACACATTCATAGATAATCTCTATGAATTTCCTTGGAAAATTAAAAGTATTTAAGACTTCTTTAAGAAATTCCTAATTCACTATGTGAAAATATTTCTAAAGAATAATATTTACAAAGCATCTAGGTGATATTCTTTTTTAATATCTCCTTATTAGGCTTTGCATAAGGAGAAGTTGAATGAAATTAATTTATCCTTTATATAAGCTACTTGTGTTGGATTAATTATGTCTCTCATCACCAATTTTAGCCTTGAAACTAAAAGCTTAGAGTTAAGCTTGTATATTACATTGCAACAAGATATAAGATGGTAGTCTTTAACTGAAGATGTATGAAAGGTCTTTGGAATCAAACATATATACACATGATTTATTTCTTTAACATTCTTTCAAAAGGGAAGAAACTATGAATAGCATTAACCACCTCACATCCAATAACATTCCAAAAGAATTTGAAAAATTCAGCCATATATCCTTTTGGGCTAGGGGACTTTGAGTTTCACATGATGAATAACTCATTTTTAATCTTTTTTGGAGGAGAAATATAGAGAGAGCAATTTCTAATCCTCCTGAAGTCTGTTTCTAGTAGATATGCCACTCCTTTAATTTTTTTTCCCTATCTTTTGAGGAATCCAAAAGATTTTTATAATATGTAACGAAGGCATCGATAATTTCCATATCTTTTTAATCTCTGTAGTTTGACATTCGTTAATATGTGAAAAAATTGTGTACATCTATCATTTTTGTTGAGTATTTAATATTTACTTTTGACATAGAAAAGATAATTCAGCCTCTTCAAGTTTCTTCATTTTAACCCTTCAAATGATCTATTCATCTTTCAAAGTAGAAGAGAGACATTAAAGAATCTTATTTTGAAGAGTATGCAGGGTATTTCTGGTGAGATAGACCCATTCACTTATGTGCCCAAGATGCATTTCATTTAGCTTTTTCAAAGAATCTTTCAATGATTTCAACTTCTTGATCAGTTGGAACATCTTAGAACTTTAAAAGCTCTCCTTCCAAGAATTCAATAATAGAGGAAAGAAGTCTTTATGTGACAACCACATATTATAGAATTTGAAGGGGACCTTTCTATCATGAGCTCCCATTTAAATGGTTATAAGTGTCGTGCAATGGTCAGAAAAGATTTTCAAAGGGAGGAATCTAGCATGACAATCAAGACATAAATTAGCTCATTCTTAATTGACCAATACCCTATCCAATTTATTAGACATTCTGTCATTTGTTCACGTAAAATAATTTACTGAGGAAGAGAGGTCTTCTCGACATAATAAAGAATAATAGTTTATTCTTTCTCCAATCTTGTCTAGTCTAGAGAGGAAGAATTGAATTCTTCAATAATAGTTCAAAAAGATACTTCGGACTAGAGGTGTCAAACGGGCCGGCCAGGCACGGCACGGCCCATTTTTTTTCCAGCATGATCGTGCTACCGTGCCGTGACCGGGCACGGCACGGTTTGAATATAGGCGGGCCCGGGCTGGCCATACAGGCCAGGGGCCAGCCGCCAGGGCATACCGGCATTCCCGCATAGCCGCATAGGGTGACTGGCTGAGCCACTGAGGGTGAGAGAAAGGCAAGGCCGGGCAGGCGGGCGCGGGACCGGGAAGGGACGGGTCACGGGAGGCATTAATCTGATTCTCTGAATTCTGAAATCAGAATATTGTATTTTTTTTTTAATTTATATATTGTAAATTATATTTTTTAAGGTTAAGTTAAGTGTAGTGACTGTAGTCTACTGTCTACACTGTGTAGTGTAGAGTATTAATTATTAAATATAATTTTTTTTTAAATGTTAAAAATTAAAATTAAAAAAAAACAAATTTTAGAAAATTATTTTTTTATCAAATTCAACTAAGTATAGCTTTATTTATATTTATAATTTATTAATTATAAATTAAAGTTATTAATTTTTAAAATAAAATTTAAATCGTAAAAAAAATAAATTAATACATTATGTTAGGAAAAATTAAAATTAAAAAAAAATTAAACTACACAAATGAAAAATTACCAATCATGCATTTGAAATCGATGGTCCGAACAAATCAAGTATAAGTTTCAACACAACGTACAAACAAAGCATATAAATACAATGAATAAAAAAAACATCAAAAAAAAATAGCAGATCAGCATCAATCGTCAAGCGGCATATCATGAGAATCATTAGCCGCAACATCAAGATCAGTATCATATGGATCATCATCATCGGCAATCAGCTCCTCCACCATCATAATGGATGTGGATGCGACTGTAGAGTCTGTCACAGTCCCAGCTTCAGCACGATCATGGATGCTAAACCTCGATTCCTCCCAATCCTTCAAACATGCCAATGCCTCAACCATATCTGGACGTAATCTCGATCTCCTATCCGAAATCATGTTCACTGCAAAAGAAAAAGCAGACTCCGATGCTATGCTCGACACCGGAAGAGTCAGTAGATCTCGTGCCATCCTAGATGGCACGGGATAAGTGGACTCATATGATTTCCACCACTATAATAAATCAAGATTCTTATTATCAGAATGTGATAGGATTGAGCAGTAATCGGTATCTAAGTACCGAGACAGCTCACTCCTATGTGATGGTCCACCCCTACGTTTCCCCCTCACTAGGTTAATGGAATAATCGTCATCTCCGAACAATGTATCAATGTCCGTAATCACAGTCTCACCACCACCACCACCATACCTAGTATCGTAGTATGTGAACAGGCCTGTCAACTTCTCGTAAATGAACCCTTCAGGTGGCTCTTCCAGGTTCATGCACGAGGAAATGAAAGTCAGGGTGTTTTTAACCCCTTCCACCTTAGCCCTAGGGTCCATGCATGCAGCGAGGCAATAAAGAGATGGAATGGTGGACCAGTACTTCAAGTACTTGGTCTCCATATCTGCAACCATATGGCTAAGAGTCGGGTCAGCTCGATACTTTTTAAACATGCTACTAATGTTGCATATGCACCGGAGTGCAATGCAAGTGGTGGGCGTATAAACCGACGAACACATGTTCGTCGTGTCATAAAATATCTTCAGGAATTTCATAAATAAAATTTTTAAAGCCCAGTCAGTGTCGTCAATAATAAGTTCGTCACTCTTACTATTGACGTAGTCGGATATCACGTGTTCGTATCCAACACATGATTCCAACATCAGGTACGTGTAATTCCAACGATGTCTCACATCCGAATGGAATTTCTTCTTCTTAAGATTCGCAGACAAACAGAGATTACCAAACTCTGGTAGTCTGCGAGGAGTGCGAATATACTTGAGTGCATTGCGTATATTTTCCAATGCGGGGGAACGCACCATCATACCTGCTTGAACTATCAGGTTAATCACATGACACATGCATCTGACATGAAAGATCTCTCCTAATGGTGCGTCTCTAATATTCCTAACAAATATATTGATCGCTATTCCATTATTAGAAGCATTATCGAAAGTGACACTAAAAATTTTATTTTGAATTTTATATTCCCTAAATATTTTCATCATACACTCAAAAATGGTCGGGCCATAATGAGGATGAAGAATCTCAGTGAATCCTAATATTTTTTTATTGATTGTCCAGTTAGAATCTACATAGTGACTCGTGAGACATGCATAAGAAGAATCATCGTGACATGTCCATATATCGGACGTCACGGACACCACTACACTATATGCCATAAATTCCTTAATTATTTTTTATTTTTCTAACTTATATATCTTTAGTATGTCACTCCTAGATGTGGACCTAGGAATCCTACGATAGGAAGACTGAAAATAAGTCTGCATGATGCGCACTACCCTCGGATCTTCCGAAAATCTGATCGGAAGACCCATCAATGTGATGAGCCTGGCCATGCCGTCCCTACCCAACTCGCTGGAGTATACGAAGGGAGTAAACTTTGAGACTGAACTCGATCCAGTCTTAAAAAATTTAGTGACAAGTTGGGTTTGCCTAGGATCTAAGGGTCCATGTTTTTTGGTGCATAATTCGGCATGCCTCTTATGGTGCCCAGTCCCACATGAACTCTTGCATATTAAAAGTCTCATACAATATTTGTACTGTACCATTTCAAGTTCCTCACCCCTAACATTTACTTATGTTATGATTTTAAAATGAGTCCAAACTATAGAAGTCCTCTTATTTTTTGTTATTTAGAACTTTGGGTTGAGACGACTGGAGAAACCAAAGTTTCAGCAGCCGCAGACGTATGTGTAACACTAACATTTTCATTTTTCAAATTTAAATACGTGTCAGGTGTATTTGTCATTTTTTATGTTTTTTTTCCTATGTTTTTCTAGAGAGAGAAGCTTTAGAGAGAGAAAGTAAATAAAAACGTAAAATAAATTACCCGGTAAAAGCAATGAGGTTAGTCACGTGCAAGGTGCACCGCAAGAAGCTCTGATGTTCAAGACTCAAGTAGAGTTTTACGAAAATCCAAGCCGAAATCAAAATCCCGAGGCCCTAGAGAGAGATGCATGGTTTATGTGAGAGAGAGAAAGTTGAGAGGAGATATGTTTTTGAAAAACATAAATGTTATAGGGAGGGTGGTAGAATTTATAGGCTAAAGAAATTAATTTTTTATAAAAAAAGAAATTTTTTTATTATTTTTTTGAATTTTTAATATATATTTAAGGGGCAGAATCACGAGGACCGTTGGATTCTGCCCCCTAGCCGTTGGAGGCGAATCCAACGGCTGAAAATCTGTAATGTTTGAATTTTTTTTTGGCCGTTGGAATTGGTCGGGTCTAAGCCCGTCGGGGCTCGGTAGTCGGGACCACGGGTCGGGTCCAATCAGACCCGACCCGCGGTTTTTTACCGGGGGAAGCTAGGGGACGGGTCATGCACTCACGCTCACGGCTCACGCCTCACGCCCACGGCCCACGCGTGGCTGCGTGAACCAGCACGGGACGAACCCGTGCCGGCGTGCCATGCCACGGCACGTGCTGTTCCTAACCCGGGCACGGGATGAACCCGGGCATAGTTTAAAAACGTGTCGGGCCGGCCCGGCACGGTTGACACCTCTACTTCAGACCTTCCATCTGTGATTAGGCTGTCCTACATTAGTCTTCTATTAACCATAGAATTTAGTCCATATATGATTGATATTCTTACCTTTATTCTTTTAATCCTATCCAGTACACATAAGTATACATGTCGAGACATAAAAGATAGCAAGTTTATCTCTACCATTTGGTTGTCTCATTGCACCAAGATTCTTCCATTCCTATGACAAGTGAAGTTGTCAAGTGAATTGTATCATTTAATTTAGATTTCATTAGTCATTCAAACTTATTAGAGTTGAGCTTTGTTTTGTTGATTGCAAATACATTAATTCGATAAGCATTAAACAACTTAACTTCTTTTTGTTTAATGAGGCAATTAAAACCAATTATATTCCAACTAGTTATTCTCGTAAAAGATATTTATTTTGATCCTACCTTTACCCCTTTCATATATCATCAAGTCAAATTGATAGCCATCCATATCATAGCATGTATCATAGCACATCAAAATCATATCATACCCGTCCTTCTCCATATGGATAGACTCATATGTTTTTTGCTACCAAATAATGATTCAATACATTTCATAATTACTCATACATAAGATCCCATCACATGCATACTAGATACTACATCTTTTGGCCTCACATATGGTCATATACCCATTGCTCCTTTTATATACATTGGCCTATGCAGTGTCCACACATATGAGTCTGTCGTATGCTCCACCCTTACATACAAGAGAAAACCATGGTAGCCCATCATACATTCAAACCAGTCAAGTATATAGATCATAGGAGGATCCATTTGTTCATTTTGAGATTACACATTGGATGAGAGCAAGTAGTATCGCATACTTGCTTATGTGCATCCAAGCCATTATTTCCATGATTTGAATTTAAATTGTAGCACACACCATAACATACATAGCCCAAGATGTCTCTCCTATTCCACCCCATCAATTCATACATAAGAAACTCTCCACCCTGATATTTTAGCTCCCACATGTGAGTTATATATATTATAAGTCCAAACTTCAAAATTACATACATTACATTTATTTCCAACTTCTTTCCTACAATCACCACATACAATTCATTTCCATATATTACATAATTTTTAATAATACAATCATTAGTGAAATCTATATAACATATACTCTCCTCTAAAATTCTCATCTCTTCGTACTTTTGAAGAGAGGAATTCTTACTCATTAAGCATTCATACATGTAAGTTTCTAGCCTTGGAGAGAGATGCACATGATTAAGATTAAGGTAGCAGTAGCATTGCTTTAAATCTCTTCTAGATGTCCCTTGATTTGGCCATATTAATGACAAGAAACATATCCAACACAGAATTTGATATTTCATAGCCATCCAGAATGCAACCATGCCTAGAGATGCCTTTATCTCTTCCCAAATTTTAATTAAAAATGAGAGAGAGCAATAGAAGCCCCTCCCTAAACCACTTCCAAAACTCCAAACGAAGTTCCTCCAATAGAAAAAACAACAAAAAACAAGTATTTCTCATGTGGTTTAAGGAGATGAGGTCACCTTATAATTTAATCTGCTATATCAGGCCATGAGAGGAAAATGCCCTATTTGTAACATCTTTGACTTTATCTTTGTTTCGGAGATTTAAGAAAGGTCATTCTCTCAGGGCTACCGAGTCATTCGTTTTTTTCCTCGCCTTTACTAGCATAAAATAATACTTGTCTTCCTCAATTTTATGGGTGTTATTTTCTTTTACCTGTAGTATTTTGATTAGAGGGCTACACTCAAATGGCTGATATTTGTCCTTCCTCTAGTGATGAATCCATGTCTTCCTCTTTTTCTAAATATGGTTGTTGGTCTCTGCTAAAGGCTATAGGACATGTTGAATATAAATTTTCTTTCTCCTCCTCTTCGTTGCTATTTTTTCTTCTAACAATTCCTATCAAAAAACCAAACTATGAGCATAACTTTTATTTGAAGGAAGATTTTCATATATTATTATCTGCCATATTTTTGAGCCATCTGAGAAGTTTAGTATAATTTCTTCGGCATGTCATCTTTTAGATCCATATTTACTAACACTTTACCATAAGAAATTTTGTTATATTCAAAGTTAGCTTATCCATATGTAATGGTTGTCTGATATAACTTATCATTTTGATTAAATTGATTGGATTCCAAAGATAGATATGAAAGTTTGAGTATTTCACTCATATTGCTATTTTAGCTATCTCTTTTAGCTGATGATGAGAACCTACCAGGAGTGACTTAAAATATAATGGCCAACCAAACACTAGATATGGTCTAGATTTCAGCACCTCTTTCATATATTTTGTGCTTTTAAACTTGATATAAAATATGCCCACTTGGATATTATATGGCTTGAGCACTTATTTTTTATTACTCTTCCAAATTTCTATTGAGTAGTAATTGGCCAGGGTTTTAGTTACAAAATAACCAATAAGGTAGTTTTTCCAATGCTATGTACCTTGGTGTGAATTCTTGTCTTCAAAGTAAGTCTTTCCAGGTTGCTTAGAGAAGAGGTAGGATAGCTTGGTTGTGTTTGTCAGCATCCTATTCTTGGAGAATAAACTACTCAAAGAACCTTTATTTTTTCCAAAATTATTTTTTTTGATTTTCGGGAGGAATAGCAGTGTTTTCCTTCATCATTTTAAGTTTTCACATAGTCGAGTCTAATATTTTAGTGTATTTAAATAATTAGATTCACCCTTTTCAAGTTTTCAATCCCATTACTGTTGTTATCAGCCATTCTATTTGATTTTGGAAGAAATCAAGATTCCAATTCCTCTCCATCAAAATAATTATCTGCTTGAATGTGTTTTGTGGCAAATTTAATTTATAGAATTCATAGTAGACTCATCATCGAAAGATTCTACTCTAGAATGGCCAATTAGCCTCGCATCTTGTCATTTCATGTCTCTAAATACAAATCAAACTCTCATCATTGCAAAAATTATTCAAAACATCATATATTTTGACATTATCACCATTATCGTCCTATCGCCCATTAATTTTACTATTAAAATTATTCTTTTTTGATAAGAATTCATTCCGATCTATAGAGATTTTATCGTAGAGAATTTTCTCAGTATCACCTTCTTCAATAATGAATTCCTTGGCTTTGAAATCATTATCAAAACAGACAATAAACCGCCTTCTTCGATTTTGGTTCGTAATGTTGTCATTTTCTTTCTGATTCTTCGTGACATTCACCTAGTTTTTAGGATCGCTTTTGGAAACACTTAGATTTTCACGGGTTTTGATTGGTTGAGTATTTTGAGCAGTCCCTTGATGGCCATCTTAAATGATATGTGTAGTTAGAAAATATTTTCTAACTCCAGAAACCACCTCAAGAAACAATATCCTTATTATTCCAACCTCACTAACCTGGTTGTTCCAAGGAAGAAAAAAGGTTTTTTAAAAATTAGAGAGGATTTTGGGGAGAAGAGAGAGAGTTTTGTATTATAAAACTCAATAAAAATTTTAATTTTGGTTAAAATTGAAATTTTATCACTTTTAAAATTAAAACTAAAATTTAATTTTAAAAGACAAAAATATATATTTTGGTAAAATTAAAAATATGATGTGATTTGCTATGTTTGATAATGGTTTACCAGAAAAATTAAAAAATTTAAATCATGAAAAAAAATTAATTAACCTAAATGTAGGTATGTTTTTAAACTTTCGAAACCAGACTTGATATTTAAGCTTCATCATGTTTACTCCAACAAAAAATATCAAAGCAGTTTAAATAATTTTTTGTGTAATTGAATATTTTTATAATGAGTGAGTTTTTTTATTTTGGATGAAGGATGAAAATAATGTACACGGGATAATTAAGTTATCTCATTTACACTAGTCAAGACTTGTATGTTTCGTTTGCTAGTGAACCAAAACTAGAATACTTGATTGATAGATAGTAATCTCATTTACACTACAAGGCATCTGCCACAACATGGTAATGAGTAAGAAAACTCACTTTCCATCACATTTCTACAATAATAAGAATGGATGAATTGTGAAAAAAGATTGAGTTGATGTGTAAGAAAATATATTGTTTAAAAATATCTTGTTAATTTAGCAATTGCTTTACATGAAATATCATGGCATGATTGTTATCGTTGCTCACATGGGTAGTTTCCAAGTCATTGTAAACAAGATCATGCTGATATATGTTACCTATTTATTAAATAATATAAATTTATCAAAATGTCACTCACTATAGTAAGGGATAAAAGGGTACATTTCATATATGTTATCATATTTAGGATGTGTTCGGATCAAAAAGGGAACTTATGAAAAATAGAAAGTATATATTTTGAGTTGCATATACTAGAATATGTTTATGTAGATAATCTATTTTTCGTAAGAAAGTGGTCCCCATTTATTATCACAAAAATAATACTATTTTTGAGTTGCATAATCAATTTTTTTATTTAAACAATAAAAAATAAAAAATTTTGAATTGGGTCATATTTTTTTCTAAGGTGAGTTTTGAATTCTGATCGATAAGATTTCTTTCGAAGTAGAAGCGTGTGCATTACTTTTCTCTTCATACAAAATCATTTTTGGCAGTAGACAATATTTTTGTCTAGAATTTGAGTGGGTGTATTTCTAGATCTCCCTTACCATTATATCTTGGTTGCCCATCAATTCAAAAATTTGTGGTATTGTGTTATTGTGTTGTTATATGTTGTGGTATTAATATTATGAAAATATTATTGATTTGTACTTTGTGACTTTGTGTGTGCATATTATAAAATCAATGTTTTGATTATATAGCATGTGTAATGTGTTTTTTATAGTGTGAGTGTTGCTGTTTGTTTTTATTTGTACATGCTATGCATTGTGTAGAGGTGTCAATTGGACAATGACACGTCATATGATGGATTTCATTAAAAAACAGCAATGTGTAAGTCATGGTGGTTTTTAAAAAATTGTCATTATGATTTTTTTAAAAACAGTATTGGGTGGGTCAAGCACGGGGCAAGTAGACCATGTCAACTTCATGGTTCCTGACTTCCAAGTCTCGGGTCATGTTTATGTTTACCATGCCAGTAGAGGTAGACCATGCCAATGAGTTAGGCATTCAAGTCGCGCCTGGCTCAGCCTCAGCATGAAGCACGACAACCTCTTGCCCAATACAAGTTGCTCTCGAGGCAGCCCAACCTAGTTCTAGCCACGGTTTTAGGCCATGTCATACCAAGTCATGCACAGCTCAGTTGCACTGTGTCTCATGCCATGCATAGGCCACATAGCCCACTTGACACCTCTAATTGTGTGAAATTAAATCTTTAGAGATTTAACAATATTTAGAGATTTGAAAAGGTATCAAACAGAACCTTTTTTTCAATCTAGCAAGAAAGATGCAACTAGATGTGTAGATTGGGCAGGGCCAAGACGGACCGGGCACATGCCAGGCAAACCCTCAGCACCAATCGTGCCATGCCAGGTCGAGGTATTTCAGCCTGTTTGCCGTGCCTGGCACGTTGTCACGATGGGGAGACGAGGAGCCAGCACCCGATTGGCAAGGCTCGGCAAGGGCCGACAGAGCAATGGCGGCGAGGCACCACAGCACCGAAGCCCTAATTTTTTAAAAAAAATTAGAGTTTTGGCCTGACCTAAATTTGGCCGAACAAGCCCAAAAGTAGACGGATTTTGGACTATTGGCATGTGCCATGGCTGACCTCCAACGAACCATGCCGTGCCTGGCACGACACACCATCCTGGTTGAGCCAGAAAAAAATGGCCAAGCTGGCCTACATGGGCTGACCAGTTTGACACCTCTAGATGCAAATATATTATTGATTCTAAGCTGAGAAACTAACAAATTGATAATATCTCGTAAATAAGGATGTTAAAAAATATCTAGAGTATTGATCACAAAATCTAAGGTTTATGGATTTATATAGAATTTGAGATTAAAGATTTTATATCATAGAAAATATATATTAGCCCAAAACATTAATTTAGATATTATATGCTTTATGGACTACTTGTGTGTGTAAAGAAGACTATGGTAAGTATTATTGATTTGGTTGTTACAATTTTCAGAATTATAGCTATGAAATTTTAATAATTTTTGGATCATCTTTATTTATTGGTTTCATTGCTTAAAAATTCCAAGTACTAGCACAATAACTAGTATGTGAGAAACATTCTTGATACAATCCAAAAAGTAATCAAAACTTCTATTGAGTATGATTGTCATCAACACTGAGGTAATATTTAGTATATTTGTTATCATTATATTAAAATCTAATTATTTAAATATCAATGTTATGATTGTAGATACGTCTCAAAACATTTATCCATCTTAGTTAATTATGGCCTATATTATTGTTTATCATAGATAATGTGATAATAAAGTTAATTAGGATCAATTATTAAATTTGAAAATATAAATTGTATGATTACCCCATAGTCAACCAATTGTATAACCTGATGAAGAAAAAGAGGAAACGTGGGAAACCAAATGTATGTGGAGGCGTGTGCCACAAGGTTGCCTAAATAATTTAGCAATAGATAAGTAGCAATAATTAACTTATTACAAATAAAATGAAAGAAGACAAGTAATAGAAATAAGTCTTTGTTCGAAAAAAAAAAATGCTTAAGAATAAAATATTAATCATATGATTAATCAACCTAAAGTTCAAAGATGCAGACTTAAGGAAGATTAAATTTTTCCAAAGGTAAATCATAAATTAAAAAAATAATCAAACATTAGTACTATAAAAAGATGAAAGATAAACATGACTATAATTCTTAGAATTGGCAGCAATAACAAAGCAAAAGAGACAACTAAAAAATAGACTTCTATTACCTCAAATTAACTTGAAACTAGCTAGCAAAAATAATTCTACTAAAATATCATATCAAGAGGATGATCGACTTTAAAATTATGAGAATGATTTAACAATCGACATTTTTAAAACCTAACAATAAGTGATGACAGATGAATATTGGGTCATTATAGATTTTGGGGTTAGGAAACATATCATGATGTAAACAAGACTTAAGATGTGAAATGTGACAAACCTAAAATTTTTCATCCACTAATAAGAATATCGAGTATTCTCGAGATATTCATGACATACTCTAGAGCAGAATACTTTTGCGATACGCTTTATTTTATCATACCCATTAACAACTTTAGAAAATCCAGTCAGATACTAGTTGAAAAAGTTGAAAACTAAGTACTTGATGGCAACACGAAAAGAAAAATTAATTTGATAATGATGACATTATAGACTTAAAAACATACCATACAAAGTAAGAAATAAATGGCACTGCCAAATAGAAACTTGCCTTAGAAAGGCCATATAATTAATGAGAATTTGCTACATTACTCATCCATGAAGAATCTTTGGAGAGAATTGCATATTATGATTGATATAATCATCCTGCACCAAATTACTAATGAATAAAGATGACTAAATAATGTAAAGTTTACTTATGAGTCATGAAAAGTTATTCTCGAACTTGAGAAATGCCAAAAAGATTAATTGGAGTAATAAAGTTTAGTCATTTATCAAGTAAAATTTAGGGTATATTTACAAAATAAACAAAAGAACGCATACAATTAAGCTTTTACTACCATTGGAGAGTAAAAAGGTCAGAGGATGAAACTATTGCCAATAATGTGAAGGTGAGAAGAAAAAACGATAGAGGAATTGTTGTCTGGCGTGCATGGTTGTTTGAAATAAAAAGGAAAAAAAAATCACATAAAATAATAAGTAGACATGCGATACAGTTTGTAAAATCGAACAGTATTTAATGATAAAGAGAAAATAAGGGGAGGAGAAATAAAGACTTTCGAGGGCATTAAGAAAAGATAAACTTGAATACAATAGAAAGAATTGAGATAACGACTCATCCAAGGTTGCAACAAAACAAATGTTGCTGTACAAATAAAAATAAATTTTATGATTGCGAAACTTACAAAAAATAATTTTTACAAATATTGTAGGATCATTACTTACTTAAATAATAGAAATATATAATTAGGTCACTACCGTTTTATTTAGAGCAGCTAATAAGTAAAAGGAAAGGTTGTCTGTAGCTGAATATGGTTAGAGATGCAACCTATAATCTTCATTGGTTCAATTCGTACCCCAACCTTCTAGAGTTGGATCTATATATATATATATATATATATATATATATATTAATGATTTGAAATGTAAAAATCAATGATAATACTTTAAAATCAAATAAATAATAAAATAAAAATAAAATTTAATGATGCTTGAGATTAAGATAGATTACAAATAAGGAAGAATCCTCCTTTTGCATTAAAAAAAAAAAAGAAAAATCCTCTGGGCGTTTGTTTTTTCAGCTTAATATTGTAAACAAATCAGTTTCCTCATTAATCCGAAACATGTTTTATATTTTTTTAATATTTTTTACTTAAAATTATATAAAAAATGATTAAACCATTAAGTTTTTTTTTTTTGGCTTTTTCTATTCTAGAAAAAAGCCAAACTGAAAAATGTTGGATCAAAAAATGCTCGATCCAGCATTTTTCGAGTTTCCCTGCGTAAAAAAAATTCTCACTCCCATAATATAAATAAGATATAAAAAAAAACAAACTTAATACTTAATGCTATTTAGTATCATTAAGCATTAAGCTCGAAAAAAATTTTATGAAACATTAAGTAAAAAAAACAAACGTCTCCTTCCAATGCAATTAATACGACATTCAACCATCCATAAAAATATTATTTTTTATTGTTATGACTTTCACTTGACGTTCACATTCATTACTTATCAACTTTATACTTATATACTTGATAAGTCATATGTTGTTATGTATTATATAAGTTTGTCAGTATTAATTGGCTTGGTCAAAATATTACCTAGGTTATCAATGGTGAGCATTTTTGTATATCCACACTTCTTTTTTTATACTTTTTATAAGATAAAATAATATTATATTCTAATATGTTTGGTCTTCGACTAAAATGTTGGATTCTTTACTAAGTGTAAATTACTCTAACAATCATAAAAAAGGTATTTTTCTTTTATTTATGTTCAATCTCTTCCAATAGCATCTACAACTACATTGTCACTTTGCTAGCTTGTGTAGTTGCAGCATATTTTACCCTTTTTATAGGAGTAAATAGCATAGATTATAGTTTTAAAACCAAACGTACAGCACTTCTAACAATAGTTGACACATAGTCAGGGATGAACTTGTTATTATCAATATATTTTATCAATAAAGTTCAACCGTCAAACAATGTAGCATTTAAAGTTCTAATACATATGAGAACCCTTAATAGTACGTTGATCCTCTCTATTAAGATTTATCATTAATCAACAAACCAATTGCACTGCTTGTGTAATGTATAATCTTATACAAATCATAATGAATATATATATATATATATATATATATATATATATATATATATATATATATATATATATGTTTGAGTCGTTTCTTCTCTAATTCCATCAAATATACAAATATCATATAATACATTGTTGTTTTATTATATGTAATATATTCTCTACACGACTACACCTATAGTATAGTGCATGTGTTGTGTAAATATTCACTTTAGTGCATAAGTATAATTTGTGTGTGGGTGGGTGTGTGTGTGTATGATTATAAGATATTTATGTAATTATGTGATGTACTGAAGTGTAGATTGCAATTTGCATTCTACAACATATTATATATATGGATACACATACATTATAGTGTATACCATATATGGAATGGACTTATGGACCCACACACACACACACATATATATATGCAATTTGTCATATATAACAATATATTATATATATGGTAAATATTATGTATTTAGTCTTGCCTTTACTCTTTAGTGTATATACTAATTACTATATAATATACTTAATAAAAAATTAGTATATATAAGTATACTAAAGTATATTATAGTACAGTGTATACATTGTAGTCGATATATAATAATGTAGATATAACATTTTGTGTGAGTGTGCGACTATATATACATATAGCCATACACAAAAATTGTAGTTTATATAATAATATAAAATGATATATATGTGTGTGTGACATATGTTATGATATGTATTTTAGTATTTATATTATCAATTATGTATATGTGTTGAATACTTATTTCTCCTATAATGTATGGAGTCATATATTTATAAATCTATATGTATATAATGTGTTGTGTATATATATATATTATATCTTTGACTCTTTGTATATGCGCGATGTCAATTTATAATTTTATTTATCTATATACACATTATCAAATTGTTAATGTTAATAAGAAAAGATTATAATGAATAGATAACTAATACTCTTTTCTCTACAATAATGCACGGAGTAAGTCCTAAAAAAATCTCATAAATCAAAGTTTGATATTTGAGATCATTTTACAGAAGAAGGGGTAGAAAATGATGTTCAAATTCTGCTTATTTTGGATTAGCAGAAAGGAAAAGATTCTTCATACCATGTCATTTCTTTAATGATACAAGATATTTTATCAATTGCAATTTCAATGATTTTACCAGGGTACACTTTTAGTATCGATGGTCGAGTGTCTAATGAATTTTATAATGGTTTAGCATTAAAAATTATAGAATATTTGCTTTGTGTACAATAATGTTTAAAAAATTCATCGATCCCGATTAAAATTAAATATCATACAGAGTTGCTTGGAGACATTGAGATATGTGCATGTGGTTTAGTTTTTGTCCCTACTTTTTTATATAAAATATTGGGCAATTACGATTCTACAATAGTGATTTTAAGATACAGAAGACAACAGAAACAACAGAACAATAAACAATATATATCCAATCTACAATCCAACCATGACAGTATCAAAAACGAAAAATAGGATCCAGAAATAACAGTGGTTTGCTAGTCGCTCAGTACGACTAGTTACATCTACCAGAAAACACTTATGCATTACAGATTAAACCGAAAAAAAATCTTATAGTATGTGCAGGCTGCAGCACAGAGATAGTCACAATAAATTGTGCAAAGAGAGAGAGAGAAGATAATGAACAATTCCCATGTCTGAAAAACATCAACCCGAAAATAAAAATTATAAAAATATTTATCAAAAAACTCTCTCAGTTCAGTTAACAAGAGCGGATCGGATAATGGGACGGCTAGTGCTTTACTCCAAAAATTTCAGCCTGCTAACCGGACCTCCATTATTGTGCCACTGCTTCATTATCGTCCTATAATATTTTATTTCTTGCACTTACACGAAAATATTAAAATAGAAATATTTGGTTATACAACCAGATTATCAAAAAACAAATTACATATACAGCATAAAATATATAATATTCTGAATATATATATATATATATAATTTCTATTTTACAAATATAAAGAATGATTTTTATGACTTAAAGTTTTTTTATAACTTTTAAGATATATTTTCAGAATTTTTGGTAAAGTTATATATATTTAGAAGTTACAACCTATCTGTAATACTTTTATAATTTTTTTTTTAGTTAACATCTAATATTGACATATTACTTTTTAATTTAAGGAATTGAATGTTGGTGGAAGTAGTAAATTAATAATTGTTAATTTGAAATTGAGCCGCTTGGAATAATTGATACAAGTATGGTATGTAATTTTTTGAG
Source organism: Sapria himalayana (assembly GCA_029783825.1). NCBI lineage: Eukaryota > Viridiplantae > Streptophyta > Magnoliopsida > Malpighiales > Rafflesiaceae > Sapria > Sapria himalayana. The sequence continues at coordinate 864,911 of JAREIK010017964.1, read as the reverse complement.
ATTTTTTATTTGTTTTTAAAATTCTCTTGCATATTTATCTTTTTTTTTTTTGTTTTAGGATTGAAATATCAATCAATGTAGCTAACATGAAGGTGAAGCAAATGACAAGTTATTTTTGACAAATTGATTTTATTTATTTGTTATTTTTTTTGACTTATGGTTGTAATAAATATTATAAACTTGGATTGTAATGTTAGACATCATTGATTTTAGCTTTTATCTTTTATTATTTTTTTTTCATATTCAAATTGTATGGTAATTATTTCATTTTATTTTTAATACTCAGTCATAAAGTAATATTAAATTTTTAAATTTTGTTAGATGATGACTTTTATTTACAATAAAAAAAAGTATGATAAATTTTTATTAAATTTACAATTTGTAGTAGCAATTTTAAAATAGAATGATTTTTTTTATGAAAATTTAAATCCTGCAATACTAAAATTGATCAGACTCAGCTCAACCCGACCTAACATGACTCAACGAGACAACTAGAAAGCAACATAAATTCTATAATTTTAATTCTGATTGGGATCAAGTTAGTAAACACATGTGGAAACTCATGTTGGGTTGGGTCTAGAGTTGAGATTTATGAATTCAAGTTGGGTTCAAGTTGGTCCTCAACCTAACCAATTCTTATCCATTGTTGCTACCCTAATATATAGGCATGTTTATATGAATATATATATATATATACATTTGTATTATAAGCATATACATTTATATTAAGAACTCAATATTCCAATGGAAATGCATAAAGTATAAAAATAAAGTATTACCACTAAATCAAGATGAAACATATAAAAATAACTATAATTCTTAGAATTGACAACAATAACAATGCATAAGAGGAGACAAAACTAAAAGATAGGCCATTATTGCCTAACAAAAGTATCTTGATGCTAGTTAGCAAAAATAATTTTACTAATATAGCATCTCAAGAGGGCTATTGCCTTATTACCTTTAGAGCATCTCCAACCACACTTAGCAAAATAGCTATTCAAAATATATTTAAATATTAAATTCATTATTTTCGCTAGCAATTTTTCAGAATATACTCCAACCACACTCACTATTTTATACCTAACTTCTAATATTTTTTAAAAAGTTAAATATTTATAGAGAGAAAAAAGAGAATTTAGAGAGCTCAAATAGCTCTCCACATTTGTTGAGCCATTTGAGTAAACTAGGAAATAGAAAAATGGAATAGATAGTGAATTGGAGAGATGATGTTTGGTTAGCTAAAATAGTTAAAAGTGAAATTGAGTGGGTTGAAGATGCTCTTAGAGCATTATTTTATATCAAATCACTCTTTATTTTTTACATTTAGTACACACCAAGTTGTTATGGCATAGTAAAAATAGAAAATATTGGGACATCATAAATTTTAGGCTTGGGAAAAATCTATTTATATATTTAAACAAGAGATTAGACAAGCTTTGAGATAAACAGAACATATTAATACTTGTTAATTTGAAGTCAGCAGACATGTTGAATGTGAATGATGTGATACTTTTGTGATCTATTGTAGAAACTAGTTGAGAGCATACTGCTCATTGTTAAGAGTAAGAGAATACCTTATATGCTACTTAAATTAAAATCATAAAGCACATTGTGAAAGTAATTTATTCATGAAACATGGATGAGAAAATTACTTTCAGCTTCTAACTAAACAGAATATCTTGCCATTTTATCATGATTATTCTATTGATGAGTGCATGAATTGCAACTAAATGACAAAGCATGTTCCCTCCTTAGGCACTGGGATGATAAATTATCCTCAGGTCGTATTCATATTGATATCTACTCTATAAAACAAAACTGGAGACCATTTTATAATAATTAAAAATGAACTGTAAGATGTGTAAGAGTTTAAAAACAATTTATTAGAAAACTAATTTTTATTTCCCGGCAATAATAAATAAAACCAAGGTTAAATCAATAGCTACTATGTATCACATGGCATTAGACATTAAAATTAAGGAGTCAAATAAGCATAACCAAATGGCATTGCCAAGTGGATGCATGCCTTATAATTAGAGGATCTGGTCTATGCCTTAGCAATGACATCGTTCAGAAATCGAGAAGTATCAATATAACTATATAATAAACTGGTGCCGTGTCACAGAAAAAAAGACACTAACATAATTGCATCTCTGGAAGGCCAAAATTTAGTTAACAATATGTCGATTAGGAGAAATAATTTTAGATTCTTATTTAGTAAAAAGTGGTTATTTTAGTAGCAAAAACATAATATGAGAAATAAAGTGACATTACAAATGATAATTGTGTATATTTAAATAATATATTTAGAGCCATCAACCAATCGAGAATTACAAACAATACTTATTTCTTAGCAGAAATGGTAATATAGGATATATATTAATACTTCCATCGTAACAAAGATTGAATAAGACAATTTGACATAGAATAAGAAAAAAAATGATGAATTTAAATACAACATAAAGAAAAGAGAAGCTGATCCATCAAAGCTTGCAACTGAGCAAATATTACTGCACAAACATAAAATTATTTTTATATCTAATCACCTTTTATAAAACATTTTATCAAAAAAGAAACGATCGATACCTTAAATAAAATAAAAAAATAATTAGGTCACTACCGATTTAATTAGAGCAGCTAATAAGTAAATATATTCTGGTAAGTCAGTTACGCACCGATCACTGCGATAATTGAGAAATCATTTTAAAAAATACTCGAAAATATAAAATATTTGTATTTCAATTTATTTATTTATTTAAAAATATGTATGTTTATATTTTAATTTATTAAAGGATTGGTTGACTGCAGCTGAACATGGTTAGAGCCTTAGAGGTGCAAGTGCAACTTATAATCACCATTGGCTCAATCCGTATCACATCCTTCTAGAGTTGGATCTATATATATATATATATATTTTTTGTTGGGTTTTTTCGGCTCCAAACTTATGTGGAAAAACCCATTAATAGGTAACTAATTGGCTTAATAGGTAACTAATCGGCTAATTAATACATTTATGATAATGATTTTTTTTTAGGATTTGGCTGCGGCAGCAGGATATAGAAATAAAAAAAAACATAGAAAATGACAGTTATTCAAGATACTTTTTTCTATTTGAGCAGTTCCGGAATTCAGGCTGATTAAACTCAAAAAACAACATTGAATCTGGCTGAAATTTTTACTGGAGATGGACAACATCCTATTCTATGTTATGAATGGTGGAGATTGAATTTTAATGGCTGGATTTTCAGTATTAAATTACTGATCGTGCCTATAATTTGTTGTTTTTATTCTAGAATTTTTATTATTAGATTGGGACCCATGGTGACTTATTTATGATTTAATACATTATCTCAATTGTATTATTTATGGAGATATTGTACTTGGTGATAGTGGAATTTTTGGTAGTCTTAAGAGTCTCGTTGTTTTTTCCTCTTCATGTCGGAGAGATTTGGATGTGTTACAATTTGAAGTTTAATTTTTATTGTACTAGATTTTTAGAATTTTAGTATTGAGATTTTCTTAATTTTTGGATCATTTTAATTTATTATTTTCATTGCTTAAAATAACCATGTATGTACTACCACAATAATAAGTATGAGCAATGTTCTTGATACAATCTAAAAAGTAATCCAAACTTCTATTGAAGATGATGGTCTTCATTAATAATGAGGTAAAATCTAGTATATTCATTATAATTATATTAATATCTAAATATTTCAATATCAATATTATGGTTTCAGATACATTTCAAAACATCTTTATTTATCTTAGTTATTTGTAAAAGATATTATTCATTTTTATCATGGAAGTTCGTTATGTGATAATAAAGATAATCAAAATCAATTATTATATTTGAAAAAATAAATGTATAATTACCCCAAGTCAACCAATTGTATAACCTAGTGGGGAAAAAGATGCAACCTAAAAAACCAAGAAGTAGAATAGAAAAACATTTGCCATAGGATTGCCTCCATAATTTAGCAATAGATAAGTTGCAATACTTATCAACTTATTACCAATAAAATTAAGGAAGACAAGATGTAAAAGAAATAAGTCTTTGTTCAAAAAGAGATTTTCAAGAATAAAATATTAATCATATGATTTTTAGTTAACCTAAATTTTAAGGATGATAGTTTAAAGTCATCACACATCAATGTCTTTAAAGGGATAATGAATTACTTTTCATTCATAAAAATGATTTTGAGCTCATTTCTAAACAATTAGGACAACTTTATGATTTTCTTGAACATGTCACCACCTAGATATATTATGTTAATGTACATTATCTGAAAAATTTATTATCCAAATAGGCAAAAAAATAAAAATTAAAAGGGATGATCATCTCAAATGTATTATTGTTTTTGATAAATGTGGTCAGAGTAACATGAGACACACATGGAAAAACTCATTATTCCAAAGGTAAATCATAAAATAAAAAAATAATCAAGTATTACCACTATAACAAAATGAGACAAATAAAAAGAATATAATTCTTAGAATTAACAACAATAACAATGCATAAGAGGCAAACCTAAGTTGTAAGCCATTATTACATCAAAATAGAACATAATGCAAGTTAGCAAAAATAATTCTACTAAAACAACATCTCAAGAGGGTGATTAATTTTTTAACTTAAAGCATCATTTTATATCACTCTTCAATTTGACTTCTAAACTTCCTACACACTAAGTGATTATGACACAGTAAAGATATAAAGTATTGGGACATCATAGATTTTAGGCTTGGGAAACATATGTTTATAAATTTAAATAAAGACATTAGATGAAACTAAGATATAAGGTACATAGTAATACTTTGTATGCCTCATTTTTGTGAGATATGATGTGTTTCATTTTTGTGATCTTTAGTAGAAACTAGTTGAGGTAATATTGCTCATTGTGAAGAGAAAAAAAAAACACTTTATATGCTATTTAGATAAAAATACTTTAGTAGAAACTAGTACAGTGATAATGGTATATGTATTTACAGTGTTGATGGTTATCAAATATTATATTAATTTTTTGCATTTAATTAATTGTTATTTATGAAATAATTTTTCAATACAAGTTTAATGCTTATATTATTTACTATTTAATTTTAGTATTTATTTCAATACTTGATTTTTTGAATTATCTAATTGTCTTTGAATATATTATGTTTTTGCTTTTGTATATATCATATTTATGAAAAATATCTTATCATGGTATCCAATAGATTATTACTATATTATTGTGAAAATGCTATGGATATTTATTTTAATGTCATTCATAATTTTGATTTTGTTGGCATTTTACTCAATGAATAATCATATCTTAATCTTAGATTTTCATTTATGAGTTCTCTTTCTTTGAAATTACTATGGTTATCCCAATCGTCATACAATGTATCTCATTAATTATTTGTAATTTCAATATTATCATACATACTTTAAACATACATTGAAAATTCTAAATTTTGGTGTTAGTTAACATCAACATCAGAATCATAATGTTATCTTAAATGAAAACTTTATAAAATTAAATCACCATTATACTAATACATAACCAATCTTGTATCTAAATATAGTCTAACTTTGAAAGAATGATTAATGCTAGGTCTTTTGAGAGGCATCTTCTAGTTAGATTCCCAATGAAAGTGCAAATAACTATAAAAGTTAACATAGTCCTAAACAAAAATTACTCATCCAACTTCAATTTAGTCCTAATTCATTGTTGGAATCATGGCATCTAAGATTTTTTTTTCATGCACTTTTTTTTTTTATTAATTTTTCTAATTGTTGCTTTTAATTTCCTAAGTATTGGATTAAGGATATGATTTTATTGTCTTGTCAAATTTTTTCTAGAGTATCAAAGTATGACAATAATTAATATATGACTTGGGTAATTCCTCTAGTGCAAAATCTTGCTATATTGAGAATTTCATATAAATTCTATTTGCAACCAAAATTCATAGTATTGGAATAGCTATGACTTAATCATTTTTCTTTAGAATAAAATATGATACTGTGATTCACCAAGACTAATATTTTACTCTCTATAGTAAAAAGACATAATATTTTACTCTGTTATTTTCTTGCTAGAACATAAAATCATGTTATTAGAAACTTCATGATTAAAATAAATACTCTAGAATGAATATTTATGACAATATTATTGTGACTCAAAATGCTTGTATTTAGGTTTTGTATTAAATAAGTTGTGGTACTAAAAATTATCATTATTAATTATACAAATGAGGTATTTTGATGTCACGATGTAAAAATAAGGTTGTGGTCATTATTTTTTAGTTTTAGTCAGACCATGACTATAATAAAATATAATGGCTATAAATACTATGTTGTATAGTGGAAATATTGTGTCAACTTAGTGAAATATACATTACATACAAATTTGTCATAACTACTCAATTCTTTTTCATAAACAAAAAAAGTTCAATATCAAAAATTTCTATACAGCTCTAGAGAAGATTCAAACTATTATAATCTCTGCCAAAAATAATGTAAATCTCTATTTTAATTTTTCTAACTAAAAAATTTGCATCTTGAGCCTTCGCTTCAAAAATTATTCGGTCTCTTTACCTCCATATATAATATATGGTTGCTGTAAGAATAGCTTTTTGTATATTATTCTTTGGGGTGTTTGCTGCATAAGCTGTCATCATCTCTTCAAAATTGGATGATAAGGAATTTGTATTCATGTTGCTTCCCATCCAGCTTTTCAGCTTGCTACAAATGGCTTTGGAAAATCTACATTCAAAAAATAGGTGGGGCATGGATTCTATAAATGGACATAATTCACAATTAATATTCTCGGGGGTTGAAAATAATTAATCTTTAATATTTAGCTTTCCGTATTTGGCAATGCACAAATATATAGTGTGTTTGGGCATATAGTTTTTCCCCAAAATGATTTTTGCTCAAGCTTTTTCCTTTTGATTGATGGCTTCAATTAAAAAATTTATTTGCATTTGTTGTAATTTTTTCGCCAACTCCCCATTTATTCAGCATACACCTACTTAATTCTTCGACCTCATTTTTGATACTAAGATATCCCTAGCTGAAGTTAGGGACTTCTAGAATGAGGCATCTTCTTTAGCAACTTTGGTAATCCTAGATAATTTGGGAGTTAGGATAGAAATGATGAACTCACTTAATACAAAGTGAGTCTTCCTTTCCATTAATCCTCCAAAGGATTTTTATAAATAAAGCCATATTCTATATAAAGACGTTTAGGATGACGAGACTCCCTGGGGAGGTGGGCATACAGACATTTGTCCATGAGACTTTAAGCCTATATCTTTCATTTTTAGGTCTACCCCATATAAATCTTCTATATGCACTATCAATGATATTTATAATGTAATTTGGTAGAAGGAATACTAAGAACCAGTAACCTTCAATGCCATGTACAATAGTACGAAATAGCTCCAATTTTTCAGCTATTGAAAAGATTTTCTCTACCCTTTGGTGAATAGTGGAAATAATCTTTGCTAATAGAATAGAAAATTAGGACGAAATTTGATGACTAGAAGATAGGGGAACCCCAAGGAAGACAAATTGTAGTTGCCCTCATTATATCCATAAACTTTCAAAATTTTATCTTTGAGTTCTTTGTTTAGTCCTCCAAAGAAAATATTTGATTTGGAGGAGTTAACACTTAAACCCTAAATTACTGAAAATTTTCTTTGCACATTATGAATGATATTAATGGATGAAATATCATCTCTAGAGAATATAATCAAATCAAATCCGTACATTAGATGTGATATTTTTAGAGGGGTGTATCTCGGATAGAATGAAAAACATTCTTATGATGTTGCCAAAATTAGTTGCCTAGAAAGATATACCATGTATAGGGCAAAGAGATAGGGGGGTAAAGGATCTCTTTGTCCGACTCCTCTATTATCTTTGAAGAACCTGAGTAACTGGCCATTTATAGCAACAGAAAATGACATAGTGCTGATGCATTCATAAATGATTTCAATGAAGCATGTAGGGAAGTTTAGTCCAACTAATGCCTCTTTTAGAAATCTTCAATTAACTGTATCGAATGCTTTCTGAATATTTATTTTAAAGAAGCATCTAGGAGAGATTCTTCTTCTTGCGTATCGCCTAATCAACTCTTGTGCTAGAAGGAAATTATAACAGATTAATATTTCATTCCCATAGGTTTCCTGTGCTAGATTTATTATGCTCCCCAGCATCAGTTTGAGCTGCGAAGCTGAGTTTAGCTATGATTTTATAAATCACGTTACAACATGATATTGGCCTATAGTTTTTGACAGTTGAAGTGTGTGAGGATTTTGATATCAGTGCGATGTACACATTATTGATTTGCTTCCAAATTTTTCCCGAGTGGAAGAAGCTATTTATGGCTTTTACTACATAATTCCCTATGCATTTCCAAGAGGATTTGTAGAACTCCACCGTGTATCCATATGGCCTAGGTGATTTGGAGCTATCCACAGAGAAGAAAGCATTCTTTATTTCTTCAGAGGAGAATGATAAAGCAAGCAGATTCTGATCCTTTTTATTAAGTGTTATGCCATCAACTAGGATTGAAATATTGATACTCTCCGTGTCATATGATGTTCCTAGTAGATTTTCGAGTATTGGATAAAAGCCTTTGTTATCTCATTTCTTGACTTGGTATAACTCTCATCCTTTTTAATGATAGTTATTATTTTATATTTTTGCATGTTAAAATTTATAAGTGTGTGAAAGAACTTAATACATCTATCACTCTGCTTAAGCTAGTTGATTTTAGTCTTTTGCCTAAGAAAAGATAACTCAGCTTCCTCTAGTTTCCTTAGTTTAACCCTGAGGGTGACTTCCTCTTCTTTAAGAGCCTGATTTGGGTACTTTAGAATCTTCATTTGGAGTTATGAACAACATCTCTGGTGAAAGATACCCTTGTGCTAATATGCACAAAGTATTTTTCATTCAGCCTTCCTAGGGGTTCCTTTAGATTTTTCATTTTTGTAACTATCTGGAACATTTTTTGCCCTCTATAATATTCATTCCATGTCATAAGTAACATGGGTGTGAACTCTTTGTGAGAGAGCCTTATGTTACAAAATTTGAAAAGAATTTTTCTCTCATTCTCTCCAGTTTTAGTAGTCATTAACATTAGACAGTGGTCCGAGATAGTCCTTGGGGCAAGGAATTTTGCGTGGTTGCCCAGCCACAATTTAGCCCACTCATTGTTAACTATTGCTTTGTTGATTTTGCTGGAAACTCTACCATTTATCTAGGTGTAGTAGTTTTTCGAGGATGGTAGGTCTTCTAGGTTTAGGAAAGACACGCATTCAAGTGCATCATGATACTCATAATTTGTTACAATTCTTCCTCCTACTCTATCTAATACAAAGAGAGGGGAGTTAAAATCACATAATATAGCTCAAAGAAAGGATTGTAACTTCCCTTCTTCTATTGGACTTTTCCAGAGGGGTCAATTGCTAATGATAGAGTGTAATTCATATATAATTGATAATCTAAAAATTATTTCCTTCTCTTTGTCCTTAACTTGTATATAAACATGTTGAGAATTATATGAGATTAGTTTTTTGTCTATGGTTTAACTGTCCCACATGATTAGAATTCTACCATTCTATGACAGGAAAAAATATCAGGGACACTAATCCTCTTGAACTTTGTTTTCATAAGCCATGCCAGCTTTTCATAGTTTAGCTTGGCATCTATGATAGCAAAGATTTCGATCTGATGGGCACCAAAGAGTCTGAGAATCTCTTTGTGCTTAATATGGTAGTTAAAAATTAAAATCCTTTATATTCAAACTCGTGATCTTCATATTAGGTCATTTTTCTCCCGTCACATTCTTACTAATTGGTTTGATAATTATAAAGTATTCCTTATAGTATGCATTAAACAGAGAATCCCAAGATATGCCAATGCATACAGATAGAAAATAACCCTTACAGAATATCCTCAGACTCTCATATAGCATGACAACTCCTAGCCTTTTCTTTACATAAAACCTAGACAAATACAGTATAATCCAAAGTACATTCTTTATCTCCTCATTCACATTTGATACATTCCAGCATGAGTGAGATATGTAAGAAAACCCCACACTTTTACAACTCTCAGGCATAAACAAATAATCTCCAAACTCCAGTAAATATTCCACCCATACATGCATGATGAAAACTAAAAGAACCCCTATACATTCATACATAATAGGCATTAAATTCTAGCATTTTATAGTTATACAAGAACATTTTCCCCATTCGAAATAAGCTTGTCAAGCATCTGAAAGATTTATACATATCCAAGTGCATACATTTTTGAACATTGCATCCAAGCGGCTCTATTTTTTTATGAAAATACAAGTCATAACACACATTAAAACTCATGCTTTTTAAAATTTGCCACAAAGACCCTAAAAATGGCACCAGTACTTGGCAGCTATCTTGTAGTGACTTCTTTGCAACATTTATAATCCAACATTAAGATCATTACCCAAAATAACTAGATAAAATCCATAGTCTCATTACATTTTATTACATTTGTGTATGAGGAGCACACTGCAATAAAAACTGCCAAGTATATGGCTATTTTAAGCCTTTCTAGTCCAACCATACATCCATCCATATGATAAGTCTACTTCCAGATTGTGATTTTAAAAACCAAGTAGTGAGGGGCAAGCATGCTTCCTCCACTAGATGCATTGTTGCCTTCAAAATCAAAAACCATAGACCATAGAGCAACCATACTAGAGGTGCCCCCACCTATTTCATAAAAAACCTTAGAAAGTATGATTGAGAGAGTATAATTGTTCACTCTCTATGCCACACTCCAAAACTCCATAAGAAAAGCTTCCAACAAAAACCACACAACAAAACCTCATTTTTTAAGGGGTTGAAGATCCCTGAAATCCTTTATTACAAAACATATGGTGCAGTAACCTTGGAACTCGCCTCTTTGATTCTACCTTTATTTCTAAGATTTAAAGAAGGGCTCTCCATTGTGCCTTGGTCTTTCTTTTTCCTCTCTGCTTTAACCACGGTGAAGCCTTATCTTCATTTTGGTTAATCCCCAAATTTGGCATTAGTTGGGCATCTAGAGCTTCCTCCCTTGATATGCCTTCAAGTAGGCGCTGGCCTCTTCTACGGAGGAATCTCTTTCCTCCACTTTCTTAGTTTGAGGCTATCGAGCTTGCTGGAGGATCTTCATCTTTGGTCTCATGATTTCTATTCTTTATATGGCAGCTATTTGTTGAATGCCTAAATATAGAACTGAATTTACAGTATGGAGGGAGATTTTTAAATATAACTATTTGACAAATTTCTATCCAGAAAATTTAGAAAGATTTTATTCATTAATTCCTCATTCAAGTCAATCTCCACAGAACTCTAGCAAATGTTATTTTTGAGATATTTGATATTAATTTATCCATATTTTGTGGCTATCCGAGGCAGCTTGCCGTTTTGCTCAACCCCATTGAGTTCCATAGGGGAATCGGGAATTTAGGAAGCTTAACCTAAATTAGGATTTTACCCATTTTCTTTAACCCGTAATGAAAATCAATCGGAAGGGGTTTAATATAAAGTGGTCGGCCTAGTACTAAGAAGGGGTCAGACTTGAGGACCTCCTCCATACCATCAAAATTATTGAATTTGAAAATCATCCAGCATCTTGGATATTGGATAACTTGTGGGGTTATTCTCCACTATTCTTCCATAAACCTTTTTAACAAAAGGTACCCATGATTTCTAGCCACAAAGTATCTTACCAAGTAGTTTTTCTATTGGTCTATTCCATAAAGTAAATCATGCTCTTCAAAATATGCATTACTGGATAGTTTTGGGGGAGGTAGGATAACTTAGTGGTGTTGGCCATAGGTCTATTTCCAGCAAATAAACTGCTATAGGAAGCTTTATTTTTCTCATTAGTTTTGAGAATAGATGCCTTTTATTTGCCTCCATTCTGGGGCTTAACAGAATTTTTGAATCTATTTTCATGCATTTTAGGGCCAATGGGCCTCCATTCCTTCAAGCTTTTGTTATTAGATAACAAGACTTGAGGTTTCTTGGTTACTTGATTGTTTTCCTTATTATTTAAATTTCTGAGTTCAACCATGCTTCCCATGCCATTAACTACACTCACAGAGGACATGACATTATCTCCATTGATAGAGTCATTCTTCAGTGAGGGGTTAGTATCAAATCGATTGTTAATATCATTAAAAACACCATTATCATCACTTAAACAAGTGTTTGAGCTACTAGAAATATGCAAATTAAAGCCAACCATAGTTCCAGGTTGCTTGCTAATATCATCCAAAAACCCACTGTTCTCACTCGAAGTATACATCTTTCCCATTTATCCTTGCATGCAATACATTTGTACTGATAGATGTGGAGTATATTGCCATATTTAGATTGTTTACGTCTCTAGAGTAAGAGGACATGCCTTCATTTCGAAAATCTTCTGCAGTAAGCTCATTTCCACCTCCATTAGCACTCGGGCAGAGAAGTTCTTAGCATAATTTATCCCGAGCATCATTTAAAGCACTTAAATCTCCATTAAAATTTGAAACAACACCATTTCGCACGAGGTTAACATGAATACATGTATTCAAAGCATCATGGGGTTTATTCTTTTTACCCAAAATATCATTTAGACTGCTAAAGTTTGGAAAATCACCATTAATATCTCTAGACGTGTCAGAATCGAAATGGTTTTTGCACAGAGAACCATTCGGCATGGGATTATCGTGATTAAAATCATATGGAAACCCCTTATTTTCACTTGAAACACCATTAGAGATACTCGTATTATGAATTTTAGGATTTATTCCATTCGACATTTCATTTTTGAGATATTTTTTGAGTAGAATGGCTTTTGGTTCAACATAAATCTATTATAAAATAATTTTTGACATTTTCCATTATATCGATTGCGTATTCGGTTGCGTCAGAATCATCCTTTGAGCATAATGGGAATATCCTTCTTTGAATTCTTCTCGACTGAGCATTAGATGTATTCAAGACTTATGAAGAATGCGCAAGGTTTTCAGAGAAGCTTTCAGAGGATATATCGGGTGGTCCTGTAATATCCATTCCTTAATCAAATAACGAAATCAAAAAAAAGCCACAACAATTTTAATGTTCTAGCAACTATCCTTAAACATGTTCTTCTTCGATCCAAGCCTTCCAAGGTTCGATTTTTGAAGAAAATTGTGGATTTTGGAGGGTTTTTGGAAGGGAATTCGGGTAGGAGAGTGGGGGGAGATAAAATTGCACATCATAACTACTCAATACAATTGTGGAAGATGTACCCAAATAATGATATGGGAAAATTCTTTACACTCCAAGTTATTACTCCCCAAAGCCTATCAATTTTACCTAGAATAACTATAATTTCATTATTATTTATTAAATTCACCCAAATAGATATTTAGTAAAATACTTTCAACAAATGCTCGAATATGCACAAACACATCAAGAAATACTTTTTAAATAATCTAAAAAAGTTAATAAGTTAAGTATTGAATAAATGTCTAGAATTAACATATAATTAGATATCAAGCATCACAATCATGCTAATAATGGACCCTAAATATTAGTGAAATTTTGTTGAGAATTTACATTGTGAATTCTATGGAGAATTAGAGACCTTTAACCACATATTTTTTTTCAATGTTTATTTTGCAAGGAATCATGGCAGTGAATTTCTCAGTGGTTGTAGATTAAGGAAACAAGATATTCTATTTCCAGTATTCATAGGTTGTTAAAAGAAGATTCTTCAATAAATTCATCGGGGAACACTATAATTAAGGCTAGAGAGGGACCCCAAGAAAGATAAAAATTGAATTTAAGCAAATTCATCGGGGAATAATACTCCTAGCGGGAGAGGAATATGAGATGGCATGAAGATAAATCAAGTGATTCCAGCATGATTTTAAGAAAGATAAAAATTGAGATTTATATTTTATTCAAAAAAATATGCAGTTGCAATTGCATGAAACTAGAATAGTATCGTACAGAATTTATAGATTTTGATAATGACTTTATGAGTTATCAAAAAATAAATAAGACAATTGGTAAATACATCATGTGGCACAAATCCAAAATCCATGATGATTGAACTTGTTTCCTTAAGGGTTGGGCATCCTTTTTTTTATCAATCTAGCTACCATATTGTTGGTTACTAATAGTTTTCTATTTAACACACTATTCGACTTGCATTAGTATGTATGTATAGATATATATTTTATTTATTTATTTATATTTATATGAACAATATTTTCAAAACACTTTTGACTTCCTCAATAATGTTTTTTGGAAAATTTTTATTTTTGAGGTATTTTTGGATACACAAATAAGAGAGAATCAAAACATAAATATTTTTAGTGTTATCATCATTTTTTATTAATCATTTTTAAAACCGAGAATGTTAATTAAATATTTTCATTATGGGAACATGGAACATAATTTTTGGTAAATTATTCAAAGGGTAAATTTTAGTATAAATTATGTTTAAGTACTTTATTTATAAAATATTTACAAAAACCTAAACTTTTAATATTTAAATATACCAAAACATAAACTATTTAAGTTTTGGTGAACTCAAAATTTTAAAATCATTTTTTACCCATGATCTCCCACATCAATATTTTTTAAATTTTTTATGAAAAATTATATTTTTTTAATTTGATAACTGATGTTAAAAAAAATTGTTTGTCAATTAGAAAATTAATTTTTTGGTTTGAGCTTTTTTTAAAAAACTAATACACAGATGCACGCGCACGCGCGCGCGCACACACACAAACAAAGCAACCTATATAGCATATATATAGGTTTATAGATAAATAAATGTATACACTTATAAAATAAACATATAACACACACACACACACACACACTTACATATGTATACAACATAACTAATTATTAATATATTTAAATAAATTTTATACAAGAACAAGAAACTATCATATTCCTACTAAAAAATAACATAAAAACGAAGTTAGTTATATTACTTAATGAGTCCATAAATATTAAATCATCAGTTATGATAAAAAAAAATATTTAAGCTAGCATATTATTTAGAGTTAATGCCAAACAATCAATTTTTTTACTTTTTTTTTTGTTTTTTTAAATTGCAATTTAAATATGAAACTACAAGTACAAAATGAGAAACTCATATTAATATTATTTGAGTGCTTATTCATAAATGATTCATCTTTCTTCTTGTACATTCAATTGAATACCTCAAATGGTCTTGGTGGACATCATAACTCAGCCTCCTGAAAATAAAAAATAGTTAATAATGAGGTACATGATATATTATCACACATATTTTATCATTTGAATTCAAAAATATAAATAATAACTAATAATGCAAGACAATTATACCAAATCTAGTGAATGTTGGTATGTAATATTTGAACCTCCAATATATTTTGAATGTCCTGATCATTCACCTACATTTTATGATCGATGATTGTGTGAGGCCATCTATGATAATGCTTTGAACTCCTCACTATTCTTGTATTCTCACCACTTTATCCAAACACTAAGGGCATTATTAGGTTTTTTATCTTTATCATACTTTTTTCTCTATTTTTCAAACTTGTCATTGTATTTCACATTTGTCCCATGTTTTCATTTATCCTTCATTGAGACAACCAAAGTATTATTCCATTTGTCTATTTTCTGTAAAAACCAAATAAAATAATAATACATTGTAATACATTTATTTTAATAGTATTCCAAACTAAACCAAATTGAAAAACAAAAAAAAAAGTATGAAAATTATACCTCATTTTCTTCCCAATAAAATTTCTTCATACTTGTGGGCACTTTGCTCCACTTTATACCGTCCACAACTAGTTACACCTTAAATATCTTTTTAACTGTATGAAAAGCAGAAGGAATAAATCTATAAGTAATTTAATATCAGTATGTACATATACACATAAACAAAATATACCAAATTTTCTACTACTAAGTTAATATTTAATTCTTTTATATTTATTATCCAAATCTTTGAAACACACATATTATTTTAATTTTAAATAATAATGTTCAATAAATAGTAATATCATACTTTATTATTATTATAAATTACCAAATTTCAAATATTATAATATAGTTTTAATTTCATTTTCATTTTATTTTATATTTAATTAAAATGAAAAAAAATGAAAAATGATAATGAATGCATGTAGTAAATTTAAGAAAGCTACATACTATTTATTATTAAATTGTGGGCTGAATAAATATTTTCTCATTACTTGACATTTAAATTATGAATTATGAATATCCTATCGGTGTTGATGATGTAGTATGAATGGATGGGCCTCCTAAGATAGGTGGGACAGAGCTATCAATATTTTTCAATGTAAAATGAGATGGAAATAGAATATTTATGGCAATAAATCCGTGTATGTTATGATGAGGTGATGCCAAAGTTTTCTCCATATATGTAGGAGAATACAGAGAGATATATGTAGTATTATCATTACTGAATACATGTAGATTTTTTTCTCCATGAATAATTAGTTGACTTTCTTTACCCCTGCTTACATATTGAAAAATTCAGCCACTTGAATAGTTATATCTCATACCCAATTCAAGTTATATAAATATCAAAATATACAGAGGCAATAAAAATATGTTATGAAAATATCATAATAACAAAACAAAATGATAAACACATTAACATTAAAAAAAGCAAATAAAAAATCTTAATTTATATTCCACATTTTTACGATTACAAAATAAGAATGATAAAATAACAAGGTAGTCAATAAATTTATAGTCATCATCAGAAATTTCTAAAAAAGCATCTCTATCTACATATTTATCACATTCGATTTAATAATTAATTCCTCCTCATTATCTTTTTCAATATGGTGATAATCAATTTCTAAATAGTTTCCACCTTCACCAAGTAATGTTTGAAGCTCATCATATGCCCCATGATGATTGAATGAAGTTCCATTTTATTCTATTAAAATATTGATACACTTGATGGAGTGATAATAATATCATTTTTAATAACTTCAATAACTGATCTAAGTTTTATTTTACATACTGCCCGCCATGGATTTCTCGTTGTGTTGGATGAGTGATACAACATAATTGTTCAGTTTGTACCACAAGAATAAATAACTCATACTTAAGATAATATTTCTTTTAGTTTACATCAACAAGGTTGTATTAATGATGAAATATAGTATTTATATTTGGAATAGGATCAAACCATTCATACTTAAATAGAATTGTCCTTTTAATTGGTAAAGTAAGATACTCAATGTATAGAATTTGAATTAGTCAACCGTGAAAATTAGTAGTTGAAGCAATATAGTAAGACCCCTTGATGCAAGCACTACTATTCAATGTAGCTATATTCAAACTATGTTTATAAGTGTGAAATTTATATCCATTTGCATAATGTATGTGATATATCCGTAAACTTCATAATATTTCTTTTGCAAGATTATTCATTTGTCTATTATATATATTTGATGAATAAATTATACCTACAAAATGATAAAAGATCAATTAATACTTATTTAATATTGTATGTAACTATTTAGAACCAAGAACAATAAGTTATATACTAACAAATTTTTCAAACCAATTTGCAAAATTCTTTTCAATCTTGCATCAATTGAAGCATCATCAATATGAGGTTCTCTTTGTCTTAATTCTATGAATATATTCTTTAAAAATAATAATGAAGGTATTTTAAATTATTAAAAAACTATATCATATAAAATGACAAAGAACTGATAATATGAAATTATTATAAATTTCACTCATTATAAGGTGTAACTTTCTCACAATTCAACAAATTATATGTTTGCACAACATAATACTCATCATCCAAAGAATATCTTGATGTTGGTCTACCATATGATCAACCCACATTTCTAAAAATAAAAAATATTTCAATTACTTCTGATTATTCCCTTAATACCATATATATTATTTGGAGACAATTTATTATGTCAATTATAGAATTATGGCCAAAAGTAGGGTGCACAATATATCGAAGCCTCTTTAACCAAGTAGCCATTGTATATATATCTTTTTATTTTGCTTTATTTCAATTATTATTTTCTATGATATTTAAAATAGATATATATTAGAAAAAAAATATTCATCGGATACATTTAAATTTTTTAGATTACAAATAAAAACTATTTAATCTCTCAAATGGATACAACCTTTTTTTATTGCACATGAACTATTATTATAGATTCATAAGGCTAATGGATGAGCAGATGTTCCATGAAGTTGAAGAAGCTAGAAAGAAAAATACGCTCAATTTTGTCATTAGCTATATTAAGGTTGTCTCGGATCATGAGTTTTTTTTAAAACTTAGGTAGTCATAATGTCTTGCTAGAGTCTACTTATGACTTGTAGGATCAAAATGTGATTTAGGCTTACTGCCAATATTAATTGAACCTTTAGGGTTACACATTAAGAACAAATAATAATAGTTATAGTTTTTTAGTCTCTGTAGTAATTTAATTAAAATGATGAGATTGTTTTAAATCATAAATAACAATTTGTTATTATTTAAATTTGAATTTAATTTTGAGAAAGTTTAATTTCGTGATTTAAATAAATAATTAATTTGTTATATTAAACTTGAGTTTTAATAAATAATTTCTTTTAAAAGGGATTTATAAGGATTTGAATTTAAGTTATTATGATTTTAAAAAGTTTTAAATTTATAATTAAATTCATTTATGACTAAAATCATATCATACTTGTATATATATGTGTGTGAGACATAATTGATGCTAGTCATCTTTTATAAATAGAGAAAACTCCTTTCATTTTTAGAAAATGAATCCGAACTTACATTCAATAAAATCATTCATTATTTGTTGATGTGTGGATACTTATAGATGGTGGTCATTTTTTCAGAAAAGCATAACCTTTGAAGATCCGAATAAAACAAGATGCACACTTTGAAGACTTGACAAATCAATCTACAAAAGATAAGTTTCGTTTACCCTTCCTTTGTGTTTTTATGAAATGCATGTGATCCTTGGTGGGTTAAGGGATAAAAATTATAAATTCCACTGTATTTATGTTTCAATCAGATTGAATATTCTGCTCGAAACCCTAATAGTAGTATCAGAGGAACTTGTGGTTTCATAAAAATCAATATTGTCATATTTGATCATATGTATGTGATGTATATGATTCTAGCATGATTTGTGTTTTTGAATATATGCGATATTATGGTTTTTGCAAATTACATAGTTAATAGGTTTTGTTAAGGTATTAATTGATCGAATCTGAAATCTAAAAAGGATTTGTTAGTATGATTGAGAATCTAAATGGGATGTTACCATTAAAGTGTTTGATAGCATCATATATGATTCTAGCTTTATCTTAATTAGATTAATACATGGACTAAATTTATATATTAATTTTGATTTATTAGTGATTATTTATGGTGGTGCCAAAATAAGCCCTATGTGTAATGAGATTACATAATATCTTATTTTTATGTGATTTTGATTGCTTTCGGCTTATTTTAGATTTATTGATAAGATCCATAACAATTTATTGATAATATTAAAAAAAATTTATTGATAAGATCAATTAAAATTTATTGATTAGATTAATTAAAATTTTTTGATAATATTAATAAAAATTTATTGATTAGTTCAATTAAAATTTATTGATGAGATCAATAAAAATTTATTGATGAGATCAATAAAAATTTATTGATTAGATCAATAAAAAATTTAATTTAATTTTTTTCTTGGTATGCTGCCCCCGACCCCACGAGGGCGGCCCCCCTTGACCCCACCCACTAACCAACTTGCGGAACCACCATAATAGCTATGTGTAACACCTTATAAATTTAATTATTTTTAAATACATGGCTATTATAATGTATTTCTTTTAATGTAAATTATTTATGATATATGATAACATTATATATTTTGCGTGTTATGTTGCTTCATATGGTGCACAGTATGGCCTTTTTAACTAATGTGTGGTAGATTATTTTTTTTCAAGGGTTGTAATTGTTAAATACGGCTTGCATGCCAATTTTGTTTTATTGTAATTTTTAATTTTTATAATAAAACAAGATAGGCATTGCAAGCCATTTGATGTTATGCAATCCAACCATGATGATGGAGGAGCTAGGTGTCTTAACGCAAGTTGCTGGTCAAATCAACTTCATGGAGTTGCTTATTACTATATAGGAATGACTATTGATCTTCATATTGGCTTATGGAGATCAATCTAGATTAATGTCATACTATGACACGTTTATTATATGCATGTATGAGATGCTATGTATGATGTTACATGAGTAGGTGATACTAGATATATGATGAGATCTATTAATTGAAAATTAAAATCGATAAAGATTCCTCACATAAAATTTAAAATTAACATGTCATCCATATTTAAATATTTGTCAAACCTTTTATCACTTTAATGTGGGTTCTACCAAAGTAGTACATTAGGTGACATTAGTAAGACAATATGAGTAATTGAGCTACTTATATGTTTAAAAATGGTTTAACTTTATTAGGTTATCAAAATAGTTTTGAGCCTAATGAAATTAGATGGGATTCAAATATGCTGGGACATATGATGTCAAAATCACATAAATATCTAAGAATTATATGAGATGTAATTAGTAAGTGATACCTACCTAAATAACATAATTTTAAGTGTCATGCCAAAGCTGACTTAAATTTGAGTAAAATTTGGATCTTAGCTTGCTAGATTAATATGATTATTCTTAAGGGTTATTAATTTAGTGAGAATTTTTTATAATCAAAATACTTATTGAACTTTGCATTCATTATAGATGACCAACAATAACAACAACAATTCTACTATTTCGATGTGATCAGTCCTTAAGAAAGATAAACTTATAGGACTAACTTTCTTGACTGCTTTTGAAATTTGAGAATTGTTTTCAAACAATAAAGGAAATTTTATGTCTTGGATGAACCTCTCCATAAAGAACCAGCTGATAATGCTCCTAAAGATGATAAGAATGCTTATGAAAAGCATCATAGTGACTCAATTGATGTTCCATGCTTGATGCTAGTTACCATGAGTTCTGAACTTTAGAAGGGTATAGGAAATATGGAAGCTTTTAATATGATCTTTCACTCTTGCAAGGCACTACATTCTTGCAAGATGGTTGAGGGAGATTCAGTTAGTGCTCATGTTCTAAAAATAAAAGGCTATATTGAGCACCTTAATAGGCTTGGATTTTCATTGAGCTAAGAGTTGGTAACTGATTTGATCTTGAATTCACTTATTGATAGTTATGGGAAATTTGTCATGAACTATAACATGAATGAAATGAACAAATCTATCTATGAGCTACATACGATGCTTAAAACTACAGAGCAGAATATTAAATCCAAGCCAGGTCATGTTCTAATGGTTCAAAATATAAAGGACTTCAAGATCAAGGAAAAGAGCAAGGGCAAGGGCAAGGGGAAAAAAAAGTCCAATGCTCAACCCAAACTCAAATCTAAACCCAAGGCTAAAGCCCCAAAGGAGGGCATTTGTTTCTTTTGAAATGAACTTGGCCATTGGAAGAGAAACTGCAAGTTTTATTTAGAGGATCTGAAGAAAAAGAAAATTGGTGAGACTAGTTCTTCACATATTTATGTTATACAAATTAATTTTTTTCCTTCTACTGGGTATTAGATATTGGATGTAGATCATATATTTTTACAAATGTGTAGGGACTCAAAAGGAGTAGACAACTGAAGAAGGGCGAAGTTGATCTACGAGTAAGTAATAGAGTAAAAGTTGCTGCTTTGGCTGTAGAAAGTTATGAACTTACTTTGTTGGTTTGCCCATTGGAATTTTGTTAGTTTTGGACAATTGTTATTATGTTCCTACAATGTGTAGGAATATTATTTCAATTTATTATCTGGATAATGGTTTTTTTATTATTAAGAATAATAATTGCTCCATTTTTCATAAATACATGTTCTATGCAAATGCATATTTTCAAGATTATTTTTATGTTATGAACCTTCAAAAATTCAATGATTATCATATCTAGAACATAACTAATAAAAAATCTAAATCAAATGATTTAAATTCAACATATCTTTCGCATTGTTGTCTTGATCATATAAATAAAAAACATATCTCAAAATTCTATCAAGTTGAACTTTTGAATTTATTGATTTTGAATCACATGATAGATGTGAATCTTGTCTAATGGGTAAGATGTCAAAGGATCCCTTTATTGGACACAGTGAAAGGGCTAATAAATTATTGGATCTCATACATAGAGATGTATGTGGACCATTAAGTTCAGATGCTAGAGAAAGTTACAAGCACTTCATTATATTTAATGATGACTTCAGCATATATGATTATGTCTACTTGATGAGACATAAATCTAAATCATTTGAAATGTTCAAATATTTTCAAAATGAAGTACAAAACCAACTTGGCAAGACAATCAAGGCACTTCGATCTGATCGAGGTGGCGAATATATGAGCCAATAATTTGATGACCATCTTAGAACTTGTGGAATCATTTCACAATTAACTCCCCTTAAAACACCATAATGGAATGATGTGTCTAGGAGGAGAAATTGAACTTTATTAGATATGATTTGATCTATGATGAGTCCAACAAATATTTCATTTACCTTTTGGGGTTATGCACTTGAAATAGCTACGTTCACACTAAATGAGTTCCATCAAAGTGGTTGAAAAATACCATAAGAGATGTGGACTGGTAAAAGGCATAGATTGTTATTTCTTAAGATTTGGGATTGTGAGGCTTATGTAAAACATCAAGTTTCAAATAAGCTGGAACCTAAATTTGATAAAATATTTTTTTGTTGAGTATCCTAAAAAGACTTAAGGAATAATACTTTTACAACCCCATAGAGAACAAAGTATTTGTTGCTTAGAATGGTATCTTTCTAGAAAGAGAATTTATTTATAAAGGAACTAGTGGGAGTAAGGTACAACTTGAAGAAGTTCGAGAATAACAAGATAATATTGAACTACATGTGGATAATCATAGTCAACAAACTATTGCTGACACACCTTCTATAGCACAAAATTCACATAGATCTAATAGGATACATCATGTGCCCGAGATATATGGATTTCTTGTGACTGATAACAATGATATATTATTAGTGGATCAAAATGTACCCGCTACCTATCAAGAGGCTATGTTGGATACAAAATCTAAGAAATGGTTAGAGGCCAAGAAGTCTGAAATTCAATCCATGTATAATAATCAAGTATGGACCTTAATTGATCCACCTGAAGGTACAAAGAGCATTGGGTGCAAATGAGTTTTTAAAAAGAAAACTGACTTGGATGACAAAGTGTATACTTACAAAGAAAGACTAGTTGTAAAAGGTTTCAAACAAACTCATGGTATAGACTATAAAGAAACTTTTTCACCTATAGTTAAGCTTAAGTCCATCAGAATTCTTAGTGCCATTACTACATATTATGATTATGAGATTTGGAAAATAGATGTTAAAACTGTATATCTTAATGGAAACTTACTTGAGGATGTGTACATGACACAACCTGAGGATTTTATACAACGTAAGAATTCTATTAAAGTATGAAAGCTTCAAAAATCCATTTATGGTTTGAAGTAGGCCTTTCAGAGTTGGAATCTATATTTTGATGAATCAGTCAAAGGGTTTGGATTTGTCAAAAATGAAGATGAGCTTTGTGTTTATAAGAAAATTAGTGGGAGCATAATTATATTTTTGGTCTTTTATGTTAATGACATTTTACTCATTGGGAATGATATCCCAACCTTGCAAAATGGCAAGTCTTGGTTAGAAAAGTATTTCTCAATGAAAGACTTAGGTGAAGCTGCCTATATCCTAGGGATAAAGATCTATAGAGATAGATCTAAGAGGCTAATTGGTCAAAGTCAAAATATTTACATGGACAAATCACCGAAATGGTTTGGTATGCAAAATTATACTTACCCATGTCTCATGGTATTCCTCTTAGTAAATCTTAGTGTCCTAACACTAAATATGAGCGAGAGCAGATGAGTAAGATTCCTTATGCCTCATCAATAAGATCTATCATGTATGCCATGTTGTGCACTAGACCATATATATCTTATGCTTTAAGCATAACGAGTAGATACCAGTTAGATCCTGGTGAAAGTCACTGGATAGCTATCTAAAACATTCTTAAGTATCTGAGAAGGTCTAAAGATATGTTCTTGGATTATGATAGATTGGAAGATGATATGGTTGTAAATGGTTACACAAATGCAAGCTTCTAATCTAACAAAGATGATTTGTGATTACAGTCGAGATATGTGTTTTCTTTAAATAGTGGTTTAGTTAGCTAGAAAAGTTCAAAGCAAAGCATCATTGTTAATTCTACAACTAAAGTTGAATACATTGTAGCATCTGATGCAGCAAAGGAAGTAGTTTGGATCAAGAAATTCATTACTGATCATGAAGTGGTTCCTAGCATTACAAATCCTATTGATGTTTATTATGATAATAATGGTGTTATTGAAAAAGCAAAGAAACCTAGCTCACATCAGCGATCCAAACACATTCTAAGGCGTAATCATCTCATTTAAGAAATCATTGAGAGAAGTAACGTTAAGATATGCAAAATTCTAACAGATGATAATGTTGTTGATCCATTGACTAAGCCTCTACCTCAAACAAAGCATGATCGTCATGTTAGGTTCATAGGTATTAGATACATTGATGAATCACCCTAGTGCAAGTGGAATATTATTAGTAATAGAGCTCTAGGCCTATTGGTATGGACATGGTATTTTGAATATTTGTGAGAATTAATTATTACTATGATTTGCATGTTTATTATATATAATATCATTGAATAATATTATTAATTATTCTAAATATCTCCAATCAGTTATTTTTATGAAAATAACAAAGAATTAAGATTAGTATAAAGTTTGATTGATATTCATAGGATGAATATGTGTATGAAATACAAATCAAATTTATATCTACTTATTGAAAACAAATATTGGACATACCCATCTTGAGATTAATATATGGATCAAAGTCATAAGTTAATCTCTAAAAGTTATGTTATTAAATCCTATGACCTAAGATCACTATAGTTCTCAACATAAGGAATATTGTGTTTTAATATAATCAAACATTATCTATAATCAGATGACTATAAAGGTTATACTTGAACATAATAAGAATTATGTAGTGAGATTTGAGCGATTAAGATAAAATTTGTTCCTCATATTATAAGAGATATCTCTAGGTCTACTCGATAATTGAAACTAAGAAATGCATGGCCTTGCTCAAAAGAATTGATGGAGATCAAGATCATTTGTTTAGTTAGTCTAATTAGATTTCAAGTAATCAAAGATAGAATGATATAAGGTTGACTTTGTCCATGCCTTATATTCTATCAATATATTACGAGACAAAAAGATTATGTTATTAGTTATATTAAAGTTGACTCAGATTATGAGCTTTTCATTTAACTTGGGTAGTCATAATATCTTACTAGAGGCCACTTATTACTTGTAGGATCAAAATGTGATTGTCCTATTTCTAATATTAATTGAACCTATATGGTCGCACGTTAAGAACATATAGTAATGGTTATGGTTTTTTATTCTCCGTAGTAATTTAAAATGATGAGATTATTTTAAATCACAACTAATAATTAGTTATTATTTAATTTAATTTTATTTTGAGAATGTTTAAATTCATGATTTAAATAAATAATTAATTTGTTACATTGAACTTGAATTTTAATGAATAAATTCATTTAAAAGGGGGTTTTAAAGATTTGAATTTAAGTTATTATTTAAATGAGCTTTAAATATATAATTAAATTATTTATGACTAAAACCCTAGCAGACTTGTATATATATATGTGAGACATATTTGGTGCAAGCAGTCATATTTTATAAAACATAAAGAAACTCTTTTGTTTTGAGAAGATGAATCTAAAGTAGCATTCAACAAGATCATTTATTATTTGTTCGCGTGTGTATACTTGTAGAGAGTAGTCATTTTTTCCGAAAGGCAACACCTTTAAAGATCTTAATAAACTAAGACACACACTTTGAAGCCTTGACAAATCGATCTACAAGAGGTAAGTTTTGTTTACTCTTCCTTCATGTTTTTATGAAATGCATGTGATCATTGGTGGGTTAATAGATAAAAATTATAAATTTCATTGCTTTTATGTTCAAATTAGATTGGATATTATGCCTGAAACCCCAACAACAATAACTAGTCATGAAGAGCATTGTTGTCATGTTTGTCCAAATAGCTAAAATCTATTTTTGCACAACTCTAATATAACATTTCGACTTTCATCTTTAAAAGATAAATGACAATCATCAAAATATTTCTAAGAAATAAAATTTGAGCAATGCTGCATAATGTTATCTTTAATAATATACTCTTTGTATCAACTCATGTCATTAGTAGTGGCTTCAGATGCAAATAATCTTTGCAAACGAGGAGTCAATGAGAAATGATATATCTTCTTATGAAAAAAAATTTGTTTTCTACCTTTTACATGATGTATTTCTTTTGTACCGAGAATAGTTACAGAAATTGCATGTAATTACTTCACTATCTATGCCCTAATATATCATGTAATCATCAATGCAATAATATATTTTTTTCACATTCAAACCCAAATATCATATTGACTTCTTTGTACTGTAAAAACTATCTATCATGATATAATTTGATAATAATTCTGATAATAACTGATATATTTCACCATATCACCTTTCTAAAAAATCTATTTTTCCATAAAATTTAAGTTTGGCCATCATTGATAACTTTGAGTGGCCTTATGGATTACCTGACCAAACCACTTCTTCCAAAGCCTTCAGCATTTCATAAAAATATTTTTCTGATGATATTGAGATATAGTCAGTGACATCTGTATGTAATGAAAGAACAATAACATTCTTCAATATTACTTCACATGCATCATTAGGATTGACATATTTTATTACAATATTTTAATCAACACTTCTATGTATATAATACTTAGTCATTTTTGGCACATCTATTTTCTCATGTTTATATTAAACATAATAGTCACTAACAAATCTATTTTTTGCTTGATAAAATTTCACTATCCATATCTTAAAAACTATGATGTTGACATTTATGATCATTACATAGGCATCTTATTTTCGTTTCATCCATAGATTCAAGCTATTTTTCAGAAAAACAAAAAATACTTTTCAATCCCTTATATAAACTCATCAGATAAAAATCTATCTTCCGCTCTTACATTCATCCATTGATGATCAGGTCTTATAATATTTTTTATTCCTATAATACGTAACACAAAAAGTTTTTGAATTATAATAATGTAATAGAAAGTTATTTATAATAGAATTGTAATACCATATTTATGACATTACATAAAACTAAAAAAAATTGTAGTAATATTATTATTAGATAATTTTGGATTAACATGAGATAAGGTGGGTTGCTTCAATGTCTTATATAGTTATCAAAAGATATAAATAGTTATTTTATCATTTAGATTAAACTAAATATTTGATATTTTATCTATATTGGATGAAATTGTATTAATAATGAAAAAAAAAATATTGCAATGTCAATAATTTTTGATTTTTAAAATAATAATCAGTACAAACTAATTAGAGAAACACATTATATATAATAGAAATAATAAATAAAATTTAAATGTCAATGCATTTAAATTTGTCAATGAAAAAATAACAAAAATAAATTAACTGTCACTAGAGAACATTAATAAAATAATAGGAATATCTTTTTATCTATATGAAACATTTTGTATAATAGTCATACCATATGTGACATGTAATATGATTTTTTAATATTAAATATAGGAAGATCTTATTTATTTTATTGTACATTTAGTGAAATTTATATCAAGCAACTATATAAAATTTGAAATTAGCTTATAATTTTTTTTAGTTTTACAATTATTTGTTATGTTTCATCATTTCAATTGCATACCCTCAATTTTTTTTATGATTTTCATTATAATTATAAATCAGTAACTTTTAGTATTTGTTATAATAATAATAATTTTTTATTTATTAAAGTTCACCATTGGTATCAGTTATTCTTTTAAAAATTATCACACATTTCATCTAATTCTAGTAAGGAAACAAAATAGAAATTAAATATAATGATTAAAATTATAGGTCAATAACAAAATGCACACAAAATCATACCTCAATTAAGTAACATAAAAATTTAACAAATCCAAATATGTGAAAAAAATTCAAAATGTAAAATCTATCAATTAGAATTATAATCATTCAAGAAAATAATAAAATAGAACATACTAAAAATGTAGAGGTGTTAAATGGGTCGGGCCAAGCAGGGTTGGTTTTAGGTGGCCCAACCGGGCCACCAGGTTGTGTCCTTCCTAGCACAGTTTCATCAGACCAGGTTTGACATGGTCCGTTGGCCTGACAGTGATGAAACCGTGCTTGGTCGAACTCGGATGGGCCAGTTCTAGCCTGTTTATGCAGGGTTTTAATTTTTAAAATATTTTAATATTTTAATTTAGAAAATTAAAAAAATGTTTAAATTTACATTTCAAAAATTAACTTATAATTATTTAATTGTATACTTTAAAAGTTTTTGTTTTTAGTTATTGTTAATAGTTAATTTGTAAACTTTAAATAAATAAATAATTTTTAATTTTTATTTTATTAAATTTAATAAAACAATAAGTTTATTTATTATAATAAACAACTAAAATTTCAAAACTAAATATGTATCAGTGAATGAAATAATAAAATATTAAAACTTAAATACGAATAAAAACCAATGCAAAATAAATATTCACAAAAAATTAATATTCAAGCATCAATCCATAAACTAAAAGTAATATCACAAATAAAAAATAAACAAATACAAATACAATATAAATGAGTAAATCAAAATACAATATAAAACAACAGTGTCACAATCAGTCAATTGTCAATGTCATCAATCATCAAATTATCCTCAATATCAATATCATATGGATCATTATCAGCAACCAACTCCTCGACTTTTGCTGTAGCCCTAGTATGATTTTGGTTGCCCAAGCTCAAATCCTCCTAATCATTCATGTATGCTAAAACCTCAATAATATCTGGTTATAATCTCGATATTCTATCCAAAATAACATTCATTACAACAAAAAAAAGCTTACTCTGATGCTATGCTCGACACCGGAGGAGTCAGTAGATCCCATACCATCTTAGTTAGCACGAATAAGGTGGACTCATAAGATTTCCACCACTATAATATATCAAGATTCTTAGTATCTGAATGTGAGAGGATTGAGCAGTAATCGGTATCTAAGTACCGAGATAGTTTGCTGCTATCCGATAGTCCACCCCGTCGCTTCCCACTCACTACCTGAATAGAAAGTCTCCATCTCCAAATATGGTATCCATATATGTAATCGGAGCCTCGCTACCACCACTACCATACCTAGTATCATAGTATGTAAAGGGCTAAGTCAACTTCTTGTAAATGAACCCGTCAAGTGGGTCTTTCTGGTATATGCACGAGGAAATATATGTCAAAATATTTTCTACCCCTTCCACCTTAACCATAGGATCCATGCAGGTAACCAGACAATAAAGAGATGAAATGGTGTGCCAGTATATTGAGTACTTAGTTTCTATCTCTACAACCACATCGCTAAGTGTCAGATCATCTCGATACTTTTTAAACATGCTACTAATGCTACATATGCACCCGAGTACAATGCAAGTCATGAGAGTATAAACTGACAAACACATGTTCGTCGTGTCATAAAAAATCTTCATATTTTTCATAAATGAAATTCTTGTAGCCCAATCATTGTTGTCAATAATAAGTTTGTCACTCTTACTATTGACATAGTCAGATATTACGTATTTGTATCTAACACATGACTCCAACATCAGATATGTGTAATTTCAATAGTATCTCACATCCAATTGGAATTTTTTCTTCTTAAGACCCACAGACAAATAGAGAATGCTGAACTCCTTTTTTCTACGTGACTTGCAAATATATTTTAGCGAGTTATGTATATTTTCTAAAGCAGGGGCATACACCTTCAACCATGCTTGTACTATCTGGTTAATGATGTGAGACCTGTATCTAATGTGGAAAATCTCTTCTAATGTTCTATCTCTAATAATACTAACAAACATGTTAATCACTATTCCATTATTAGATACATTGTTGAATGCGATACTAAATATTTTATTTTGAATTTTATATTTTTTAAAGATTTTCATTATATACTCAAAAATGGTCATGCCATCATGTGGATGGAGAATCTTAGATAATCTTATTATTTTTTTTATTTTGTATCCATTTAGAATCTACATAGTGGGTTGTGAGACATGCATAAGATGCATTGTCATGACTAGTCCAAATATCAGACGTCACAGATACCACTCCACTATATTCCAAAATTTATTAATTATTATTTATTTTTCTAACTTATAATATTTTATAATGTCATTCCTAGATATTGACCTAGGAATCCTACGATATGCAGGCTGAAAATATGTCTGCATGATATTAACTACCCTTGGATCCTCCAAAAATATAATCGGAAGACCCATCATGGTGATCAGCTGGCCATGTCTTCCCTTTCTAACTCATTGTGGTATATGAAGTGGGTAAAGTTTGAGACTAAAATGGATCCAGCCTCAAAAAACTCACCGCTGAGTTGGGTTTTATTAAGATTTAATGTACTATGTTTTTTGGTGCATAGTTCGACATACCTTTTAGGTACCCAGTCTCACACAAATTCTTACATGTTAAAATTGTTTATAATATTTGTACTGTGCCAATTCTTCTTCAGTACCCTTAATAATTTTTTTGTTTTATGATATTAAATTGAGTCCCAACTACTGAAATTCTTCTAATTTTTTGTTTTTTAGATGTTTAGGTCGAGGCGACCCGAGAAACTAAAGTTTGGAAGCCTCGGATCTTTCCATATAATTTTTGTTATTTAAATTATAATTAATTTCATTTTCAATATTAAAATTACTATTTATCATTTTCTTTAGATTCGACTTGAAAGTTAGGATTAGGATAGAGAGAGAGACTAAACTAGAGAAAAGAAGATTTTAAATTTAAAACTTTAAAAACTAATTAATAAAAAAAATACTCGTAAACCATAATGTGTTAACATTATCTTTTTTATGTCCACACCTCATGTGCACTACAATCCACATCCCAACATACTCAAGTCCCGAAAAGCAAAATGCCGAAAAACCTATAACCAAAATCAAGAACCTGAGATAATTAGAGAGAGAGAGAGAGATTTATGTTTTAAAATTATAAACCTTAGAATGGGGGGGATTTGATTTTTTAAATTTTTTATTATTTAAAAATGGGCAGAATCCGTAGGGCCGTAGAATTCTGCCCTATAGCCATTCGGTCGATTCGACCATCGAATTGACCCGAACAATCCAAATTTTCAGAAGCTTCTACTTCTAGAACTAACGAGGGGGGGGGGGGGGGTCGGGGCACCTCTCAGCTCTTGCCGAGATACTGTGCCCACGAGCCATTCTACCAGGCATTACCTAGCTCGACATGTGGCCCGGTTGGCCTAGGCACGGCATGACAAGAGACATACCGTGAGTAGGTTCGGCATGGACATAGGCACGGGTCATTCCCGTGCCGTGCCGTGCCGGGCTAGGCATGGCTGAGTTGGGCCATTCCTCGGGCCAGGCCCGGCCCACCCGGCCAATTTGTTACCTTTATAAAAATGTTTAAAATAAAACCAAACTAAATGTAATATCAAAATGCATAAATATAACTATTCCCAAATACAATACATACGGAATAAAATAAAAATCAAAATTTCATACCTCAATTATAGATAAATTGTATGTCGATAAATAATTGGAAAAAAAAATCCACAAACAATTCGGATGAACTCAGATTCAAAATGAAAACCTACCCTAAATTTGTTCGAATTTTCAATGTTCTTTGATAAATTAATTATTATAAAATAGAGATAAATTTAGCGATGTAATGTTATTTTTGTCACAAATTTTTTTAATGAAATAGTGATGGATGGTTATGTCATTTCTCATTAAGCAGCAGAATTAATGACCGGTGTTAAATGTAGAAATGGAAAGGTATTCAACTTCTAAAATTATATTGATACATAAATATTTGTTGCTAAATACCACACAAGCATATTCTCACCCCACATCGTGTCACAATAAGCAACAAAATAGAAAACCATAAAATAATCCATCGCTATTTAGCGATAGATTATTTTTTTGTTTCAAATTATTTATTTATTTTTCATTTCCATTTTTAATCCGTTTTAATTCCATTCCTAATGTTAGAAACGGATTTAGCGTTTTTAATTTCTATTTCTAATTACTTATTTTCTTGTAGTGCTATGCGTGTGCATGTATTTATGTGTGTGGATGTATTTGTGTGTGTATATATTTATCTGTGTATGTATTCATGTGTGTGCATGTGTTTATGTGTGTGTGTGTGTGAGTATTTATGTGTGTGTGTGTATTTATGTTTGTGTATGTCATTATGTATATGTTTGTATTTCTATATGTGTATGTATTTATGTATGTCCATTTATTTATGTATGTTTATGTATTAATGTCTATATTTATGCATGTCTATGTATTTATATATGTACATGTATGTATGTATGTTCATGTATTTATGTGTGTCCATGTATTTTTGTATGTACATGTATTTTTCTATGTACATTTATTTCTATATGTACATGTATTTATGTATTAACATATGTTTGTGTATGTACATGTATTTACGTGTATACATGTAGTTAAATCTGTTAGCTGTATTTCCTTATGTACATGTATTTACATATGTGCATGTATTTATGTATGTATATATATTTATGTTTGTACATGTGTGTGTGTGTGTGTACTAGAATAATTTGCTCATGGAAGGTAAAATGTTTATATTATTCAACTCACATCATTATAGAAGAGTAGAGATAACACCAATAATATATATATTATCTTATGTGCTAGAAGAGATAATATTCTTATTCAAGTAAATTATTACAAAATTATTGAATAAAAAGGAAAATTAATCATTTTAAATTGATATTCACTTGTAGGAACAAAGCAGATGAACCTGAAGGTTTAGTTCAAAAAAAAAATATCTACTTGTTTATACATTATAACATTAGGTATGGTAGTCGTAGTTAGGATTTTAGAATGTATATGACTATCATACTCAAGGATAATGACTTTTTCATTCAATTAGATATAGGTAAATGATAGGGTGGTATATCAAATAGGAGTGAGTCCTTTCATACTTAGATATTGATTGCTGCTCCATTCTATCACAAGGTGAGAATATGAATTTATATATTTTGAATTGGTAGAAATTATATGAATCTACCTATCATGTGCTATATAAGATGACACATGATCTATTAACCCTTCTAGTATATTAGCATAATATCGGAGTCTACTTTTTTGGTAGCTGCTAATATCATTTTAGATAAGTGATCTAGACTATGACTAGATATCATAAAAGTACTTGCATACTTGATGGATTTGGAAGATTCAAAATTGATCATTAAAGATAAAGTGAAAGAATTGTTGGTTGATGATGATTCATAGGACATCAAAGATATTGAGATCATCACTAGTGCAACCTTTATAATCATATATGATGATGATGATATACATCTACACTATTATAGACACAAATTGATGACTCATATGATGGAATTCTATATTTTATTTATTTCTTCTCCAGCTTATGTTATGTATTCTATATTATATTATATTTGTTTCATATAAATGTTTTAGTTGAGCTGAATATAAAACATTTATTTTAATTAATGATTTTATTCATATAAATTTCTAATGTATTGTACTTTTTAATTATATTATTTTGATATGTAATATTTGTAATATGAGTTAATAAATATAAATGTATATGCTTATAATACAAATGTACATACATACATATAAACATGTATATAATTAGGGTTGTGACTCAGGAGAATAGTTGGGTCGGGTTGAGGACCAACTCAAACCCAACAATTTTGGAAAACTCAACACAAGACCCACCCCAACATGAGTTTTCTCATGAGTTTACCAACTTGAACCCAATCATATTTGAAATTATAAAACTCATGTATATAATTATAGTCTTGCTGAGTTGGGTTGGGTAGGGTAGAGTGATCATTTGTACCATTGCAAAAAAAAATTAATAAAAAATTCATTTCGTTTTAATATTCTTACTATAAATTATATATTTAATAAAAATATTATTATACTATAAATCGGTGTAAATAAAATTCATCATCTAACATAATTTGAAATTTAATTAAACTTTCTTACTAGATATTAAAAATAAAATGGAATAATTACCATACAATTAGAACATGAAAAAAGAAATAAAAATTAAAACTTAAAATCAAAAACATCCTACATTACAATCCAAGTTTATAATATTTATTACAAACATAAGTCAAATACATAATAAATAAATAAAATCAAAGTCAAAAATAACTTGTCATTTCCTTCAACTTCATGTTCGCTACAAAGCTTGATATTTCAATCATAAAACTAAAAAAAAAAAAGATAAGAATGAAAAAGACTTAAAAAAAAACAAAAAAACTCAAAAAATTACATACCAAACTTGTATCAATTATTTCAAGCGGCTAGTTTCAAATTAACAATAATTGTTTTACTACTTCCATGATCATTCAATCATTAAATAAAAAAGTAATATGTCAATTTTAGATGTTAACTAAATAAAAAAGGGGAGAAATTATGTTTTGGGGTGTTTCCTCAGAAATTTTTAACAATTAGAAACTAAACTTTTAATATTTGTAAAAAAGTCACAAAACTATTAATAAATAAAAAATAATGGCACTCAAATTCGTAAATCCTAAACCAACCTCGCCCCTCTCCCTTGCCCCTTGCCCTCCCCCTCGCTCTCGCCCCTTGCCCTCCCCCTCGCCCTCGCCCTCGCCCTCGTCCATTTCCCCTTGTTCATGCCCTCATCCCTTGCCCTTGCCTGTCTCTCCTCGCCTATCTCCCCTCGCCCATCTGCCCTCACCTTTCACCCCTCTCCTCCCCCCTCCCATCTCAACGAGCTCCTTCGTGGGGCTCCAGTGAGCTCAATGTGAAGTTTATCGGAGCTCATCTTGAAGGACCTATACGAGCTCCACGATCAAGCTCACTTGAGCTCAAGGAGCTCCTTCGTGGGTGAGGGCGAGGGTGAGTGCACGGGGCAGAAGAGAGGGGGGAGGGTGAGTGCGCTGGGCAGGGGAGAGGGGCGAGGGTAGTTTAAGACTTATGAATTCGAGTGCCATTCTTTTTAAATTATTTATAGTTTTGTGATTTTTTTACAAATATCAAAAGTTTAGTTTCTAATTATTAAAAATTTCAGGGGAAACACCTTAATACATAATTTCCCCAAAAAAAATTTATAAAAGTATAACATATAGGTTTTACCTTTTAAATATATATAACCTTACCATAAAATCTGAAAATATATGTTATAGATCATGAGAAAGCTTTAAGTCATAAAAATCATTCTTCATATTTGTAAAATAGAAATTATATATATATATATGTATGTATGATTATATTCATATCACTTATTTTATATAAAAATGTAAGGACAAAAACTAAACAACATGCTCATATCTCAATGTCTTCCATCAACTCTATATGATCTTTAATTTCAATCAGGATCGATGAACTCCTTAAACAATATTGTACACAAATAAAATATTCTATAATTTTTAAAGTTAAACCATTAAAAATTTCATCAAACACTCGACCTTCGATACTAAAATAATACCTTTGTATAATCATTAAAATTAGAATTAATAAAATATCACGTATCGTAGGAGAAATGACACGATATGAAGAAGCCTTTTTCTTATCACTAATCCAACATAACAAAAATTGGAACATCATTTTCTATCCCTTCTTCTATGAACCAGTCTAGTTCTTACTAAATAATCACATTATCCTCATTTTTCAAAAAATGATGCCGATCTTTTTTATTCTTATTAAAAACAATTTTATCCATATTTGCATTTTTGTACTCACATCTTTATAATTTTAAGAAGATTCAATAATATTATTAGAAGTAGTTTTAATAATGTCTATGAATATTATTAGTAAAATAAGTCCATAAAAAATTGTTACCTTTCCTATTTTCTAATCTACCTTGGTAGTGTCAAAATTTTGTATAATAAATATTCACATATTTCAACTTATAACAATGATCTAACATTACCACCATGATACAATATCACATTCACTTTGTTAGTGTTATAATATTTTTCAAATTTGATTCTTATTTTTATAGTCATGTCATGCAAAAAAATTTTCTCACTTTGTGACCATTGTAAAAGAACGATTTGAATACAATTTACTTAATGAAAGTAATATTTATAAGTGACATATTTTACCCATGAAATACACATTGTGATTATATAAAAATTTTCTAAGAAACCATGCAAGCTTCTCATTATTAGTCAATCTCATTCGGTCATTAACACATCCTATTAAGGCATGAAATTTAAATCTTGTTCCTTCTTTTGTTCAAATATTTTTTATGTGCTAGAGAAACACATAGCATTACATATGTTTAGTTCTATTTTGTTTTCACATCCAAACAAAATAACTTATTTGACCCGCTTATGTCCAACACATTTCTTGAGAACTTCTAAACGAGAAAGAGAACTCGCATATTTTACATATTTACAAAAATAAATAACTAAATCTTTAACCTCTTGATTTTATTTTTTACTATAAGGTTCAAGACATGAATGAAATATCTCACATGAAAAAAGTTTCCATCTAATATTAATTCATTATTATTATTAAATTTTTGTATTAGGCTTATGACTACTGCATCATTAGAACTTGTATTATCTCTAATTAATGTGCAAAGTTTATCAAATTTCAATGTTAACAAGCATGTCTCTATGGCTTAATAATTATACCACAGTGAGGAGTTTGAACAACACAAAAGTTAATTATCTTTTTTGTAACGTCTAATCCTTATCAATATAGTGTGTTGAGAAACACATATTTCCAATATTTTTGATACAAGGCCACAAATCAATAGTCTTGGTCAGAGATATTCATGAAACTGATATCTTAAATATCTCATTCAACTTTTATCTCATATTTAAATATATTTCAACATAATATTTGGTTAGTGTTGTTAGGCTTATCAGTAGAAATTTTGGTTGCAACCCACTAAAAAATCTTTTGACTCTCTAATTTTCCACAAAATTAAATTGCATGTCATTAATAACAATCGTTATCACAAATTCTCTATGACAAAGTTCTTGATCAAATATTTAATTACAAATATTTCTTTTTCCTTGTGATATTGAAAAGAATGATAAAAATTATTATTTTTAATATCTATGATATGGATATTTAGCACACTTCTCAAGATATCTCTAAAAGTGTGCTAGTTCCTTGAGCTAGAGAATCCAAACATGCGATTATTATAATGACATGAAGCTTGATCTACTTTACTATCATCCTTATTTTTTAAATTAATAAAATAATTTCAAGTACCAAACTTTGATATGTAAGATTTTTCGTAGGACTTACTCCATAGTCCATACATTATTGTAGCGAAAAGTTTACATGTTATCTATTCATTATAATCTTTCATTATTAACACTAACAATTTGATACTATGTATATAGATATTTAAAATTAAAAATCCACATCAGCACATATTCAAAGAGTCAATGATATAATACACACACACACACACACACACACACACACACAACACTCTCTATACATATAGAATTATAAATATATGACTCCATAGGTTATAGGAGGCATTAGTATTCAACATATTTACATAATTTATAATATAAATACTAAAATATATAAGCATAACATATGTCATACACACACACACATCATCATATTTTATTATATACACTACAATGTATTTGTATGACTATATGTATATATAGTCACACACTCACACAAAATGTCACATATACATAATTATATATATTCTACAATGTATGCACTATACTCTATTGTACTTTAGTACTTATATATAGTAATTTAGTATTAAGTATATTATATAGTAATTAGTATATGCACTAACAAGTAAAAAGCTAAACTATATACATAATATATTACCATGTATATAATAAATAGTTATATATAACAAATTACATACATACATATATATATATATATGTGTGTGTGTGTGTGTCCATAATTCCATTCCATATATAGTATACACTATAATGTATGTGTATCTATATACATAATTAATATGTTGCACGATGCAAATGGCACTCTACACTACAATACATTACATATTTACATAAATATCTTATAATTACACAACGCGCACACACACACACACACATTATACTTATTCACTAGTGTATAACTAATTAGCTACATATATATATCAAATTTTAAAGTATAAATATATAATTAATATTAGATATGCATTCTATGTATAGCATAGACTATAGTGAATATATACACATAGCACATGCACTACACTATAGGTGTAAAGGATATATTATATATAATAAAACAACAATGTATTATGCTATATTTGTATATTTAGTGGAATTGGAAAGGATATAATAGTAACATGTGTGTGTGTGTGTTAACAAATATAATCACTACAAACTATAAAAAAACATAGACATCACATTGACACATACCCAACTTGAAAGCTGAAAATTGAAAAGAATCATTGGGAATATTACTTTGCTTTGAATTAATAATTAATTTGGAAAAGAGGAAGAGAAGCGTGAACTAATAGAAGTTCAATTTATAATGTTACATGCAATCACAATCTATAAAAGACAACATGTTAATATATAACGTTATCTACTTAGTTAATAGTTATCATTAGATATTAGCTAGCTAGCCTGGCTTAGATGACATGGAGATAGGCAACCACACATAACATCACAACAAATAGACATGAGCATGATGATGCACCTAATGATATTAGAAAAATTTTGACTTTTTTAGTTAATATTTATTTTCTAATGTTTTTATTCTTTGTTTCTTCTTTTGTTTCTATTATTATTTTTTGTTTCATTTTTGTTTGTTTCATTTTTTTGTTTATTTTAAGATTTATTTTTTTATTTTTTTTTATTTGTTTTTTATTTTTTTGGATCATTTTGAGTTGGGATTGGATTCGTGTTGCTTCACTTGTAGGCCCAAACTCATCATGATTTAAAACTGGGCTGAGATTTCTCAACACAAAACCGACCTAAACTCAAAAAAGTATCAACCCAAACTTGAGTTTTCCTTAAGTTGGGTTTGAGTTACTAGAGTTGACCCAACTCACATTACACTACTTATATATATAGAGATGTGTGTGTGTGTGTATGAATGTATATACATATATCTATAGTAGTCATTAATTTTTGATCCAGTCATAACTTCTTCCATCTTTAATTTTTTTAGATGTCACTACTTTTCCAATATATCAACTTCGGCCGCTTTCATGTATAATATTTCATCTTTCTTTTCGGCTTCTTTTTCTTTTAGATTTTCAAAAGATTCTTCTTAGCATCATCTATTTTTCTAGTACTTCATTAATAATTAGTGTGACTTCTTCCAATTGTGTTATTTATATACCTTTAGGACTTCCCATATCAGTTACTCCATTATCTCCATATGAAAATGTTACGGTTTCAATAATATCATCTGAAACATCATTATAGCTTATATTTTCTTTTCCTTATATCGTGATTTAGAAAAATCATGACATAATAGCATGTGTCTTATTCAAGGCATGTCATGATTTTTTCTTATTCCATAACATCTAATTCTATGATTTCTTTTGTATCTTCAGGTTTGCAACCATCTAGGAAATCCTTTATTTCGAAACCAATTATCTAGTTTTTGGCTATTCAGACAAGGCTATATGTTCTATAATACTTTTTCTCATCATTATCTAGACTTTATAGACTTTTATAGAAATTGAACTTTGCTTATTCTTCGCGCACACAAAGTGTGAATTCTCACTTCCTTATTTCAATCAATTCCTATATAGTTTCCAAAAGGAGTCAACCTAAATCAAGAGTAAATATGAGTCCATCCATTTCTAGCACCATAAAGTCATTAGAAAAATAAATTTCTTGATTTTAAATAATATATTTTCACTTATTTCCTTTTGAAATTTGATTATTCTATCAACCATTTGTAGAGAAATTAGAGTCCTCTCTTCTAGATTCAACTTATTTATTATAGACAATGACATATTGTTAATACTTTCTCCAAAGCTAATATAGTATCACATTCGATAATATATCTAATAATAGATTAGCCATTAACATATTTGTTAGGACTATTAGAAATGAGCCATTATGAAAAATTGTCTATGTTAGATGTATGTGTCATGTCATTAACCTTATTGTACAAGCGGGGATGAAGGTTATTTCTCCACACTTTAGAAAACATAAGTAACTCACTAACATTTTTCATGTCTCATAGACATTACAAGTTTGATAGTTTCTATTTGTTTATGAGTCTAAAGAAAAAGAAATTCTAATCAGATGCGAGATGCCATTAGAATTATACATACTTTATATTAGAGTCATGCGCTGGATACAAATACATGATATTTAACTACATCAATAGTAAAAGTGATAAACTTATTATTAATGATATTGAATGGGCTACATAAATTTTATTTATGAAATTCCTAAATATTTTTTATGACACGATGAACATGTGTTCATTAGTTTATAATCACACGACTTATATTGCACTCATATATATATGAAATATTAGTAGTATATTTAGGAAGTTTAGAGATGACCTGACATTTAGTGACACGACTCATGAGATGGAAAAAATATACTTAAAGTACTGGTCCACAATTCCATCTCTTTGTTATCTGGCTGCCTACATGGGCCTTTGTGTTAATGTGGAAGGGATAGAGAATGTTTTGCTATATTTATCCTCATGAATGAATTATAAATACCAACCTGAAAAGTTCCCTCATGAGAAGTTGACTGACCTATTAACATACTATTATACTAGATATGGTGGTAGTATTTGTCAAGCTCCGAGTATGAATTTGGATATCATATTTGGAGACAATGACTTCTCTAATTAGTTAGTGAGGGGGAAATGATGGGGTGGACCTTCGAATAAGAGTGAACTATCTCGGTACTTAGATACTGATTACTGCTCAATCCTATTACATATTAATAACAATAAGCTTGATATTTTGCATTGGTGGAAATTAAATAAGTCTACCTATCCTATGATGTTTAAGATAACAAAAGATCTACTGACTCCTTCGGTGTTGAGCGTAGCATCAGAGTTTACTTTTTCTATTGTAGTGAATATGATTTTCGATAAGAGATCAAGATTTTGGCCAAATATTATTGAGACATAGAATGCATGAAGGATTTAGAGGATTTAAGCTTAAGCATTTAGGATCGTGCTGCAATTACATCAAGTGCGAAGGAGTTGGTGGCTAATGATGATTTGTGGGACTTCGATGATGATTGAGATTGAGCCTATTGCATACCACTAGTGATACCATCACACGCTTATGGGACTGATCATTTTTATATTATCTATTGATTTTTATTTTTTTAGCGTATTTTATTATTTTGTTCGTTCTTTATCCAAATGCTTATAAAATTGATGTTAATCTTTGATATATTGATTGTTGTCTTTTGATTTTGCATTGTTATTTTGTAATTCGTACTTCTATTACATTACCAAAACAAAATAATTAAATTTTTTTAATATTTATATTATGTTATTTTTTGAGTTGTGACTTGTAATTGTAATTTTGTTTTTTTCGTAGTAATTAATTAATTAATTAATTTGGTATTAAATTTAAAATATTTAGAATTAAAGATGACCCAATTCCAAACATACCAAAATCGCACATCCTGGCATGGCCCAGCATGACTCGATATGACCCGACATGACCCGGCACTAAGCCCACAAGGCCCAACACGAACCACCCCAAATCTAGCAAACTCAAGTCAGTTGGGCCATGTTGGGCCTGCCCTTTTTGAGTCGTGTGCACAACACGGTGCCTTGAGTGTGCCACCAAAAAATGGGGCGTGCCGGCCCGGCACGACCCATTTGACACCTTTACCTATATATTGAAATATAAAAATTTGGTATATTAATTATTGTGAGTATGATGCTAATGAATTCAAAAGTATAATTTTGTTTACAAGCCTATCCATTTTATTTATCTTAAAATAAATATTTCTTAATTGAGATGGATATTAGATAGATCATTCGCCTAAGTGGTTTACCATTAATATAGAAGTTACATCATTACTAAGGGGGATATTAACTAGCAATTATTAGAATATGCATGAGTATATTATTACTCTTAAGGTGGTGAGAGTCCTCAGTTATTCTTACTCATATAGTTCACATTGGTGAAACTTAAAAGAAACATATATTAATTATACAAATATAATGATTACGAAGCTAATAGTATAAATACTTATAAATCATGTCAATCTTTGGAATTTATGGCACATGATACCAAATAACAAGAGTATGCATATGAAGCAATCATGTAGGTTTGTTGATGAAGTTTCATAAAATATATAGGATTGTTAATGACTTTTGAGCATAAATAGTTTATTATCTTAATGGTGATATACTTGTAGGATGGCTAGGAGTGAGACCACTATTGAGGTGAGCCTAATAGTTCCAACACCTTATATGTCATTATACGGTTATACCTCAACATTTAATCTATATCCATACATAATCTAAGTTGAGATAATATAAACATATGTCACATAGATCAAAAGAACACATCCATAAATCTAAGATTATTTCATAATTTGAATATCCATTTTACTATAAATGAGTTGTCTCACTATTAAATAACTAAATAGCTAATTCAATTCATATGGGACTGATATCTAGACTAAAGTCCTCTTTACTACATATATAACCTATGCACTTATGATTTTTCTATTGGTGGATTATTCTTGTTGATGAGCTTTTGATACATCACCTAGCTAATAAAATTATGTAGCATAAAAAAATTATA
The DNA here is from genome assembly GCA_029783825.1 of Sapria himalayana. Classification (NCBI taxonomy): domain Eukaryota; kingdom Viridiplantae; phylum Streptophyta; class Magnoliopsida; order Malpighiales; family Rafflesiaceae; genus Sapria; species Sapria himalayana. The sequence goes on along the minus strand of JAREIK010017964.1, from coordinate 821,844 downwards.
ATTTATTTGAAATACCTAAATACCTTTTTTGTAGCACCAAGATGCAAGTAGTTAGGAAAGTTTATTAAGTGAGATATATTATTCATTAAATACACTATGTCAGGTCTAATGGTAGAAGCATATAAAAGACTCAAAACCAAGCTTCTGTATAGTCTACCATCTATTAATCTACCTCCAACAAATTTAAGTTTTAGATTTTTTATTGATGGAGCTAATACTTGGTTATAATTTCCATTCCATGTTTTCTTAAAATGGTTTGAATATTTTTAGATTGGTTGATTGATACTCTATTTGATTCTTAAAGTATATCCAATCCTATGAAGTAATAGTGAAGTCCCATGTCATACTTTTCATATTTCTCCACCATGTCCCTTTTAAGCTCATCAATTATTTTAATATTATTACTAGTTAAAATAATATCATCAACATAGATTATAATAACCAATAATCCAGTTTTTGATTTTTCAACATAGTCTATTAAAATCTTGGTTCAATTAATATGAGTTGATTTGTGTGTACCAAACACATGGTGCTTGTTTCATTTTATATAAAGACTTATTTAATTTATATATACAATGTTTAGACCATTTTCTTTCAAATCCATGGGATAAGTGAATATAGACTTTTTTTTTTCTATGCTACCATTTAAAAAGATTGATTTTATATCTAGATGGTACAAAGGCCTTTGTTTCTATCTAGCTAGTGGAACAATAAGCCTCATAATTTCCATTCTGGAAACTAGGAAAAAGGTCTAAAAGTAATCAAGTATAACTTTTTGTAAGCAGCCTTTGGATACTAAATGGGCCTTGAAAATTTATTTTATATTATTGTTAGGTTTCTTAATTTTATACAAGCATTTAAACCTTTATATTGTGTTTGTTTTGGAGCATTTATATTTTCTACTAAAGTCAAAGTATTATTTTTCTCAATGATTTCTAGTCCCTTTCCATTGCTAGGATCCATTCGTTATGTCGTAGAGCATCATCAAAGTTGAGAGGCTCTACCATAGTATAATTATATTATTCATAAATGCCTTTTAATGATTTGTATTTTGATAGAGTTGTTATTTTATTATTAGGTGCAGATTATTTGATTTCAGATTTAGATTTTAGTGTTTAAGAGTCATACCTCAATACATTGCCTTTTTTTGGATGATCTACCTCAATATATTAAGTTTGAGGTTCTTCATTTTATACCTCATTATTCCAAATCGAATCTTCATCAACTAGTATATCTCTATTTATAAGAAAGGTGTTGGTATCTAAGAAGTACAGTTTATATCCTTTAGACTATAAATTGTATACAATAAGGATACACTTAAATACTAGTATTATTCAATTTTATCATTTTTTTTTGTTTTGTAATTTGAGCATAGCAAAGACTTCCTAAGACTTTAAAATGATGAAGACTAGGTTTCCTTACAAGTGTCAAATAGTCCGTGCTGGGATGATACGACCCATTTTTTTTCAGGCCTGAACAGCCCGTGTGCCATATATGGCATGACATGCTTATTGGAGGGTAGACTCGACATGGCCCAAGGCCCAAAATTAGATTGGGTTCGGGCTGCTTCGGGCTTGTTCTAGGTTAAGTAAATTTTTAACTTAGGACACGCATAGAGATGGAGGCATGGTGTGCCTGCGCTGCTGTCGCCCATCAAGCCTCGGGCATGCTGGGTTATCTCCCATCGAGCATCACTTCATTGTCCACCTTCAGGTGTCACTGCATTCGATGGTGCCGTAGCCTATGTCGTGCCCATGTGCCAGGCAGCCGGGTTGTGCCTGGCGTGGCACATGAGCTGAAGTGCCTCGACATAGTACGACATGAAACCAATCTTGTATTACAGTATGGTTACTTAGTGCTATAGAATGACTTATATTTAACAAGTAAATTGAGGTGTTTACTACTATTGCTCAAAAATATTTGGGCACTTTTTTCAACAAGTATTGCCCTTTCTATTTCCACTACCATTCTATTCCTTCGTTCAACTATTCTATTTTGTTATAGTGATTAGGTTACAATTAGTTCCTACTATTTTTTTTTTGTTTTTACATAGGTAAACTTGTGTGAGAGAGGAAATTAGTGGCTCTATCACTCCAAAGAGTTTTTATCATTTTTTATGATTCATTTTAAATTATTTTTAAAAATCTTACAATTATTTTAAAAGTATCATATTTAAATTGCATAAAAAAACTCATATCATCCTAATATGATCATCCAAAAATAATATAAAGTATCAATTGTTTGCTAATGAGGGTACTAACATAGGTCCACAAATATTAGTGTGAATCAAGTCAAGTGGCAACGATAATCTCTAAGCAACATTCTTTTGAAAAGGTTGTCTGCAAGTTTTAATAATGCATACTTATCATACACATTGGTTAGTATGCTTAGATTAGAAGGAATACTACTAGCTAATTTCTTCTAGTAGTGTAGCTTTAGGATTCTATAATTTGGATGGCCCATTCTCCTATGCTAGAGACTCAACTTTTGAATACTATCATATTTAATGCATTATCTATTTTATAGTCTATGTTTAGTGGAAAGCTCTTGCTCTTGGACATTTCAACTTCCCAAACTATGCTTTTAGAGTCTTTACTATTTACATGACAACAATTTTGTTCAAATACTAATTTATATCCCATTTAGATTAGTTGCCCCACACTTAGAAGATTTTGGTCTAATAGCACATCCTCATTGATCTTAGTTCCAAATGATGTGGGTATTTTAATCTTACCCTTTCCATTTATTGGAACAAGATGTCTATTTCTCATTTTAAATTGTGAACTTAGTGAATATTTTAAGCTCAAGAACAATTGTCTATTTCATGGGTTAAACAACCATTGTCTAGGAACCACACATCTATTATTTGGATAATAATACAATTTAAAATTTAAAATATATATTTATTTGATAACTTTTTTTTGTACAACTAGCTTGTTAAATATGCTTCTTTCTATTGTTCTCAATCAAGTGTCCAAACTTTTTATAATAGTAATATCAAATTTTAAGCTTGAATAAATAATCCTTTTTTGAGTGATTGTTCTTCTTATATTTTATATTTCAAATATAAAACATTGCATGTGTAAAAAGATACCACCTCAATGGATGTGTTGTTTCTTACAAAAGATGAAAAGTATTTATTATTTTCCCTCTATACTTACTTAGGTTGGAGTATTTGTTTGGTCTTCTTGGGGTTTGCTTTGTTTCTTCAAAATTCCTCATCTCTAGTGAGCTAGATGTGATTTTTATTTGAAGAGCAGCTTAAGTTGAAGCTTCAACTTCTTTGAGTAGTCTTTACTCATGTGATTTTAAAGAGTTAAGAAGCTCTTGCATGCTGAGTTGAGTGAGTCTTTGATCTCCTCAATTACCATTATTATGGGATCAAATTTATCAGTTAAGCTTATGAGCATTTTCTTGACTAATCTTGTTTCAAAGATATTTTCACCATATATTTTCAATTGATTTTCTATGTCAATAAATAAGATTAAATATATACAAAAAGAATTTGTATCTTTCATTTTTAGATTCTCAAAGTCACTTCATAAGAATTGAAGTTTGATTCCACGGATTTTCTTATGCCCTTAGAATTCTTTCTGAAGTAATTCTCATGTTTCTTTGGCCTTAAACAATTCAATTATTTTGAGAAATATAATATCGCCAATACATTGTTGGATAAAAAGTAATGCTCTGACATTTAATTTTTTAGATCTCTTATTCGATATTTTTTCTTTTCTTCAAAGTAAAGAAATCTTTAGATTTAAAGAACCTTTCATTGACCAAGTTCACATGTCTTGAGATATAAATAGAATATTTATCTTGACCCTCAAAAAATTATAATTTTTTACTTCCAACAAAGGTATTGGTAGAACATGAGTTTGAAGAACTGTTATTTATAAGTGTCGTGTTTTGTTTTTTTTAATAAAGACTTAGATTTGAAAAAATTAGGGATCTTGATAAATAAGTACTAATTAGCATAAATAAATTTCAAATCTAAGTAGATCTAAATTATATCTAAAATATATATACAAATTTGTATAGATATGAGAGTAATCAAAGCAAGATGAACAAAAAATAAAGAAAAAAATAGAGAAGAAATTTTAAAAAAAAGTAAGATATGCTTTCCTCCAATATCAATTGTTGAAGTGTCTTTAGAGATAATCTCAATATTAATAATATCATTTTTTATTCTAAAAGCTTGAGCATAACAATGAAAAAAATGAGAATAACAAGAGATAATAAAATATCACAAAGTGATAAAATGAGAAGAACAAGAGATAATAAAATATCACAAAGTGATAAAATGAGAATAACAAGAGAGAATAAAATATCACAAAGTGATAAAGTGAGAACTATAACATGTGCTGCACATCAAGATTTTAAAATCGAGGCTTCCAATATATGGGCTTCTTAAGCAGGCCCAGATCCATTATCCATATTCATAGAACCTTAACAGTTTCCTGTTTGAATGACCAGCAAGAAAATGGTGGACGAGCAATCCAGCTCGGGCAAGGAACCGGAGTCGTGTGGAGAATCTAGCTGCACAATATCCGCTGCCAACGTCCAACTGCCTCAATTTCAGTTAGCAGCTCCACCGGAGATAATGAGAGCTGCCGAAAAAGACGACCAATACGCTGCGTTCGTGCAAGAGGCCTGCCGCGATGCAATTCGCCACCTGTTCGGTATAATTTAGTTGTAATATGAATGGATTTTATTTTGAATATTGTTTCTGATTATTTGTCTGGGTAGGAACAAGAGTTGCTATCGCCTACCAGAATGAGGTCGACCTTCTTATTTCTCGTTTGTTGTCCTAAAACTCAATGTTGCAACTTGGTGGAGTATAATGAAGTTTTTTTTGGCTTTTTGTTGTAGACAAAGCTTTCTGGTCAGATGCTGTATTACATGTTAACGACGGGCTCTGGGCAGCAGACTCTTGGGGAAGAGTACTGTGATATCACTCAGGTTCCATATGTGTTGGATTGCTTTATTTTTGAGTAAATTAGGAGATGGTGCCGCAATTCCACAGGTGTTAACAGTTGTTTGATAATGGTACCAACATGCACTTCTTGGAAGTTGTATTGTTGGCACGAATACCTAGTTTCCCATCTTCCACGCATGGTTGCACTTGCCAAATGCATCAGTGAACTCATTTTCGGAAAAATCATTTAGAAGCATCTTATTTTCCAGTCCTCCTTTATTAGATAGTCGTGGAAGGCACGCCTGCCAGAAGCTTTAAAAAATATTGGAGAAAATTATAAATTACTTCAATTAAGTTTGTGCTAAAGCTAAACTCATTTTTCTGTCGATTTAATCTATGAAACGAGGAGTGAAAAAAAAAAAAAAACTAAAAGGGCCAAAGTAGATGCATTTCTATGTATAATGAGAATTGATAAATAGTACAAGTTAATATGTGTATCATATATTAATTTACTACAATTGCATTGGTTACTATTCAAATATTATTTTATTTTTTGTTTCAATTTGTTATTTTTTTGGTTTATCTATGTTTTTTATTATAATATATGTATCATAATCTATGTATAACGAGAATTGACAAATAGTTCAAGTTAAATGAGAGTTAACATAAATGAAATAAAATGTTTATAATGGAAATATATTTATTTACCCAATAAAAAGTGTGCAATTAATTATGAATTTTTATGATCAAAAGAAGTCTATACATTTTCAAACCACTTATTTTAAAATTTAGAAAATTTAAAATATAGGAAATGCATGGGACATATTAGAGAATAAATGATAGTATATACTATAAAAATTAGAAAAAAAATACATATTAAGGAAAAAAATATTAAAAAAATATATTTGATTTAGAGGATAAAAAATTTAATAATAAGAATCACGACAGAAGTGATAATAATCAAAAAATAAGTAAAAATATTATGTCATATTCAAAGAGATCAATATAAAAAAGTTTGTGAACTATTTTTTTTCACTCAAAATATATAACTAATTCTTCAAAATAGATCAAAATAAAATTTTAATGAATATTAAGTATAAAAAAAGGGAAATAATTTGTCTTATCACCGGATAGATACATAAGGTTTTCATTGTTAATAATTATAATCATCCAAATATATATTTAGAAAATATCAGTATCAATAATGATTGTACTTTTTTTGATGATATAATTTTCTTATAATTTATTATAAGTTTAGTCATTCATATTTTTATATTTTCTTTAAAGTATAAAATAGATTGTTTTTTAATTATTTATTAACTTATTAAAATAAGTATTTTTTAATTAGATTTATACATAAAATATGCTCTCATTTTTATATTCCCAAAATTTACATAATTTCTAATATTATTATCTGTAAACATGACACTTAGATAGTTATTAATATATACATCTCAAATTATAATTATCTTATTTGTATCTTATTTTGTAGTAATTTAATATTATAAATCATTGAGTATGATTGATTAAATAATTATTTGGTAATATTTTTATTATAATTTAAATTTGTTATAATTTTTTTCTTTTTTATTTTATCTTTTATGAATCAGAACACTTAGCTGACTCCAATTAACTATTATAAGATTTGTTTGATAATGATAATGAGGGATTGGGGTACCTAACATGTGGGCTACTCTAATCCAACCCTTAACTTTATTTTCTTATTGTTCATTTATGATTCTATTATATTTTCTATTAGGATTTTAGATGTTTTATGACTTATATTTTTATATGATATTAGAGTAATCCTATCTAGAGGAAGCAAATCGTATGGTTTACTAGAGAGAGATACATATATAGTAATATTATAGTACATGTGTGCACACTCGTGTAATAGTTAATGAGCATGCATTGTGTGTGATAATGGTGCTCAAATGTGCATTTTCATTGTATGTCCACATGTGATGGATGTTGATGCTCACTATGTCGATGTTCATGATGGACTGTGTGGGCTATGAATGATTGTGTGGGATATGAATGCACCATATTTGGTTGTGTAGTGAATAATGAAGGTGCATTGTATGTGAAATGCAAGTGCAATGAAAGTGTACAATGGTGTAGCAATCATGTGATTGTGCAATGTATTTTGGACCGAATAAGTGCAATATGTGATTACTTAGTTTGTTTGGTGTGCCACATATTTATTCTCATGAAGAGATTCAATATTTTGGTGATTATTTTATTGAAGCTCAAATATAGAAAGTATGTATAATGGGCTACAAAAGTTTAATTGTAGTCTTTGGCCAGGGGATGATGAACCACCTTACGAATGAACTTCTGAGCGATAAAACAAATGAGAAATAACTACAAAATGATCCATGTCTTCTAATTTTCATGTGATAAACTATCGGGTTAAAGTTGATATCTATTTTTTATCTTACATGATATGCAAAATGCTATGTGATTAACATCACTATACTCATCTTTAGCGACACATATACACATCACACTTTTATAACTTATGGAATTTAGACTATAAAAATTTAGAGCTTGAGTGGGTCACTACTCATTTTACCTTTTTGCAAGTGTAGCTCTTGGAAGTTTTACTAGATGATGTCGATGCGTCTGAGAGAGTATGATATATAGAGTGACTTTCTTGCCATGATTTTTTTGTACTTGTTACCAGATAATTTTTTAGTATTTCATAGTCATTTCATGAGTGATTAAGAGTTATTCAGTTAATTTAGTATGTATGAGATAAATTGAGTTCTATTGAAGAGATGTCTCATTCAACATGTACTTGTGGATGAGGGAGAACTAGTATAGTAGAGCTAGAGACATCAAGAGAGCTTTATTTCAATGCACACACTTTAGGAGGATGAACCATAACATAGAGAGTTATTGAAATCACCATAAATTGTTGAGGGAACATGTTGACTGCCATAGCTATCTAAACATTCTTATAGCATTTTTCCTCAATAATTCTTGCTATATAGAAATAAATAGAATTTATTTCTAATAAGATAATAGTAGATATTTCTTGATCTTCAAGTATCATATACTTTGTGATTCTTGGGGTATTGACAATATTGGTATTATAGACAATATTTCCAATAAGATAATAGTAGACAAGTGTATATATACGAACATAAGTTATTTATGTTCGTATCTCAATAGAAACTATGCAACATGAGTAATAACTCATGTTGCATAGTACCTAAATGTAATGCAATGAAGTAAGAGTGTATACTTACAAACATAAATTACTTATATTATAAAAAATCTTTATAAAATTCAAAAAAGAAAATCATACGTGTTAATTTAATTTATTAATTATTATTTTATCAATTTTATTATTAACGAAGTCGATTATAGAATATTGGTAAGTAACATATGAATTTAATATTAGATGTGTTAAATCTTAATGATGTCCTATATCTAATTAGAATTTTTTAATTTTAGACCTATTGACTTATAAAAAATTTATAATTCTTATAGTTTACTAAATATGCTAATACATCTTAATTTATATTTAATTTATTTTAATAAGCAAGAAATTATTTTTAATTTATATACTATTAGCAAAGTTTTAAAAGGTGAAAACGTAAGGCAAGATATTTTTGTATTCGTAAGGTGAGACGTAAGCCTCGAGGCATTAAGGCATAAGTTTTTTGAGCATCCCAATATATAATTAATTAATATTATAAAATATATAAAATAAAATAACATAAATAAAAAAATAAAAAAAATCAAAGTTTTAAAAAATATTTTTAAGATGTCCTTTGATTATAAATATAATTAATAAATATTTTATAAATTATAATATATTATAATTTATAATATATTTTTAAGACCCCCCCTTCGCCGGAGCTCCCCTTCCCCTCGCCCCTCTTCCTCGGTCCTCTTCCTCTCACATCTTACTCGCCCCTCTCCCCTCGCCCTTGCCCTTCTCCCCTCGCCCTTGCCCTTCTCCCCTCGCCCTTGCCCTTCTCCCCTCGCCCTTGCCCTTCTCCCCTCGCCCTTGCCCTTCTCCCCTCTCCCTTGCTCTACTAAAAGCTCCGTAGAGCTCTAGTGAGCTTCATCGTGGAGCTTGTTGGAGCTGCATGAGCTCAATGGAGCTCACGTGAGCTTTCCTCGCCTTGTATAATAAATTATAATATATGTTTAAGATTCCCCTTTTGTTGCAGCTCTCCTCGCCCTCGTCCTCGCCCTCGCCCCTCTCGCATGCTCTACGGAAAGCTCGATGGAGCTCCATCGAGTTTACGTTTTTTTAATGCCTTGAGGTGTTTTAAGAATGCTTTGTCTTGAGGCGCACATCAAAGTGTTAACAAGATATCTTTAAAAATACGGACTATTAGATTTATTATGTGATATAAACATCTAACATTGAATATCCCAACTAGGAAATCATATGTAATGGTTTTTATAAATATATTTACTGTAACACTATTAATTAAAATATTATTTATTATTATTTTATAAATTTTATTTTATATTTTGTATTTCTTAACAAAAAATACTTGAAAGACTCATGACATAGCTACTATGAGAATGTAGAATCTTACGAAATCATAAAATCTTTTATTTTTTTTATTTTAGATTAATTAAGTGGATGATAATGCATGTGAAATGAATATCATCATGATTAGTCCATATGTAGGATGTTACCGATGATATTCCATAGTATTTCTAAGTTTATTCATCTTTAATTATTTTTAAATTTATAATTTTTTATTATATCAATTCTACAAGGTAACTTAAGGATATTATGATATGCGAGCAGAATATATCCACGCATATAATAAACTAGTCTTAGATGTTCTTCAAATTGAAGTAGAAAACTCATTCTAGCAACCAAGCTAGTAATACATTCGCTAGCAAACTAATAGTGGTAAATAAAGAAGGTTATTGAATTTAAATTGATTCAAATTAAATGACTCAAATTCAATCATGAAAATAAATTTGCTTAAATTTCAATATATCATGTTTATATGTGTATTATCTGGCATCTCCTATGATGTCCATTTACATAATTAGTTTTGTAGTTATAATTTTTTTTATAATGTCTACTTTGGGCCAAATGTTATTTAATTTTTTTAATATTTATATTTTTAACTATGTTAAAATAATTTTTTTTAAACTTGAGATTTTCATATATGTAATTTAGGTTTTTAGGTGTTTGTGTTGACATATGACTGTGAGACAAATTAGTCTTAAATATTTTGCTCAGGTTGTTATTATTCTTATCAAACTTATTTATAAAGTTAATTATTATTATTATTACAATTTAATTTTATTTAGAGAGTTATGCGTAGGATATTAAAATTTTAATAATCTAGTATTTAAAAAAAAATGAATAGTTGATGTGTATCTTTCAAATTTATAGATATGCAACATCAATTTCGTGAATCATGATTCATTTGATAGAACACATTTTATTACCAATTAAAAATATATTTATTAAAAAAATCTTTACAATAATAATATAGTTTAATATATGAAAATTAGAGATAGAATTTGAAAGAATTTTTTTAGAAAGAATTATAATTAGAGAGAGAAGAGAGGTGGTATTTTGAGTTGAGTACTATGAAAAAGATAAACTACCTATTTATAGAGTTTAAAAAAATATTTTTTGATATTTTTGTTTGAAAAACCAGACAAAAATTTCTGTCCTTCAGATTCTAACAGAATTGTTGGAGCTGTAATTCAATGGCCAGGGCATGGTCACATGGTGATTTAAAGATTTTTTTTGCCATGTTATACTTGCACATGTGCATGACATGACATGACACATGACCCACATCATGTGACACTTAGCAAAGCACAACAATTCACTAGCTGTTGCATCTATTAAAAAAAAACATTTGTTTAAATTTTATAAATTGCAAACTGACTCGTCATTAATTTTTATTGAAGTTGAGGTGCATGTGCTACAAGTGCCAATTTGGAGTTGGCTAGGTTTAGCTCGCTCTGGTTGTCATGTTATGTTGAATTCAATTCAGCACCTATGCCTGAACAACAAGTCCATCACAACATGAGCCATTCCATGGGCTGGACCATGCCTATGCCAAGCATGGATCCTGATGTGTTGTGTCATACTTGGGCCGCTGAAAGTAGACCATGTCATGGGCCGAGCTTGGGCCGAGCTTTGGATGCTTCATTTGTCACCTCCACATCTTGCTACAACACAAAATTTCGTGAGAAGTCAAAATATATCAAAATTGATTATTTTTTTGAACGAGGTACGATCAATGATGATTTTATCAGTGATAAAATTATTATTATCTCTATGAATATGCTTAGAAGACAATGAATATATTTTATTTCGTAATTAATAAGAATAATAAGAATAATAAAGTATTTAAAGTTATTATTAGTCTCACATGAAAGGTCTCTAAGTGTTTGTGTAAATCAAGTTGTATATGTCTCTACTAGTATCATAATGATATATCATAAATGTGGTTTTATTACACTTACGTAACTAGCTTGTCTTATTATTGGGTGATGATATTTTTTTGATGCTTGAATTTGTAAATCTCAATCATAGTCTTAAAAAGGCTTATCTAATGCATGCATAGGCTTATGTGAATGTGCCCACAAAGAGGCACATTTAAAAAGGATGACAATTTATCTCGTCCCCGCCTCACTTTGCTTGGACTTGCTCCTAATAGGTACGGGATTCCCTGCAAAATTGTGTTGGTGTGGCAAGGAAAAGACAAGAAATTTGCCCCGTTGTGGGGTTGGGGAATATCATCCTCGAGCCTTGTGCCCCATCTGGTTCATGGGGTTGTGGAGCCAAATAGATGGGGCAACGGGGAGGGGAATTCACCGCCTCACCTCGTGACATAAAAACTCCACTCCACCCTGCCTCGCCCCACCAAAAATGGGGTGTGGGGTGGGGCAGGGGGTGGGACAGGGGTTGGAGAATCCCTGATGGGGAGGGTCACCTCGATCCCACCCATTTCCATGCCTAATCTGGCATGCCTTTTTGTCCCTTTTGCAAAAAGGTACCTCCCCCAGGCGAGGCACTTTGGCAAGGGCATCGTGGTGCTGTGCCTATGCTTTAGGCGTGCTTTATATGTGCCTTTAATAACTATGATCATGGTAAAGGTAGATGAAAGAGAATCTCAATTTAGAGTATCTACTACATAGGATGAGTTATATACAGAGATAATTGTTCGATATTATATTTAAAGAGGAGATTGATAACATTTCAATTTGGTGTAGTTTTTATTAGAAGGAATTATAATTTTGTAGCATAGTATTGAGATAGTCTAACAGAGTCATCTTGGGGTTCTTATATAGCTCATTCACTGTGACACTTATATTTACTAGATATTATTTTTTTAAGGCAATATTAGATTATTTTATTTTTTTAATTATCACTGGTTGTTTCGCTAGTACACTCATGCTAGACTTTTGGATTATCGACATATAAGCCAACTCATATTATTGATAATTATCTCTTATTTATTATATTTTTTTATGCTAAAAAATATTATAATAGTCAATGACAAATATTTAAAAGTTATTGGATATGATAGTATTCAGTTTGAGTCATTTTTTAATTCTTTATATCTTGTTTATTTGATTGTCTAGTTAATTTACTAAATGTGAGTTATATTTTTATATATGATAGTATTTAGTTTTGATTTTGTTATTACTTTTATTGACATTTTTTTGCAGGATTGAAAGGCTCTGAAAAAGATTTTATTTGAGATTCAGCATGTTAGTTTGTATATTTTTTCTTTGATGGTAAGATTTACTTTTAGATGTTAGAGTTTTTTGAATTATTTATTTGTTTATTTTCAGCTTGGTCACTTATTATTAATAAAATTAAGAATGTTTTATCTTAGTTTTAAGGATATTTTGATCATAGAGTATGATATATATTTTTAGGAAAGTTTATTAGAGTTTTATATCATACATACATACATTTGTGATTTAAGTAGTGATTTATTTGATCTGATACATTTAAATGTATGTGTATCTATTTGAGTTGTGACTAAAGAGTGATTTAGATTTTCAATAAAATGAAAATTTAATTTAATAAAAATATTAAAATATTGAGAAGTAATAATACATTAGAATATATATCAAGTCTATTCAAAATTTACCTAGATGTGTCAATTGGGTTGGTTGAGTGATTTGGGCATGATTCCCAGCATGACACGGTTCAGTTGTGTTTGGCCTGGCTCGACACAATTTGGAACTATGCTTGGTCTTGGACCGTGCCACCTCATGGCATGACTCATGCTGTTTTGGGTTGGTGCGTGCCATTCCTCATGTTGGGTCAGGCACGACTCTCGTGCCAGGCCCAGTGCCATGGTCTATTGGGCTAGGGATTTGAGATCGGCTATGGGCTAGGGATTTGAGATCGGCTATGGGCTAGGGATTTGAGATTGGCTATGGGCTAGGTCCAGTGGCCTAGTGGCAATTTGGCTGACTATGTAAATTGACCATCCATTCTGTTTTTATGCAATGGGCTTTTGATAGGGATGGTCTGACACTTTCTGGTATGACCTTGTACTATGAGGGCCAACCATGCCTTGCTAGATCGGCTGACTAGTTCTCATGCCATGTCAGGCATGATACGGGAATCATATCGTGTCGTGCCAGACGCAACACGAGAATCATGTTATGTCGTAGTTGGCACATATGTGGCATGACCATGTAGAGGTGTCAAATGGGCCGGGCCGGCTCGGCCCGGCCCGAATTTTTTGAGCACAAGGGTGCTGCCGTGCCGGGCGAGACACGACACGGTTACTGTACCGTGCCGTGCCTGGCCCGGCACGGTTTAAAATAGCCGGGCCCGTCATGGCCGGTAGGCACGGCGGGCCGTGCCATGCCTTGCCAGGCCCGCTCGGGCTTGCATGTCCGTACAGGTCGGGATTCTGGGGGACCGCGGGTCGGGTCGAATTAGGCCTGACCTGCGGTCTTTTTTTTGCGGGAGGGGCCATCGTGGGGTCGGGCTCACGGGACACCCGGAATGGGACAAACCCGTGCCAGTGTGCCGTGCCGCGGGCCGAACCGTGCTGGGTCAGGCACGGCACGGCTCGTGCCTGTCCCAGGCACGACACGGGCACAGGAATTTTTCCTTGCCGGGTAGGCCCAGGCACGGCTGGACCGTGCCGTGCCTCGTGCCGGGCCTGGCAGGCCCGGCCCGGTTAACACATCTATGACCATGCCACTCTCAAATGGGCTGTGTTGACATAGTAAGACGACCTATTTGACATCTTTAATTTACCCTATAAAACTATACTTGCGCTGTCATACACTAATAAAATAAAATTATTGAAAGAAAAAATAAACTTTTTGATTGATACAACTCGAATGTTTAGACCTTGAAATAATTTCAAATTATTTTTGGGGGGATTTGATTTTTATCATAATTTATCTGATCAATTGAATATTCTATTCATTTTTTTTCTCAGTGTATATCTTTTTATGTCATACATCCGAGAGTAATGCTACTTAGATTCTCTGTCAAATTTTGGATGTATTTATTTTATTCTTAATAGGATATAATTATTTTTTATTAGCTATTGATAGAATTTTAGTGATTGAATATTATTTTTTGATCAGAACTTGTTTTCTAAAAAGCATAAGAAGAGTGTGAATCCAAGTATTGTACATGGATTTATTACTCTTCCTCTTTTATATGTGTAGCCATGTCTTAACCATCAGTTAGTAGTGAGAGTCGCCCGTTGGCTATATTTGGACATGTTGGTATTCAATATGATATTACTTTCATGAAGTCATTATAATTATTAAAAAATTCAGATCATGTTTTGTTTGAAGAGAGTAAGATTTTTTAGGTAGGGAGATCTACTCCAAGCTTAGATGATACATTAGCCCAGGATTTTTCACTAGTATAGACTCATATTGAGTCTGTAACAAGGAGTCTTGGCCACTAGAACTTATAAACTATATCATGAGAGTGAAAGAGACATACTTAGCATATTTATACTAGATACAAGTCTATTATGGAGTCAAATGATACTGTAGTCAGTTTTTCTGAATTTGATTTTTTGATGCTCTTTAAAAATGATAGAGGAGTTATACGCAATACTTGATCTAACATATATTGTTATATTCTCATTTTGTTTATTTTTTAATTTTTTTTGTTATTTTTCTTGATGGTACTAGGATACCTAAGTTGCCCTTTGAGATATATGTCTTCCTATCTATTGTGACCTAGATCTAGTTCATGATCATCGGGAATGTCTGTTGTTGGTCATAGGTAGGTATTCAAATATTTCAAAATGGGCAGGTAGATTGCCTTATAATAAGAATTGTAGATAGGAGATTCACTCAAATATTTGGTATGAACAATAAGAATGCTTATAGAGCAACCACATGGGTATGATCATTGAGAAAAAAATTGTAACTAATATGATCGGTATGAATTTTTATTTCTTTTATATTATTTTATAATTGGAGGATATATCAGATAGATATAAAGAATATATTTTTTCATTGTGATATTGAGGAAAAAGTGCATATAGAGCAGTCACATGGGTTTTGAGCAGCAGATTGAGTTGTATGCTTTTTGTGTAAGGCTTTTTATGGCCTAAAACATCCACCGAGAGCCTAGTATGTGAGATTTTCATAGTCAATTACTTTATAAATTACATATGTATATTATTGATTTTTCTTTGTTCTTCTAGAAGAGTCTTGATGATAAGGTAATTTTATTAATTTTCTACATGGATTATATTTTGATTATTGGACATGATGAGTTGGGGATCACCTAGTCAAAAGAGTAACTTCAAACATAATTTAAGAGAAAAGACTTTGGAAGATTCAAATATTTTTTTGGTATAGAGATGATTTATTCTATTAGGATCACAAAAGAGATATGAACTTGATATTCTTGTAGATGTTGATCTTCTAGGTCGTCTAGTAATATATATTCCTATTAATTTATGTACTGACTTCACTTCTAATGTGACACCTCCAATTGATCCATATGTTGACTATGATTATATTAGATATTATTTACATAGTTAGTATAATTAATTGATTTTTAGATTTTTCTTGACATATTCACATTTACACATTTCTTCGTATACAAAGATACATGAAAATGTATATAGGACTTGAGATATTTTTCAAAAATCATGGACACATGTTGTTAGCCAGATATTTATATTTGTGTTGGCCACAAGTATGTAACGAGAGGTCTATCACAATGACATGATTTTATATTTTTCTTGGTAATAATATTATTTAATAAAAGTAAGAGATAAATAATTATTTTGAATCAAGTATAGATACTTAGTTCAGAATGATAATAATAGTGAGAGGATGTTTTTGTTAAGGTGAATCTATCAAGGAAAATTTATGAAATAGTTAACTATGTTGACTGTATATAATATATTTGGTTTGATTATACTTAGATAGTTAATTTTTCATATGATTCTCTTATATGTAGTATAATTAATTAGATGAGTTACATCAAAAGTAAAGTCTGTACCTAGATTAAAAAGAATATCAAGTGTATATTTTTTTAGTTACAAGCATCATGATTTTCTCACAAATAAATACATAAAAATTATATATTTTATAATGAAGCATCATGATTTCCTTTGAAGAATAGAAAAAGGTCGGTAACACACATGTGTAATCTAAATGAGGTGGTTGCTTGGGAAAACTTGGCAAACTAGTCTTTCGGTGTATGTTTAGGCCTTATAGAGGCTTCCATAATCTGTAAACTCTACCTAACTATATTGCTTGAACCTTGGTGACTATTTCATATATTTTATTTTTTCAAGGTAATCATGAAAAAATATATTTTTTTATATCTAGTTGGTGTAACCTCAAAATATAAGATGTTGCAAGAGTAAAAATACTTATTGAGATCTTCTTGGTCACTGAAAAATAAATCTTTTGGTAGTCTACACCAAATATTTGAGTGTATCCCATCACTATAACTCTTACATTAATGGGGTATATCTTCTATGCTTGACTCGTGTTTACATTGAATATCCATATGCAATTAATAAATGACATTCCTAAAGGTTATGATGTTGGTTTTCATATCTTATTAGAGTGAATGACATGTATCTTATATATTATGGCTTGTTGCTATCCTAAATGAGATAATACCTCAGATGGAAAGTTGACTATCTTACTACTGTTAATAAAAGTAATAAAATAAATAAAAAAGAAGGTAAAAGCACAACAAATCTTGTGAAATAAGATGTTAATTATAATTTTTATGTTCTTTTCAAAGAGTGATCAAAAAATCAAAATAATAGGAATTAGTTGGGATCATTTGGTTCTTTGGTAGGCTCATCTCCGATTTGAAAAAGTTGGACATGTTTCTCTTTTCTACTATAGATTGGTGGTCAAATTTCCTAGTTGCCGACTCAATATGAGTCGGTATAGGCGAAGTCTTGTGGACTACTATATCATCTTGGTGATTAACCATGAATAAGATCTTCTTACTCGTTAAACTTCATATTATTTGAATTTTTTTATAGGTATGATGATTATATGAGAGTAACATCATATTGAGTACCAACATACTTAGATATAATTGGTGAGTATTTCTCTTTATTAACTGGAGGTCCAAACATGATTACAAGTAAGGAAGAAAAGATAATAGATACATGTGCATAAAATGAAAGTAGATCCAAGTACTCCCCTTGGCTGGATGGAAAGAGGCCACTTGTTGCTTGTCCTAACCCTTCGGCGCTTAGCAGCAGCAAAAATAAAAGTAATATAACCCTGCAAAGCAGACTAATGACAAGGGAAAAAGAGGAGTAACCATAGGACGGCGATAGGAAGGGATGATGTTCCAACAAGCCGGCTTAACGCACGATAAAAGGATATAACGTAAGCGCTAAAGGAAAGAAGGCAGATAAAGGCACTTCTGCTCTTCTTTCTGGTGACTGGGGGTATTTTATATATTCTCTGGAAGGATAAAAGAAAGTCCTTGATATTCGAGTTGACGGCCCTCCCCACTCCCGTCTCGAAAATTTGTTTGTTTAGGTGGGGACAGTCTTCAGGTCATGAGCCTGATGAGCATCACATCAATGAAGGAATGCAAGTGTAGTTTTCACCAGATCTCATGTCTGATTTCGACCCTTACTTCTCAAACTGGGCAGAAAGAATTACAAAACTTGACAATCATATTCTAATATACCTTTGTTATTCATTATCCGGACCCCTGGGTTTTGTTTTTCTTTTTTTTTCCTATTCTCTTTTTCTACTTATCAATCTCTCCTTACGAGGGCCTCCTCACTCTTATTCACCACCGAGGGGTTGGGATCTCCTTTCATACGTTGGGCCGAAACAATGTGCATTGCCGAATGGTCTCTCTCTCTTCCTTCCAGCTCTTATACTTAAGGAACACTCTTTTCGCAATATCCCTACCAGGACAAGAAAGATTGTCTCTTTTATCTATTTCCCTCTCATGAATCTTACCCTTACTTAGCCCTACAACCCTTAAAACTACAAATGCCTTACAGGAAACTGGCTTGTTTAGTCTCCGATCTTCGCCTAGTCTTAGAACCTGCACTGTAGATTTGCCATCTTCCTAGATTTGTTAAAAAAATAAGTCATAGTAAAAAAAATAATATTCATGCTTATTAAAATTTTATTAGTCTTTGATAAGAAATACTTATATCATCTTTGGATAATAAGGTATAAAAAAATCTATCTCAATGCCATAAATGCCAATGTCTTATGTTGGAGAGTAATTAAAAATAAAATAAATGTATTTAAAAATATTGAAAGACAAGCTAAATAGACTTTTTCTTGGATATAGGATCTGAAAGGGTATTTGTTGAGAAAGGGTAGAAGAAAACATCTGAACAAAGAGGTAATATATTTTGGAATATTCTTTTCAAGTAAGAATATTTAAATTATTTCAATCAAATATTTATTATTTCGTTCAACAACTCCATTTTGTTTGAGTTTACTAGTGCATGTACTCTGATGTATAATTTTATGATCCATAAGATATGTGCTAAATCAATCTAATATAAATTTTAATATATTGACACTTTTTAATTTTTTATTATTTTTATTAAATCAAGTTTTTATCATTTTATAAAAAGTCAAATAAAAAAAATTATGATTTGTCAAGAAAAAGATATATCTATGTATTTTTTGAGCATTTATTAATATGCATGATCATATATCAAAGTTCTTTTTTAGCTGCATCTCAATTAAGTTTTTATATGTCTAAGTGTATCAGATTGAATGAGTATTTACTCAAATCAGACTAACATGTATGATAAAAATTTATTAAATTTTTTTAATTGATATCTCTCATATTTCAGGGTCAAAATATCTTAGAGATTATGATAAAATATTATTAACTTAGTCAGTGATGAGTAATCAAATTGAGAATGTACAAGCAAAGAGTCAAAAATACTTAAATATCTTAAGAGAGATTCATATTCAAAGAGAGAACATACAAGCTAGTTTGCTCAATACTAAAAAGAGTTTCTCTAAGAGTTTTTTGATCATACAAATAAATATTAATAAAAATAAAATTAAAATCAAGTTATTTGGAAAGATAAGTCATAATGAGTAAACTAACAAGATAATTAGAAATAAATATGATACGAAAAAGTAATAAATATTCATGTTGAATAAAATTATATTTGATGAATTTTGAATATTTATCTTTAGTTACAATAATATTTTCAAAATAAGAAAACAATGTAGATAATAAATTATAATTAATAGTGAAATATATTTTTGTTTCTGTGTTGATAATTTGTGAGTCAAATAAAATTACAGGTAAAAAAATCAATGATAATTAAAAAAAGAATGATCATTTACTATCTTAAATATAAGTTTTGTATATTCCTCTTTAATAAGTATTATAGTAGATGGAATCTGTGATGACCCATGAATGACTATTATAATTAACATGTCTTTCTCACTATAATTTCAAGTTATTGGTATTATCTCCAGAAATAGATGAAGTTGCATTTCTTTCTTTAAGATCATAATTTTTTAAAAAAAATACATAAAAATGATGACATAAATGAATGATTCATTAAATGAGAAAATGATAGTTTTTGAGAATGCTACTAATAATAAATATAATGATTTGTTTATTATGTTTGTTATTTTATTTTATATTTTGTAATTTTTATATTATTTGTTATTTTTTATAATTATTGTGTATTTTTTATTTAATTGTTATTCTATAATAATATTTTGATATGTTTGTGTTGCAATTTATAGTTGCTTGTTTATTTTATTTTTATTTTTGTATTATGGATAAAAGTATAAAACCACTTAATTTGTGAAATACCACAATATACATAGTTTCTTATATAAGGGCTAGCTTGTACACATTTATCATAATGATTTTTATTGTGTTATTTTTAGTTTGATTTATTTTTTAATATAATATCAAAGAGAATATCTTATGTGGACGAAATTCTCAGGGGTGTTGAGAAAAGTACACATGCACGGTACCAACACTATGCATGTGATACTGTAGAAACATCATGTTGGGGTGATGTGTATTGGAAATTGATGATTGAATCCATTCACATGTTAGCTTCCAACATACCAACATATCCAGCATCTAAGTATTATAATTCTTGTGTCTCATTTGTTAATTTCATGTTTGTAGATTATTAACTCAAGAGTTAATATTTATATCATAAGTGATCATTATATTTTTATTTTATTCTTTTCTTATTCATTGAATATTATAGTAGCTAGTTATAATTATTTAAAAGTTATTGTATATAATAGTATTTAACTTGATTTTTTGTTTCTTTTGTATATTTTATTTATTTTTAATTATCTTAGTTTTTTTTTCTGAGTTATCTTTTTAGGCAACTCAATTCTGATAGTATTCTCTTTTTCTGATATTTGCTTACTTGATCAAAAGATTGAGGAATATTTCATTTGAGGTTGAGCAGGGCAAATCACATGTTTCCTCTTCTACGGTATTTAGTGTGTTGTTTAAGATCTTATGATCAGTGTTTGAGTTCATTCTCAATTTGGTTATTCATTACTGATAAAGTTAAGAATATTTTGCTCTAGTCTTAATGCTATTTTTTTCATAGAGTATGAGATCTGTTAATTAGAAAAATTTATTAGAATTTCTTATTTTGCATGTCATTATGTGTTAGTAAGAATCAATTCTATTTGATAGATTCAAACATATGAAAATATTTTCATTTTAGATTATAAGTGTTTATTTCTTAGATATTTCATAAAATGGTAAGAAATTAAATTAATAAAAATATTAAAATAATAATAATATGTTATAATATATGTCAGAGAGATTCAATGCTTACTATATGAATTATGAAAAATATATCAAATTTTTTATATTGACACATCTTCATATAGTAAGGTGACAAAAAGAAAAATTAACATCTAGTTGAAATAACTTAGATATTTATATTTGAGAGTATGTTCTGAAATATATTTGAGAGATGCGGTTCTATTTTCATGCTATTTCATTAATTGGATGTTCTATTTTGTCATTTATTAGTACGTGCTTATTTAGATCCTATATTATGGATGGATCATTTAGTCAGCCTCCCATATTTTTAGGAGTAATTGTTTTGTTCATGATCTCTCTTCACATTGGGACAAGTTGACACTCAACTCAAAGACTTGATATTTGTCTTTCTTGGATACTTTGATACGTGAAGTTTATAAATAATTTTTATTATAGACTAATATGATTTTAATGAGTATTGATGTTATTTTTTTTAAAAAGAAGTTATTTTTTTGTAAGATTAGGAAGAATAAGTTCAAAATATATACCTATACTTTTTACTTTCTTAATTTATCAGTTGTCCTACTTAGATCTCTAAATAGGTGAGAGAGTTATCCATCATATACTATATCTATGTTGGTCTACATTATAATGATATTTTTATTGAGTCATTATATATATATATATATATCAATAAGTACAAATTAGGTTAACTTTGGAGTGAGTGATGTTTACTATGAGAGGAAATCTCACTTGAATGATATAGTATCTTACGACTCTACCTTAGGTCAGATTCATGATGACTTGGTAGCTGGAAAACTTGATGACATAAAACTTAGAGTCTATATTAGGAGGAGATATATATAGCATGCTCAGAAGTTAGACTAGACACAAGCTTATTGAGGAGCTAGATGATATTATTTGTGGCTTTTCAGATCTTAATTTTTTAATCATTATTTGGAAGGGACATAAAAATTGTACTCAATTTCCTATATAACATATATTGTGGTACACATGCCTTCTCATTTTTTTTTTTATTTTTCATGATGTTACTAGGATATCCATGTCTATTTTTGAGATATCACAAGAGGATGTCATACTATATCATAAGATAAATATATCATCTACTCAAATAGGACTGATGAACTAGTATTACGGCCCAGGGGAATGTTTGTAATGATAGAATATATTTACTTATTGTGTTTGTTAATGATATTCTGATAATAAGAGATAACAACTTGAAACTTAATCAACTTAATGAGTATATTCAGATATAGTTCTAGACTAATGAACTTGAAAGACTCAGTTATTTTTTGTTTATATAGAGGTGAACTATTGAAGGAGAAAGATTATTTTATTACATATGAGATATGTAATTGATATTTATATATATTGATTTAGATATAAATTTATTATCTAGATATAAAGTCAAATATAAGTGATTTTTGGTTGTGATTTAACAACTATTCTTATTGATCTAGATATAAATTTATTATTCGATATGATTTTTCTAATTGACTTTATTACTTACATATAAATTTTGAGAAAAATTAATTATTTGTTTATTAATAGAATATATTTAGCCTATGCAATTAGAATACTTGGTTATTTTTTAGATTATGTTCTGCTTGTTCATTCATATGTAACTCTTCGTATGCTTAGGTATATGAAGAAGTTTCTAAGATTTTAGATATTTTTCAATGATCATGAGTATTTATAATTGGCTGGACATTTAGATTTCAGTTGGGCATCAGCTTGCACCATGAGTATGTCTACGAAAGATTTTTATATATTCTTGGAAGTAATTTTATCTCCTAAAAAATGGGAGACAATTATTTTTAGATTTAATATAATGGTAAAATATAGAGTGATAATGATTATGAGATTCTTTTGATTAAATACATGAGAAAATCAAATTTCTATTTTTCTGCCCTATTACTTTTTGATGTTACAGTCATACATAGAGGTGGTAAATTGGTTGTTGGGCCATGGTCGGCCAGTACATTCCAGTGTTGGGTTGTTCATCTTGCTCACCACTCCGTGTCAGGTCAGTCAGTTCAACAGCCGTGCCATGTTGGGTAGGACATATGGCACAGTTTAACAGCCATGCTGTGCCGGGTTGGGTTATTCTGGAACATACCGGAATGAAACAGCCCATGGCCAATGTTCATGCCTGGCCCGATAATCGCCTCTCTCAGGCTAAATTGGGTGATGTGCAGTTCAGCCGTAGCTGACTTGGGTCTGAACTAGATAAGCCAGGCACCCTGGCCAAGCCCTAGGGCTTATGGCTGGTCCACATCCACAGGGCCCATACCCTGGATTCCTGTGGAATGTGTCTGCAGGTCCAGGTGCAGTCTGCAGATTCTGCACCTTCAATGCACTGCACTGCACTTGAACCTGACTGCACTGCACTTGAACTTGACTGCACTGCACTTGCACTGTATTGCACTGCAATGACAATGTCTAATGGCAATATAATATAATATCACACACACTCACATACACACACACAAAATTAATAAATTTAATACATATAAACTGAAATAATATAATAACACTCATATAAATTTATACATCAAATATTCTTATATACAAAGCAAAAATAATTAGAGCAAATACAAGTATAACAGTGCTCTGCAGGCTGCATATAACACACACACACACACACACACACAATTGATAAATTTAATACATATAAATTGAAATAATATAATTATACTCATATAAATTCATACATCAAGCACTCTTATATAATAAGTAAATATAATTAGAGCAATTAATATGTTGGGTACTCTCATCAAAAATATAAAATAATAAAAAAAATAAATAATAAAAAAATTATATTATTTTCTGTTATTTTGATACATGCAAGCCGTAACACTAAGTTTCGAGGAAATAAATATAAGTTGATTCTTCTTTAAGATCTTCATAAAAATTTATGTTAATTATTCTACTTCTGAATAAATATTGTAGTAATGATTTTGTTCTGAATTTTCTCTCTTAAGTATTTTACCTTTATATATTTTGTCTGTTAATGAAATATTATATTTGAGATTATATTTCTCATAACATGATTGTCATAGTAAATGATAATGAAAGAAGATGCATATTCGATTTTCTCGAGTTGATATCACATTCAAAATATTTTATTAGTAATTATTATCATTTTAAATTTTATATTTATATTTAAATCTTAAAATAATTATTTGCCTTTTATTTTTTTTTAAATAAGATTGACCTAAAAAATTATTTTTTTTTTAAAATAATTTTTTGTGTATGCTGATGTCAAACTCAAATTTGAATACTCGACTAATTAAAAATATTCATGATACTTAAAAGGGATCTCATGTTTTAGAGATTTTTTCATATATCTCAGTATGCATAGAGTTTCATTAAGGTGAATTTGTCGAGTGAAATCTAGGAAATGATTAACTATATTGATTGTACATATTATATTTGATTAGGTCATTATTAGATATTTAATATTTCTTATGATTCTTATATAAATAATAGAGTCAAATGAAAAGGCCTAAATAAAAGTAAAGCCATCATATGAATCAATAGGAATATCTTCTAGAAAACATTTCAAAAGGTTAAACTTGACAAGAATATTAAGTGCACATGTGAGAAGATTATATTCATTATAGAATAAATTATATTTATGTTAAGAAAATATTTAAGTTTCACAAAATTTTTCATTTGAAACAATGATATAAGTAATTCTTTGAGTTGAGTAATTTCTAATTCATAAGTTCTCATAATTAAAATATCTTTAACATAGATAATCAATAAAATAATAGTCATCAAAACATTTTCAAAAAAATAAAGAAAAATCTATAACACACATATATAACTAAAATAAAGTGATTGTTTGTGAAAACTTCGCAAACAACACTCTTGATAATTGCTTAAGGTCGTATCATGCTGTGTTGTTCAAAATACACCTTATTGAACTACTCAAAATCCGGGTAGTTTCTCCATATACACCTCCTAAAAACATTGTGAAGAAATATATTCTTCATGTCTAATTTGTGTATCTTGTAATGGTGAGATAATACATGAGAAATAAAAATACGTTCTAGGGTCATCTTAACTATTAGAGAGTAGATATATTGATAGTTCATATTAAATATCTGAGTAAATCTCTTAAC
The DNA here is from genome assembly GCA_029783825.1 of Sapria himalayana. NCBI lineage: Eukaryota > Viridiplantae > Streptophyta > Magnoliopsida > Malpighiales > Rafflesiaceae > Sapria > Sapria himalayana. Next base: position 796,562 of record JAREIK010017964.1, on the reverse strand, counting down.
TATAAGTCTCACATTAAGGTGATCCATCTTTATTTTGGACGTGTTTTTATAGTAAATATCAACCTGTAACAATAACAATAATTTTTGAAGTGCTTGATACTAGTTTCCAAGTCTCATTATAGTAGATGGTATACATATCTTTCATCATAGTTTGACATCATTATCGATGAGATAATTTGTAGAAGGAGACTTGAGTATTCTAGTATTTTAAAAGAAGTAATAAAAAAAATAAAAGTAGGATCACAATAATAGTATTAAAATATTTGTGAAATTGGATGTTGAGTACAACTCATTGTATTTTTTGGTGTGTGATTGGAAATGCCAAAATTAGATAGGTTGGCTACATGATAGTTTAGATCTTTAATAAGCTCATTTTTAGTCTTAGAAGATTGATATGTCTCTTTCTCTTAGTATATATTTTAAATCTTTAGTAGTCAAGTCTCTTAGTTATCGACTCAATATGAGTCACGTATTAGTGAAGACTCGTGTACTACCGTATCATCTAGATCCGAAAGAGATCTCTCCACTCGAAAAATTTTATTTTCATTAGATTCAATATGATCTGAATTTATTAGTAGATTTGATGTCTTTATGAAGATAATATGATACTGAGTATCAACATACTTAGATATAGTAAACGAGCAACTCTCTACTAACTAGTAGTCCAAATAGGTGAATAGTAATGGTTCCATTTGAAATATCTAGATTTATATTTTTTCTAGGCTTGTTAAAAGAATGATCCATGGTTAAAAATGATAAAATTTGTTCTTACTAAAATTGTATAGGTATAAAATAATTGTATATTTCTTGAGAATTAGAGCATCAAAGAAAAGTATATCTGAAGGCACTAAATACTAATTTGTTTCATTTTGGAAAGTGATCAAATACAAAGCAAACGTATCCAAATATTATGAGAGACAAGTTAGTTTATTTTTAGAATATATGATATGAAAGAGTATATATTGAGAATGTTCAGAAAATGATATCCGATTGATAATGTTGATTATAATTAAAATTATCTCCCTAAAAATATTTAGGAAATTTTTTTTTAAAGCAGAAGTATTTGAGTTATTTCAATTAAATGTATATTATTTCTTTTAGCAACCCTATTTTGTTGTGGTCTACCTGTGCAAAAAAAATTATTATTTAATTTTATGATCCATATAATAAGTAATGAATCGATTTGATATATATTTAAATAAATTATCATTTCTTAAATTTTTAATATTTTTACAAAATTATATTTTTATTATTTTGTGAACAATCTGAAAAATAAAAATAACTTGTGACTAGAGGTGTCAAACGGGCCGGCCCGGCACTGCACGGCCCATTTTTTTCCAGCATGATCATGCTACCGTGCCGTGCCGGGCACGGCACGGTTTGAATATAGGCGGGCCCGGCCTGGCCATACAGGCCGGGGGCCAGCAGCCAGGGCATACCGGCTAACCGGCATAGCCGCATAGGCTGACTGGTTGAGTCGCTGAGGGTGAGAGAGAGGCAGGGCCGGGCAGGCGGGCACGGGAGCGGGAAGGGACGGGTCACGGGAGGCAGAAATCTGATTCTCTGAATTCTGAAATCAGAATATTGTATTTTTTTTTAATTTATATATTGTAAATTATATTTCTTAAGGTTAAGTTAAGTGTAGTGACTGTAGTCTACTGTCTACACTGTGTAGTGTAGAATATTAATTATTAAATATAATTTTTTTTAAAAATGTTAAAAATTAAAATAAAAAAAAACAAATTTTAGAAAATTATTTTTTTTATCAAATTCAACTAAGTATAGCTTTATTTATATTTATAATTTATTAATTATAAATTAAAGTTATTAATTTTTAAAATAAAATTTAAATCGTAAAAAAAATAAATTAATACATTATGTTAGGAAAAATTAAAATTAAAAAAAAATTAAACTACACAAATGAAAAATTACCAATCATACATTTGAAACTGATGGTCCTAACAAAACAAGTATAAGTTTCAACACAACGTACAAACAAAACGTATAAATACAATGAATAAAAAAACATCGAAAAAAAACAGCAGATTAGCATCAATCGTCAAGCGGCATATCATGAGAATCATCAACCGCAACATCAAGATCACTATCATATGGATCATCATCATCGGTAATCAGCTCCTCCGCCATCGTAGTGGATGTGGATGCGACTGCAGTGTCTGTCCCAGTCCCAGCTTCAGCACGATTATGGATGCTAAACCTCGATTTCTCCCAATCCTTCAAACATGTCAAGGCCTCAACTATATCTGTATGTAATCTCGATCTCCTATCCGAAATCACGTTCACTGCAAAAGAAAAAGCAGACTCCGATGCTACGCTCGACACCGGAGGAGTCAGTAGATCCCGTGCCATCCTAGATAGCACGGGATAGGTGGACTCATATGATTTCCATCACTGTAATAAATCAAGATTCTTATTATCAGAATGTGATAGGATTGAGCAGTAATCGGTATCTAAGTATTGAGACAGCTCACTCCTATGTTATGGTCCATCCCTACGTTTCCCCCTCGCTAGGTTAATGGAATAATCATCTCCGAACAAGGTATCAATGTCTGTAATCACAATCTCATCACCACCACCACCATACCTAGTATCGTAGTATGTGAACAGGTCTGTCAACTTCTCGTAAATGAACCATTCAGGTGGTTTTTCCAGGTTCATGCACGAGGAAATGAAAGTCAAGGTGTTTTCAACCCCTTCCACCATAGCCCTAGGGTCCATGCATGCAACGAGGTAATAAAGAGATGGAATGCTGGACCAGTACTTCAAGTACTTGGTCTCCATCTCTGCAACCATATGGCTAAGCGTCGGGTCAGCTTGATACTTCCTAAACATGCTACTAATGTTGCATATGCACTGGAGTGCAATGTAAGTGGTGGGCGTATAAACCGACGAACACATGTTCGTCGTGTCATAAAATATCTTCAGGAATTTCATAAATTAAATTACTGAAGCCCAGTCAGTGTCGTCAATAATAAGTTCGTCACTCTTACTATTGTCGTAGTCGGATATCACGTATTCGTATCCAACACATGATTCCAACATCAGGTACGTGTAATTCCAACGATGTCTTACATCCGATTGGAATTTCTTCTTCTTAAGATTCGCAGACAAACAGAGATTACCAAACTCTTGTAGCCTGCGAGGAGTACGAATATACTTGAGTGCATTGCGTATATTTTCCAACGCGGGGGAACACACCTTCATACCCGCTTGAACTATCAGGTTAATCACATGACACATGCATTTGACATGAAAGATCTCTCCTAATGGTGTGTCTCTAATATTCCTAACAAACATATTGATCGCTATTCCATTATTAGAAGCATTATCGAAAGTGACACTAAAAATTTTATTTTGAATTTTATATTCCCTAAATATTTTCATCATACACTCAAAAATGGTCGGGCCATAATGAGGATGAAGAATCTCAGTGAATCCTAATATTTTTTTATTGATTGTCCAGTTAGAATCTACATAGTGACTCGTGAGACATGCATAAGAAGAATCATCGTGACATGTCCATATATCGGACGTCACGGACACCACTACACTATATGCCATAAATTCCTTAATTATTTTTTATTTTTCTAACTTATATATCTTTAGTATGTCACTCCTAGATGTGGACCTAGGAATCCTACGATAGGAAGACTGAAAATAAGTCTGCATGATGCGCACTACCCTCGATCTTCCGAAAATCTGATCGGAAGACCCATCAATGTGATGAGCCTGGCCATGCCGTCCCTACCCAACTCGCTGGAGTATACGAAGGGAGTAAACTTTGAGACTGAACTCGATCCAGTCTTAAAAAATGTAGTGACAAGTTGGGTTTGCCTAGGATCTAAGGGTCCATATTTTTTGGTGCATAATTCGGCATGCCTCTTAAGGTGCCCAGTCCCACATGAACTCTTGCATGTTAAAAGTCTCATATAATATTTGTACTGTACCATTTCAAGTTCCTCACCCCTAATATTTACTTATGTTATGATTTTAAAATGAGTCCAAACTACAGAAGTCCTCTTATTTTTTGTTATTTAGAACTTTGGGTTGAGACGACTGGAGAAACCAAAGTTTCAGCAGCCGCAGACGTCTGTGTAACACTAACATTTTCATTTTCTAAATTTAAATACGTGTCAAGTGCATTTGTCATTTTTTATGTTTTTTTTTCCTATGTTTTCTAGAGAGAATCTTTAAAGAGAGATAGTAAATAAAAACGTAAAATAAATTACCCGGTAAAAGCAATGAGGTTAGTCACGTGCAAGGTGCACCGCAGGAAGCTCTGATGTTCAAGACTCAAGTAGAGTTTCACGAAAATCCAAGCCGAAATCAAAATCCCGAGGCCCGAGAGAGAGATGCACGGTTTATGTGAGAGAGAGAAAGTTTTGAGAGGAGATATGTTTTTGAAAAACATAAATGTTATAGGGAGGGGGGTAGAATTTATAGGCTAAAGAAATTAAGTTTTTATAAAAAAAGAATTTTTTTTATTATTTTTTTGAATTTTTAATATATTTTTAAGGGACAGAATCACGAGGACCGTTGGATTCTGCCCCCTAGCCGTTGGAGGCGAATCCAACGGTTGAAAATCTGTAATGTTTGAATTTTTTTTTTGGCTATTGGGATTGGTCGGGTTTAAGCCTGTCGGGGTTCGGCAGTCGGGACCGCGGGTCGGGTCCAATCAGACCCGACCCGCGGTCTTTTTACCAGGGGGGGGGAGGGGACGGGTCACACGCTCACGCCCCACGCGTGCCTGCGTGAACCGGCACGGGACGAACCTGTGCCGGCGTGCCGTGCCGGGCCAGGCACGGCACGGCACGAGCTGTTCCTAACCCGAGCACGGCTTAAAAACGTGCCGGGCCGGCCCAGGCACGGCCGAACCGTGCCGGCCCGGCTCGGCACGGTTGACACCTCTACTTGTGACTATCATTAAAGTGATATATATATATATATATATATATATATATATATATATATCAAGCATTCATTAATAAAAGTGATTCAATACCTAAATTTATCTCTGGTTATGTATATATTAGGTCCGTATATGTCTAATTATATAAGATCAAATAAGTTTCAACTCAAATAAGATTGACATGTATGATTGGAAACTCATAAACTTTCCTAATTGATATATTTTATATTCTAGGGTCGAAATACTTTTAAGACTAGAGTAACATATTTTCAACTTGCTAGTTACAAGTGACCAATTTGGGAATACACAAATAACAGGTCCAAAATACTCAAACTTCAAGCAGACTTTGTCATGAAAGAAAGAACATATAAGCTAATATGTAAAATTATAAATGAAATTTTTATTAGTCTCTCAATATTTTTAAAAAATATTATTATAACTAAAGATAAAGTTAGAGTTAAATTGTATGAAAAGAAAACTCAGAGAATAAACTAGTATTAAAATTAAAGTTGAACAATAATATGTCTAATAGTTATCATTAAAAATAACATGTAAAGGAAATAAATATTAAAGTTAAATAATATTATATCTAATAATTTTTGAATTTTAATCATTAAGTATAATAATTTTTTTAGAATAAAAAAAACATAATGAATAGATGATAATTATCATAAAAATTAATATTTTTTATGTCAATAATCTGGAAGTTAGAAGTGAGAGTACGAGTAAAATAATCATTGATAACTAAAAAAATAAAAAAAATTAGTTGTTGACTTAGAGAAAAATTATGTAAACTTTTCTCTAGTAAGTACCATTGTGGATAAATTTTATGAGAAATCCTTAATGATTCTAGTAGTCACTATGACTTGCTTAATGTCATGTAAAACTTTCAACCACTCTCTAGAAAATATATTAAATAATTATTTCTGCTGTGACTTTCCTCAATCTATATTTATTGTTATAATCTATACTAAATAATTAATGTTAAGTTTTCTTTTTATTTAAATTTGAATTTAAAGTAAAATATATTAAAAAAATGTTACATAATAACAAAAATGATAAACACACACGCTTTGATACTCATGAAATAAAATCTGATCACATAATATTTTAAAATGAAAATAATATTACATTATAACCTAATTGGTATAGTCACTCTATGAGGATTCTCAATTGTAATGAGTACATTAAATCAAGACTTTCTTTCATTTATAATTATTATGATAATTCATATTGATTCATCTAAAAAAATGTGTATTAAATTTTAATTAATGTTAAATAGAGTTATTTTTTATTCTTTTTTTTTTTGAAATTCTATCAAAAAACCTAGTTAGGGTTTTTTCCACATGAATTGTCTTATACCACCATTCTTTTCAATTCACACACCACCACTGCTTGTCATCATGCACACTATCATGCGCACCATTTTTTGCACCATTAATTTTTTGCATAATTAAAATATCACAATAATACTCACATATAAATTTACACATCAAATATCCTTATATACTAAGTAAAAATAATCGACAACTCATGGGCCATGGATTGGGTGCTTCCATTAAAAATATAAAAGAATAATAAAAATTAATTAATAAGGAAACCCTAACAATTATATATATATATATATATATATATATATATATATATATATGATTTATTATAAAATATAAAATTTGAATCATGGATTAACAAAAAATAATATTACTTTTTTTTAAATGTAAAATTTGAATTTAAAACAAAATATATCAAAAAAAAATGACATAATAATATAGATGATACACATATGCACTCTAATAATCACAAAATAAAAGTTGTGGATTCTCTAAAAATAAACATATATATATATACATATTTCATTTTCATTTACACTTAGAAAATGAAAAAAAAATGGCAAATGGTAAAGCTGTAAAGTGGTAAAAATTAAAGGATCATTGTCTTCATTTTGTCTAGTTTTGATCTCCACAGCTCTAAGCTTTAGTATACACATCATCATTTAAATCTAGTTATACTATTTGGGCTTGATTTTGAAGATTCAACTATGCATATAGTCAATCCTTTAAGTATGATATAACTTATATAATATTCAACAATAGTTTGATCATTCCTTCTAAAATAATATTTATAGACATAGAAAAAATTGATATCCGAGGAGTTAGTATATCATGTGTCATTTTAGATAATACTAAAAAGTTGAATTCATATATTTTTTTTACCAATTCAATATATCTAAGTTTTTCATATCCCTTTAGAATAAGATAGAATAATAAACTGTCTTAGTATCTTAATAGTTTATACTTGGTCGACAAACTATCTTGTTTATCACAAACTAATTGAATAAAAAAGTTATTATTTTTGAATACTGATATCAATCTCTATGCTTAGAGGCTCGTTATGATTAGAGGTGTTCAAATGAGCTGGTAGACTATGTCACTGCATGACATGGCCCACAAAAATAGGCTCGTGGCATGACCCAACATAGTTGAAATTGTGCTTTGGATAGTTTGTAGCCTGCATTGTATCATGATTTGTGTTATGTTGGACCAATGCTTCTAGCCCATGTGCTGCATCTTTTGTGGCATGCTAGGCTAGCCAACTCATGTGGCATGATATGACACTAAATGACATGATACTCAGACCTATGTGGGTTAGTTTTGCCTCTGTTAGCCAACCCACCTAGCTTTAATTTGACATAGACTCTTGGAATGAATTATACTAGCTTAGAATAAACAATGCTTGCTTGGACTTAGACGTTGTCCAGGCTAGCCTGGAACCAACCCAAGGTAACCCATTCTAACTTAGGTTCCAATTATGTTTGGTGCTCGACCATGATTGGGTTTGGCATAAAGGTGTCAAACGGGTTGTGCTGTACTAGTATTGCTCATTTTTTTGTGTCCCAGTCGGGCCACCATGCCGTGCATGGCACAACCCTACTTGACTATGGCCGGCCCAACATGGCTCGTTTTGCTCGAGTCGGAGCAGAGTTGAGTCAGGTTGTGCTCGCAGGCTATTAGCCTAGACAATTGGGGTTGTGGTTTATGATTCTAAATTTTTTTTGAAAGTTTTAACTTTATTGGAGGTATTATGAGTTGTAAAATTATATTATTAATTTATTTTACATAAATCACAAAAAAATAAAATTATTAATGCAAATTACAAATTTTAAATTTTAATAATCAAAAATATCAAAAAATATATTTATCAATTATCATTCAATTCAAAAAAAATAAAATAATACGTCATAACAATAATATAAGATAAAAATTATTAATCATGATTATGCAAGCTCAATCCTAATACTAATTGGTATAAGAATATAACTGATAAATATTGCGTAAATGTCTGATGGTATCACTAGTGGTGTGCTCAACCTCAACTTCCTCAAAGATTCACGAGTTATTATCTATCAGTAATTCCTCCGTTCTTATTCCACCACTATCCTGTATGGTCAATCTCGAATCTTACTTATCTTTCATGCATGTTACTGTCTCAATGATATTTAGTCGTAATCTTAATCTCTTAAATGAAATGATATTGACTATAACAAAAAAAAAGACTTCGATGCTATTCTTAATTAGAGGTGTCAAATGGGTCAGGTAGTCTCGTTTAGTCATGCATCGTGTTGGGCCAGACATGGTAAACTGGCCTAGGGACACTAGCTGGATTTTTTAAAAATATAGCTAGAAAAATTAGGTATGATTTGGCATGACTCGGAAAGTCTAGGCATGATCCGGCCTAAACTAGGCATGAGCTGGGTCAACGGTTCTCAAGCCGTGCTATGCTTGGCATGGCATGGTGACCCTACTGGGCCACCAAAAAATGGGCCGAGGCGACATGACTCGGCATGTTCGACACCTTTATGCTTGACATTAGAGGAATCAGTAGATTTTGTGCTATCTTACACAGCACAAGCTAGGTGAATTTATATGATTTTCATAATTATAAAATATTAATGTTCTTGTTATTATTATGTGATAGGATTAAGCAGTAATCAGTATCTAAATACTGAGATGCCTCATTCATATTCGATGGTCCATCCCGTCTTTTCTCTCTCGTAATTGATTGGAGAATCATTATCTTTGAATATGGTATCCATGTTTGTATTTAGAGTTTGACTATAATTACTATCATATCTAGTATCGTAGTATGTAAATAACATAGTCAATTTTCATGAATAAATCCTTCAGGTTGATATTCCTGATTCATGCATGTGAATATGTATGTCAAATATTTTCTATCCATTCCATCTTATTCCTAAGATCTATGTAGGCAACTAGACTATAAAGAGATAGAATGATGGACAAGTACTTTAAGTATTTAATTTTTATTTCAACAGCTATGTTACTAAATATCGGATCATCTCTAAATTTATTAAACATGCTACTAATATTACATATGTACATGAGTGCAATGCAAGTGGTGAGAGTATAAACAGATGAATACATATTTGTCATGTTATACAAAATTTTTAGGAATTTTATAAATAAAATTTCTGTATTATAGTCTTTGTCGTCAATAATAAGTTCATCACTCTTATTACTGATATAATCATATATAACGTATTTGTATCTAACATACGATTATAATATCAGGTAAGTATAATTTCAAGAGGAGACTCAGGTTGGGCGGATTCGGGTTGGTCGGGACCATGGGTTGGGCGGATTGGACTCGTGCCCGCGCGTTTTCCCTATCCGCACCCTGGCGTGGCGATGCGGTGGGGACTCAGGAGGAGACTGGGGACGTGGTGTGCTGGTCTGCGGGACATGACCCATGCCGGTGGGCGTGCCACGGGCTACCGAACCGTGCCTGGTCAGGCACGGCACGAGGCCCGGTTGATCTCGTCACGAGCCCGGGCACTGGAAATTCACTTGCTGGGCCGGCCTAGGCACATCCGAATCGTGACGTGCCTCGTGCCGGACCGGCCTGGTTGACACTTCTAATTTCAATAGACTAGAGAAATTTATAATTAAGACAAAAAAAATCTTTCTTAGTTTTTGTATTTGAAATCATGCATAATAAGCAACAATAGTTTTTGGGTTCCTTGGGGCAAAGTCTTATTCAATATTTCTTTGAACGGCGATATTGGGTTGTGTTTCCTATCAAATATTATCATTATTTGAGAAATACTTTTGGATTCAACGCCTATCGAAGTAGATTATTTATTCACTTTCTTCTCATATTATTTTTTACTGTGATAATAAGAAAAAAAAATATAAAGCTATTATTCTAGTATTTCCCGAGTACACGAAGATTATATTTATTATAGGTGACCTATTTAATTTTGGATCCAACACAAAGATTATATAGGTGACCTATTTTTTTTAGAGAAAATATTTAATATGAGATCATTATTATAATTTATGTTTGGATAGCAAAATATTTGCTAGACTTTTTCACTGAGACTTTAAAAAGATTTAATTTATTTTTTTAAAAAACTCAGTATTCTGGACTTCTATGCATTAGCTTGAAGGAAAGTGTTATGGTTTATAATGGATTATTATATTTTATTTTTGTTTTTCTATTATAGATGAAATTTGTATATTTCTTTGTAAATTATTTTTTTTGTCCCCCCCATTTAGTTTATTTTTCAACATATTATTATGACTTTATTGATTTTACTAATTATAAAATTAGATATAATATCTTGGTAACTAACACATAATTCTAATATTAGATATTTTGACTTTAAATAATATATGACATAAAGTTAATTTTTAACTTTAAATAACATCATAGTTTGATACACATGTTAATAAATTTTATTGGATTTCAAATATATTCTAATGAGTGAGAAATTAATTTTTAGTCGTCTTGTATTATTGAATTTGTAATGTGACACAAATAAGTAATGTAAAATATCTCAACTGGAGTTCTTGTGGATAATATTTTAATTGTGAGAGACAATGAGTTAGGAATCACCCAACATAATTTGTACCATTGGTCGTAATTCTAGACAAAAGATAATTTCTTATCTGATGTGGTCTATTGGTTTGTTGCAAATAAACTTTATATATAATAATCTTATTTATATATTCATATTGTTCTAACTTCTAAGCATGAATTTTTTATCTGCTATGACTCTTTTATTTGTCTCAATTTTTAATGGGAAAATATAAAAAACATTGACTATCTAATAATTACATGATTGAATTTAGTCTTTGCTATCTATAAGGGCTCGAGATCTCTTTTAATGATCATGGGTAATTATAGTTAGTCTGATATTTAAATTTTAGTTGTACACTAGTTTTTATCTAGATGAGTTTTTATTTTATTTTATTTTATATATTTTATTTATTTATTTTTATTTATTTTTATTTATCTTTATTTATTTTTATTTATCTATTTATTTTATTTTTATTTTTTTATCGAGATGAGGTATATAATAGATTTGTATACTTTTCTTTATATAATTTTATCTCCTAAAAAAAGTAAGAGATATATGCTTATTTTGAGATTCAATACAAAAGCACAATTCAAATAAATGATAATCATATTTCTGAGGTGCTTTGAATTCTATATCTATACGTATAGATTAAATATTTACTTTTTCTATCCATTACTCTTAGTATTGATAATCAAACAGTAAAATATATAATCTCCAATCTAATGTTTCACCAGTGAATGAAACACATAAACATATTGTTTTTTTCTCAGGAAGAAAATATATAATGAGTCAATTACTATATCCTATATTCAAATAATGGGGCACTCATTAGATATATCATTATGTTTTTGAAGAGATCTCAAAATTTTTTTTTTCAAACTTAATATTTCATACATCTATAAGCTAGCTCAAAGAGAATTTTACAATTTACTATTTGTTGTTTTGTTTTTTCTTTGTATTGTAAATGAGAGCTATAATACAAAAAAAAAAATAAAAAATAAAACAACAAACAGTAAACAACACCCCTCAAGTCGTTAGATGTCCCATTTCTTGAGTGTTTTTTGTATCTTTTATTGGTATGATGAGATGTATATTAACTGAATGTTCACTTGCTCTGAGTGTAAATTTATCCACATATACCAACTTTTTAATTGGTTCTGTCACACAAGTGCATGGTAGGAAGACTAAAATATCTAAAACGATGGATTAGATATTACTTAGATTATTAATATAATTACTTATTTCTTAGATTCTCCGAGACATTCTTATATTTAAATGTTCTTTGGATTCTCCGAGACATTCTTATATTGATCATGTTTTTTGTATTCTTAGTTAGGTTAAGTGGACTCTAGGACACGACATTTCTTAGATTCTCAGATTTTAGATGAGCTCTAGTGATTATAGAGAGGAGATCTGCAGTTAGATTTTTTGTTTTTATTGGAGAAAATCTTGTCTCATGAAAAATAAGAGCAGCAGAGGGTCTGGTGCACCAGATGCCATGCATGCAGCAGGCTTTACCAGAGACTCATGAAAAGGATGCCTCAATGAGGACGACTAGCCTCTGCGTAGGCGAGGTGAGAAGGCGTGCCTTTTGTTGTGCCCGTGGATGCGGAACGACCACCTCTGTGCTTGCATATAAAGGCAGCCACCTCTGTGCAGGATGGAGCGCTTTTAACGAGTACATCGATGCAGGAATATAATGACTAATGCTGGCTTGCTTTTGATCCAATCTTGCTGTAAAGTTCTATGCCTGACGCACCTTCTAATTATGTGAAAGACTTGCAGACGTTTAATTGCTTTTTTTTTCCTTGGTTATTGTTCGTGATGCCACGTTTGTAATTTGCAAGTTTCCATGATAATCTTCTCGTTCACCAGCCTATTCTGATTTCTGTTTTGCTAGGTTGCAGGGCCATATCGGTTTCCTCCCTCACTTGCTAGGCGGGCGCTATCCATTCTATACCACACGACTATTCCATATATTGCAGAGAGAATTAGGTTAAAAAACTGCTACCCTCGTTTCTTTTGTAGATCCAATCGGCAATATCTTTAATTTCAGCAACCTTTCCTAAATATGTGATACTTATGCTGATCGTATACTGTGTAGCAGTTCAAGAGTTGCTTCGCATAGTAGTGTCAGTCTTGCAGATTCTTCACCCACTGATGAACCATACAATGATCTTTCTCCAGGGAGCAGCCAGGTTCAATCTTATGTATCCAGTAGTGTTCCTTTGCCCGCCACAACAGATTTGTCTTCTTTTTTGTCAAGGTTGAATCAGAAGCTTCACGTGTTGTGGTTGTTTGCAATCCGAAGATCATCCATGGTACATTTTTTTTTATCACGAACTAGGTATTTCTCTTTTCTTTTGGAAACTGTGTTATGGATACACATTATCATGACAATCTTGTAAGATGCTTGCACCGTGGAATTCAAAAGGTTTTCTTCATATACCACAATTCCTCCACCTTGAAATTCCTTGCAAGTTGTTGTATATAAGTTTCATATTGTTGTAATTATGCCAATGTGTAGAAATCATGCTTTCATTGACATCCATATTCTTCACTAGTATTCATTACACGTGATCTAAAAAATTTGCATTGCATTCAGATGCTTCCTGCTGTTCGTGAATTGGTGCACTTTGCTCTGCGTGCTAATCTCATGTTTTTCTACTTTGAAGGTGATTTTGCATTAACATTGTTATACATGTTTCATGTATGTGTATGCGTGCGTGTATTTTTTTTTTTTGTAATTGCATGCGAGTAATGCTCTGCTGGGTGTTTGGGGCCATGATTCATGTTGTCATTTTGCCAATTGTGCAGGCCTATATTATCACATATCAAAACGTGCTACTGGCATACACCACGTCTTTATTGGAAAACCAACAAACCAGAAGCCCAGGTACCTAGTATGGACTGTTTTTTGATAGATACGTTCTTGCAATGAGCTTTTATGGTTGTTAAGAGTTATATTTTATTTGTTCTATGTTTTATTTTATTTTTGCTTCTTAGCATGAACCATCTGTCATGCAGGCTTCATAGGCAATCTAAGTGTTATAATATTGTTGACATTGTGATATGTTTTTCAATTTAGGATTTTGGGTAATTTATAGTTTCAGCCTCTTCAAGTTTTTGGAAAAATGAGAGAAGGGATATGACATGAGGAGAGGGAAAGGAAAATAAAAAAAATATATTTATTAATTACTAAAAATCAGAACTAAAAACACACACACACACACACACACACATTTATATATACTCAAATTGGGACAATCCACATGTCGAGTGCTTGTATACAAACTAAAATAAAAAATAAATAAAATAAACTAAGAACACTAAGGGGTTTGATAATGCACTTAAAATTTTTATTGATTTGAAATTTTAAGTGAGTTTGATAAAAAAATATTGGGAGCTGAAAATCTAAAATTTTAAGGGAAAATTCATTGAAAATTTTAAGTAGAGACCAACTTAATGTTGAAGATTGAAGATTTTCAACTAATTTTTTTTTTTAAAAATTATTATTTTATTTTAATTTTTTAATTTTTTTTGTTTTCTCATTCACGTTATAATTCAATTTGTGAATCTGTATTCTCATCTTCTTTTCTCCGCCACTACAAATCCTAATCTTAATTATCTTTTATGATTAATTTAAGAGAGAAAATTATAAATAAACAAGTTATTCATTAATTTTTATTTTTATATTAAAAATTTAGATAGTTTTAAAGAATTTATATTTTTTTGGTTATTTTTTAAATATTTTTATTTCTTTTTTGAATTAATATTTTATTTATGGATATGTTTTTAGGGATTTTATTTTTTTTAATAATTAATAATTATAATGAAAAAAATTTTATTAGAAATTTTATTTATGTTGGATAATATGTGATACAATAATAATAAGGATAAATATGTAAAATATATCATTTTTAGTATTTACTTTTTATAATTATCAAACAATATATTTATATTCAGTATTTAATTAACAATAATTTATCAAACAGTTTTTCAATACAAAGTCAATATTTATAAAATTCAATCTTAATTTTTCAGTACTTAATTTTTTTAGTTTTATCAAACGGGTCCTAAATCTAAATATTTTCTTTTAATATAATGTCTACATGTCACAAACATTGAGTTTGAAAGAAAGGAAAGATACATGTTATTTTCTAAGTACCTATGTGAATATATATGCAACCTGCTCACTGGCAGACAGATAATAATTATTTAATTATCTTGAGTTTTTATTCTTATGAAATTATAATAAATTATATATCTCAATATGTATTAACTGTTCATGAAATATCGAATTGATAGTAATTAGCTGAACTATCTTATTATCACAATAAAACATCATTGACATATGAATTAATAGGTTTAGAGATGAAAAAAAGAGTCGGATAGCCTTGGCATGACTCATGATATGGACCATGAAATTTGGTCTAGATATGGACCCAACATGTTCGGTCTCATGCTTGGAGTAGGCATGGGTTGAGGGTGGTGCCTGAGGCGAGGCAAGGTGCTTTTGCCTGATACCTTGGTGCCTGAGGTGAGGTGCCATTGCATGGTATTGTTGGTGCCTAGGCTTTAGGCACACATGAGATATGACTTTAATAAAAATAGGTTCAACTCCTCCAAGAAATGACTTATACACTAAGTTTATACGTAATCAATATTGTAATCTTGTTCTTTGTTTTTGTATTGGAACTTAAAATAATGGATTTTCATTTAATTTTTTTTGTAAATAAGTTAAACTCCAAGAAAAATATATAATTTATAATATAACTTAAAATTTGAGTCATCTTCTACTTGGCTATGTTTTTATCCTTTGAATAAAATTACACACCCTAGAGTCATATACTTGATAATTTGAGAATTTTGTTAATTTGAGTGTGTTTGGGAGAATCTTGGAAATATTAAACTTTATTAATTATTTAAGTAAATTTGTCCACACTAGTACACTTGGACAAATTTACACTAGGATCAAGTTATGAGTTGATACACAAGGGGACTTGTTTTAATTTGAGATATTTTTTGACATATAAGGCCTAAGTTAATAATACATTATTATTTGTTTTAATTGACAAACAAGTTAATCTCAAATTATTTCATAAATATAATAATTTGAGATATTTTTTGAAAAATAAATAATTATGTATTTATAATATAATAATTAATAAAGATAATAAAATATTTCATATCATCAAGTATGGTTGTCATATAAGGTTGTCAAACATCTGAATCAATTAGATGAAATGAATCTCTTTATATACCCTCTTTATGTGTTGAATAGAAAGTTCCAATATATTTTTTCTAACTAATATAACTCAGTTAAATTGAAGTCACTCTCTTGAATCCCAAACCATCCTCTTTAAGTTAGATGTAATGTTTAATATCTCTCATGAATACATCCTAACATCTCATAAAAAGAACAAGTCGCTATTGGCTTCTTTCTTCTTGGAGCACTCTAACAATCTTTCTTACTGCCACCATGTGGACAAGTCACTGAAATGGTATGATTAATCATTTAAACTTTACTTAATCTAAGCATAGTTATAGATAAATAAGTTATCTTTTGGTAAATTTTTAAGAAAACTAGAAGCATTATTTTACTATGGATATAAGTCCGCAAAATAGTAAATTATTCCCATTATCAATGCAAGTAGAGGTGTCAAACGGGATGTGTTGGGCCGGCCCGACCCGTTTTTAGCTGGCCCGACCGTTCTTTCGTGCCGAGCCAAGCATGGTTCTGTGGAGGTAGAGGTGTCAACAGGGCCGACCCAGCCTGACACGAGACACGACACGATTCGGCCGTGCCTGGGCTCGTGCCGTGCCGTGCCGAGGCCAACCAGGTCTCGTGTCGTGCCTGGCTCGGCACGGTATCGTGGGCCGTTGGCACGGTACCTAATTTTTTTTAAAAATTAGGGTTACGGGGGTGTCGACACCTTGTTTTTTATAAATTAGGGGTTCGGTACGACGGCGCGCAGCCGAACCCTTGATTTTTTTTATATTAGAGGTTCGGCCCGACCGGGCCAAACATGGCAGATTCGTGCCGCGGGCCAGTACTGGGCTGACCTCCACTGAACCGTGCCGGGCCGGCTAAAAATGGGTCGGACTGGCCTGACATGTTCCGTTTGACACCTCTATGTGGAGGTCAGCCCGACACGGGCCCGCGACACGAATCCGCCGGGTTCGGCCCGGTCGGGCCGAACCTCTAATATAAAAAAATTTAGGGGTTTGGCTGTGTGCTGTCTCGCCGATCCCCTAATTTAAAAAAATTAGGGTTTCGGCACCCCCGTAACCCTAATTTTTTAACAAAATTTAGTTTCTCAGCTCGTGCTGAGGTATCGTGTTAATGAGCCATGGTACCGTGCTGGGTCAGGCACGGCACAAGGCTCGATTGGCCTCGGCCCTGCACGAGCCCTGGCACGGAAAATATCCGTGCTCGGGAGGCCCAGGCACGGCCGAATCATGTCGGACCGGGCCGGCCCAGCCCGGTTGACACCTCTAAATACAAGTACATAATACTTAGAATTTGATCACCTAAATTTTCTAACATATTTTTATTTGTTAATACAAATATCATTCTATCAATCAATTCAACACAATTATGTCCGAGTCATAAAATGAGTCATTGTATTCTGATTACTTATTTTTAATGTCCGTAACTAAGTACTACTATTATACAATAGAACATCCCAGGCAAGTATACCGACATAGTCAAATTCTAATTTTGATTGTATGTATAACAAAAGCTAAATATATTAGTCATACTTAGATTAATCGACTATCATATATGAACTAGTATTAGTGCATTAATCATTGACTACTCTTCTGATTTGATCTCAAGTGGTTCAATCAGCAAGTTCATTGCATACTCTTCTTGATCGAAGAACTAAAAACTCATCGAAGTAGTACAAAATATAATGCATTCCTATTCAATTTTTAATGGGTTATCATTTATGATTGCATATTTGTTTAAGTCATTTTTTTAATAAGAGGCACAAAAGAGAATAAAAACAATCACAACAGCACCAAAACCAACAAAACCATTAGTTTTAAATCAAAAATCTAAAACAAAACACACTAAAATAAGCATCACTAATTGTTGGAAGTCTTGTTTATGCTCCACCATGATATTGTACTGGCACCACCACTTGCAATATTTTAGGTGCTATCATTGGAATTGTCACCCACTTATTTTATTTATATGATATTATTACTTAATTATGGTTGTGCAGATTGATTGATTGACCAAAATGAGACAACTCACTATGCAACTTGGACACAACCGTAAGTGATGATCATTGATGTGATGTTGATATTGATATATCATACTATCTTAAGGAGACGTGGCAAACAAATTTGTAGTAATCTTTACTTACATTCATTAGGTGAATAATATATTAGCTTGTAGACATAATTTATGGGGACAAATTTTTCTTGGGAGTTTATCAGCGAGTGTCCTAGGAACTACAATTATACCTAGATTGATTGTAATTGGTATGATAATATTATTATAACATAATTGTGATAAAAAAGTAGGCTGATCTGATAGAGGTATATCATGAGGCAGAAATACAATAATGTTATGTTTGTTTTTTTTGGAGATTAGGAGCATTTTATTGTCATGTCATAAAACTTATTCATGTTGATTCTTCTATGATCGTGTCTATTGGTCTTGTTACATTGACACTTTTTTAGGAGTATTCTAAATTTTATTCTATTGGAATCATTATATTAGGTACATTT
The DNA here is from genome assembly GCA_029783825.1 of Sapria himalayana. Taxonomy (NCBI): domain Eukaryota; kingdom Viridiplantae; phylum Streptophyta; class Magnoliopsida; order Malpighiales; family Rafflesiaceae; genus Sapria; species Sapria himalayana. The sequence goes on along the minus strand of JAREIK010017964.1, from coordinate 778,008 downwards.
ATATTAATTGTACTTTTTGCTAACTATCTCACTCTAGACTTTTGGGTAGTGAAGTCTAGCTAATATTCGTACTATAAGTAATTAAATAATTTTTATTTCTTTAAATATAATTTAGATTCTTTGATATTGTTGTGACTAATGATATTATTGTATAGACTAATTGGCATGCCAATATTAATGTTGATCATTTTATTTTGATACCTATTTTATATGTATTAGAGTTTTATTATAATTTATTTTTTGTTGGCTAGTTTATAAATCAAAAAGTTTTTGATACTGTTCTTTTTTTGATATATTTATGCATGCTTGTTTGACCAGACCATTGTTATTAAAGATGGGCCTAGGCTGCGCCTAAAGTGCAGGCACCATGAAGCATTGGCAAAAGTGCCTTCTTTGAGCCTGGCATGAACATTTCTGAAATGTGCTGGGAGTGCTAGAAAAAGTCTGCCTTGCTCAGTCATGCCTCACCTTGTCGAACGAGCTGTCGTAGCTTGTTGCTGGAATGAGCTAACACTGCTTGTTCTTGGAACACACTTATGAAGCTCGTTCTTGGAAGGAGCTGATCCTGCTTATTATTGGAACAAGCCTGGATAACTCATTTGTATTTATATATATACAGATACATGAATATATTTATATGTATATACATGTACATGCATTCTTATTTACATATATATGCATGCATATACATATATATACACTATATACACATATATGTTTGGATACATACATATACATATACATATATATATATATATATTTGTGTATATACATACATATACATATATATATATATATGCATGTGTATATACATGTATGTGCATGTGTATATACATACATGTGTGTGTATATACATATATGTGTATTTGTATATACATACATACATATATATATATATATATGCATGTATATATATGTATATGTCCCTACATATATGTGTATATGTGTCTACATATGTATGTATATATGCATGTGTATGTCTATATATATTTATTTGTATGTACATATTAGTATACTTATGTATATATCTATATCCATACCTATATATACATGTATAAATATATTTATATATACACAAATATATATATATATATTGTTTGAAAATATTTATGATATTTTATTTGTGTTTCATGTATTTTATTTATTTTATATCATTAATTTATAAAAGAAATAGATTATATTTTAGAACAATATATATATATATATATAAATAAAAGGTTGAGTGCACCTCAAAAAAAGTCTACTTTATTTGTGTTTTGTATCTCAATATTCCAAAAGGCTTTTACTTCTCAGTGTGTTTTGTATTTCAAATGATTATGAACTAGCTAGATAATTTATTTGAGGATATTGTACTTGTTCTTCTTGATTCATATGAATATTTCTAGATATTTGTATATTAATAATTCACTAGTGATTCACTCTCACAATAATCTTTTTAGATATTTATTTACTATTGTACATGTTTTCCAATGAAAAATATCACAGTTTCAAGTGTATCAGTAGTAGATTAATAGTAAATTGATATTTTGAAGGATTTATATGAGTCGAGAAGAATATGTACAATTTGTCTTGTTTAATTCCAAAGAAAATCATCTTTCTAATCAAATAAATATGCATAAAAATGTCAGAAAAAGTAAAAAGTGTTTCAACTATATTATTTATAAAATAACTAATACAAAATAAATTATGAAGAAACTTTAGTACACATAAACACGTCAAGAGAATATTAATATTGTCATGCATTTTGGATCTATAATAATGTTATTGGCCATGTTAATACCAGATATTTTAAACTTTATAAAAAAAGAAAAATAATAGGATTATATGTAGTATGTGTATTAGCCTCTAAACACACAATCTAACAATCTAGAGTGAGATGGTGAGCAGAAAATATATTAGATGTCGATGTACATGATTAAGTAGTACTCAAAAATAACATTTGGAGTAATGTCAAGAGTGTCACAGTCTCATCTTCAGTGGATGATGTCATAGAATAACCAACGTAAGTAGGCCTAGTGACTTGTTGCATAATTTATAAATCTTAAAAAGTTAATCATAACTCATGGTACATTGTGCAACACATTTTCTTCGCGTGTCTTGACTCTTATAGAAAAAATATGCAACTGTTGCCTTCTTGTTTCTCATGTGTATTTACTAGGTATCCTAGCTCTCTTATTAATGTCGTGTGAAAGATATCATAATATTATGACTAATCATTCCAACTTTACTTGATGCGAGTATAGTTATAATCATCCGAGTCACTCTTTGATGAATTGCAATGAGAGACATAAGTGTTTTCTCAACAAGAATATCACTTTCTCAAAGAAAATATGGAAAGAATATTACAATCCTACTTGCCAACAGAGGTGTCAAATGGGACGTGCTGGGCTGGTCCGGCTTGTTTTTAGCTGGCTCGGCCGTGCTTTCGTGCCGGGCCAGCCATGACACGGTGCAGTAACCATTCTGTGGAGGTCAGCCTGGTACGGGCCCATGGCACGAATCCGCCGGGTTCGGCCCGGTTGGACCGAATCCCTAATTTAAAAAAAATTAGGATTTTGGTGCACATCGTCGTGCCGTTGTCCCGCCGAACCTCTAAATTAAAAAAAATTAGGGTTTCAGCACACGCCGTCGTGCTATCGCACCGCGAAACCCTAATTTTAAAAAAAATTAGGGTTTCGGAGGTGCACCTCCATGATTTTTCTTCATTTTGGGGCTCGGCAAGTCTTGCCCGTTGGGCTCAGCTTCTGCCACTGGGGTGATTTCTCGGCTCATGCCGAGGTACTGTGTTAAAGGGCATGATACCGTGCCGTGCCAGGAACAACACGAGGCCCAGTTGGCCTCGGCACGGCACAGCACAACACGGGCACGAGCATGGGAAATTCTCGTGCCGTGCTGGCCTAGACACGGCCGAATCGTGTCGTGCCTCGTGCTGGATCGGGCTGGCCCGGTTAACAATTCTACTTGCCAAGTCTCCTCTATACAATCCAATTTGTCAATATTAGTGTCACACTAACAATTCTCTATCTCAGTTGTATCTAAGTTGTATCTAAGTTGCATAATAAATTGCCTTGTCCTGACTAGTTAATTGACATATTAATAACTAAGTAATAATATCAAATAAATAAAATATTTTTGAAGAATAGATCAAAATAATCATGTCTCAAATATTCTTGCAAGTATCACAAGAGCTAAATATACCTATTATACTGATTTTAATTGATTGTCACATGTGTCTAGTAGTTGTGTTTCAATTTCTAGTCACTTATCAGTCTTCTTCTCATTTTAAGGTGCATTTTCAATTAGTAATCTATGTATCTTTGGGTCTCAAACTAGATTTTCTTTGTTGCAGCCCAAAGATAAAATGTATCTGTTCTCAATTTATTTTGGATTATTTTTAGTAATATCACATTGATCTTGTAGTATCTTGTCGGGAATAGTTCTGTATTGTCGCCACCTCATTGGCTTTGCAACCACATCGGTCATCATTAGGTTCCCGTCATCGTCGAAAAAGTACCTCTTGTCCAAATCATGTTTGGACAAGTGTAATATCTATTTTAAACTTGTGTTTTAATGGTATAGTGTAGCAACATTGCGTCCGCTTTCGAAATATTGTGACAATAATTATTACTAGAGCTTCCTGAGGTTGTGCGATCACCATCATACACTAGCATTGTTATTTTTTTGTCGTTGAAATCTTATGGCGATAACACACTTTTGTCATGCTAAGGGTTGGGTATCTTAAATGTCCTACATAATATGTTAGGGTTTGTGCCGAATCGGAGAGAGAGAGAGAGAGGGAGGGAGGGAGGGAGAGGGCGAGGGCGAGCGAGAGAGAGTGCGTGGAAGAGGGGGAGAGCGAGAGAGAGAGAGAGAGAGAGAGAGAGAGAGCAAGCGAGAGAGCAAGAGAGAGAGAGAGAGCATGAGAGAGAGATGGGGCGGGGGTAGGGGGAGGGAGAGAGAGAGAGAGAGTGTGTGTGTGTGTGTGTATGTGTAAATGAGAGAGAAATTAGATATGTCACTTTCTCGATCCAGATTGTCACCTCAAATGGGCCTACAGTTAGAGGTGTAGCCCATGAGGATCAAACTCATGCATCTAAGGAAGCACGACTTCAACATCCCCACCAATTGGACTACATGAGTTGTGATTTGTAACTCAAAATAATACACAGCACACACACAACCATGCATAACACACGAACACACATCAAATTATTAGTATAATCTTGATAATGGAGCCTTGATAGTTATATTATTGTGTATTCAACCTAGTAAATGATCATTTTGTGAAGGTATAAGGTGCTTGGGGTGTTCATTCTCATTCAGCTATGTAGCATTGCAGCAGAAAATCTGCGTTCCAACAATTTGTTTTCCATGGCGAGTTCAGTTTATCATGGTTCTCATCAGTTCCCAGGTTGGTGCGCGTGCATATCGCCTGGCTACTCATGTATAGTAGGTGCCCATACTCGCTGCTTTCCTATTGTTATGTTTGACAACCTGTTAGGTTTTCCCATCTTGAATGAGGAAGGAAATATTGCCTCCATTGGGGCTGAGAAGGGAAGGTGTGGCTCGCACTCCATGCAAGCTCCAGAGGTATGGTTTTTTAGGTGCTGGCGTCTTGTGTCGGTGCCTGTATCTCACAATGCTACATTTATGATCAGCCTCGAGCAATGCGTGGTGCCAGCAAGTGCACTCTCTGTTTAGGTGCTCGACAATGTCCAACAGCCACATCCTGTGGTCATGTGTTCTGCTGGTTTTCTCCCTCCCTCCCTCCCTCTCTCTCTATGTCCCCCTCTGTGTATATTTGCATGTATGTATATGCTTCTAGACATGCTGAGGAAGGCATGAAAATGGCTATAACATGATTGGCAAGCATGGTTAGCCATCAGCTATAACAAACTTGACCCACGGTCAAGACCAATGATTCAAACATTCTGTGGTCATTTGTTCTGTTGCTCTCTCTCCCTCCCTCCCTCTCTCTGTTTCCCTCTCTGTATATATGCATGTATGTATATGCTTTTGGCCATGCTGAGGAAGACATGAAAACAACTATAACATGATTGGCAAAGCATGGTTAGCCATGAACTGGAAGACATGGTTAGGTATCAGCTATAGCAAACTTGACCCAGGGTCAATAGCATTGATTGAAACATTCTGTGGTCATGTGTTCTGTTGGCTCTCTCTCTCTCTCTCTCTCTCTCTCTCTCTCTCTCTCTCTCTCCCTCCCCCTCTCCCTCTCTGTTCCCCTTTGAGTATGTATGCATGTATGTGTTTCTAGCCATGCTGAGAAAGACATGAAAACAGTTATAACATGATTGGAAAAGCACGTAGCTTGTAGTCATGAACTGGAAGACATGGTTAGCCATCAGCTATAACAAACTTGACCCACGGTCAAGACCAATAATCCAAACAACAGTGACTCTTAGATGAATGAAATGAGAATTAAGTAACATTTAACTATTTCTGCTTTCTTTTTGTTTTTTATTTGTGAAATGATGTGTCAGGAATTGCATTATGGAATGGTGCAATGAGAAGCCAGAGTGTCCTCTTTGCCGCACCCTAATAACACATTCAAGCCTGGTGTGTTTATATCACTCTGATTTCTAGCAGGCAACAAGTTGCAAGCTTCGGCAGGTATTTATTAGTGTCCCCATTAAACTTGTATATATGTAAGTATAGACGCACACACAAACATATGCATTAAACTTGTTAAAAATGTGTCCTAAATAAATATTAGCTTGATGGGTATGTTTTTTTTTTCTCATCTTTCTAATTGATTGATTATGTGAGGTCTTGGATTATGCAACGTGGTAGGTGGGCTAGGACCAATGTATGTACCTAGAGGTATCCAGCATGGCCATTTTTTTTTGGCCCAAACTGGGTCACCATTTCAGGTTGGGTCAGCACAGTATGCACATGAGCACGAGCCCATGTCTAGGAAGTGGCTAGTACCATTTTGCTAGCGAGCTCAAGCTCATGCCTGTGTTTGGACCCAGAGCTGTGGTGGTAGTGACTTTGGCTGGCAATGCATTGTTCACTCCTGGACCCTATCCTCAAATAATACAATTATAAATTTATTTAATTAAGTATTTAATCACATGAAAATGAAAAAAAATTATAAAAAATTATAAATTTGAACCAAATGCTATTTAATATAATAAAAATCTTTAAAACCATGTTTTCATTGTATATTAAATATAAAACAAAACATGTTTAATAAAATAATTTTGTATTTCCAAAATTCATTTTTCTCCTACTTAAATTTTATAATTATTATTTATTTGGATGTTTAATTTTTTTTATTATATATATATATATATATAAGTGTGTGTGCGTTTGTGTGTGTATGATTAAGATTGTGGTATTCCATGTGTTGGGCACTCATTTAAGTGAAGAAAAAATAGATATAAAATAAATAAAAATAAATTTTATATTGGATAATTGGTATGAAAATTTAAATTATAATTTTTTTTCTTCATCTGATAAAAATGAGCGAGTTGGGAAGGCTGCTTTTATAGGAAAACAATTGGATATGGCTTACTCTTTTTTGTGTGAGATTAGGACACATGCAGAAGAGGTGTAACTTTGCATCATGAGTTATGAGGGTCATTTTGGCATTTTAAGATTGTATAACATATTATTGCATCTGCTCAGATTGAATATTTTACGTGCATACCTACTAATCTTATTATTCTTATTTGAGTATTTTATTTTTTTTTTCTTGTGGGCTATCTGCTCTAATGGATATATATTTTTTATCCTAACATTTCTCTCAAACTCGACTTATGCAGTCCCTTAGTTCATATGTGAGTGTTTGGGCCCTATGGTCGGAGCAAGTAAGATTCACTGTCGCAACAACATGGTGGAGCTAACTGACACCCCTAAAGAACATATCTGGCATCCTTGGGGTTCAAATTCGTGACCCTAGTGTTTGGCCCCCATCCCAATAGTTCTAATGGATGTATTTCTATTTAAGATACTTTTATTATTCTCTCTTGTGTTTGACTCACTCTAAACTCTTGAGTCATGGATGCAAGAGCCAATTACATGGTTTAGAGCATTTAATATTATGGCTAATTACATTGTTTTGTGGCCAAAAGTATGATAATATGTTAATGTTAGGGGTTTTCTTTTGACATTAGTCTTTTTTGTTCCTAAGTTTTGCCAAAATTAATTTTCATTCAATTATTTTAGTAAAAACCAATAATATAATGTTATTTCTTTTCTCTTTGATCTGCGTGCAAGTTCGACAGACTCTCTAAATGATTTTTTTTTTGAGTATTTAGCAAGATAAATTAGATTTGTTTTTCTTCATTGTTAGAAGTCTATATGGTGATTAGAGGGTGGATTTATCACTAAATAAATTGAGGATTATGAAATTAAGTTTGGATGAAATAATTTCTATTAATATTGAGATGTATTAGTTATGAAAGTTTGTTAGAATTTTTTTAAGACACATCTTGAGAGTGTTAGCGAGATCTCATTATTTGTGACTCATTTAGATATTAATGACATTGTAAGTATATCATATATGATAATTTTAGATGCTTTGTTATGTTTTTTGATTAGTATACAATTGTTTTATTATTTTTAAAGAATGAGCATAGTTTTTACTCTTTTTTAAAAAAATTTTATTAAATGATAAAAATATAGTTTGATATAATATTAAAATATCAGAAAATAAAAATATTTTATAATATATTTCATATTAATATTCTAGTTTTTTTTTTGAAGAGCATGTGATGATTTATTAGATATTTTGTATTGATATTTCTACGTAGAATATGTTGTTAAAATGAAGAATAATTATTTACTTGAAATAAATATGATATTTCTATTACATATATTTGTTATTAAATATTTTTGATAAGTAATATAAACCATAATATTTTGATCAATTAGATATTATTATTTGTTCTTTTAGGTTATATCATATGATTAAAATATCTGTTTTGATGAATATATCAATACGATTTTATGGATATATTGGATATATCAAAGATATACTAGTATATTTATTACACGAGTACTATTCAAAAATAAAATATTAGTTTTAATGAATATATCAGTACTTAAAAAGATAACATCAATTATGTATTTCTTGCATACTCTAATACTTAGAAGATGTATGAGTGTTATCCATTAGTTTATATTTGATTTTCTTTGATGATATATTATTTTTCAAGGTTTTGATTCAAGAAGATTCACCTTTAGATATTGTAATTATTGTCGTTTTCTTATTATATTACTATTTAAATAATACTTTGTTTTACCATAGTTTTAATATTCTTGATGGGAATACTTAATCTGGGAACTATCCTAATCACACTTGCCTATTATTTATTATTTTATCTTAAGTGTTATTATTTTATCTTAATTTATGTTTGTTAAATTTAATATGATATCAAAATGATGTTTGAAATCATAGAGAGAGAGAGTATATATATAGTACCATCATAATACACAAGCTTAATATGATATCAAAATGAAGTTTGAAATTGAAATCCACTGAAATATCACTAATCAGGTTGATAGTTTATATTATATTATTCTCACTTAGACTTATATGACCTAATAATTTATGAGTCTTCATCAATATAGACTTATATTGAGTCGGTAGCTAGTAGATTTAATCATATGATACTTAAATTATACTAAGAGAGAGAGATATACACACAGTCCTCTAAAATCAGAGATGGGGATACCAATTAGCTAAATGATTTTGTAGTTAATGCATATGATATTAATATTTCTATTGTTTTGTAGGGGACAATAGATTTGTGCTCAATTTCATGAATTTTGTCATATTGTTGAATTATTTTTTTAGTTTTATTATTATTATTTTTTAATAATATTAGATTTATAAAGTTTTTTTCTGATATATTATCTTGTTTAGGATAATGCCAAACTATGATTAAAGAGATGTATGCTCTCTATTCTAGTGATACATTAATATCATGATATCCAAGGTCTATTGTTATTTGTAGTAATGTTAACTAAAAATATGTTATGATGGGAATGTAGATCAGCTTATTGGGAAACTTGTATTGAGGAGATATATCCAAATACTTGATGTGAACTATCAGAGTAATTATTTTTTAGTGATAAGTATGATTTTATTATGTATTCTTATTTCGCTTGTAATGTCTTACGATTAAATGATATATCAGTTAAATCTAATGAATATATTTTTTATAATAATCTTAAGAAATATATATATATATATGTATTGTAGTAGTCACTTACATTTTAAGCAGTATAGTTAGATTTGATTTGTAGATAGAGGTGTCAAACGGGCCGGCCCGACCCGTTTTTTAGAGCACGATAGTGCTTCCGTGCCGGGCCTGGCACGGACGGTTATGTACCGTGCCCGGCCCGACCCGGTTTAAAAAAGTCGAGCCCGGCACGGCCCGAAGGCACGGCAGGCCGTGTCGTGCCGTGCCGGGCATGAGCGGTAGAAATTTTTTTTTAAAAATTTTTTAATATATTTAAAATTTTAGATATTGTATAGTATTATATATTTATATTTTTAAAAATGTTAAAATTAAAAATTAATTAAAAAAACAAAGTTTAATTTTTTTTTGTAATATCAAATTAGTTTAAATTTTATTATAATTATTAATTATATAATAAAGTTTATAATTTTTAAAAGAAAAATTAAAACAAAAAAAAAATAAATCAATATATTATGTTAGTAAAAATAAAAATTAAAAAAAATATAAATAACACAAATAAAAAATTACCAATCATCCATTTGAAACCGAAGGTTCGAACAAAACAAATTACAGTTTCAACACAACGTACAAACAAAGCGTACAATCAATAAAAAATACATCGAAAATAAAAAATAGTAGATCATCATCAATCGTCAATCGGCATATCATGAGAATCATCAGCCGCAACATCAAGATCAGTATTATATGGATCATCATCATCGGCAATCAACTCCTCCGCCATCTAGTAGATGTGGATGTGACTGCAGTGCCTGTCCCAGTCCCAGCTCCAGCATGATCATAGATGCTAAACCTCGAATCCTCCCAATCCTTCAAACAAGCTAAGGCCTCAATCATATTTGGACGTAATCTCGATCTTCTATCCGAAATCACGTTCACTGCAACAGAAAAAGCAGACTCCGATGCTACACTCGACGCCGGATGAGTCAGTAGATCCCGTGCCATCCTAGATAGCATGGGAAAGGTGAACTTTTATGATTTCCACTACTGTAATAAATCAAGATTCTTAGTATCAGAATGTGATAGGATTGAGCAGTAATCGGTATCGAAGTACTGAGACAGCTCGCTCCTATGTGATAGGATTGAGCAGTAATCGGTATCGAAGTACTGAGACAGCTCGCTCCTATGTGATGGTCCACCTCTACGTTTCTCCCTCGCTAGCTGAATAGAAAAATCGTAATCTCCAAATAAGGTATCAATGTCCGTAATCACAGTCTCACCACCACCACCACTATACCTAGTATCGTAGTATGTGAACAAGTCAGTCAACTTCTCGTGAATGAATCCTTCAGGTGGGTCTTTCAGGTTCATGCACGAGAAAATGTAAGAGTGTTTTCTATCCCTTCCACCTTAACCCTAGGGTCCATGCATGCAGCGAGGCAATAAAAAGATGGAATGGTGCATCAATATTTCAAGTACTTGGTCTCCATCTCTGCAACCATATGGCTAAGCGTCGGGTCAGCTCGATACTTCCTAAACATGCTACTAATGTTACATATGCAACGGAGTACAATGCAAGTGGTGGGCGTATAAACCGACGAACACATGTTCGTCGTGTCATAAAATATCTTCAGGAATTTCATAAATGAAATTCCTGAAGCCCAGTCAGTGTCGTTAATAATAAGTTCGTCACTCTTACTATTGACGTAATCGGATATCACGTGTTCGTATCCAACACATGATTCTAACATCAGGTACGTGTAATTCCAACGATGTCTCACATCCGATTGGAATTTCTTCTTTTTAAGATTCGCAGACAAACAGAGACTACCAAACTCTTGTTGTCTGCGAGGAGTGCGAATATATTTTAGTGCATTACGTATATTATCCAATGCGGGGGAACACACCTTCATACCCGCTTGAACAATCAGGTTAATCACGTGACACATGCATCTAACATGAAAGATCTCTCCTAATGGTGCGTCTCTAATATTCCTAACAAACATATTGATTGCTACTCCATTATTAGATACGTTATCGAATGTGACACTAAAAATTTTATTTTGAATTTTATATTTCATAAAGATTTTCATCATACACTCAAAAATGGCCGGGCCATCATGAGGATGAAGAATCTCAGAGAATCCTAAAATTTTTTATTGATTATCCTGTTAGAATCTACATAGTAGCTCGTGAGACATGCATAAGAAGATTCATCGTGACTTGTCCATATATCGGACGTCACGAACACCACTCCACTATATGTCATAAATTCCTTAATTATTTTTTGTTTTTCTAACTTATATATCTTTAGTATGTCATTCCTAGATGTGGACCTAGGAATCCTATGATAGGCATGCTGAAAATATGTCTGCATGATACGCACCACCCTTGGAACTTCTGAAAATCTAATCGGAAGACCCATCAATGTGATAAGCCTGTCCATGCCATCCCTACCCAACTCACTGGAGTATATGAAGGGAGTAAACTTTGAGACTGAACTCGATCCAGTCTCAAAAAATACAGTGCCAAGTTGGGTTTGCCTAGGATCTAATGGTCCATATTTTTTTGTGCATAATTCGGCATGCCTTTTTAGGTGTCCAGTCCCAAACAAACTCTTACATGTTAAAAGTCACATACAATATTTGCACTGTGTCATTTCTTGTCCCTCACCCCTAACATTTTTTTGTGTTATTATTTTAGAATGAGTCCAAACTACAGAAGTCCTAGTTTTTTATTTTTTAGAAGTTTGGGTTAAGACGATTGGAGAAACCAAAGTTTCAGCAGTCTCAGACCTCTGTGTAATATTTTTATTTTCTAAATTTAAATATGTGTCAGGTGTATTTGTCATTTTTTATGATTTTTATTTTTCCTAATTTTGATCTAGAGAGAGAAACTATAGAGAGAGAAAGTAAAAAAAACCATAAAATAAATTACCCAGTAAAAGCAGTGAGGTCGGTCACGTGCACGGTGCATCGTAGTCAAGCTCTAATGTTCAAAATTCAAGTCGAGATTCACGAAAATTCAAGCCGAATGCCAAAATCCCGAGGCCTGAGAGAGAAGCAAGGTTTTTGAGAGAGAAAGAGAAAGATTTGAGAGAATTTATATTTTTGAAAAACATAAATGTTAAAGAGATGGGGGTAGAATTTATAGATTAAAGATATTAATTTTTTATAAAAAAAGATATGTTTTTTATATTTTTTTGAATTTTTATTAATTATTTTGGGGGGCAGAATCATGAGGACCGTTGGATTTTGCCCCCTAGCCGTTGTAGGCGAATCCAACGGCTGAAAATATATATTATTAGTATTTTTTATTTTTTTTTCCCGTTGGGGACTTGGGTGAATAGGATAGGGGAGCTATTCTGGGTCGGTTCGGGGCAAAGGGCCTCGTGGAAGTGGGACCGAGGGTCGGGTCCAATCAGACCTGACCCGTGGTCTTTTTTGCGGGAGGGGCCGGGTGCCGCGTGGGTCTTTGGCGGGGCAACCTGTGCCATGTAGGCAGCAGGCTCGCTCGACCGCTCGAGTGAAACCAGCACGGGACGAACCCATGCCGATGTGCCGTGCCACGGGCCGAACCGTGCCGGGTCAGACATGGCACGGCACGGCTCGTGCCTAACCAGGGCATGTCATAGGCCCGGGCATGGTTTTTTAACGTGCCGGGCCGGCCCAGGCACGGCCGAACCGTGCCGTGCCTAGTGCCGGGCTGACCCGGTTAACACATCTATTTGTAGATTATTGAATACATTGTATGTTCTAAAGTTATATTAGGTGTTTGGTTTGTGAGATTATATGCGACAATATAGATTGGTCTAAAGTTTAGTGGGCAAGAAGATTTTAATAATCATCATTGTGAATTATATGCGACAATATATTGGTAGACTCAAATATTTTTTTTTGATATAGAGATGACTTGTTATATGAGATATCATCTTACCACAATTAAGATATGCAATTGCTATTTTTATAGAGGTTTCTATTTTGCATTGTGCTTTAGTAGATATTTATATCGATCTAGATATTAATTTTTTATGTTATTATCTCTCTAGTTACTAAGCTATTTATACAAAAATTATATGAAAAAAAATTAATTATTTAATAATGATTAAACTAAATATAACACATATAATTAGTGATGATTGTTATTTTTGTGATCATGAATATTTGCTTGACATATTCATCTTGATGTATCTCTTCCTATATATTAAGTTATGAGAAAAAATCTTCAAGATTTGAGATTTTTTTTAGGGATTATGAATATTTACAATTAGTCGAGTATTTAAATTTGAGTTGAAAACTAGTATGTATTGCAAGTTGATCTATGATAAAATTATGTACTATTCATAAACGTGATATTGCTTTCTAGAAAAGTAAAATGTGACTTTGTATCTTAGAAAAATAAGAGACGTATAATTATTTTGAGATTTAATATAAATACAAAGATTAGAGTAATGATGATTGTTATTTGTAAGATATATTAGATGCGATATGCTCGAGGTGACCAGATGTATATTATTTTCTATTATTATTATTTACTATAATAATTAGGCAATCGATTTGATATTTCAAGAGCGAATAAAATATATAGCGATCAATTATTTATTTTTTAAGATAAATATTTATGATGTAATTATTATTATAATTAATATTATCAAAATTATACGATTCACGATTCGATTCATGATTCAAGAGGTAAATGATCTGACTCTTTAAAAGAATCGAATAATATGTATGAATCGAAGATTGAATCGTTGAATCATCATTCGATTCACATGTATTGATTTAATACCGATTCTCAAGGGACCAAGATCTTCAAAAAATCAAAAAAAAATAAAAATATTAAAAAAAATTATCAAATATAAGAAATAAGAATTAATTAACGTGAAAAAAAATCATAAAAAATTTGATCCACGATTTGATTCTCTATTCGAATATCAATTGAATAACTTAGATTATAATATATATGAGAACTAGTCATTACCTCACATAGTGAAAATAAACTTAGTGATGCGTGATAGTGACGAGCAGTGTTAGATAAACTAAGTGTAATCACTTTCAACTATATATGATATCTGGTTTTCAAACCTCCAGGTATGTTAGTAGTGTTATGTGAGTGAGTGTATATATTGAAAGATGAACCCAAACCAAAGATTTTTTTTTTTTAATTGCATACCTTTATATCATAACTAAAATTAGTTTTTAGTATGCAACATTTTATTTGAGCCTGGCATCATGCGTTATATACCAGTTGGTTACCACTTAATCTGAGGCTAGATTTGTTCGCATGTATTGATATCCCAGTTGATTTGTTTCATATATAAGAGAATTGTATGAAAGTTTGGTTATCTCATAATGCTTAGGTATATGAAGTGAGCTAATAGTCTTATTTTTTTTAGAGACCACACCCATATATGAGCGAAGACTTAGATTTTAGCTGGGCACTTATGATTATATTAAAAAAAAAAAAAGAAAATCTGCTATTAGGTTAAAATTTTTCTCAAAGATGGTCCTTACTCTATTTATTCACATAAACTTATTCACAGAAGTGAGCTATATAACATAATTCTGTGGATAAATTATGTAATAAAATTGTTTATATCAAACATATTATTGTTAATTCAATATTTCATGAGTGAATAAAATATGTGAATAAATTATGTGTATGCGCCTGTTTGTGAGAGTGGTAGGTTGTGATTTGTTTTTATTTATTTTGTTTTTTCTTCACATGGATGTGGGCACTTAATATATGTGATTTTAGCTCTCTTTTTTTTTTCTAAGTATTACTCAATAATAATATAAAAAAGTAGAATTTGATGTTTTAATTTTAATAATATATATAACGTCATTATTTTTTTCTTAATAAATTAAATGAAGAATTGATTATATTTGAATATAGGCTGTCACTTATTTTCATGTTATAAATAATTTATTTAATTATTTGTATATGTTATTTAATGTTATATAATTACTAATATAGTAATCATATATTCTGGTTCTTATGATCAATCATATACAAATATTATAATTTATAAATTAATGTTGAATCCAACTTTTATTATTAAATTAATAATATTACTAGCACTTTTATAGTTATTATTATTTGGCATTATGTTTGGTAATATTACACACAGCGCACACACACACACACACACACACACGTGTGTGTGTGTGTGTGTGATTCTATTTGTTGGTGTCTTTTATTCACTGGTATCCTAATAAAGATTCGTATAACAAAATGCAATATTTTTTTAAATAATTTATAAATAAATTGTGGACATAACATACTCCAATTTTCATTGCAATTTTAAACTAGATAATTACAAATTATATGGCAATAATTTGAACGAATAAAATTTCTTTATTGAGCATGATGAAATAGAATTATTTTTATGTTATATTTTGATTGTTATTATAGCTTGTTGATTTTTGTTATTTTGAAATTAAAATATTTAAAATTCGAGTGAATTTGTATAAATTCAGTTGCTAAATAGAATGAGGTGGAAATAAATTGACTTGTGTGTAAAGATAACTATAACCTAATTTTAATGTACCCATATAAATTAGATGAAAAAGATGTGTTGTAAATAACTAATAAATAAAACTATTATAGTTAAAAAGTCTAGTGATTTTTTTTGTAGAAAACATTTTTTTTAATTACTTTATGTGCAAATAATGTTCTAAAATTGAGCATCAAGCTTGCTTATATATAAAAAAGTGGTTTATTTCTTTAGTTAATCTAGCAAAATGTAATTTAAACATAGCAGTACTATTTGTCTTCTATTTATCCTTTGTAAAATGCGATTAATTTTGGTTGATTAAATTATGTATGAAATAATATAATATTTTAATTGATTATAAATATGTTTAGAATTTTAATTGATTATATTTGATTATATAAGTTTGGTATAAGTGCTACGATGATTTTATCACATGAAAAATTTAATAAAAAAATAAATACTAATTTTGATATTTTATCTGCAAAATATAATTTATTTGATAAATGAAAAAGCTTATTTGTATAATGTAACACTTTGAATAAATTTTTTCATAAGATCAAAAAAGCACTTGGATAAATATTTTCATGCATATTTATTTATAAAATAAATAAAATATTTATGATGTAAATTATAATTAAATAATCCTAATATAGCTGAATGACGTTTTGGATAAATGAATAACATCTAAGCACAACGATTCAATCTATCAGCACAGCCTAATCATTTAATATTAATTGCAAACACATCGAATGTAAAATATATTTCATAGAATATTAGATAGTAAGAAAAAATTGTGCATCTATTTTTTGAAATTAAATACAGATCATGCTAATCATTAATAAAGCTATTTTAATTATTAGAAGTAATTGTCGTAAAAATAAGCCCATATTAATACTTTAAACTCATACATGCATATATGTATATATACACACATCTTTGTATAACAACACACATACACACACACACACACACATGTATGTATATGTATAATAATACATATACGTATATATCTAAAGTACATACACAAGTATATAGATATATATGCATATATGTATATGCACACACATTGTGCATTGCCTGGGCCGACCACGGCACAATCGTGCCGTGCTAAGGCCAACCAGGCCCCGTGCAGTGCCTATCCTGGCACGGTACCGTGGCCCGTTAGGACGGTACCGTGCCGAAATCAATTTTTTTTAAATTAGGGTTACTGGGCTGCAGAAACCCTAATATTTTTTTTAAATTAGGGTTTCAGGTGCGCAGAAACCCTAAATTTTTTTTAATTTAGGGTTCGGCCTGACCGGCCGAACCAGCAAAATCATGCCGCGGGCCCGTGCCGGGCTGAACCCCCACAAAACTGTGCCGTGCCTAGCCCATCATGAAAGCACGGTCGGGTCTGAAAAAAACACGCCGGGCAGGCCCGACATGTCCCATTTAACACCTCTTTTTGTGTGTGTGTGTGTGTGTATTAATATATATGCTTTTAAATACCTATATTCATACTTTGTTGACATGAACAAAATCACTTTGAATTCTATTTCATTCATCAGTCATGATTCATGATTTCAAAATATTAATGTCGTGTGTGTTTTCATTCATCATTCATGGATCATGATTTCATGATATTAATGCCATTTGTGTGCATGTCTGTACGTGTGGGTGTGTGTATGCTTTTGTGTGTGCGTGTGCGTGTGATTGTGTGTGCGTTTTCATTCATCATATTAAGTGTACCAGGCAGCGACTGGCCATGCTCGTACGGTACTAGGCCGATATGAGTTGTGCCACATGCATGTCCATACATGTGGGTATTGCCTAGTTTGACAGCACGGTCAGTTTTTTTTTAAAAAAAATTGCCATGTAAGCTGAATTTTTAGTTATATTGGCCGTTTGCAATTGGACGGCCACACCTCTTTACCCACAGCCTGCATGGCCTGTCGGCGTCCCTACCACACCTCTTTACCCGCAGCCTGCATGGCCTGTCGGCGTCCCTACAACACCGCTTTACCCGCAGCCTGCATGGCCTGTCAGTGTCCCTATTAGCCATTTTATTTTACAATGCAGTCAGATTGATTCAAACAGTTAATGTGACCAAAACCTGATAGTTGTGATTTTGACTATTTTTTAATTAAAATAAATAACAAAAATAAAAAAAATATTTTTAAAATATTCATAAATAAAAAAAATTAAATATTCATTCTCTAGTTTCAAGTCTCAGTTTTAACTCTTCTTCCTAGTCTCTCTGTTTTAATAAAAATAAATATTATTTTTTTAATTTTTATTTATGATTTATACTTGTGTACAATAGAATGGGATAGATAGTTAATTAAATTCTAACCTCAAGATAATAAAGTTATAATGTGCATGTGCAAATTTTTATAATTGTATTATCTCAAAGTTAGACTCTATTACAAAGTGTTAGTTACAAAGTAATAATGTGGTACGATATTATATATTTTTTTTCTAGTGTTAGTTTATTGAGTTTATTTGCTTTTAATTTTTAATTCTATTATTTATTTAATAATATAAAAATTAAAAAATAACACAATAAATTTAATAATAAATAGTATAATATTAACTTAAATATAAATAATAATAATAATAATAACAATATCTAAATGTCTAAGATATAAATTATGTTTTCTCCAACGATCTTGACCCAAATCTATAGGCTACTTGAAAAAAAAATTAGTCAAATATCAATATCATGGAATCACTTTAAAATAATAAAAATAAAAAATTCTAGAAATATCATTAAAGAATCAACACTAAATACACACACACACACACACACACACACACATATATATATATACATATTATTAAAAAATATATACATGTAAAATTGTGTGAGACAATGCACATAAAGAGGCATGCTGAGGACTAATCAATGCACCAAAAAATTATAATATATTAAATTCGACATCCAATTTAGTGATGAAGTATTTTAAGCTGGATCTAATTCAGTTTTGTTGAATTATTTCATATATTACCGTAATGTTGAGAGAAAATATATGGCTAAATTGATTATGATCATGAATCTATTGATTATATTTTTGGAGAATATATTAAAACGTGTTCATATGTATACCATAACATAATATTTGATTACGTAAATAATAAGAGTGACAAATTTATTATTGATAATTCAAACTGTGGTACATAAATTTTATTTATAAAATTTTTAAAAAGTTTCTATGACATAATGAACATGTGTTCGTCAGTGGAGACTCTCACTGCATGCATTTCACTTAGATGCATATATAATATTAATAACATATTTAACAAGTATATACAAATTATCATATATTTAGTATCATGACTGTTGAGATAAAAATTAAGTATTTAAATTACTAATCTTTCATTCCAACTTTGTATTATTTGATTGCCAGTATGAATCATAAAATTAAAATGAAAATGATAGAAATTATTTTGATATACATAAACAAATGAATGAACTTGATACACCAACCTCAAGAATTAATTAATGAAAAATTAACTGACTTATTTTTATATTACAATACTATATATGATAGTTATAGTTATGCTCCGAATTTGAAGATAAATACTATATACAAAGATAATGACTTCTCTATTCAGTTAGCTAGGGAAAAATAATAGTGCAGTCCTTTGAATAAAAACAAGTTTCGATATTTAGATATCGATTACTATTTTATTCTATCAGATAATAATAAAAATTTTAACGTTTAGCTATGGTGAATATCATATGAATCCACCTATTCTGCATTATTTAAGAGGACATGTAATCTATCAAATCATTCAATGTCTCACTTAGTATCAGAATTTTATATTTCAATGACGACCGATATAATTTTAAATTGAAAATCAAGATTATGACCAGATATTATAGACAATTGCATGCATTAATAACTAGAAAAACTTGTGATTAGACATTCAGAATAAGTCACAAGAAATGATGGTTGATAATAATTCATAAGACGTGGAGATCAAAGATATTGAGTGCACAAGCAAAAATTCAAAAAAAAAAGTCAGTTTATGATGACCTGAACACGGCCAAACCAACAAGGCCTGACATGATTCAGCACTCAAATGGCCAAGCCACCACATCACATCCCATTTGACATCTCTAGACCATGCCTGACATGGCATGGTCTGTTTGACACCTATAAATGTTATTCATACATTCATGGATGTGTGTGTGCGCGTGTGTGTGTGTGTGCACGTTCATGCATGTGTACGAACATGTATTATCAATAGTTCTTGCCCAATATTACATGCATGTGCGCACCCATTATATTGTCTTTGGCTTATTCTTTTTCTTTAGACAATATTACATTGCCAATCAATAGTATAATAGTATAATAGTTGTAACACCCACCAATGGGATTACGAGTTTAATCCATAGAAACATATAATAAGTACCCTAGGGTGTTATTTGCTAAATTATGTTGTTGAGCATCCTTTTTAACGAGACTCTAGCGCTTGTGTATACGTTTGGTTAGCGCTATCACACAAGTATGGTAACACGACCCACCCTATGGCCCACTTCATGTAGGGGCATGATTCGGCACATGATAAACCTATTAGCCACATGTGACCCAAATTCATATCAATCATAGACTCGTGTCATAGAATTAACTTGTGCTTGAGCCATGTAGGTGGGTCAAATTGTATTTGATTCGATTGGTCATGATCCAGACAAAGGTCACGTGGAAGGTGCCAAGGCATGAGTTGTGAGCGGGTCATGTTTTTTATCTAGATGGCTAGACCTTGTCTAACCTATGACCTGACATGACCTAGCATGACCCATGTTGCCTAGCAAAACAATGTGGCATGTTGGCACGACCCAAATTTCAACTTTGTTGTTCCTAAACCAACAAGATGGCCCATGCCACTCATTTGTATTAAATCAAAAGCATAAAGTAACCCACACGACTCATGTAGTCCAACTGGTGGGGATGTTCAAGTTGTGCTTCCTTAGATGCATGAGTTTGATCCTCATGGGCTACACCTCTAACTGTAGGCCCACTTGAGGTGACAATCTGGATCGAGAAAATACCAGGTTCAAAAAAATCAAAATAAAATATATAGAAAAAAAATTACTAGGAAAACCTATAAAAGAGATCTTCATCTTTGTATGCAACTCATCCCAATAAAGTGACTTATCTAATTTCTCTCTCAATCACACACACACACACACTCTCTCTCTCTCTCTCTAATTCACTCTCTCATTCACTCTCTCGCACACACACTCTTATTCTAAAACACAAGTTATTAATATCTAATGCATTTAGTATTAAATTATTATATATTATCAAAATCTAGAATACAATTATTTAATTTTCATTATATGAAATTGTGACAAATTTTCAATAAAGAATAATGAAGTTAATTTTAATTAAAATATTAAATTTTCAAATATTTTACCAAAATATGTAAGCCTTCTATCAATTACTTTCTTTTCCGCTCCATCCTCCCTCCCTAGTCTCCAAACCCAACCCCCCATGCTATCCTTTGGATCATTAATCCTCTTTTACAAATCGGACTACCATACTGTAGTTTTTATGAATTAATCTTTTATTAAATATTCACATAAAAATAATACAAAATTTAAACATACCTCCATCAGTGTCCGCTCCCTAGTCGCAACTACCCACCAAAAGGAGCTTACTTTGCCACACACCACACCATTGTTCTTCTTGGCCAACCTTTTCCTTTCTTATGAGATGCTGTGAAAAGAGGTTACGAAAATGGAAAACAAAAAAACAAAAACAAAAAGCAAAAAATCAATCAAAATTGCAAAATCTGATCTCTAAATTAGTGCTGCAAGGCACACCCATCCTGTTTAGGCAGAAAAAAATATATAAATTAAATAGAGAAAAATATAAAAGGAGCACAAAACATCCAGCCAGAAATATAATATTAACAATCTGCACAGTAGTGGCGGAGGGAGAGTCATCCTGCACAAAATTTACCTCAAAAAAAAAAAAAAACCTCTCTGTGAACTGCAATGCTATGCTAGTAGTACCATGGATGAAGTTTTCTCTTTCTCCTTTCTCCCTCTCTATCGCTACTACTCTTGCTACTTCTATTTCTTCTTCTTCTTCTTTTATCTTTTGGTGATGTCAAGCAACCATCATGAGCCCTGTGGTGCTGTTCTTCATGGGCATGCTGCCTGTCAGCACGATCAGGTCTCTGTTCCCCTGATTCATGAGGTGCTCCATGCTGCCTGCAATCATAAAAATGGCTGTTGGTCATCTCTCAGAGGAGAGACAACAGGCTACGCCACAAGAACAGACAAGGCAGTACCTCAAATCTGCTGCATTTGCAGGTGCTGGATAGCCAGCAGTTCTCATTTCGCTGCCTGCTCTTGCCAATCCGTAAGGAACCATTCCACCAAAGGAAGATATGTGCATGGGGACTGTGAAATCCATGAGTTGAGAACAAGGAAGTACTGTGCTCCAGTACGGCAGCAAGTGGGCTGGATAGTTCATTCTGAACATGGGATTTCCTGAGATCAGGAGGAAGAGTTTTTTAGGCATATGAAGAAGTTGAGCATAGAAAATCAGTAGCAGTCTGAATTGGGCGTTATTTGCTTCACCTATTTGGAAAGGAGGGTGTGGGAGTGAAAATTGTGGGCACTGCCTTGCATAATGAGATGGTGATCCACAAGCATAACACAAATAATTTGCCTGGTTAGAACCAAAAAAAAAAATATTGTAAATCAAAATAAATCCTACAAAAGAAAAGAAGATTAGAATCAAAATGTCATCTTGGCTTGAAAATATATAATACCTTTCTTTTTTGGTGTCTTCCTTCCTCTCTATAACCCAATGCCACACCTAAAAATATAATCAACATTGCTCAAAATGGCTTCATTGATTTATTTTTTTATCAGACATTGTTGGGTTTACATATTCTTTATATTAAAATTTTATGTTGACTACTAATATGTGATATCATACTACGTCAATATGTGACATACGAACTTATTATTAATAATTTAAACTGAAATATGAGAATTTTTTTTATAAAATTCTTAAAAATTTTTTATGACACGATAAATATGTGTTCGTCAATGTATACTAACACCACTTATATTGAGCATATGCGATATTAGTAACATATTTAATAAGTATAAAAGCTAGCTAACATTTAGTATCATAAATATTTAGATGAATATCAAATATTTTAAATTCTAATCTTTCATTTCAACTTTGTATTATTTGACTGTTTGTATGGATCATAAGATTAAAATCGAAGAAATAAAAAATATTTTGACATACATATTCATATACATGAACCATAAATATCAACCTAAACATTTAATTCATAAAAAAAACAACTAACTTATTTACATATTACAACATTAAGAATAATAGTTATAATCAGACTCCTAATATGGATATGTATACTGTATTCAAAAATGATGACTCATCTATCAAGTTAATTAGAGATAAGTGACGAGATGATCCATCAAATTAAAACAAATTATCTCGAAATTTTGATAACGATTATTGCTCTATTCCATCATATGATAATAATAAGAATTTAAATATTTTATTTTTATATAAATCATACAAAATCAATTATTCCTTTGCTATCTAAAACTGACATATAATCTACTGATCCCTACGAGACAGTGTATATTTTATAATAAATTATCTCGATACTTGGTGCGCCTTGTGCTTTTTAAAACTATGCTATGTATTACAATTTAGTGAAAACAATAATAAAGAGATGGAGATGTAGAAATCGAAATGTCTACAAGAAAGTATATTTTATATTGTATATGGTTATTGATTTGATGAGTAAAAAATAAATTGTAATTACCCTTTCATCCACATAGACAGTGTATTGTTCTTACTTATGCGAAAAAGAAAATTATTTGGATAAGAAAACTATGTGCAACATAATTATTAAAGGAGCATCTAAAACCTATGCACCACAATGCCCAAGCAAAAGCATTTCATCACCCACAAATCAATTATTCTCAATTTCCTCACGAATTATATTATTCTCAAAGTTCTCAACCCCTTATTCTTGAAAATTATAGACAATATGTTTGTAGTCTTAGAATTTAATAAATTTGATTGATGAAATTTTATTATTTTATTTTAAAATTTTAAATATTTGTGATGATGAAAAATACTAATTATATTTAATTTTTATGTTTGATATATTTTACTTTAACATATTTTATTAATAAATAAAAATTATAAATAATATTTAATACAAATATATAATTTATATATATATTAATAAAGTGCAACTCACAAAAAAAACTTATGTCTTAATTACATATTACATGAGACACATAAATACTAAAGAAAACATCGCATCATAGTTCATCTCAACATACAAATAAACGGTACAGACCATTTAAATTATGGACCCTTTATACATTTTGAACACCCTAAGTCCATGCCAAATACAAACCATACATAAAAAATGCATAAAATAAAAAAAAATATAAACACAAGTATTTTAAATGCATATATATATATATATATATATATATATATATATTTGAACTTTTCTATGAAAGAGTAGTAAATTATGATACATATGACTGCACCACCTCTATATATTTACACCATTTATCTTCCAATACATGTGACTGCACTACATCCAGTATTTTTTTACATGAAATGTTCACTATTGTGCAACTTTGCTGAATGATCACTTTATAAAATCCATACCACTTATTTGGTGTGCTAAGATATATTAGATTTCGAATTCTGTTAATGAAGAAAATCATCATTTGCTCAATATAATTCTTCCAAATACAAAGAAAATTTAAGAAAAATGACTAATTATATATAATACATAAGTTATATCCTATGTACTGAAATTCAATCTCAGTGTATTGAGATAAAATTTCAATACATAAGATATAATTTATACAATCAATATAGTTAATCATTTCTTAAATTCACTTTGGTAGGTATATTTTGGCACGGTTCTTCGCATGAAGTACATAGGATATAACTTATGTAATCAATATAACTTGAGCACATAAAAAATAGAGAGAAAAATTTAAAAAAAAATCCATAGAGAATGAGGATAAAGCAGCATCCCTTAACATTTCTATATAGCCAACTTGAAGTGGTGCATGCAGCAGATGCATTAATTTTACCTTTGAAATCATCGAATTTTCTTCTGAAACGAATGCTCTTGTCAGAGCAGTGTGCATCTTGTCTTATTTCGACCAACCTTGATTTCTGATCTGGTTCCTCAATAACTATGTTAGATCCGCTTTGCGTGGATGTCGAAGAACGATGCATGTCTGCTTCATTCTTGCAAACTGAGACAATACCAGGTACATGTTTTGCTTCGATTCCGGATTCCCCGTCTGTTTTTTTTTAAGCCAAAGGTGCCTCCCATCAAGAATTACACATAGATATCCAGAAAGGCAAAGGAAACAACATTAAATAGTTCGCCCACCAGGAGCATATCTGTCAAAAGGAATTTCTTCTGCATTGATTAAGATTTCTGACTCAAGAAAATGCTTCACAGTTTTCCTAAGAGAAATATTCGGGAGCAGGACACATTTTGTTGAAGAACACATAGGGCATCTTCCCTTCTTAGCGAGCTCTTGGTGAACACCTGCACGAGATTTTCAATTTCAAGGGCCACAATCTAAGGGAAATATATATTTTTTGAACAGCCATCATAACATCAAGCTTACACTTTTCACAGAAACTATGGTGACAACAAGAAATCATAACAGCCTCCTCGAAAAAGTTGTTGCAGAGGGAGCATCGCAAATCTTGGGGCAAATGAGAATTGCGCATGGCTTGAGGATTTGCAGTGACCAAACTATGTATTCCAGCAAGACCGATAAAAAAAATGTTAACTCTAAAAAAAAATGAAAGTCACTATAGTAATTAATCCATCTTACTTCTCTGGCCTTGGATATTCTTGAGCTTTCGGCTTTGGTTTTTCCATGGGCATATTCCCATCATCTGAATGATGAAAAGGCACGGGTTGAGGTATTACATGCAACCCAAATATGAATCACACAATCATAATTTTTAGGATGAGAAAATTTTTATAAAAAACACATGCAAGCCAAAGTCAAAGTAGAGAAACTGCCTTTTTCCCTACTAAAATAAAACATCCTCATTCTTCAAAAAGACGACCACATATCTTTGATATTTGATGTGTTTGAGCAAAAACAGTATTTGGATGACTTATCAAATGGGAAGTCCTTGTAGTAGATGTATGCATTGATGGTCATGCCTTGGTACGATAGCAAGTATCTTTATTCAAATACATTTAATGGTGTCAAGTAGGTCTGGCGGCCAAGGCACGTCACGACTGAGTGGTATTTGGCCCGACATAGCATGGTCCAGAATCATGCCTGGACCTAGATCATGCAGGCCCGAAACACGACTCATGTTGTGCTGGACCAAAGGCTATAATGCTTCGTGCTGAGTTAGGCACGACCCATGTACCTAACCCGTTGACATGGTCCATTGGTACAATGACCATGAACCATGACCGCATCCCAAGAATGGGTCAAGGTGAACCATGACCTTGGAATGGGTCCATACCAATTTTTTAAAAATGGGTATTTTTTAAGTAATGTACCCGCCACATGGACATGATGGCCTTTTAAAAATGTTATTTAAATCCGATCTGACATGATAAAAATGACCTAACGACAGGTATGAGTATGTTCAAAATCATGCCAGTAGTGCAGTGCCGAACCAAACTGACTGGCAATCGTGTCGTGCTGGGCATTGGGACGACTTCCATGTCGGGCAGTGCCTGGTACAATATAGTAACCCGATTTGGCCACCCAAAAATGAATCATACCAGCATGATACGACCCATTTGACACCTCTAAAAATATTAGGTATTGAGTTCGAAACTCATAAAACACAGCTTCTTCAACTTTCGAGGGTAAAACTATCAACATTTTAATCTCTCTTAGACTCCATGTTAAGTAGGAGCCTTGCCCAATAGGCACAACCTCCACCGCCACAATAGTTTCTTCATGAGTATTGTCTACACCAAGAAAATTTAAGTTTTGTACCTAACAATGACAAAAAATCACAATATTATTGGATTTGGATAGTGTACCCATTAAAATTATTTTTCATTTTATATTTGAATAGTAAAAACTTGATAGAAGAGTACTCATAGCATGCAAGGGTAATCTAATGTATCTCTGGTATTATGTATTCATTATTTATTAATGAACAAAATAAAAATATTCTTGACTCATTTTTAATTAACATGGTATCAATGTCATAACGTTGATAGTGGTGCAGTCATCATTGTTCTTGCACCCCTTGCCATCTCTATTATTGTCACTCACAATTTTGAATGATACAAGACACAACTAGATGCAAAACCTAATACCTAAGGCATGCCTTGCACACCCAAACATTTGTCTATGCATATTATTGAAACTAATGATAATTTTCTTTATTGTTTCTTTATTTTTCCTTTATATTATTTTTTAAACTATATATGAAATATGCTAAATTAACAAGGAAACACATTTTATTTCTATTTCTATTTATACATACGTATCACCTTCATTCATCATTAAATATAATGTGATTTACATATTTTTATTATCTAAAATATTTATATTCAACATAGTATCAAGTCACAAAACCAAAAGTGATCATTATCATGACATGTCATTTGATAATTATTGTATGCCAATGATCATTTCCAACATTAAAATTTTTGAATTTGTTGTATATAATAAAGATGACTTTATAGATGTGATTATATAAATACTAACATATTAGATTTCATAAAAATACTAAAATTAAAAATATTTGATAAAAATAATATCTGTTAAATATCATGACTAGATATAATAGTATCTTCGTCCAGGAGAAATAAATATTGAATTTGTGATTCAGACTTAATTGTGTGAGCTTAAGGGGTAAAATTTTCTCATAATCACTTTTGTTTAAAAAAAGTATGATTTTTATGATTTAAAATGTGTTTTTTAGATAATTTCAATTTTAAATATCAAAACTCAATTTCTTAGGTTCGACCATATTTATTGTCTAAATCACTTTAAAGGGGTCGAGAAAGTCAGGCAACCAAGGCACGGCATGAGGCACGATCCAACTCAGTCATGCCAAGCCCAACATGATATAGATTTGTGTTTGGATCATGGTTGAGCTGTCCCATTACACGGCTAGAGTCATGCTTGGTCAACACCCGGCATGCCTCGTGCCAGGGACAGCCCGCATGTCATATGCCAGGGACAGCCCGCATGCCATATGCCAGGGACAGCCAGCGTGACATATGCTAGGAACAGCCTGCATGCCTGGCATGTCAGCACAAAACATGGCACAGCTGATTTTAAAAAATTCAACCATGTAAAAAAAAGGTCTGCTTCATCAGCATGCCATTTTTTTGGCCACTCGAGCCCTCGACATTGACAGCGACAGGATAGCGGGCACTGGGCTGGGCTCCTGCACTGCCCACTCCTAACGAGCACTAATCTGGCCAGTGTCAGTGCCATGCAGTGCCGACCTAACCCGGCATGACTCAGATGCCCAATTAAGATTTCAAAAAGGAGATCCATCACGTAGTGATGGGCTGACCTACAATGTGGCCGCCACGGCATGGGCAACCATTTCTTGCCGTGTCCAGCACAACACGAAATGGGCCACCAAAATTCGAGTAGTGCCCAACAACTCTAAATCACTTTAATCCGATAGGTAAGTTTGATGATGTCGTCTAAGTGATGATGACATTTTCATGTCTCAGTTCATAAATAGTCGGATCACATCAAAATAACATAAAACATGTTGCATAATATGTAACACATGACTTCCTCATTTCCATCTACAAAACAAAAACTAAGAATGAGAAGTTGATTCCTTGACGCATTCATGTTAAAAAAATGATGATTTGATATAATTACTATGATTTATATCCTACGAATAACTAATCCATGTTCAAATTGATTGCTCTCTATCATGAAAAAAATTTATAATTCCTAGTTTGTTTACCTATGATAATTCACATGCAATCAAGAATAACCTCATGAATGAATGTGTTAAACGGGCCGGGCCGGCCCAGTCTAGCACGAGGCACGGCAATGACGCATGGCCATACTCGTGCCGGGTCTGCTCATGGCACGAGCCGTGCCGTGCCAGGCCAACCAGGCCTCGTGTTGGGCCAGGCATGACCCGGTATCATGGCCCGTGGGTACGATACCTCAACACAAGCTGAGAAACTACCCGAGCCCAAATGATCTAAATAATCCGTTGGGTCTAAGGGCCACAATCAAGACTAGCAGTTTTTTTTGAACTGGGTCTACGGGCCCTAAATCCCATTCTCTCTCTAATAATATGTTTTTCAAATATATAAAATTTCATTCTCTTTCAAATTTCTCCTAAAATTCTCTTACTCGAAATTTTGGTTCGGCTTTTCAGAACTCACAACTCGGGCTCGACTTTGGCTAGTGTTTGGATTGGACTTTGGATTTATGGTGCATGTGTTTTACACTGCTTTACGGGTATTTCTATTTTTTAATTAGTTAATTCTTAAATCTTAATTTATAAAAATAATTAGTATTTCACTTTCTCTCTCTACTCTTTTGTCTAAAATTATTAAAAAAATAATAAATACTAATAAAATTAATTAGAATTCAGAATATAAAAAACTTTCACAAATGTTCGAGACTGCTGAAACTTTGATTTTTCTGGTCGTTTCGACCCAAATATTTAAAAAATAAAAAACTAGGACTTCAGTAGTTCGTACTCACTTTGATATTATAAAACAAAAAAATATTAGGTATGAAAAAGAAAAAAACTACATAATACAAATATTGTAAGAAAATATTAACTTGTAAGAGTACGTGTAATCATGAGCACCTTAAGAGACATTAAAATATGCACTAAAAAATATGATACATTAGATCTTAAGGAAACTTAACTCAACAGTGAGTTTTTTGAGGCTAGATTCAGTTCAATTCTAAAGTTTACCCCCTTCAAATACCATAGCAAGTTGGGTAGAGAATGCATGACCAAACATATCACCACAATGAGTATTCCAATCAAATTTCGAAAGATCTAAGAGCAATGAGTATTATCCATACATATTTTCAGTCTGCTTATCGTAGGATTACCAGGTCCATATCTAGAAACATAGAGTGGTATTCATAACGTCTGATATCTGGACAAGTCACAATGATGCATCTTATGCATGTCTTATAGCCCATAATGTAAATTTTAAATGGATTCTAAATAAAAAAAATTTTAGAATTTTTTGAGATTCACCATTCTAAATTGTCATTTTTGAGTGCATGATGAAGATCTTTAGAGAATATAAAATTCAAAATAAAATTTTTATTATTACATCGATAATGTAACTAATAATAAAGTATTGATTAACATATTTGTTAGGAATATTAGATACGGACCATTAGTAGAGATTTTCTAACGTTAGATGTATGTGTCATGTGATTAACTTGATTGTACAAGCAGGGATGAATGTATATTACCCCGCTAGAGAAAACATACGTAACTCATTAAAATATATTTGCACAGCTCATAAATAATAAGAGTAGAGGTGCACAAGGCATGGCACGATTCGACCATGCCTGGACCGGCCCGGTACGGAAATTTCCCGTGCCCGGGCTCATGTCGTGCCCGATTACGGCACAATCATGCCAAGGCCAACTGGGCATCATGCCATGTCTGGCTCGGCACGGTACCGTGGCTCGTTGACACGGTACCGTGCCGAAATCAATTTTTTTAAAATTAGGATTACAAGGGTGCCAAACCCCTAATTTTTTTTAAAATTAATGTTTCGTGCGCTCTCAATTCCTATTTTTTTAAAATTAGGATTTTGGGCATGCCGAAATCCTAAATTTTTTTAATTAGGGTTTCGGGCATTCCGAAACCCTAATTTTTTTAAATTTAAGTTTGGCCCCAACCGGGCCGAACCCAGAGATCATGCCGCGGGCCCGTGCCGGGCTGAACCCCCACAAAATTATACCGGGCAAGGCACAACACAGCACCGTAACCGTGCCGTGCCTGGCCCGGCACTAAAGCACAGTTGGGCATGAAAAAAATGGGCCGAGCCGGGCCAGCACATCCTGTTTGACACCTCTAAATAAGAGGAGTTCAGTAGTCTCTATTTATCTGCGAATCTTAATAAGAAAAAAATTCTAATCAGATGCGAGATTCAGTTGGCATTACACTTACCTGATGTTAAAGTTATGTGTTGAATACGAACACGTGATATCCAACTACGTAAATTGTAAACTGTGACAAACTTATTATTGACGACACTGATTGTGCTTTAAAAATTTTATTTATGAAATTCCTAAATATTTTTTATGGCACGACGAATATATTTTCGTCGGTTAATACTCCCACGACTTGCATTGTACTCAGGTACATCTACAATATTAGTAATATATTTAGGAAATATCGAGCTGGCCCGATACTTAGCCATATGATTGCAAAGACAGAAACTAAGTACTTAAAGTACTAGTCCACCATTTCATCTCTTTATTATCTGACTGCATGCATGGACTCTAGGATTAATGTGGAAGGGGTAGATAATATTTCGTGCATGAACCTGAAAGACCCAACTAAATAATTCATTCACGAGAAGTTGACTGAATTTTTCACATACTACGATACAAGATATGGTAGTAGTAGTGAAGCTATGAATACGGATATTGATACCAAATACAAAGATGATGACTTTTAAATTTAGTTAGTAAGAGGGAAACGACGGGTGGATCGTCGAATAGGAGTGAGCTATCTCGGTACTTAGATACTGATTACTACTCAATCTTATCACATTCTGCTACTAAGAATCTTGATATATTATAATGATTGAAATCATACGAGTCCACCTTTCCCATACTATCTAAGATGGCATGAGATCTACTGACTCATCCGGTGTCAAACATTATATCGGAGTCTACTTTTTCTGTTATAGTGAATATAATTTCATATAGGAGATCAAGATTATGTAGAGATATTATTGAGTCTTTAGTATGCATAAAAGATTCAAGGAATTCAAGTTTTAACATTCAAGATCGTGCCGGGACTAGGACTACAACTGAAAATGAAAAAGTTGATTGCTGATGATGATCAATATAATAGTAATTTTAATATTAAGGTTGTGAATGATGATACGACGATGGATAATTGATGAAGTTGTCACTTGATGCCTGACGCTTGATGATTGCAAGATGCAACACTTTGGTATACTTATGCATATAAGTTATACCTAATTCTGATTTTTTATTTCAATATTTTGTACTCATTTTTATTTACATTATATTTGCTTGGTATAGCTTTGTTATTTGTGTTTAAAAATTTTTATGTTTATTTTATTTTTAGTTGTAAATTGAGAAATATAAATGATGCTTGAAAGTTGAAACTTGAAGTTGAAAATTTATTTTTTTATTTTTATTTTTCATTCGATTTAAATTTTTATTCATATTTAAATTTTAATTATTTAATATTTTATTATTTCAATTTTCATATATAAATTCTAAAATCTAATTTTAATAATCTAATTAATACAAAATTAAAACAAATAACATTAAAAAAAACTTTAAAACGATTAAAAATTTATAATTTACTATTTAAATATTTTTAAATATTATCTAATTTATAATTACATAAAAATTAAAAACAAATAAATTAAAAAAAAATTTTAAATTTTTAAACCGGCCCGTATGGGTATGACCGGCATGGTTAAAAATCATGCCGTGCCTATGGGTTGTGCCGGTACTTACCTAAAAAAACCATGTCGAGCCAGGCACGGCATGGTATAGTAACTGTGCTGTGCCTGGCCGGCATGGTAGCCTAGTTGGGCAGCCTAAAATTGGGCCGTGCCGGCCCAACTTGTTTGACACCTCTAGATGAGCCTCGCATGGCCCATGGCACAGTCCGATTCAGCCATACATAGTCTAGCATGGCACAGTCCAAAATAATGCCTCGTGCAAGGCATGCCACCCCATGGCAAGATTCATGTCGTGTCAGGCTAGGCACGACTCGTATGCCTAGCCCAATGGTATGATCTACCAGCCCGAGTGACCGCCCGACAGGGCAGTCTAATATTTTAAAAAAAATCTAACCACATAAGCTAGTTGATGCTTACGTGGACGATTGTAATTGGATGATCACGTAAGTTAGTCACCCTTTGCATTTTCATGCAAATGCTTCCACAGACACGGACTCATGGTTCAACATGATCCAACACAACCATGCACTAAACCGTGTCATGCCGACCTGACCCATTTTTGAATTAGAGCCAGAGTAGAAAACAAAACAAATAAAGAGAACAAAAAAATAAAAAATAAATAAATAATAGATAAAATGAAATAAAATTGAGTGAATATAAAAAATGTCTATTCATATTTAAATAAAAAAAATCATTAAAAATTATATATTTTTTTGATTTTTTAATGTTTTTTATATATAATGAGCAAAAATCTGACAACCATCAGATTCCTACTCAGAAGACATTGGAAGCAGATTCAAGGGCAAAAAAATTAAAAATAATTTAATTTTTTAAAAATTTCATGACACTGACAAAGACAGGAAATCAAGTCGCTATCATTGTCGATGTTGATTCTCACCCATTACGATTAACATAACATGTGCGGGCAAAGGCATGAAGATTTTTTTAAAAACTCATGCTTGTGTGGATCATACCATCGTGCCACACATGTATGCTGTTCTTGGCCATGCACGAAGCATATTTGAACCCGACCCAGCACAACATGATAAGGACAAGCACAACCACAATCCATGCATGGTTATAGATCATACCATGTCGGACTTGATGCAAGTATTTTGGGTTGTGCCTTGTGTCATGCTAGGGTCACATGGCATACTTGAGAGCTCTAAAATGTTATCAATAAAGGAAATAATAAAACATCAAAATAATATATCTATAACTAAAAATGCAAATAGAAATCTAAATAAAAAAAATTAAACAAATAAATATTAGTCCAATTTCACAATGTTTGGCATAAATTATCACACCTCATAGTCATAGTTTACGTATTATCATTTTCATGTATATCATCATCAACATGCAACTTTTTTATTTTATTTGAGAATCACTCATGAATCCTCCTAATTTTTTAAGTAAAACAAAACTTCAAGAAAATTTTGTTATAGATTGAGATTCAATATTATATTAGACACCGGACAAGTCCAAAGATAATGTCGCTTTAAATAACATGAAAAATTTAGATTCACATAATTTTCACCAACTTAAAATATTTATATTTTGTCACTATGGGATACAATGGAACAATATTTAAGTATCTCATAAGCTCATTCCTATTCCAATGGATCACCCTTTCTTTGTCATTTTCCCCTAATTAACTAAATTAAAAAGTTATCATCTTCAAATTTAACATCAATATTTGTACTCGGAGTCTCATTAAAACTATCATCTTTAATTTTGTAATATTTAAATAAATTATTTAATTATTTATAAATCATACCATCTAATTCTTATAATTAATTCATACAAAGAAATATATATTTTATTATTTTTTTTAATCATTCAATTTTAACCTTATGTCACATACAAACTGTCAAGTAATAAAAAAATTAAAATAAAAGAATAATATTTTAAATATTTCATCTATATCTTGATAGTCAAGATACAAAAATTTAGGTATTCTATATTTATTACACAAAGTATTGATATTACATATGCATACAAGTGCAATACGTGTGAGTGTATACAAATAAACATATTTAACATTTCATTAAAAAAAATTTTAGAAACTTCAAAAATAAAATTCCTATGTGCCAAACTAATTCTTCAATTATTATTTTTTAAATTTTACTAATAAATGTAGTCGAATATCACATATTAATAATCAACACATAAGTTTAATATAATGTATGTATAATTCAAATAATATTAACAATCAATTAGACATCTTTTATTTTTTAGGTTTGTTGACTAAAATGAGATATATAATTCTTGTAGTCTATCAAATTTTTTAATATATTTTAATATTTTTCATATATATTCTAATGAAGCGAAAATAATTTTTAAATCAACATGCACTATTTAGTTTATTATGTGACAAACATTAAACATAAAAATTCACCAAATAGACTCTCTATAATGATACTTACGAACATGCTTATCACGACATCATTATTTGATACATTATCAAATATTATACAAAAAATTTTATATTGTTTATTATATTTCCTAAATATCCTGGACAAATACTCACATATGATAAGATCATCATGAGATTAAAGGATCTCACAAAAGTTTAATATTTTTTAATTTAATTTTTACTTAGAATCAAAAGGTAAGCAGTGATGTATGCAAATACTTCATTATTGTGACTAGTCCAAATATTTAATATCACGGAGACCCCTCCACTTAATGTCCTAAGTATGTTAATTAATTTTTCTTTTTTATTTTAAGAAATTTTTATTATATCATTTGTACTGGTCGACTTAGGAATCCTATGATAAGCAGACTAAATGTATGGATGCATAAAATTCAATAGCATAAGATCTTCCAAAATTTTAATTAGATGAATCATTCTTACAATACACTTTGTTATGTATTCCCTTGCAAACTTATAATGGTTCATAATATATAAATAAAAAAAAAATTATTGAACAAAAAATTGATCAAAATTCAAAAAACTCACTACTAAGTTGAATTTATATTGGATCCAATAAACCATATTTTTTGATATAATATTTGATTTGTGTCATAAGATGTCCATAAGCACGTTACTCATACATGTATATATTATTTTACAATATATACATTATATTGAATATTCTATGACAACCCTAAGAAACATATTTTTTTAATTACCTTAAAGTGAATTCATATTTTAGATATTCATCTTTTCTTACTAATATATTTTTAGGTACACGATTTGATGCCAACATATGACTGGGAGAAACTCAGACTCGGACCTTTTATTTAGGTTATCATTATCAATGTCTATATCTAAGTTTATATTATTTTTATAATATTAAATATTTTCCATTTTTTAAGCATACTATTTAATGATTTTTTTAAAAGGAAATGTTATTTAGTTATGTTTTACACTACAAAAATATATATATCAAAATAAAAATTTAACTAATATGTGGATACCTTAAGCTTCAACCTATATGCACAAGAAATCCATAAATATCCAATGCCAACAATAAATCAAGATAACAAATTTACATTTTTTATTCAATATAAAAATTTAAATAAAAAAGCATTATAAAATTACTTTAATATGATAATTTCATTTTTTTGAAAAAGAGGAGATAACAAATTTAAAATGAAAAACTAAAAATATTAACATCATATTTATAAAAAAAAATAATTATAAAAAATAATTTTCAATTTTTTTTGATATATTATTATTGGACAAAAATCTAATAGTCATTGAATTTTTTTCCATCAAACAGTTATAAGAAATCAAAAAAAAATGCTTTGATTACATCGAATAAAAGAATTGTTTTTTTATTAAAAGATCTGATTGTCACAATGATATGGTTGTCAAAATATGCATGTTGAATCACTGTGCACATTTTAAAAAAATAGGCAAGCAGCATTGTTATGATCCAACACCATACTGCTTATTTTTCTCGTGTCATGCCGAGAGCACATGGACCATCCTTCATGGCTCGACACGACACGAATCATGCCTCAAACCAGCATGAGGCTGCTACATGCATGATTATTGACCATGTTGTGTCATGTCAGGCATGATAATTTTGTGTCATGTCTCATGTCAAGCTTGAAACTCCAAGCCCACTTGACATATGATACCTATATGGTCAAACTTGTTTTCACAGTGCAAGAATTGAGGCAAACATATGACTAAGAAATAACATAGTCTCTAACCTTTTAGTTGGGTTACCATTATTGATGTCTATGTTTAAGTTTATATCTTTTAAATAATATTAACTATTTTCCATTTTTAAGTTTACTATTTAAAGATTTTTGAGTAGGAGACATGTTTTTAAGTTATTTTATACACTATGAAAAATATATATCAAAATAAAAATTTAAATAATAAGTGTATAGCTTAAGCTTTAACATATATGCCCAGCAAGTCCATAAATATCCAATGCTAACAATAAATTAAGATAATAGATTTAAGTTTTCTATACAATATAAAATTATAAATAAAAAAATATTGTAAAATTAATATTATATGATAATTAAATTTTTTTGAGAAGATAACAAATTTAGTGTAAAAAAAATAAAAATATTAACATCTAATTTATAAAAAAAATTAATATTAAAAAAATTGAAATTTTATTTGATATATTATTAATAGACAAAATTCCAATAACCATTGAATTTTTTTCCATCAAGTCATTAGAGAAAATCCAATGAGAATGACTTCAATTACATTGAATAAAAAAATTATTTTTTTTATTTAAAAATCTGATAGCAACAATGATACAGTTTTCAGAATGAGGCCATTGAATCGACGAACACAATAAAAAAAAATACACAAGCAGCGTGGCTACGATTCAGTACCATGCTGCCTGATTTTCTCATGTCATTCCATAAGCACATGGGCCATCCCTTGTGGCTCGGTATGGCATAAATCATGCCACGAATCAACATGAGATTGCTTCAAACATGGTTCAGGACCATTGTTAGACATGACATTTTTGTGTTATGTCTCATGTGGGCTCAAGCCTCCTAACCTACTTGACAAATGACACATATATGACTGGACTTATTTTTATAATGAATATTGACTTGCAACTATATATAAACTTTCCCAAAGCTCATAGTACTAGTTCTCAAGTTATTATAGAATGAAAGATTTGGTCTCTTCAATCATGACATAACATCTTCTTAAATGAGATAAAATCTCGAAAAGAGAAGTAATGATCCTAATACTATAAAAAAAATAATATAAGAAAAAATAACAAGATGAAAGAATAATAAAACAAGTAAAATTGAGTATTGAGTATATCTCTTTTGTCCCTTCTAAAAAATGATCAAAATATATAAATTATAAAAATTAATTACAAGATCATCTGACTCTCCAATAAGTTTGTCTTTGATCTGAGAAGTCTAAGTATATCTCTCTTTCCTGATATGGCCTCTAAATCCTGAGTGATCAACCCTCTTAATTACCAACTCAGTATGAGTTTATATTGAAGAAGACTTATAAACTATCATATTATCTGGGTCTAAATGAGACATCCTTATTCAAAATATTTCGCTCTCTTCATACTCATCTTGATCTGAACATATTGATATGTATGATGACTCTATAGGAAAAGCATCATATTAAGTATCAATAATCTCAGATATAGTCGATGAATAATTTTATCTGCTAAATAGTAATTCAAATAAAATTATAGGTAAATAATGAAGGATAGAAAATTTAGATACAACATATGAAATTACATCATTCCTAGACTCATTAACAAATGAGTCTTGATCAAAAAAAATAATATACAGAATTGATAAAATTCACTAGAATCTTATCATCCTCTAATTAAAAATATTTATATTCTCTTTAAACACTAGAGTATACAAGTTCTGCCCAAATATTATAACTTATAGCATCCTAGAAAGTGATCAAGAAAAAAATAAGTAAATCAAAAAATTATAAAAGACAAACTAAATAGTCACTCTTCAAGATGATATATTTTAAAGGGTATGCACTAAAAAAAAGATAAGAGCACATCAAATTTAAAAGATAGACTATGATTAAAACATGTTCGCCACAAAAATATTTAGAAAAATTCTTTTCAAGTAAAATTGTGAAAGTCTTCTTAATCAAATATCTATTATTTATTCTTTCTTTCAAAAACATTATTTATTTTTCATTTCAACAACATATAAATTTGGAATATAATCTCATATTCATATAATATATGTTAAATTGGTTTGATATAAATTATAATATATTATCACTTCTTTATTTTTTTAATATTTTTATTAAATTATATTTTTAGCAATTTATTAAATATCTAAAAAATAAAAAAAATATGATTAAAAATTATTCATGCATGTCTTAGCAGATATCAAAAAAAAATAATTAGATATATAAATCATTCTCTAATTGCATCTCTACAAGGTCCTCATGTTTAAATTATATCAAATTGAATGAGACTTACTAAAATCAAATTAAAATATAGGATATGAAACTTTAATAAATATTAAATACTAATATTGACACTTTATGATTAAAATGCACTTAAAATTTGAGTAATATATTTTGAGCTTGCCTAGTGATAAGTGACCAAACTAAGAATGCATAAATAACAGGTCAAAAATACTCAAATATTTTAAAAAAAAATTATCATTAAATAAAAAATATACAATCTAGGTGTCACAATGGATGAACTTTCTCAGAATTTCTAAAAGACTAGTTAATCTCCCTCATCACTCTATAGTGCACTCGAGTCTCAGCACCCTCTAAAAATAACCATTAATATTACTCTTTGGTATGCCATTTCTTCTTGGAATAAGTGCACAAGGAAAAAACTTTCACATTGTATGATGATATCCTATCACTAATCCCTCACTTAACACTAATAATTAGTTGGTATCACACAAAATTTTGATATAAATAGTAGATCCATGTCACTCATAGGCACTATAACAAAATCTACCTTTTTTTTTGGCTTGCATGACTACTAGCATGATTTTGGGCACAAAGTGTGTGCATGGTTTGTGCCTGCTATGTAATATGTGCAATAGATTTTGTCTAAAAATCGAATATATTTGGCATGCTTAGACTTTTCATTTCCAAACTTTTAACATTCTTGGACAAATACTTACATCCATAAAATATAAATTAAGATGTGAAACACTTGACTCAAATATCATGTATAAACTTGGAATATTGGGTCACAAAAAACTCTATTAAAACTCAATAATAAAAATATACATGGGATGTCGATATATAGAAAGATCATTGAATTAAGGTAGCCCACAGGTTGGGTGCCCCAATCCATAATATAATAAAAAGAAAATAAAAAATTATATAAATCACAACAATATAAATATTTCATAGCATTTTTGGACAAACACAACTTTAATCGCCAACTACTCAATCAATCAAATATCTTTCTTAGTCATTTTCAATCAAATACTTTTTAAATTTTTATATTTTAAAAAAATTATTTAGTTTATTCCCTAAAAATTTTGAGCATGTATTTTGTTCAAAATATCTCTCTATAACATGATAAAATAATACTAATGTCAATAAAAAATATATCTTTTCTTAATTATTCCAATATCTAAAAAAATATATGTATTATTCTACTAAGACAAATTGAGGTTTAGTTAGTAAATATGATTTTTTTTATATGACTTAATCTTCAAGAAGTATGGACCATATAAAAATTTAGAAATGGTAGCTACTAATATAAAAATTCTTGTACACTTTATTGCTCTCATAGAACCTTGTTGAGCTTCTAACCATGAAAGATAATCACTTATTGGCTACTTCTAAACTTGTAAGATCATATTACTATATATATGACGAATTAATTCTAATTTTGATAGAGTTATTTTTTTTTTTTTTTTTTGAAAAAAGAACCTTCTTCAACTCTAGATAAAATGGTAGCTACTAAGTCTATTCGAATACCAACTCCAAACAAGTAAGAAATTAGAGATTTGACAACTCAAGTGATGTGAATCATATGCCTTAAATTTCTCTTAAATGTGTCTAGTTAATTAAGAAATTC
The DNA here is from genome assembly GCA_029783825.1 of Sapria himalayana. NCBI lineage: Eukaryota > Viridiplantae > Streptophyta > Magnoliopsida > Malpighiales > Rafflesiaceae > Sapria > Sapria himalayana. The sequence goes on along the minus strand of JAREIK010017964.1, from coordinate 737,668 downwards.
AAAATAAACATATTAAAACTTATACTATATTCGTAGATAAATTTTGCTTGTTTGTTATGATGATCCTTCCGACAACAAAAGACCATGAATGAAAAGATTTTACAACTGAGATTTCTTTCCTGAATTCTTTAACTCAAAATTGAGAATTAAGAATGTGAGCGGGCTTAAAAGATTTATGAGGAATTCAATTTTAAGATTCAAAATAGTAATTTCCCTAGAATCGGAATGTTAAATGTATATTTTTTTTAAGCAAAAATTATAAAGATATTGAGGGTCATTGGTTAAAAATTACTAAAATTGAATTTTGAAATTCAATTAATGCTTAGGGTGGAGATAAAACGGAATGAAGTAATTAGGGTTCAAAAGGAAGGAAGAGGTTTCAAACATCCCATCACAGCATCCTCTTGAATGGAGGCCCAATTCATACTGTAGATCTTTGGAAGACCAAAAAACAAGGGGCAGAGCATTACACACCCACCAAATTGCTTACCAAAGATTCCAAGATAAAATTCAGGTGCCATGAACAAATAACCAAATAAAATTATTTCTTAATTTTTTTTTTTGTGAAACGATGCACGAGCTATTTTATACAACCCGATTAAAAATTAAAACAGGAAAAGGAGAGAAGAAATGATTGGTCAACCAAAGTAAAGTTCAATTGATTCAACCTAAAAAATACAAAAAAAAAAAAAAGACAATATATCTCACTCTATGTAGATTTTCCCCTTGACGCCTAGGAGGCTTTTATCATGAGCTTCATAACTCAATGTGGTATGTTATTAAAAGATATCATTGTCAATATACATGATGAAAATGAATTTCTCATCATTCTCCTCGGGTGGAAGGATTTTTGTCTTTACTAGACATACATTAATTGCTTTCATAGTTCTAAAAAAAATCTGAATTAATCCATTATATTTCATAATGTGAAATCTAACAATTATCCATTTTTGGGCATCCTCTCCATCGAACTAGGTACTTGTAAACAAGGTTTTCAAACCCAGCCAGGAGTATTGACCCGTGGAGGAGAGAGGGACAAAGGGTCAAAAGTTCAACCGGGGTTCAACCGAAGAGATATACCCGGTCTATATATAAAATAAAATATATATTTTTTCTTATATATAAAACTTAATTTTCATTGAGTAATAAAATTAAAGAGATACATCTAATACACATCAAAGAGATACATCTAATACACATTAAAGAGATACATCCATTACATAATCAAGTTCATACTTCATATAATAATAAAATTAGACAGTTAGCAAGTTACATTAGATTAGACATTGTCATCTCCATCTCGAAGTAGTAAAGATGAATTACTTAAACATCTACAACAAATATCACCAGCTCTGAATATATCCACTCCTAAATCATTGTCATAAAATTTTTTTAAAAATAACTTATTTAACTTAAAATAAATAAATACATATAACAAAATAAAATAACACAAATTTTAAAAAATTATCTTGGGCTCCAACAATATTAAAAGTCTCAGTAAACACATGAACTGAATTATTTTGATTAATAAATAATAATATTAAAAAAAATCAATAAAATAAAAAGTTGAAAAATTATGTAGTTTTTTCAGAAACGGTACTGCATGATCAAAAAAAAAAATCGGACGGGTCAACCGGGTTACCAGTTCAACCGACGATGGCCGGTTTTATCCCGGTTTTTTGCTCTCCCCGATTTTTCCAGTTCAACCGAACCGGTTCCCAGCTCGGTCCCCAATTTTTCTGGTTGGACTGGCCGAGTCGGTCCGGGTTTCACAACCATGCTTGTAAACAAAATCATCCTACACATAAATAATTTTTATATCAAAAATATTATTAATATCTTTAATCAAATTGAGACTCAGGATCCAATAAAAAAGGTATCAACATATATCCATATACATTCCCAACACCACAATGATCTAGCCAATAATTGTTAAAAATCTATTTACTTATTACTCTCACATTTGACCCAATAGTTACAAATGATACTTATCACAAGTGTTGTCTCTTGATCTTCATCATTTAATCTCTTTTCAAAAGAATTTGATCAAGAATCTTGAAGGCTGACTAATTTAGATTATTTATTCAATACATAATTTTTTGGGAAGACATCAATAGATTCTCTTAACAAGAGTGTAACTTTAATGAGATTTAGAATAGTTGTTCCACCCAAAAATAGAAAGGAGATGATAATTGATTGGTAAACCTAAGTAAAGTCAATTGACCCAGCCTTGAAAACATAAAAAAAATAAAAGAGTAAAAAATATTATTCACCATATGTGAACTTCTCCATAACTTCATGGTGACTTTTCTCCTGGGCTTCAGAACTCAATGCGGGATGATTGCATGGTAGTATCATCGCCAATATAAATGATGAAGATAAATATTCTCATCATTCTCTCTAGGTGGAAAGACTTGTTGCTTTACTACAGACACATATTGATTGCTTTCATAGTTCTTAAAAAACACGAATTAATCTACTATATTTCATATAAAAAAAATTAAAAAAAAATTAAAAAAATTAAAAAAATTAAAAAAAAATTAAAAAATTAAAAAAAAAATTTAAACAGATTCTTTGTATTTCATATTGTGAAATCTAATTGTTATATGTTTCTCAACATCTTCTCCATCAAACAAGGTATCTTATAAACAATATCACCATATGCAAAAAATATTTTTATATCTAAAATAATACAATATCATTAAGATAATTGAAACTATCGAGATCTAATAAAGAATGTACTGGCATACATCCTAATGTATGCTCTATACCACAATGATTCAGCCGATTATAAAGTCTATTTAGTCTTTAGTCTCATGTTTGACCCAAAAATTACAAATAATAATTACTTTAGATGTTGTGTTTTGATAATCATCATTCTCTCTTTCTTCAAAAGAATTTGACCTAGGATCTTGTAGGGTGGCGAACTGATTTGGAATCTTTGTTTCATGCACGACATTTTTAGAAGACCAATAAATTCCCATAATAAGAATGTAACTTTGGTGGAAATGAAAATAGTTTTTCCACCCGAAAACTCTCGAATGGTTACCAAGAAAACAAGATAATCCTATGTAACCCTACAATTCATCTCTATGTAGCTAATAAAACTCACTTTTGCTAGTTAGTGGCTTCATATAGCATGGTGAGTAATTCTTAGGTTGTCAGAATGAGATTTTAATATTTTTCCCTTGATGCCCAAATACTAATATGTTCAATCGTCCAAAACTATGAACATCCAAAGATAATATGTCCAATATTCATATCCAAAATATCACATCATACCTCATCCCAATAAAGTTAGAATTATAAATGTATTTTGACATCAATATCATCTATTGGATTACAAATATTAGTTGCAATATTAATCTAAGTTATCTGATAAAAATTCAAGTGCAGTATCGCCTTAAGGCATACATTGATCATGGCAAATACATGGTATTAAAGATATTTTAGATATGATAATGTGTCTTCAATCACCTTAAAAATTTCTGTCCAATTTTAGTAAAAGTGAAATATGATAATGCATTTTAATCCTCAATGACTTGAGGTTGAGAAATACACAACACACTACAACAAGTGACATGGACTCCCTGGGCACATTATAATTGAGTACGTCTTTCGGAGTGCTATCAAAGAATTCACAATTATTATCAATCTATAGAAAAGTCATGCTTAACACTATTTCCTTTGGGATGCAACTAAGAAAATTCAAGAGAGATCTTCTCGGAAAAAGATAGAGACGTCGGTCTAGGGATTGTTTCTTAAAATTTAGGACTCTTCAGAGAGAAGGGTAACATATCTCATCCAAGTATTTTACAAAGGCAAATAATATGATGGAGGAATGTATATATTTTTTAATTAATTTTTTTATTTCTATAAGATAAAAACAGATAATTCACATCTCATCTTTCTTTAAATTTGACATTAGATCAATATTGAGTAGCTTTTCGATTAATTTTATAAAAGTAAAACTTGTTTTGTATTCATTCAAGATGGTATATTGTATTACTTACAATAATGATTCATACCAATTAATAATCAAATAAAAATACTATGAATTAAGTTACTGATCAAAAATAAAAGATTCAACTAGAGATGTCAAACAAGTCATGTCGAGCCAGCATGACCAATTTTTTGGTGGCTCACTAGGGCAACCGTGCTATATCTGGCACGACACAACTCAAAAAAGGACAAACCCAACATGGCCCAACAACTAGTCTGCCGAATTCAAGCTAATTCGTGCATGGTCTTGGGGATTTCATGTCGAGTCATGGTAGAACATGTCATTTTGGGCACGTTCGGAATCGAGTCATCTCTAATTCTAAATATTTTAAATTTCAATATAAAATTAAATAATTAAATAAATAAATATAACAAAAAAAGTAGAATTACAATCACATGTCAAAACTCATAACTCATAAATATAATATAATATAAATATTATAAATATAAATTATTTCGTAGCATAATACAATTACAAAATAATAATACAAGCTCAAAATTAATAAATCAATAATTAATCTCAAAAGCATCTAAAAGTATCACTAGCGGTATACTCAATCTCAGTCCTCATCAAAATTTCATAAATCATCATCTACTACCAACTATTCCACTCTTGTTATAACTGCAAAATGATCCTGGATGTCCAAGCTTTCATAATCTTTCATACATGCTAATGTCTTAATAATATATGACTGTATTATCAATATCTTATCTGAAATTATATTCACTACAACAAAAAAAACAGACTCAAATGTTATGCTCAACACTACAAGAAACAGTAAATCTCGTGTCATCTTAAACAGTACATGATAGGAACTCAAATGATTTCAACTATTATAAAATATTAAGATTCTTGTAAATGGTATGTGATATGATAACAAGTTAATCTAAAAAATAGCAAATCTACATTATAATGTGATAACTATGAGAATAATGCTAGAGAAAATAATAGTAATCAATATCAAAGTACGAGATAGCTCATTCATATTCGATGATTCACCCCGTCATTTCTCCCTCACTAACTGGATAGAAAAGAAACCATCTATGAATATGATATTCATGTCCATACTCGAAGTCTGACTAATACCACCACCATATCTAGTATTATAATATATAAATAATTCAGTCAATTTCCTGTGAATGAACTCTTTAGATTGATGTTCAAGATTCATGCACGAAAAAATACATGTCAAAATATTCTCTCTTTCACCTTAACCTTAGAATTGATGCAGGCAACCAGATAATAAAGAGATGATATGATGAACCAGTACTTTAAATACTTGATTTCCATCTCAAGAGTCATTTCACTGAATATTAGGTTATCTCTAAACTTCCTAAATATGCTATTAATATTACATATATACCTGAATAAAAAATAAGCTGTGAGAATATAAATTGACATATACATGTTCATTGTGTCATACAAAATTTTTAAGAATTTCATAAATAAAATTTTTATATTCCAGTCAATGTCGTCGATAATAAATTTGTCACTCTTATTATTGACGTAGTCAAATATCAAATATTTGTATCCAACACATGACTCCAATATAAGATATGTATAATTCCAACGATATCTTACATCTGATTAGACTTTCTTTTTCTTTAAATCCACAGACAAACAAAGATTACCAAATTTTTGGCATCTACAAGACGTACAAAGAAATTTTTGTGAGTTATATATTTTTTCTAAAGTATGGGAAACAACCTTCATCTCCGCTTATACAATAAAGTTAATGACGTGACACATACATCTAACATAGAAAATTTCTCCTAAAAACTCATCTCTAATGATCCTAATAAACATGTTAATGAATACTCTATTATTAGATGCATTATCGAATATGATACTATATATTTTATTTTGAATATTATATTTTCTAAAGATTCTCATCATACACTCATAAATGACTGAACAATAATGAGAGTAGAGAATCTCTAAAAATCATAATATTTTTTTTTTATTTAGCATCCATTTTATATCTATATAGTAAGTGATGAAGCATGCATGAGATGCATCGTCACAACTAATCTAGATATCGAACACCATGGATACCATGCCACTATATTTCTTAAAATTATTAATTATTATTTCTTTTTCTAATTTATAATATTTTAGTATGTCATTCCTAGATATAAATCTATGTATCCTATCATATGTATACTGAAAATAGGTGTGGATGAAACTAACTACCCTTGATATTATCCAAAAATCTAATCAAAAAATACATTGTGATAATTAGTTTGATCATGTCTTTCCTCTCTAACTCATTGTGGTTGATGAAGAGAATTAGCATAGAAATTATACTAGATCGAACCTTTAGACAATACCGCTCAATTGAGTTTGCCTAAGATCTAATGCACCATATTATTTGGTGTATTATTCGGCATGCTGCTTAAAGTGCCGAGTCCCACATGCACTTCAATAAGTTAATATTTTTTTACAATATTTATATTGTGTCAATTTTTCATCGACACTCCTAATATCTTTATTTTGTATAAAATTAAAATGAGCCATAACTATTAATTTTTTTCTAATTTTATATTTTTTAGAAGTTTAGGTCGAGATTATATGAGAAAACAAGACTTTGACGACCTCAAACATTTTCGTAAGATTATCATTATTTGTATTAAAATTATTAATGTTTACATTAATATTAATTTTATTATCGTCATAGAATTACTATTATCATTTTAAAATTTTATTAGTTTATTAATTATATTTTATATTTTATTTTTAAAATTAAAAATTATTTTATATTACATTATTAAATAAAATAAAATAAAAACTAAACAAAATTTAAAAAATTATACCCGTAAAGCATAAACTCATTTGCTTGACAATGTGCGAAATCCGATATCCGAATCTGATGTCTGCACTACAGTTAGCACCCGAGTCCCAAGAGCGATAAGAGTGAATTGAGAAATGAGGAAAGATAAGAGAGAGAAAAAATATAAATATATATATATAGATTAGGAATGAGAGATGAGGATATATATATATTTAAAAAAATTAAAGAATCATGTTTTTTTGAATATTGTTTAACTTTTTTATTAAAAAAATTAGGGAGAAACTCAACAGCCATCTAATTTCTACCGCCAACCTTGGGGGCGCATCCAATGGCTAGCAGATGCACAACTAATAATTTTTTTTACCATTGCCGATTGGTTTGGGCCGTCGGGACATCAAATTTGAGTTCAGGCAAAGGCCCGGTGGATATGGGTGTGGTGTGGCACTATGGCGAGTGCGAATCATGGGTGTCACGAGCAATTGGGTTCGAACCATGCCCGAACCCAGCCAAAGTTCAAGAGCATGATTCACGTCGTGCTGAAAAACCGTGCCTTCGGGCACAGGCAGCCAAGTCATGACTAGCCCATCATGATGCCCTAGAGACTTCGACACGGAACGAAATGAACTGCGCCTTAAGGCAGCCCGGCACAGGCCCAAGCATAATTCTGGATCGTGACATGCCGGGCCAAACATAGCTCAATCTGGCCATACCTCATGCTGATCCTGATGCCCGGCCAAATTGACACCTCTAAGTTCAACCTAAAAATTTGTCAAATATTGTATTACTTTGTGGTGTCTTTTGAAATATCATACAATTATTACAAATTATCATAAACTCATTTAATCTATTATAGATATGATTAGACACTCATATTGCATCAAAAAGTTTCATCATATTGCATCAAAAAGTTGGCATACCAACATGTCTTATTGCCTTAGTTAGATAACTCGACTTCTCTTTATAATAAATGTTACTAGAATGAGTGGCTATGCTGTTATGATCTTAATTTTTTGATACCAATCTGATGTGATTTAGGCACTCATATTTCTCTTAAATGAGTCTAGTTAATTAAGAAATTCAAGACTGACAAATTAGAACTTGTATCATATCCATAGATAGTTTTCAATGATCAATTGTGGTGATCATTTCATCAACACAAGATGAAATTAAGGGTAGCAAGAACATAATTAAGCTTAGTGATTTATAAGAAATTTGATTCTTAAGTTTAGGGTAGCAATTTTCTTATCATGAGGGGGTAAGATGGGAGTTAATTAAGCAACAATAATAGAGAAACTCAACTCGGAACATATAAAATTGAGGGTCATTGGTTGAAATTTGTTGGAATTAATTTGGCAATTTAATTCACTTTTATGGTTTGGGAATTTGGCAAAATGAAAATTTTTGTATACCCAATTTAAGAGTTACGGAAGGTGATAGATAAAGCCCAAAGGTAAAAGAATGAGGCAATTCAAGTTTGCAATGAAAGGAAAATGAGGGTTCACACACCCCGCAGTGGTATCATCTTGAATCAACAACCAATTCTCACTATAAAGCCTTAGAAGAAGAGAAAACAAGTGAACAGGGCTTCACACGCCCACCAAATTGCTTACCAAAGGTTCCAAGAGCAAATCAGGTGCCACAAACAAACAAACAAAAATTGAGTTCTTCAATTATATTTGTATGGAGTAATACACAAGATGTTTTATATAATCGAATTGAAAATGAAAACAAAAGAGGAGAAATCATGAGTCAACCAAAGTAAAGCTTTGTCCTTTATCCAATATAGTCTTCTCTCATAACTCCTCATAGGCATTATCATTATTGTTTTACAATATAAAAATAAATTTCCTCACCATTCTCCTAAATAAATTTCCAATATAGCATTCTCATAACTCCTCATAGTTCTAAGAAAAACTGAATTTATCAGTTGTAGCTCATAGTGTAGAATCTAACTATTATTCATTTTTTTTGTGTCATCTCCATTGAACAAGACAACAAAATACTTGTAAACAAAATTACCTTTTGCATTATCATTTTGAATTGAGACTATTAGATCTAACAAAAGGAATATCAGCATACACCCATGTGTATACTCAATAACCCCATGATCCATCCCATGCTTATCTAAAATCCATTTAGTCCTTGTTGAGGTTTCATTTCAGTTTATTGTATATTTTTATTTTTTTATGTTATGTTTATGGGAACACTCAACATGTGAGCTATCCTAATAGAATGTTTCCATTATATAAAAAAAATTATCTATATATTATTTTATCAAATGTTATTATTATTATTATTATTTACATTCTTGAGTGTCTACTGGATATTAGAGGAATATCCTAAAAAAAATAAACTTTAAGATAAATATGTGGAGGAAGAGTTAATACTAAAGAGAGAAATGTCACACAATTACTAATAAAATTATTATGAATAGTTTGTGCAAGATTAATGTGCACAAATTTTGTACTATTACTGTGTGTCAACGCCAACTTCATTGATGTCGTACATAAAGAATAATAGTGGAGAGCCAATTGTGTAATGTTAGTGCGACATTGATGCATGGTGGTGCGTGAAATATAGCTTCGATAAATCAATTTGAACTTCCAGAATCCTAAATTAACCTTCCAGCTTCAGGCAATTAGATATTTTGTGTTATTTGAATGTCCCAAAAAACAATTTGATATATAATTAAGAAAGCCCATAATAGGGTTATTGTTAAATTGGGATACCCCTAAAATTAGGGTTTCAGAATATTTTCTAAAATAAATTTCAGAAAAAATTAGGATTTCATGGCACTACCTCACAAATGGAGGATACATCAATTATATATGAAAAATATTTTTCTTCATAATAATCTTAATAAATATATATAATAATCACCTGAGCTTAAAATAGTACAATTCAACATTGTTTGGAAATTACAAAAAATATTATATAACCTAAATCAATCATCAAGAGTGATTTATGCAATTTTTACAGACAACCATCTCATGTGATTTACATAGATACATTATAAATTTTTTTATTTTTTTTGAAAGAGTTATAATAGCAAGTGATTGTGTTCATAGTATACATACATGATAATCTGGGTATAAGGAGTTATAAGTTGAGAATTACACAGCTTAAGAAATATCATTTTCATACATGATAATCTAGTTATAGGAGGTTAAAAGTTGAGATATACTCAGCTCACAAAATATCTTTTCGTATAGAAATAGCTTACTACAGAAAATGCACTGTCTTGTCATATATAAGATATGAGCTAAATAATCATAAATGAGGTAGCTTGTTTCTAGATTGTACTCCAACAAATACTCCTATCAATCTAGGTTATGATTTTACTTTCAATGTGATACCATATAGTTGAATTTGCTATTTACAAAAGAATTAAATATTAACTATTTAACTATTATCCAACCATATATAACGTAATCATTATTGTTAGTTATATATTAGAATCTCCTCTATAAGTACATTTGGATGTAGTTCTTCACATACTGAGATATGTGAAGAAGTCTGTTCAACTTATCACTCTTTCTATAGTAATTAGCATTTGTAGTTGATCGAGTATTCAAATTTGAGTTGACCATTAACTTACTCTAAAAAAAATTTACAAAAAAAAATTATATTATTCTAGGAGACAATCTTGTGTCCTAAAAAATATAAAATATATTGTTATTTCTAAATCTAGTGCAAAGATAAAATTTAAAGTGATGATAATAATTAATTGAACATACTTTGAATTCGACACCAACTTGAAGAGATTAGACATCCATTTTTTTTCTTATTATATTTTATTATGATAGTCAAATAATAAAATTTATAAATTAAGTTTCTAACAACAAATATATAAATTAGACAAAATCTTATGTTTCATATACTTGTAAAAATAGACTACTTCTACCCCAGAGAAAAAAATCAAAATACAACCAATACTATAACATATATTTAGATAATAAAGTAGTTAACAAATATATTCACGAAAATCATAAAATCTCAACTTACTATTATTTCTACCAAGCTTAGTGTTTTAAACTTGTACACATCAACTTGACAAAGAATATTACACTTTTTTGTATTTTTTATGTTAAGTTGATGAAAGCATCTTGTGTATGGAATGTCCTAATAGAATTTTCTCATTATATAAGAACATTATCTGTATGTATTTTATTATCGAGTGGTATTTTTATTTTTTATATTTTTGAGTTTCAATAATCATTATTCTCACATTTGACCCAAAAGATACACATAATAATTCTTTTGGATGTCATCTTTTTATAATCATCATCAAGTTTACATGTTTATTCTATGATAAAAAAACATGATCTACTTCTTCGACAAATACTTATTTATGATCTCAATTTTCTGATATTTTTTTCAAAAAACATGGGACTTAAATTCAACATCTTATTTCATAAATTTTATTGTATTCATTATTTTCTTTTTCATATACATCTTTTATTATATCTTTTAATAATATTATGATACTCAAATCTTCTTCTAATATATTATCTAATTCAGTATGACGTGAAATCATGATAAAATAAATATCATCTACTCTAATAAAACTTAAAGAATCTATTTCATAGCTTGACGTCCAAAAAGATCTATTGTTGATTACATGTATATGTTTGTTATAAAAACTAATTTCAATAATAAAATAAATCACCTAAAAACAAAACTTATTGTAATATAATTTATTTAGACATTTGGAGCTAATATATTCATACTTTTTGTTGTTGCCTATTGATGAATGATATATCAAATCATAATTGTGAAAAATGGGCCTTAGGGATGCCTAGGCTCATGCGTAGGCAAAGCGCAACCATGGCGCCCCGCCTGGGATGAGGCGAGGCTCCTTCATGCAGGCGCACGAAAAATGGCAAAGGCGCACACCTCCCCTGAGGAAAGAAGCTCTCCACAGGCATGCCTCCGTCCAGGTAAGTCATCTTGTCTGGCAAATGAAAAATGATGAGAAGGCTACAGATGCATGAATATGCAATTAAGGAAGTTGAGGAGTGTAATTGTGCAATTACCATTAGTGTTGTGTGATGCCACTATTGAGTGAGGTGTGCATGACAGTGTGCAATAGTGTGAGGTTCAGTGTTGATGTGCAATATGCACAGTGTGTGGCAGTGTGTGAAGTGATTAAATGTGAATGGTGGATGTGTGGGAGGTTTGACAGTGTGCAGTGAATAGTTAGTGTGTGCATTTGTTTATGTATTTTTATTGATTGTATTGATATTTTTGATGATATTTAATAATAAATGATTGTTATAATTGATTATATCTTTAAAAAATTTATATATATGTAAAATGGGATGCTCCTTACATAAAAAAACCTACGCCTTAAGGGTGCCTTGTACCGTAAGGCTCCAAGAGACATTTGCACCTTAGTGTACCTTGCACCTTTCACAACTATGTATCAAATATATGTAAAAGTTATTTGTATTAATAATAAACTTGAGGATGAGAATTATATAAAGATGTTAATATCTGATTTTTAAGCACAAATAAAGTTTTCAGATCTAATTTGTAAACTATAGAAGTTTGTATATGGTCTTCTATAGTAACTAAAAATTTAGATTGAGATATGCTGATTTAGGGAAAAAATAACTTCCACTAACCAATAACTTTAACAAAGATCTATTGCAAAATAAACAATTATCAATGATATTATTTTCAATATAAACACATTTCATTTGTGCATTTTTTTAATTCTTGACTATGAAAATGATATAATGTATAGAAACAAATTTTATTTACTGATAACAATAATTCTCAACTAAGAAAACTCTAGTTATGAGATCACACAAATAATATGATCATCACACAAATTCAATTTGTGCATTTTTTTTATCTTCAAATAAGTTTTTAATTATATATCACTTCTATTACATATTTTATTGATTTGCTAATCTAAATATATTTTTTTAATTTGGATTATATGTGGTCTTTCATATGTCCAAACAATATGAGATTTCTTTCACAAATTTTCTTTTCCATAGGTGTAATATCTAAATAATTCATAATTTTTCTTATTTAAAATTTTATCATTATAATTTCTCACATATTTATCTTAGCACACACATATTTATTACAATAATCTTAGGAATATCATAAATTGTAGCAGCCAACTTCTTGAATCATAATGCACAATACACATATAATTGGCTGATAACATTTTTCTATTAACCTATTATATATTATGCTATCACATAAAAATATGACAATAAACCTTTATTTTATTAGACTAAAATTAATCTAATATTTCATATTTTTTTATTACATCATTCTTTTAAATTATATGTCCTAAATATCAGAAAGAATTATATTTTAAGCTTTTAAAATTATTAATTTTATTTAAATAATCTTTTGATCCTGAATTGATATTATAGTCATGAACTATACATTTTTATCTTTAATAACTAATTTTAAAATATTTACTTTATAATATTTTATGTGTGCAGTTACATATACATTAATACACCAAATCTCATAATAACTTTAAATTTAAATATATTTAACTAAGAATAATAATATGATGATTAATTATCTTAAAAATTCTTATCTTGCATACATATATTAGAGGTCATGTATTGATGTGTTGACAACCAAAGATAATATGTCTTAGGTTTGAGATTCATCAAATATAACCTTTATAACTTTCAAGTGTAAGACTATTAAAATGTTAGCATCTCTCAGATTTCGTGCTAAAACATGAGTCTTATGCACTAAGTACAACCTCCAATTTATATTATCTCATGCTAGCTATCTAATTTTCAATATAAACTCTCATTAATTTCAGCAATAAAGATAATATTATCTATGAATAATACTACCAAGAAACTTCTTCTGAAAGATATTTTATCAACTCGTTTAAAATTAAAATAATAAAATATGAACTTAATAAATTCTAGATATAATCCTATTAAAAGTGAAAATTCATTTATTATCTCTTACACAAAATAAATATTTGTTATAATATCAGCATACATATCCTTAATAATTAGGCACGAATAATACAAAGATAATACAAAAAAAAAAACAATTCTCAAGTCTCAACATACAAGTCTCAATAAATGTAATTCACACAAGCAAAAACTTAGACATCGTGCCATACAAAATAAATAATCTATACATGATGGCTAGAAACTAGAAAAAATGCAAAATTAAATGATAACACAACAATAAATCATGTCACAAAACACACCTAAATTTCCAATGAACAAAGTGTACCTCTTTTAATGCAATCGACATTGATGCTTTCATTGAGTTTTTGTGTACCTTCAAAAGAAGTATTGAAGCACCTAAAAAATCAAAAACAAATTGGTTTAAAAAGCATAAACATGATTGATTGCATATGGACAAATCAAAGAAAATAAAAATAGTCTAGTGTTCCTCCACACAATACCTAGGAATTTCATTATCATTCACATCGGGAGTGCAGACATTTAAATATTTGTCAGGAGCAAATATCTCCGTCCCAAAATCATCTAACATCTTACTCTGATAATTCTTCAAAGAAAAACAAAAGACAAGTTAGAGAGACACCTAAAAGAAAATTTGCAACTACATGTTGCTACAAAGTATGTGTGAATAATAAAGCAAATATTTGAATTACAGTTTAAATACCAGGCATTAAATCAGAATAAACTGCAAAAGCAAATGGCATACACTCAACACATAAAAATAGAGTTCTTGGCAATCATCTCTTACCATTCTCTTATTTTGCCAAACCAATGAACATTGTATGCAACCTTCCATTGTATACCCCTCAGCATGCATTACATACACTCAACGCATGCTTTTATCCATTCGATCTGTGTGATACACCATCTAATTTACAAATTTTACATATATTTGGATTACCAGAATCCTTTACATGAATATATTTAGAATATGGAAGCCCTCATTTATTTGGCTCCACATTATGCACAAAAATGATGCGTCAAATTCAAGGAGATTATGTACTCTTTATTTTCTTGCACATACTGAACTTCTATGTGCACAATCCATTTTGATCCATCTAATAAATGATGTCTACGAGTTTTATGTTGAATAATACCTACACTACAATCAACCTCCACTATTTGAGTTTTTTATTGGCTATATAATATCTTTTTATGGCTCTCATTTATGCGAGCTTGAGGCCAAATAATTATAATTTTATCATCATTCAAAAAAGTACGACTTTTTCATGTCATTATATACTTAATAAAGAATATAAAAAATTGTTCCTCTTTGATTATTCCTCCACGTATATTATCACATTAAAAATCAAAAAGAATGTACCACGAAATTCTTAGATACATGATGTGGAATTCAATTAGAATTGCAATAAAAACACAAAATTCACACATATACCTCTTTGGAAGTTGACTTAACACAGCCAGCACCTTTATGCCCATTGCTCTCCAAAGATTCTCCATGTACCCTAAAGAATGACAATGCCACATGAGAAGAGTCACCATAATGTGCATGCCCACTTAACCATCACCAGAACAATTATACTATGTAAAACCCAAATGCTTACACATCAGAGTGACACAATTTTCCAGGGACCCTCTTGATGATCACGCTGGAGCCACTTGCAATTAGAAAATTTTCATCAGCAAGCTCTGTAAAATAATGTACGATTTATGTCAAAGGTGCATCATTCATGAAGATCATTTGTGGGTGCATCATAGAAATTAATTTAAGCTAGAAAAAACAATCCAGATGTGTCAAAACAAGAAATCACTAGAAAGATAAATATTAATTTTGTATCCTAGAAATTTCACTCAGATAATATAGGAAATACGAATGATCCTGACGCTAACTAAATCTCCGAACCATTCTAATACCTTGAAGGATACACCAAAAAGCGTAATGTCACCTTGTTAATATTTCTCCCAACCATAACCTAGAAACTAATTAAATCGATTATCGTAACAAAAGAAATCCAAGAAGCAATCTGAAAGGGGGGAGAGGAGAAAAAGAAGATGACCTTGACCGGTTTCAGGATCAGAGAAAACCAGATGAAAATCATCGCAAGAGTTAAGTCTCTTTTTATGGACGATCTTGGATTTAAGATCCCTAATTGAAATTGAAGTTTTTCCATCAATTTCAATCCATTCGAAATGCAATGAACTCCTGAATTTGAATCGAACGGCCATGATGTAATTAGAGACAGTAAGATCGATAGGTACAGGAATCAGAAAATCGCATGATTGGTACGAGAATTACTCCCCAAAGAAAACACCTTCAACTTAGGGTTTTTGGCTTGCTCAAGGTCACGGTATCTAGAAATCGCGGGGCAAGCGCAACGGTACCGACTTTAAAGGTTGCGGTGTTCGATTTTCGTTGGTTCTTTTTTTTTTTTTTTAGTTAACTTTTTAATAATTCAAATCACTTATTTTATTTAATTTAGCATCTCACCAACAATAAAATCAAAAAATTAAATTATAATGAGAAAAAATAGTTCAGAAAATTATGCAATTGTAGAACTTACCAAAGATTATTTGATTTTAGGAACCCAAGTTTTTGATTTAGTCTTAAATGCATCAAACTCAAATAATAATAATAATAATGTTTTAGTTCTCCCATTTTTTTCTCTCAAAATACTTTAAAATCTCCATGTCAACAAATTTTACGAAAAGCAAAAATACAAAGAGATAAAGATGTGTCTACACACACACACACACACACACACACACACACACACGATATATTTATCTTGAAAATATTTTTGTTATATATATATATATATATATTATGCATTTTATGTTATATACATTGGGTATTTATATTATGGTTATATATATACAATACAAATTAATGTGTTTGTGTGTGTGTGTGTTTATACACACACACACACACACACACATTATATATATATATATATATATTCATTGTTATGTACAATATAATTGTACACATATATTCATTGTATTCGTTGTTATATGAATTTAGTGTACATTTGGAATATCCACTGTTAGATATATTTCGTATGCATTCGGTATAATATACTCTATATTATATATAATATAAGTGTGTGTGTGTGTGTGTGTGTTCATTATTATAGACACTCCAGATAAATACCTAATGCTTGTTGAATGCATATTTAATTTATATAAGAGTGAAAATAGATTCATATAAGAGTGAGTATAGCAAATATATATTCATATATATTGTATATAATCACAAAATTATATTGTGTGTGAGTATTTCTATATATATATATATATATATATTAAATAAACTCAATCATAGCAATGTATATAGTAGTTAAAATTTTAATATTGCATGTGTTATAAAAACATGTTCTCAATATATAAATACACACACACACACACAAAGATTGTATTTATTTATAGCGACAATTATGAGATACTTTGTATTGAGCAACTTGAGGATTTTCAAGAGGAAAGAAAAAGAAATATTATTTGGCATAAAAACTCAAAAAAAAGAGTTTCCATGATCTTAAGCAAGCCTAAGGGCAATAATTTTAAAAAATTTACTCATTTATGAAGTCTTATTATTTTAAGTGATGATCAAGTTATCATTTTACTGATGGAAGAGCTAGAAAAAAATATTTTCTACGAACAACTTAAAACATGATAGGCAGGTTATAGCGATGTGCATCATATGAGATATACCCTTAGTAGGAGAAAACTAATTCTTTTCTAATGCATTAATTTTGAAATGATTGATGATCTTGATTCAACCTAGCCATGCGTGAGCTATTTAATAACCTTAAAATTATATCATGATAGTCCATTCTACAAAAACACATTTAAGAAACCTAAAAAGTGCATTATGATCCATTCATTATGTGATCCAATAGATAGACTATGATTAATCTCTCTAAAAATTTGACTTTTGACTATAAGCATGAGCACATCAACGTGATATATTATTGAATTTTAAATATTTATGAGGGAAAGTACATAAACACACAAAAAAAAGCATTGATATACACATGAAATCCTTGATTATGGTAACCCTCACTTTATTCATTATTCATATTGATGTTTACTAATACCTAGGGCATATGATGAGATTTGTCGAATTTGCCTAAGATAGGCAGATCAGTCTAAATTAGCTCAATTTAGGCTAACCATTTTGAAATAAATTGAATTTACTTTATTACCCCCAATATGAATGAGGGTAATTGTAATTGTAATTGTAATTATGTAGGTTTGGCTTGGTAATAAGTGATCACACGAAATTACTCTTAACTCCTCAAACCTAATTCATTATATACCTCAACTCATATAAGTCTTCAGGCCCCTCGATCAAAGTAGACAATACTCTAATTCTAACAACGTGAATAACATGATAAGCAAAGATACTATAGGGTGTGTATCCACCATCACTATCTACCAACCTCATATCCCAAGAGCAAGGCAAATTACCCTTTTGCTATTCAAATTATCATATTGTTTGTACAATAGTATAAGAGGAACTACGTTGGGACTTGGGAGGCACTTGAAATGAATCATACTTAGTTGTCTCAATACACCCCTTTAGTCATCCACCATTTTTCAAATTAAATAGTTAAGCTCGTGCCAACAATTGACACTTTTTTTTTTACTTATTCCTAAAAAGGACCACAAATTTAATTAAAAAATTATGTAGATTAATAAGTTAATGAAAAATATAGAATAAAAGTTGTATACTTACAAAATTAGATTTACATGACAAGAAAAATAATACAAACGTTGAATTTATATTTAAAAAAAAAATGTCACAATTCCCCCAATCATTCATCATTTACAATCCAAAAGTTGAACAAAAAAAAAAAAGAAAAAAAAAACAAATGTAGATTATGAAATAGAAAATGTCTCTTTGAAACAATTATAAAAAAAAAAAAGATTACAAGTCTCAAAGAAAAAAAATAAAAAAAAATAAGGATATTTACTAAAGCTGAAGATTGCAAAAAAAAAAAAAAACAAAAACAAAAACTATTGACATTCTGAAGTCATGGGGGGACTACAAAACACACGCTTCAAACTTGGGCATGCTCCACGAAATCTCCCCAGGCTCATAGAGCATAACTGACATAACAACAACAATAATAAATTCATGGAGCATCATCTCATGGGCTTTGTTGGGCTTGAAGGAAGGCATAGATAATTCAGAGCAGATAAGTTACCAACCTTAGGGCAAAATCGGACATCAAGAGTCTCCAGTATCTTGCACTCACATATAGCAGCTTCGACAGCTTGTTCATCCACCTTTGTTGACTAGAAAATCAAAGAGCAGCAGCAACAGACTAATAATTGACGCCATAAAAGTGAATTTTGACAGCCACAATGAATAAAGTTATTCATCTCTCTCTCTCTCTCTCATCTCTCTTTCTCGACTCTCTCGGCTCTCTCTCTCACATCTCTCTCTCTCTCTCATCTCTCTTTCTCGACTCTCTCATCTCTCTTTCTCGACTCTCTCGGCTCTCTCTCTCACATCTCTCTCTCTCTCTCTCAAACACACGTGCAGACACATAGACACAAGTACACACACATATTTTCTGCAAAGCCAATTCATGTTGTTTGGAAGATGGAATATTTTTTTTTTTGTTATGCTTAGTTCACGAGAGAACAATAGATCTTAATATAAAAATACAATAGAAAAAATAGTTTCTTTATTGTTGTGTGTGGTATTGATGCAATGGCAACTGGCAAATGATTTCATATAAATGTGGAAAGTCTCAGTTTGGACTTTAAAGAAATATGAGATGAATCTCTCCAAATTTTAAGATGTAAGATTTTCGAAATATTAATTTCTATTAAATCTTCATATAAGCAAGAGTTTTATGCATTAGGTGCGACTAATGTACAATCTCTCATGAGAAAGCACTTAATAAGCCATCTAATTGTAGAGGTGTCAAGTGGGTCAGGCAGCCCAGACACAACACAAGGCACGACCTGACTGGGTCGTGTCTGGCTCGACACTGCATGATCCAGAATCGTGCATGGACCTATGTCATGCCGACCCGAGGCATGGCTAAATGCCGTGTTGGGCTAAAGGCTACTGTGCCTAGTTCTGGGCTAGTCAATACCCACGTGCCTAGCCCATTAGCACGGTCCACTAGCTCGATGCTCGTGACTCAGGAATGGGAACGGGTCATAGAAAACCAAGCTATCAGATTCCTACGACTCGCTCGCACTTGAATCCATTTTTTCTTTATTTTTTTATTTTATATTTTTATTTTTATCTCTTTATGATGACTGCTCGTCGTTGTGTGATGGTGGTGGTCGATGAACGATACCTGTGGTGGCACTGCCCACAAAATTAGCATGGTCTAGCATGACATGAGACAAGCCGGACCGAGCATACTATCAGTCGTGTCATGTTAGGTTGGGCAAATCATCAATCATGTCGTGCCGGCATGGCACGACTTCCATGTCGGGCATTGCCTAGCACAGCACAGCCTACTTGACACCCCAATCTAAATAAACTAGTAAAAAAAACAATCACCTAAAATATGAGTATTGACTCATGTGTCAAAATGCTCCCTATAGTTGCCTGTAGTATCTCAGTCACCTCCATTAAAATAATACCCAACAAATATCACTGATATTGCTCATCCTCCTAAAATGTACACATTAAAGTCTAACCCAAGGCAACCTTCTGCTGTTTATACTATGACTAGTCTCTTCTTGATTGGTAGCAAGTGTAACATAGAGATGTCAAACAGGATGAGATGGGCCGGGCTGGCCCATTTTTAGCCGGCCCAACGGTGCTTTTGTGTTGGGTCATGCACGGCACGATACAGTAATAGTGCAATGCCTGGCCAGGCACAATTCTGTGGAGATCAGCCAGCACAGGCCTGCGGCACGAATCTACGAGATTCCGCCCGATCGGGCGCAACCCCTAATTTAAAAAAAAAAATAGGATTTTGGTGCACGCTATAAGGCCGTCGCACAGCGGAACCGTGCACTGTCGTTCACCTGAACCCCTAATTAAAAAAATTAGGGTTTCGGCATATACCGTCGTGCCGCCACACCAACGAACCCATAATTTAAAAAAAATTAGGATTTCTCAACTCGTGCCGAGGTATCATGCCAACGGGCCATGGTATCGTGCATGGTCAGGTATAGCACGAGACCCGGTTAGCCTTGGCATGGCACGGAATGGTTGGTGTCGTGGACCCGCACAGCACGGGCACGGGCACAGGCACGGGCACAAAATATTCTCGTGTCATGCTGGCCCGGGCATGGCCAAATCGTTTCGTGTCTCGTGCAGGGTCAGGTAGGCCCGGCCCGATTGACACATCTAGTGTAACATTAGATACCTATTCAGTATCTCCGAGTCTATCTTGCATAAATTTAAAAGCTCGAAAGTACAACTCTAGTCTAATGGGAAACTCACAATCTCTTAAAACCTAGCTATGAAATATTGAAAAGTGATTGGGATATAAATATAAAAATATAATTCTCAAAAGTCATGTCTTACACTCTTTGTGCCCTCAACCTCTACAAAAAACACCTCTAAGCAACCACATCATATATTTGTGTCAACTGAGATAAGTATGAATATATGACAAACTCGTGCATGTCTCCTCCCTTCATGGTGTCAATGCAGCAGCGCCAATGTTCGTCACACACAATGGATATGAATTGGAAAAATTGTGGCCCATAGTAACTGTGCACCCTAGTTGTTCTTCTAGATGGATGTGAGTGCATTGCAGCTGGTAGGTCTACGTGTATTGTGCTAGTATCATGCATGTACCCCCTCTCTATCTAGGGTTTGGTACCCTTATAAGCCCTAACATTCGTTTACCTTAGAATATTAGCTATGACATCATGCTATAGTTCCATGCCACAACAATTATAGAAAACTAAATAAACTCGACGAATATATAAAAATGAAAAAGGAAAGTATTTATATAATAGTCAGGTCAGGTTGAAACCACCAACATATTTAGGACTTTCATCAATAATATAATAAAGTAAAAAATAAAAAACTATCAAACTATAAACGATAACAAATCCAATTTGCCTAGGCAAACAATAATGTAAAGTTTGTTATATTTATTAATAATTATACTAGCTTGGTTTGAATTTTCTTATTTCAAAATAAATCTAAGATTTTTTATTTTCTAATTAATTCATAATAAAATTAAAACCAAATTTAATAAGTATAAAAAATTTATTAGGTGTTACAATACTCTATAATATATGTCTGATAAATTGAATATTTACTGTATTAATTATAAAATTATAGTAAAAAATAAGATTATAGTAAAGAATAATTAATAATAAATTGAAATATGTATGACACTTATATCTTTTTTATAGTATGTAAAACAAAATAATTAAATAATAAATATGTATCTTATAAATTTATTGATCGCATCTAAAATTTATTATAAGTGGAGCGTGACTAGGAGTGTAACTGAGCCGAGACTAGCCGAGTATTAGACAGGCTCGGCTCGGCTCAGTTTTAAAGGAGTAGGCTCTAGCTTGTTCACGAGCATGTTTACAAGCTGACAAGCTGAGTTTGAGGGTGCTCGAGCTCAGCTCGTTTAACTTACGAGCATGTTCACAAGCCTATTTATGGGCCGACAAGCTGAGTTTAAGGGTGCTCAGGCTTGGCTCGTTTAACTTGCGAGCCTCAAAATGATGTCCGGGAATTAAAGAAAATGTTCATCTAAAATAGCCAACATACAACTAAATTAAAAATATAAAATAATAAAAGTTCAATTAACTTGATTGGAGTTCAAGAGTTAAAATATTCATCATGTTCATTTGTAGGAAAAATTTATTGTGCATCAAGCATTCTCCATGTTCACG
This sequence comes from Sapria himalayana, assembly GCA_029783825.1. Classification (NCBI taxonomy): domain Eukaryota; kingdom Viridiplantae; phylum Streptophyta; class Magnoliopsida; order Malpighiales; family Rafflesiaceae; genus Sapria; species Sapria himalayana. The sequence goes on along the minus strand of JAREIK010017964.1, from coordinate 715,095 downwards.
AGCCTGCTCACGAGCTTGTTCACAAGCCTGGTTAACGAGCTTGCTCACGAGCCTATTCACAAGTCTGTTTACGAGCTGACGAGCAGAGTTTGATAGTGATCGGGCTCGGCTCATTTAACTTACGAGCCTCAAAATAATGTTCGAGCTCGGCTCGTTTAACTTAATAAACGAGTTCGAGCAAGCTTCTAACGAGCAGAACGCCGAGCAGCTCACGAGCAGCTCGGCTCGGTTACAGCCCTAAGCGTGACTCAACCGATCAAACAAACTCCATCACCAAGTACAAATTATAATTATAAATAAAAAAAATATTATACAATAATATATTCTAATACAAGAAAACTAAGAGAAAAATTTATATTTTTTGGGAGAATGTTATAATTTTTTAGTTAAACAAATTTTTTTTTTTTAATTTTTATCAGTCATTTAAGGCCCTAGATACACCAAAACAGAAAAACCTCTTGATATCTTGAGGCACAAGGCACACTTGAGGCACATGCTTTTTTATTATAAAACATAATTTATCTACTACCTTCATTCCGAAAAGATAATCTGATTCACGTATTTTTTTAAAGATAAAGAGCCAAATATCAAGAAAACCCCGTGACTATGTTTTTTGCGAATATCTTTTTGAGAGGTTTCGATTGGTATATAATTTGATCATGTTATATAACGTATAGGATCCACCAACTAGATCTCAAAACCAGTTAAATTAAATGTAAACAGTAAACTTTAATAATAAATAACTAAATTTTAGCTTCTTCAATGTCATCCAGTCTCTTCAGCATCAGCAAGCAACTAAGGACATCGATGAGCTCGTTGCTGCAGTAAAATTCTTTCCGACGGTACCCTTTGGAGAAGCTCAATGATGTCTTTTTGACATTTCAAAAGTGCATAGAAGTCATCAATCATAAATAATTGAATCGATGAGCCTTCGTGTAACTGTCAGTTATAACCAGAAAACTATCAATACAGCAAAACTGACTTTACAAATGAATTAAACTTTACTTTATCATATCGGATTATCATTTTAGAACAAATTCTTACACGATATCAGACTATCATTTCGAAATGGAGGGAGTAATACAAATAAAAAATATATACCTCACTAAATATTATTTATAATTTTCAACTAATAATAAAATATAATAGAGTAAAAAACACTAAACATAAAAATCAAACAATATCATCATTCAAACATTCAAAATTCTAAAACAGAATAAAAACTTATAAATTTGTATCTAAATCTATATCAAGAAAATCATCAATATCATCATCATCCTCAGTCTTGCAATCCCTACCTTCTTTATCTTCCTCTCTTAATGAATAAACCATCTTTTCACATTCATCAATCAAAGCAAAAACATGAGTATGTTTAGAGCTAGTTAATGTTGACTTTGATTTTAGTATTAGTGTATAGATTGTTTTAACTCTTGAATAAATCTTAAACTTCGTAGCTCTGTTATCCCTTGCAACATCACATCATATTAAATCATCACCTTCGAGCATTATATCATCATTCATTCTTATCATTTATATCCTTCAAGTAGAATCAATGATAAGATACTCTTTATACCTTTTTAACAAGATTTAGTTGTACTTAATATACACCAAATCATTCAAGCAATGATGATACAACTTATTTTTAAGGTTGCTATAAATCTTAAAACACAAATATTTTTGTTTCTAATTTTTATTCTACGTTATCTTAATATCTTAATATTTCTTAATATCTTAATATCTTAATATTTTTATTCTACGTTATATTAAAGAATTTTATTAAAAGTCTAGCAATTTATATTCTCAAAGATGCTCTAATTTTTTTCGCAACCTGGTGCACAACATATTAGGTTGAGAACTCTCAATACAAACTTTTACAAACTACTAGTACTTAATCCAAACATATTCCTCCATTCAATTATATTTAATATAAATAATAAATATATTATTAGTTGAATATTTCACATACTTTATAATTTTAATCAATTATATATAATAATTTCAAAGTATTAATCAAAAAAAACTAAAGAACCAACTTGAAGATTAAATTTTTCTTATTATAATGGCATATGCATTATCAAAAAAATCCATAGCATCATATATAAGTTCACATATGACATAATTATATTGTATTAATCAAGAAAAAAAAAAGCAACTTGAAGATTAAATTTTTTTTATTATAATGGCATGCATAATCAAGAAAAACATCTAACATCATATACAAGTCCAATTATGACATAATTGTATTTTGTTCATCTCATTTTACTAGTAACCTCAGATTTCTCATCATTTTAAACTTGGAATCCAAACATATTTTTATTCACATTATGACCTCCAAAACTCATTTAATTTTTTTATAGTTTTTTAGCAAGTATATTATCTATTATTTCTTTCATAACATATTTATAATATATTGTACACTTTTTCAAATTTCTAAATCCTCCAACAAGCTATTTTTTTTATATATAAATGATTCGTTAAGTTACTTTATCATAAAAAATACAAATAAGCATATTTGTATCTTTCTCATTTGATAAACGAGCATATTTCTAACTTAGATCCCTTCAACTTCAATCTCTTTGTCAATTTCTATATATCTAGAAAACAAATCAAGAATAAAATAATAAATACAATGAGAAAAGAATGAAAATATATACTGAATATATTATATAGTATAAATCTATAAATTATAAATATATTCAATATTTTCCAAACAATTAAAAATATTTAAATTTTTTGTTTTAATTATTTCATAATCTTTCATAATTTATTTTATTCATTAATTTTCAGATTTTTTTTCCATTTTGAAGATTTCCTATTTTTTTCAATGTTTTTTTTATTTTTTTTTTCAAGTTTTCAAGAATTTTCTGAAAATATTTTTCAATTTTTTAAGATTTTTTTCATAATAAAAATAGGAAAGACAAAAAAAAATCTTGTTGATAATTTAAAAAAAAAATCAATAACCCCGACAATATCATTTTTGGGGTGTTCTAATTTATTTTTTTTAAAAGAACCCCAACATGACATCATTCTTAAATGTTTTGATTTACAAAAAAATAAAACCTAACTCAAAATAACTTCATTTTGGTTGGGTCACAATAGCAGTTTCGATGTCTCTCACCCTTGCACCTCACCAGAAGTGAGGCTCTTTCACCAATAATGGTGGCGGTGGCGCCAAATTTTTCAGCACAACTCAGGCATGTCATTCATAACTATGACTTAACTAGACAGAAATTCTTATGTCCGTTAGATTTTGTCCAGGATTATTGGAAGTCAAATCCAGCAGCAAGACGCATGCCACATGGCTCATTTAAAAAAATAATTTTTGTCATGTCATGCTCGTGCATGAATGTGACAAGCCACATGACCCATGTCACATGGTAATGCACAACAGCTCAGTAGCCATAGCATGTATTTTTAAAAAAATATTTTTTAACAAATATTCAATATGGTCAATTCAACATCAGTGAGATTCCATCCCAATTTCAATTTTAATTGAAATTTGAGGCACATGCACATCATGCAGTCGAGTTTGACCCAATCAGACAGTGATGCTGAGTCATGTCATTCCACATGACATTCGACAAGTAGGCCTACTATGCATGCCCGAAAAAAGGTGTCAAGCAGGCCGAGCAGCACGGACATAACACTAGGCATGACCCAATTAAGTCGTTCCTAGCCAGGTAAAACACTATCCAGAACTGCCTGGACCTGGGTCGTGCTGGCCCAAGGTACGGCTCATCTCATGTCATGTTGGACCAAAAACAAACTATGTATCTAGCTCGTTGACATGACCACCGACACAATGACCATGGCCCAGGACTGAGAATGAGTCACGTGTCACATAAAATTGGATAAACAAATTTTTGTGACCCACACACACACACAAAACCAGTAGACAATGGCGGTGGATGGTAGATGATGCCCATGATAGCGTTGCCCACAAAACCAGCAAGATCAAGGACAACTCGAGACGACCCAACACATTAGACACAAGTCTGCACAGAATCATGCAGGTCGTGCCGAGCCAGGTTGACAATCAGCCATGCCGTGTCGGGCACGATACGACTTCCATGTTGGGCCATGCCCGGCATTGCATAGTGATTCAATTAGGCTACCCAAAAATAAGTTATGGAGGCACAACAAGGCACATTTGATACCTATGGGCCCGACAATGGATGAATTGTGCAATGAGTAGACCCACATATCTATAAAGCATGGGTCCTAGCCTTTTGTGTAATACTTGGGCCACTGAAACTAAGTCATGCCTCAAGTTGAGCTCAAGTTGCCCAAATCATTTACTACCTCTAGGAATACATTCTTGCATAATTTTTGATAAAAAAACCTTAGAAGATTCAGATATTATCTTGATATAGAGATGACTTTTCCAATATATATGTGGTAGTGTTTGCATGATACACTTATATGGGTTGGTCTTTCGAGTTGTTCTCAAGTAGTATTCATATTGATCTAGGTATTGATTCATTTCTAAAAAAGATTAACTATCTATCTATGATCAAATTATACATAATATACGTAATCAACATGATTAATTATTTTTAAATTTTTCTCGACGGACTCACCTTAATATAGTACTTATTGTACTGAGATATCTAAAAAAGGCTCAAACCTTAGATCTCTTTTCGAGATAATAGGTACTTATAATTAATCAAATATTCAATTTCAAAATATGTATCATGATGTATCAAGATGAGATCTATGATAAGATTTTATATTTTTTTAAAAAATAATCTTATCTTCTATAGAAGTAAAATACATTATTATTTTGAAATTTAATATAAAAATTTAAAGTTCAAAAAATAATAATAATTACTTTTAAGATACTTTGAATGTATTATCTACTAAGGCATATAATCTCAAATCTGATATTTCATAATCATACAAATACATTGAAATTCATTACTTTTTTTTTATTAAGAAGAACCAAAATGAGACCATTATTACAACATACACTAAGAAAAAAAATAACTAGAAAGGAAAATTAGGAAATATCTAATTCCGTTTCTAAAATTAGGAAATAAATTAAAACAAATTAGAAACAAAATTAACAAATTAAGAAAATATTTGAAATGGAAAAGAATTTCGCTACTAATTAGCAACGAATTTTTATGAGTTTGAGTGGTATTTAACAATGATAATTTTTGTATCAATGTATTATTATAAATGGAATGTGAATCCGTTTCTACATTTAGCGATGAAATTAATTTTCGTTGCTAAATGAAAACCAACATTCTTATTCGTCGCTATATCATTAAAAAGAATTTAGCGAAGGAATAAATTTTCATCTTTAAATTATAATAATTAATTTATCGAAGAATACTTCAAAATTGCAAACATACTTAAGGATTCGAAAAATTTTTATTTTGATTCTAATTTCAATGAGTTTTGGATTGTATATCTTTCATATATTAATCAACGTGTATTTCATCGATAATTAAGGTATAAAATTATTATTTTCATTTTATTTCATATGTATTGTATTGGGGAATAGCTAGATTTATGCGTTTTGATGTTACATTTAATTTGTTTTTATTTTTAACATTTATATTGAATTTTCTCTTATTATTTTATTGAATGATTATAATTATAATTGATAAATTATATATATTATACTTTTTTCTCATATTTGGATATAATATATTTTCGTGTTACCTAATCGAAATATAAATTTTTTGTACATTTTGTTATTGACCTATAATTATTATTATTATAATTAATTTGCATTTTATTTCCTAAGATTAGATGTGTCAAATGGGGTGGTAGGCCCGGGCCCAACCCGAAGCCCATCCCAGTTTAGTCATGCTTGGCCCGGTACTGCATGATCCAGGACCGTAGCCGGGCTAATGACGAGCAGACTCTCAGCACACCTCGTGTCGTGCAGAGAGAATTAGGCCCATGTGTTGTGTCAGGCACGACATGGGTGCCTGATACGTGGGCACAACACGAGGCACAACACAACACATGCCCAAAGGATCCAGAGATTCACTAATGAGGCAACGACACGATGCCCATCAGATGAGGTGGCAAGGGTATGATGCGGCAACAACACGATGCCCAACAGGCGATGCAATAATGGTGCAAAGACCGATGAGCCACACGATGAGCCGAGCAGATCAAAAAGAGCATCCATCGCTTTGGGGAGCACCCATATCCCCAAACCCCATCACTAACCAACCCAAAAATGGGAAGACTTCGGGCGGTAGGCCGTGGTGGGAGTACACTCTAGGGAACCATGTCGTGCCTAGCACAACTTGATTACAGTAGCGTGCAGTGCCAGGCATGGCACGCAAGCTCGTTCGTGCATACAAAATGTGTCGTGCTGGGCTGGCACGGCCCATTTGACACCTATAACTAGGATTATATGAAATTTAATAATTTTTAAAATAATAACTATTACTAATGACACAACCTTACTAATAAACAATTTATAAATATTATAACAAATAATAAAAGCTTATTTATAATAATAATAATACTAATAATCATAAAAAATTAGAGGGTATACAAATGAAATGATAAAACATAATAAATAATTATAAAACAAAAAATAAATATAATCATTAAAAAATTTATATATTTGTTGATTTACATTTCACTAAATGTACAATAAAATAAATAACACCTATAATTATTTAAGATTCAAAAGAAATCATATTACATGTCACATATAATTTATGATTATGTACTAAGAAGCACGGACACGGACACGGACACGGACACAGGGATACGACACGACAGGATACGGGGACACAGTAAATTTTAAAAAACTAGGATACGAATACGGCTAGGATACGACATAATAAAAAAATAAAAATAAAAATTATTAATTATAAATATTATGTATTTTATAAAATTTATTAAATTAAATTAAATTAAAATATTTTATTATATATAATAAATATATATTATTTATTTTATAAAATAAAAATATTTTATTTTATAATATAATATTTATATTTATTTTATTTTATAAAATTATATTTTATAATTATATTATATAAAAATATATATTTTTTATTTTATTTTATAAAAATATTATATTTTATGCCCCTACCTCTCCCCTTTAGCACGCCCGCCCCTGTCTCTCCCCTCAATCACGCCCGCCCGACCCTGCCTCTCCCCTCAATCACGCCCGCCCGCCCGCCCCTCTCCTCTCAATCACACCCGCCCCCGCCCCCACCCCTGCCTCCCCATCGAACACACCCGCCCGCCCCTGCCTCTCCCCTCGAACACGTCTGCCCCTGCCTCTCCCCTCGAACACGTCTGCCCCTGCCTCTCCCCTCGAACACGCCCGCCCCTGCCTCTCCCCTCAAATCGCGCCGCCCCTTCCTCTTCCCTCAAATCGTGCCGCCGCTTCCTCTCCCCTCAAATCGCGCCCGCTCCTGCCTCTCCCTCAAATCATGCCCGCCCCCTGCCAGTGGCCAACGTTGGCCACCGACGTCGTCGGACGTCGGGCACTTTAGACGTGGATACGGCGCCGACGCAATCATCTGATATGTCACGTGACGTATCAGATACGGATTGTGCAATAATACGCCACGTGGCGTATCGGACACGTATCCGTGTCATGTCCACGTGTCCGCCACTCGGACACGTGAACACAGCTGTAGGTAGCCGTGTCCGTGCTTCCTTGATTATGTATTCCACATACTTGATATAGATTTGAAGATTCTCATTAATTTTTAATTGTTCTCTATCGATAGATGATTTATTTTTTTTATCTATTCATTGACAAATTTTAATATATTAACATTAAGAATTTATTTATTAATTCTAATATATATAATATGTTTGTCTAATAATTAGTATTCATTATTAATTTAAAAATAAAGAATTATGACAACTCAAATTTTTCTTTATTTTATTAATACAATTTTATCCAAGTTAAATAAATATCAAATATTTAATTTTATGTAAATGACAACTTTATAACTTATGTCTTTTGATAAATATCTAAGATATTAGTACAACCTATCTTATCTCATTTTAATCCAAAATTATCTAATAATAATTTTACTATAACTTATTTGTTAAATTTAGTAATAGCATAAAAATATTATTTCATTTTTATATTTCTATCTATATTATTATAATTTAAAAAATATTTGTGTTATATGTTACAAGAATAAAAAATATTATACAATCAGATCGTCAATGGATAAATATATGATATAAAAATAACTTTTTAACTATTAAGCTTGTCGAGAAAATTGAGAAGTTTATTGGCATTACTGAAAAATAACCCAGGTTTATGAATGAAAAAAAAAAAATAAGATACTCATACAATACTCATAAATATCAAAATCAGAGTTTCCAAGATGTAGACATGGTGCAATAATATTTTGTAAAAAATAAATTTGTTAGAAACAATTATATTTGATATAAACATAAAAAATTAGTTATGCCACAAATAACTAAGAATTATATATATATATATATATATATATATATATATATACACACACACACACACATACATATATATATTAATTCAAAATGTTACAACAGAATTTACTAATCATTCGTGGGACAAATGACGAGCTTCAAATATTGATGAAGATAAAAATTATTTGAAAATTTATGATCATGTTGAATAAGATAGTGAGAAGGAATTAATTACAGAATCATATGATGATGAATACGTAGATAGAAATAATTTATTGAGAATTTTTCTGATGATGACAAGAAATTCAATGATTGTCATGTTATTTTGTCATTCTCATTTTATAATCGTTATAATGTAGATGTTAAATTAAAATATTTTTAATTATTTCTATTAATATTAATATGTTTATTATTATGTTTTATTATTTTGATATTTTCATAACATATTTTTATTGTCTCAATATATTAAAATGTTTATTTAATTTGATTTAGGTATGAGAGTTAATAATTCAAAATGCTGAAGATCTCAATATGTAAGGCGGTAGAAAAAATTAATTAATAGTTCATGAACGAAAAAATATACATGTATTTAGTGACGACAACACTATAAATGTCTCTCTGGATTCTTTTACACGTACGGAGAAAATTTTATCATTATCTCATCATGACATACAAAAATTTACTACCACAGATATTTTATCTTCATCTCATTTTACACCTGAATATACTAATTATTTCGTCCCACCTATCTTAGGAGACTCATGCATTGGTAGCATGCAGTAATATCGGCAAGATATTTACAATCCATAATTTTTTATCAAGTTATGTAAAAATCTTCATTCTGCCAATAATTAACAATAAACTGTACGTAATTTTCTTAAATTTACTACATGCATTCAATATTATTTTTATTTTTTTTTGTTTTAATTAAATATAAAATAATATGTGAATGAAATTATAAGTATTTTAAAAGATTTGAATTTTGGTATTTTAAAATAATAACCTATGATATTGCTACTTATCGAACATTATCATTTTGAATTTAAATAATTTTTTTGTTACAAAATTTTAGATAATAAATATAAATAAATTAAATTTTAACTGAGTAGCAGAAAAATTTGTGTATTTTATTTATATGTATATATACGTGCTAATGTTAAATTACTTATAAATTTATTCTTTCTGCTACTAGTACAATCAAAAATATATTTAAGAAGAAACTAGTTATATAGGATATAAAGTGGAATAAAATGCTCTCAAGTATAAAAAATTTTATTGAAAAGAATATGAAATATATTTTTCATGTATTTACTTATTTTTCAATTTGGTCAAATATAATTTATTCTTAAAATAAATGCATTATAATATAATATTGTTTTATTTGATTTTTACAAAAAAGTACAAATATAATAATACTTTGATGATCTCCATGAAAGATATATGAATACATTTGATAAGTATTTAGATAAAGTGATAAAAATACTAAAATAAAAAAGAGTTCAAGACTTTGACCCAGATGAACTCACACAATAGTCGATCAGAGAAAATAAGTGAAAGATCAGGATATTCAAAATATATTAGAGATACAAATATGACTTACTAACATTCAATAGATTTGATATAATTATCTTTTATTTTTTGCTATTATTTTAATTTTTTGAATACAAAGAATAATATTTGTGTGATTATAAATAATATACCTTAATAATAACAAATATTTATTTTCAGGAGGTTGAGTTGAGACGTTTAACAACACCATTTAAGGTATTCAAGCGAATGTACAAAAAGAATAATGATTCATTTATGGACAAATGCTCGAATGATATAAATGTGAGTTTCTCATTTTATATTTATAATTTCATATGAAAATTATAAATAATAAAAACAATTAAAAATTAATTATTTGACATTAACAATAAATAAAAAGCAAACTCAAGTAAATTTTTTTTATCATAACTAATGATTTGTTATTTATGAACTCATTAAATATAATAACTAACTTTATTTTTATATTATTTTTTAGTAGTTAGAGAATATATTCTTGTGCTGGTATAGAATTTATTTTAATATATTAATTAATGAGTTATATTGTATTTTAATAATTATAAAAAATTATAGAAAATATGATTGCAATTACTTCACAATTGACAGATCCTTCTACAGATGTTCAAGAGATTGATGTTGTGCATATTTACATTCAAGTTATCGGAGTGGAACAAAAAAAAAGTATGATCTTGATACCCATGCATCTACATTTTATCCAAATTCTATTTTTGAGTTATTTATCATCTTTCAATTACAATAACATATTTGATAAGAAAATGTGTGAGATGATACAGAAAATTTAGGGTACATTACAAAGAAAAAATGATGAGATACAACAAAATAATGAATAGATACAAAAAAATATAAAAGAAAATTAAAGAAATAAAAAAGAGGTTGAACAATTAAAAAAATGATGAAATATAATAAAAAACATTGAAGATTGAAAAAAATTATATGCAAGTTGGAAAAAATATTATCTATTTTTTTATCATTTTGAAAGAAATCCATTTAGATTTTCGGACGACAATGAATATCAAGAGAAGGACTCATAGTTGTTTGTGATGTGTTATTAATTTTTTAAAATGAATGTTTTTGATGTGAAATTATGATTTTTGTCTTAATATTTTTTTAATTAGGTAATGAATTATGTATAAAAATTAATGAATATTTATGTTTGTTATCTGACATTTTATTCTATAGTAGATATTATGTGAATATCATTTGATAAATAATATGTAAATGTGCTTATTTGATTACAAATTATATAATTTTTGTATGTATTTATATAATATATACAATATATTGAAATTGCACAAATGGAACATATTTCTGTTGCAGACAATAGAAATAGAAAATTTTATTTCTAATAATATTTCTAAATAGAAGCGATCATGGATTTCTTTGATAATTTGTCGCTCATTTAAAAACGAATAATACGTTTGTATTTTTTTTGTTGCAAAATTAGTGACAGAATCCAAGATCATTTTGTCTTCGCAACTTTTAGCGACGAAAAATATTCATCACTATTTATAAAAATATCATTGCGTTATCCGTTTCTAAAAATTAAGAAAGGAGAATTTTAGAAATGAATTTATTCCATTTTTAATTATGTCGCTATTTGACCATAGTGATAAAATTAGAAATAAAATATGATATTTCTGATTCCGACTTTTCATGTAGTGATATATTCAAAATATAGAATAGCTAATAAATATTTACATTAATGCCACAAAGAGGCTTTGATTTACTTTTCACTCCTTCATAGTTGATGGTTTGAACTTTAAGCAATATCTTAACAGGGAGAGGTACAATTTTATATTTTTATATTTATTTTTCATCATATTTATTGATATTAATTATTTTTTCATGAGAGTAGTCAACATATGGTGTGTACTAATTATTTTCTCATTATATAAGAATAATATTTATATTTAATAATTATTATATGTTGTTTGTATTATTCTTTTTGTGTGAATTTCTAAATACAAAAAAAAGACTATGGCCAGCCAAACCTTTAAAACCTTTTAGAGGAGAAAAAAATAAAATGACTATCAATCAATATATAAAATATAACATCAAATATAACGATGAAGAAAATAACTAATACTTAGCTACTCACCCTATACTCCTACTAAAATAATGAAAAATAAAATAGATAAGAATGAAAAATAATTTCCAATAAAAAAAATAAAAGTGACATATTACATGTTTTGAGCAAAGAGAAAGAAGACCATACACAACTCTAATTAATAAATATTCAAATTCATAATTTTAGTAGTAAGACTACTATAATTATATAATAAAGATAGATATAAAATACACAAATAAATTACAATTATGTGAGAGCTTTTAAGATAAAGTTGCATGAAAATTTAAAATACATATGATCAATGAAAATAATATTAGAAATGTAGTTTGATGGTAATGATAGCTCCCAATTTGAAGCCTATCAAGAATATTAACTAATTAAAGTTACACATATATTGAATATTAAATTTTCTAAAATTATATTGTTTATGCCACTTACCATCAAGATCTTAGTAATGAAACCCAAGAAATTTTTCCCATTAGCAAAAAAACTTACTCAAGAAGTTGCTTGCAACAAGGAAAACTTACCAAAAGTAGAAGGCTGCTCAACTTGGGGCATACAAGCTTTAATATCTCCAAAGAGCAACAATTGCTGATAGAATTACCTTAAATTAACAACATAATATCGTGAAAGCAAAGTAAAAAATAACTGTTAAATCAATAGAATCACCTTAAGTTAAGAAAGGTCAAATTGACACAAGTGAGATCGACTTCCTTCAGGTTGTTAGACAGGGATAAGTTTATTGATGATAAATGGAAACACCGTGCTTCCACTGGAACTAACACTTTCCTAATATTTGGACAGGCTACACAACTGAGGTTCTGCAGTATGCGGCCCAGTTTCTCGGATGACTCATTAACAATAACGGAAGGAATCAAGGAAGAGCGATGCAGCTTGGGTAAGTCAGAGTTTTGATCATAACAATTGCCCCAGTTAAGGTCATGCATGTTTTCACAGCCATTCAGGCTCATATGAGTAATATGCATACTGCAGCTAAGAAGCTCCTTTAATGCAGATTGAGAAAGTGTGCCATAAGACAGATCCAATTCCTGCAGCAATGGCAAGGCTCCTTCCTTGTAAAGAGGTTCCAATGCTGTGTCAGCAAGATACTTGCATGCTTGTAACTTTAGCACCTTCAATGGGAGGGAGGACATACAATGAAATAATTATGTGTGTGTGTGTGTGTGTGTGTGTGTGTATTTGTATATATATATATATTCAAAATAATTTTACATGCATCAAGATTTTTGGGTGTTGAAATAGATACTGATGTACAATGACAAAAAATCATTTAACCTATACCATTTTATAGGACAAAGACAAAAAATTCTAAGGCTGAATATCTACTTTTTGTAATAATCTGTCTTAATTTATTTTATTATTATTTTTCATTTCATTTATTATTTTTTTATACTTTTTTGTAATTTGTAATAAGCAATATAAAGTTATCATGCTATAGATTAATATAATTATATTATGTATGATATAGGCAACAAGATGCAAATGTGTTAACTCTTGACACATTATTTGAGTTTCAAAGGGTTAAATGCCTAGATCCAATTAACAATTCTATTTTATTGAGTATTAAGAAACTCTAAAATATAGTTTCAATTGGATATAATAATTTTTATTTAAATAAAATGATGAATATCTAATTTCATTAACAAAAAAATATCTTAGTCTAAGAAGAATTTTCCCTTGCAACTAAATTTGAAAATATATCTTTATATAGGCTGATAGTTTCTTTTGTTTTTAATTTTTTTTTATATTATGTGATTAGAGCACTCAAAGTGTGGTATGTTCTAATAAGATTTGTCTATTATATAAAACGTTGTTTGTATATATTTTAATATCAACTATTATTATTATTCTATGTTATCAAATCGAGGTTAGAGGGTCATAAATACTAGAGGGAGAAATATGTGTACTACACTAGCGCAAAGTGCAGAGGGTCAAGATGGAGAAATGCTGGTGGTGAGACGGGGGTGCACGGTGGTGTTTGAACAACAATTTCAAAAACCAACTTTATTTTACAAAACTCGGGGTTTTTGGATGTTTTGTGCTTTTTGGGTTCCACAAAAAAACAATTTGATGCAGAATTGAAGCAGCACAAATTAGGTTTACTATATGATATGAGTGCACAAATAATGAGGGGTTTTGAAGAATTTATAAGTTTCTACTATTTAATCTTAATCAATGCTTCAAAAAATCCCTAAATTTGAGTTGCTATTTATTTGGGAGAAATTTATTCTATTTTAACATTTCCTCCACAAGTCCTAAGTTTATCACAGATTGAGTATCTGAGAGATTGTCACAATAAAAATAGAAGGAGAACATTATTTTAGTGTAATTGAGCATATGAAAGATTGTCATGCTGTATGAGAATGAGTTACACTAGAAATAATTATTGATAAATATTTCTAGATAAGAGATAGAGAATTAAAATTATTACTCATTTATAAGTTCTCATAAAATTAATCATTGTGATATTTATTGGAATGAAATATACATAACTCATCTCTAAGCCAGCAATAGACAATTTCAATTTCTCAAGTATTACTAGTTTTATCCCTTATAATCACAGTTTAGATTCCAAAATTATCGATACAATAGCTAATATTCACTTTACAAGTAAATGAAGTATATTCAATACCATATATTTGTGTTCTAAGAATATTTGTATAACAAGTGAAATCCTCTAAAGTCATTGAATGTGACATTAACTAAGTTGATTTTTTGTTTTTTGATCATATTATACTTATTCGTGATTATTTTATTAAGATATTTGTTAATGAATTATCTTTCTAAATAACATCATTCTAAATTTATTTTTTATTTAATGATACTTGTTTGTTAAATAAAAAAATTTCGAGAAAGACTTTATTTGAAATTTATTAAGATGAATTATATCTCTTCTATGGTAGAATATCCTTCTAGATGTCTCAGTATGTTACATCATTTACTTGTGTATTCACAATTTTATTATTTATCATTAGCTAACATAAAAATAATATAACCTTTTCTTCAGGGTATCTCTACTCTACATCCTGATGCGAATTAATTAGGAAAGCATATCAAAGCTTTTTATTCTACCCATCATCCATGTATGTGAAAAAACTCATTTGATCTAAAATACTGTCATATCAAAATTAAACGACACTCAACTAAATAATGATTTATATACTTTATCACTTTTAATAATAACTCTTCATTGTATACATAAATATTAAAAAAAATAATAATACATTATAATACATGTCATATAAATTCAATACTTATTATATTAATTATAAATTTATAGATCAAAACTCTCGTGATAGCACACTTTTACATAATGGGATGACTATAAAAAAAAATAGATATATAATTAATATAACTTATACACTTGTTTGGGTTGAATGTTTCAAAATATTTTTGGAAATATATGGTTTTAATTACAAATTATCTCATCAATCAAAGAATATTTTCTACCTTTTTAGCATATACTTGAACTTTTCTTTTCAGCACACCTTCACATAATGAGATGAATAGAAAAATAAATAAATATATGATTGAGATAACTCAGTCATTTTTGTTTACGTGGAATATTTCAAAATATTTTATAATATCTCTCAGGGCCTTGGAAAGTACTTGTTATGTTTAAGAACTAACCACAAGTTGAGATAAGTTGGCACAGATGGCCTTAAGATGTACATTTCATAGATACTCCAATATCAAAAAAGGATTTAAATATTTTTAACCTAAAATTAATATAACTCTGTGTATCAAGGTTATATTTTCAAGTAGGAGTCAATTGTAAGTAGGCATGGAAAAAATAATAGTTCAGAAAATATACATGCACTAATTACTTTTCCATACTTCTATGTAGTTCACTTGGACCCCCAAGTGGACCCCCAAAAAGTAATAGTTCAGAGATAGTATAAAATATAATATTTTATACTATCTCCCAACTATTAATCACTTGTCTGATATTTCTAAACATGTTGATGTACAAAATGATGATACTCTTATGAAGTCATCATATGTATCAAAAAATACAAGTCTTAGAAAACCTGAAGAGAATGAAATTCCTCAGGAGAAAAAATCTCACTTAAATCTAGACGACACAGTAGTTCACATATCTACTCCAGTTCAAAGAAATGATTAGTCTTAAACTTAAAGACTTATCCACCCAAAACTTATGAAATACATCATGAGTAGAAGACATACATAATCTACTCATCCAAGAAGAGTCTACCAATAAACCAAATGATCCTACAGTTAACTCATTTGATCATAACATTTTGACCACTCACTGTTATTATTTATAGGATCTACTTGTACATATTAACATTTTATTAAGTACTATAATTTTCAAGATTTTGCATTTTACATTTTCTACATATTATCAAAGAATGAGTGTACAAACCCTATATATATATAAAAGAAGGCATTCATTTATAACTGCACCAATGCACATCATTATGGTGAACATAACATGTGCTAGATTAAATTTCCCACCAGACAACAAATACATTACTAAATAGTTGCATATAAATGAGGTAAAATAAAACCTACTAGAGAGTTGAGGTGGATAACATGCAGTGTCGTGTTGGGCTAGAACGGCACCATGGCCTAATTTTTTTGCAGCCCACTCGGACCATCATGTCATGTCGTGCTAGCTCAATTTGGAAATTGAGTTATGTCATGCCGGAAGGCTTCTAAAAAGAGCATCCCAACATGGGCTCAACATGTTGGGCCGAGCCACACTGTGCCACATGTTTTGTAGCTCAAGGGAGTTAGCACCGGAGCATAGCAAGGAAAAAGATGTGCAATGAAATATCGTGTAGTCTATTCAAAGTAGATGAGCCTCTTCCAAAAAATCATAACATCTCGTAGTTTATTCTTCTGATATTAATCTTCTAATCTCTCATTGAAAGAAATATTAAAGTGAAACTCAGTACTCGATTGCACAAGTATTATTATACTCACACTCTCTTTGTTTTTTTACTGCTTTTGATACTTCTCTTGATAATACTAGGACACCAAAATCTCATATTGAAGCATTATATCATCTAGCTTGGTGTCATTCCGTGTTAAAAATAAATAAATATTATTTACTTCAATATGACTTATGAACTAATAACTCAACTTTTAAAAAAATTATTATTATTTGCATAATTATATTTACAATGAAGACTAATCCAAATATGAATGTAAATCACCTAAAGATGAGACTTATTATTAGAGAATTTATACAAATATTTTAAGTGGATTAGAATAATATTTTTTCTCAAACAATCAAGATGACATCAATGCGGATAGTTATGTCTATGGTAGATTCTCAGAGACTAAAGATACACCAATTAGACATGATCTTTCTTTACAATCACATTGATGATGATTTGTATATCAAGTTATCACCCAAAATTTTAAACTAAATAATCATACTCAATTTATAAATTATGAAAAATTTGTATGACTTAAAATAGACAATAAGACTTGATTTGTATTATTTTTATTGATAATTATCTCTTTTAATTTAAGCATATGTGTTATAGATTAATCTTAAATTTTTTTTAAAAAAAATTGATGATAATTTATCTTGGTGATTATATTTAAAAATGATAATATTATAGTAGAATAGAATGAGATAATAATCATTTAATTCGAAAGATATATTTAGTCACAATTGATAATTCTAACCAAAATATCTTAGGAGAGTCAAATGTAATAGAATTAGCATATTACAGAAAATATATTATATTATTATAAATAAAATATATAATATACTTTCACAAAAACTAATCTTTAGGATAATGCTTCATTAAAAACTATTATTCAATCTACTAGTTGAATGCACAACAAGCAAGAAAATCTAAGAAAAAAATAAATATTTTATCTATATAATAAAAATAATTTATTTCAAAGATTCTTCATAACATATTCACTCAAATGCAATATTTCGCATACTAAGATATATAAAAAACCTATGGCCTTTGAAATTACTTTTAATAATCATGGACACTTTCAACTAACTGAATTCTCGAATTTAAGTTTGACACAACATAAACTAAGAAGATGTTTATCATATAATTATATATTTTTCTTTGAGACAATCTTATTTCCAAGAAAGTAGTCTCGATATTCAGTATTGAGACAAAGTTCAAAATAATGACAACAATCATATATTAGAAATTTTTGGTGAGATACCTTCTTAAAGATATTTGATACTTACTTATCATACTACATTTAATTATGATAATCAAATAATTATGCAAACCAGCAATTTGATATTCAATAAACTTACTAAATACATAAATATACATTATTTTTTTCTCATAAAAAAAGTAAAAGATGAAACTAATAAAATAGAGTAATAAAATTCATATACTAATTTAAATAATACTTTATAAATCAATGTTTGAGTATATAAAGAATAAGAATTGTAAAGAACTAATGAATAATAAAACTAATTTTACATAAATATGAAAATTATTTTATAAATTTGCTCCATGCGAGAGATGTAAGAGAGTTAAATTTAAAAGAATTTGTTTCTCATATAGTAAAAACTTTAAAAAAGAAAAAAAATAATTGTACCATAATAGATTTCAGTAGAAAAAAAAATATTTAGGAAAAGACGAGATTCTATAAGAGGTAATTATGAAAAAAAAACCATAACAACATAGTGTGGAAGTACAACATATCTTCAAATAAAAAACATTTTAAAACATTAAAAAAAGATTAAATTTTTAGGTATCATTTACTTGACAAAGATTCTAAGTAATTAGAACTAAGTAGTAAAATTTGTAAAGGTAAAAAATACATATTAAAGATGAAGATCATACCTAGTGCACAAGTCTTCCACTTTAATACAAAGTTTGAAAAATATTAATATATCAAAAGTTTTGTCCTAAAAATTTAGAGATATTACATCTGATAAGTCTCAAACTCAAAACCTATTACACTTAAACAAAGAAACTTATTTTCGGATCAAGACCTGACCTCTAGCGATTGCATGCAATAAAAAATCTTCTCGGGTAATGAATCATCTAATACATGTACATCCCAACATATTAAGATCAAATAAAATATTCAAAACTTATCTTCTTTGAGAAAAAAATATCCAACTTCTTAAGCATTTGACTTCAATACCTAGGATATACCTCAAACATCACAAATTATTTGTTTGAAACTTCATCTACAGAAAATAAATCAGCAAGGATATACCTGGAGGTGTCAAACAAATCTTGTTGGCTCAACACACCCTAATTTTTGTGGCTCAAGCAAGCCATCATACTAGGCAGAGCACAAATCAAATCTTTACCGATATCCACAAATTATGTATCTGCTCTCAATTTTTATTAGGATTATCCTCAATAATCTCACACTAAATCTTATATATTTTATTCCATTTTATCTCTAAAAAAAACTTGCACAAACCATCATTATTTTATGTAAAGCTTCCAAAAAAAGAGGTTCGATATACTTTAAAACAGAAACATTTACTAAAATAGTTTTGTACCATTGTCATCGTGCCATCCACCATGGAATCTACCATCATTTGAAAACGACTTAATGTCTAGAACACCAAAATCATATTGTTACAAGTCCAACAATCATCAACATCATCGATCAATCAATCAATCCTTGTCCAAACTACTTCAAATCAACTGTATGCATCTTATTTTTCTAATCAACTCTAAAAATTATATTTACTTTCAAACTTTTAGTTATTAAATCCTTATCTATAATTTCAACTCAACTTCTCCTATATCTATCTCTAATTTTTTTTCTCTATCCACTTGAATAGTCTCACATTTTCAAACTGAAGTACTAGAAGGATTGCATTAACAAATCATCTCATATGATTATGTCTTATCTTATCATCTATAGGAAGTAACTTATTGTTTTTTAATAATTTCATTTCTAATTTTATCATTCTTAATCTTATTACACATTCATATTATCATCTTTATTATACTCATTTTTTAGATATGTTGCTTCTTTGTCACCCAATATTCACTTTCAAACAGTATTAATGGCTGTATAACTATTCTATATTTTTTTTATTTTAAATTAGTTGATATTCATGTATCACAAAAAATATTTGATGCAACTCTCTATTTAATCCATTTAACCTTTATATTATGCAATACTTCTTCAATCGCCCGACTTTACTTAATATAGAGCTCAGTTACTTGAATTTGATACTTATTACTTTTTTTATATTAATTATCATATCATTATCACTTTTAATATAATTAAACTCATATTTTAGATATTTCATCTTGTAAAGACTAATCATAAACCCATTAGGCTGAAGTGAAACCCTTCGTGTTTCTAGTTATAGGCTAAAATTTGCTAGGTTTCATCAATCAACAACATGTAATCTACAAATAACATATAAAGAGATTATCTTAAAGATATTGTGTCAACTTATCTATAATTAATACAAAAATATAGGTACTAAATGATAATCATGGTATACTCTCACAACTATTGGAAACTCATGAGTCATATATTGAACTAATCTAACTCTAAACATCACTCCCGCATACATGCATTTGATTAGTTCAATATACATATTTTAAGTTATTTTATTATAAAATACGCATTAAATAAAATATATTGCAATTATCATATATTTTTTATAAATCAATAAATATCATGAATACATTTTTTTTTCTTGCATTTTTTGATTAATTATCTCATTAAATAAATAATCTCCATAGTAGACCTATCTAGCATAAAAATTAAATTTATTTTCTGAAATCTTTATTTCTCTTTTTAATTAGTATGTGATTACTTTTTTTCAAAATTTCAAATTATAACTTATGAGTTTAATATCTCAATAGTTATTACAATCTTAAAAAATTCAATTATTCTTATATATAAGAATTATAATATTTTATTTTCATTCATCATATTATTTTTTCTAGTACTCATTATCATGTTAGACAACTTAGATAATCATATATCATTTTTCTTCATTCATTTTCTTAAAAGCTTTTAAAAATTTTATTAGTTTTATTTTGACTACATATTTAACGTTATTTAATTTTCTATCAACTTTGATATTTAAATCTAAATTCTAAATTTATTTAAATAATCATGAAAACATATCATCTATTTCGCTATTGATTCGGATTTGATTATTTTCAATCGCAATACACTTGACATGATTAACAACTCTCCTCATCTTCTTTATCTAAGCCACCTTGCAAATATCAGTTTCTCTTTCTTTACTTAGTACTTTATAATACAATCCAACATATATTATAAACTTAATTTTATTTATTACTCTTTTAACTTTTTTCGTCACCTTATTTAATTTCATAGTGTCATCATTTATATTCTCCTATATTTCTTTAAAACTAACTCATTTCAACTTTATAATCTATTAAATATCATATTTTTATCACTGAGTTGTTTTATGTGAATAAATATTTTCTTTAGACCTACCTAAATCTCTTTACATACTTTTTTAATATATGTTGCCACTTGATTTCAAATATTATTCACATTTACATTCAAAGATCAACTAACTTTGTTATCTAATTTTTTGCTAAGAATATTTATTAATTCTTATTTTAGGTTCACTATTTATTTTTAACATGATATAGATGTGTGAACTACTTTATAAAATGCATATTAATTATGATAAGTCTATGTTAAATGTATGAATCTCACATGATATAGGAGTATCAACTAGAGGTGTCAAACGGGATGTACTGAGTCGGCCCGACCGTGCTTCCGTGCCTGGCCCGGCACGATTTTGTGGAGTTCAACCTAGCACGAGCCAGTGGCACGATTCCATCTGGTTCGGCCCGATCGAGCCAAACCCTTAATTCAAAAAAAATAGGGTTTCGGCGCACGCCGTCGCGCCACCAAACCCCTAAATAAAAAAAATTAGGATTTCGACGATGCACCGCGTAATTTATCTTTACTTTGTGGCTCGGTGAGTTTTGCCCGTCATGCTCAACCTCCCACCGCTGGGGTAGTTTTTCGACTCATGCCGAGGTACTATGCCAACGGGCCACGGTACCGTACCGGGTTAGGCACGGCACAAGGCCCAGTTGGCTTCGGCACAGCACGGCACAATTGATGCCGTGGAAGGGCACGGGCACGAGCACAAAAAATTCTCGTGTCATGCCGGCCCAGGTATGGCCGAATCATGCTGTATCTTGTACCGGACTGGGCCGGCCCGGCTGACACCTCTAGTGTCCACAAGGTTAGGCAGCTTGGACAAGACCAACAACATGGCACGAATCAGCCATGTTTGACCAGACATGGCATGGTAAAGAACCATGCCACCTCATGGCATGACTCGTGCCATGTTAGGCTGGTGCGAGCCTTGCCTCGTGCCAGGCACGATGTGGACTTGTGCCACCCCATGGCATGACTCGTGTCATGCTGGACTAGTGCAAGCCTTGCCTCGTATTAGGCATGATATGGACTTATGCCACCCCATGGCTTGACTCATGCCATGCTGGATTGGTGCAAGCCTTGCCTCGTGCCAGGCACGATATAGATCATGTCTAGCCCGGTGGCATAGCCCATCAGCCTAGGGACCCAGAACTGGCAATGGAGTATAGGTCAAGTCAAGATCGATGATTACCAAACAAGATAAATTATTTAAAAAAAATTTAAAAACATAAGTTGAATCTTGTTTACATGGTCGATTGCAATTAATAGGTCACCCATTACATTTTCATGCAATGGGCCTCCGACAAGGACGGTCATGCACGGCTCTGCAATATGCAGGCAAATCATGTCGTGCCAAGCACAGCACAGTGGCACAGCCATGCCACACTCAAATGGGTCGTGCCAACACTGACATAACCCATTTGACACCTCTAACCTAGTACATGGTCGATTTGCATTATATTGTTCTCATTTTATTCCTTTCTCGAAACTCATTTTCTCCATGATGCATCCCATAACTTCTATTGCATACCCATTATCCCTATACACTCATTTAAATCTATATCAATTATGATTCTTTCTTCCTTTGATATATTTTTCACTAATCCATTTACATCTTACCAAAAATTATTTATTTTTTCATAAAATTTTACTTTTTAAAAATAGACACTAATCACATTTAATATCTCTTCACCTACTATTAATTTGATTATTATAAGTCAATCACATTTAACATCTTTTAAGTTTTTATTTACATGTATCCTAATATCATTTCAATTTATCTCATGGTTGATGAACTACACTTGAGTTGTGTTAGCCATGTGTAGGTGGGTGTGGGTGGGGGTTGGTGGGTGTGTGGGTAGTTTTGTGTGTGTGTGTGTGTGTGTGTGTGTGTGTGTATCAGTTCTTTGCTTGTGTGAACTACACTTATATTGTCAGTACCAAACCCAAATAAAATAAAAGGGCGACATAAAATAGATAGCCAACCTTAATAAATTTGTCACAAAATAATCTATGGATCCAATTGCCATGATATACCAAAAAATCATCTAAAACTCATTGTATGTGATTTTTGTCTCTACTATACATAAATACTACCACCAAGGGCAAATTTTCAACATTGCCAATACTACCAAAAGATACATCTTCACCCACACAACCACTAATGCGAAGGCAATACTAATCCTCATATTGATAGCATTTTTGTGACCAAATTAAGATTTCAACCATAGTATTTTGTGGTCAAATTGAGATGAAGCGAAACAAGAGAAAATGAAAAAGTGGAAAAAATAAAAAAAAAATAATGAAAATTTTATAAATTGAAAAAATTATTTTAAAATACAGCATAAGTTTTGTGTGTGTGTGTGTGTGTGTGTGTGTATTTTAGGGCAACCCGCACATTGAGTACTCTCAAATAATAAAAATAAATAACTAAATAAATAAAATAAACAAAATATCAGCACTTATATTTTTATTTTATATAAATTCTTGAACCATGCATATTTTTCTCTATGTTTAACAATCTTAAACATTGATGCCCACCCTTTTTATTCAATAATTATCATTCCTACCTTTTATCAAATATATTTATTTCTTCATATGAAGTTCTAAGACTCATTTTCCATGTTCAATTAACTCAACAATTTAAAATAGAATAAAATTCAAAATATACCCCCAATTGACGAAAAAAAGGGTTCAACTAAGGATACACACAAAAAAGAGAGAAAACATAAAAAAAATGGGTGCACCTACCTTCAAAGCCAGACAGGATTGAAAAACCAGCCTCAGATCCACCAAAAATGTATGAGATAGATCAAGAAGAGTCAAGTACTGAAGGAAGTGAAAAGAATAAAATGCACAAGAACTAATTGAAACACAAGACATCAATATCAATGTCTCAATTAGTGGACACATAACCACTGTCTGATGTAGGAAATCATCCTTCAATTGGCTGCATGTAAATACACCAAAATTCTCAGAGAATTAAGTAAGCAGTTGATGCATAACCACCATCTGACAACAATATTAGGATAAGTATCATAACCTGCAAAATGAAGCATCGAAAGATGTCAAGGAAGGACAGTTGATGCATGTTTCAGATAGCATGCCGCATCCCTTTAACTCTAAAGACACCAGGTATAATGATTCAATCTTAAATTCACTGAGCTTAGGATGAATTCCCAAATCAATAGAGCGGAGAGCAACCTGAAAATGATAAATCATAGTGATGACATTGTGTTTGTCTATGAATGAAGGTTTGTGTCTTGACTAGTTTTGTAACAAGTTTTGTGTCTTGACTAGTTTTGAAACAAGGTTTGTGCCTGTCCCCCAAATGCAAAAGAGAACCTTAGTTCAGAGATCAATTATACACTACAAAGCAAAAAAATGTATCAAGTAAAAAAAAATTACTCAAAAATCTAACTATTTTTATAGTGAATTAATTTCATACAAAATATCATTTTAATTTAGATTTGATGAAACGTGACCAAACAGAAGATTATGATTTATTTTAGATTTTCACGATGTGAAGAATGTTCTGGATAATAAAAATTATTGTAGACATAATTGATACTCTAGAGTCTAGAGGGATTGAAATATGTAGTCCTTGGTTGTGAACTAATATATTTTACAAGAAGCCAGTTTCAATAAATATAATTAAAAAACAAAAGATAGACTTTCATATATTTTAATCAATAACATATTTCAGGCATTGAAATTAAAAAGTACAAACATATTGATTTCATATTCAATCTTTACAAGCATACTAATTGAGATAAATAATTATTTCCATGTAGAGTTTTAATTTATTTTTTGTTCTATCTATTTGTATTTTCTTTCTTAGGAGCACCTGACTTGTATGGTGTCTCACACTATATATATATATATATAATTTATGCTGTTTTTGAAAAATACTTTTCATTTTCATAACATTTATTTTTTTTCATTTTCTAGCATTTCTCCTGCCTCTCTCCTCTGTTTTCTTCTGTTGAAACACTATGCTTAGATTCAGAAGCATAGACATAGTATCAGAATGTGTTTTCTGGCGAAGGGGCGCTGATGTTGAGGTGTGTGGATGAAAACACACCTTGAGGCAGTGCGGGCAATAGTAATCACCACCACCAGCAGTTTTTTATGACAACGATAGTAATCACGTACATTGGGTATTTTGGATTGATTTTAAAATTTGGTCTTTGGATGTCTGATGATAGGTTGTACCAGACACGGCACACCATAGTAACCGTGTCGTGCCTAGCACATCATGGTTCACAAAAGAGCAAGCCCGACACGGCCTACAGCCGAAAATCATCCAGGATTCAGGCCAGTTCGGGGCTGTTCTAGGTTAAGATAATTCATAACTTAGATTTGAAAAACTAGGATAGCACACAGCTGTCACCGTTGGGCGTCACCGCATCATCCCCCATCGGGCATCGCAGCATTGCCCGTCGAGCATCTGCCATCGTGCGTCGCCCGTGTCGTGCTCACGTGCCATGCACCCTAGCCGTGTCTGGCATGGCACGCAGGCCGAATTCCCTCAGCACTGTACGGCACAAGTTGTGCTAAGGGTCCACCCGACACGGCCCCGAGCACGGTCCTGGACCAGGCCGTGCCAGTCCATGCACGGCAAAACCAGGCCGGGCCCGTGCCACCCAGCCCATTTGACACCTCTATCGACAAGGTGACGCCAGTATAAATTCTTGGTTATGTGTGTGAGACAATGTAGGGGTGGTTAAATTATTTAAAATCCTTATTTTTTTTATAGATTAAATTTTTTTATAAATTTAAATTATTTAAATTTTGCATTACTAAAATTAATGTATAACCATTAGCAACCCATTGAAAATTAACATATATATATATATATACACACACACACACACACTATTTGGACTATGTCAATATGAATTTAGTTTGTGGCATATGAGTATGTGATTAGATTATTGAAAAATTCATTCTGGACAAAGACTAATAAGTAAATTATAATCGATATATGATTACTAGTGTACCAATAAAAATTAATTGATCTCAATACATTAAGTGTGTTTCACTCTTGTGATATCTGCAAGAGAATCTAAGACTTTACTACTTTAATGTATTTTTTTAGAATATTATATTTATATTATAGTATTATTGAGTTACTGAAATGTAGATTAATTAACCGTGATGAGCTGACCACTATGCAACTAGATCCCAATCTTTCACGAAGATAGCACGTCATCATAGACTTCTTCCATCTAGAAATACTCATATCGACCTGGTCATTATCATCATGTGAAGAAATATTATTGTAGTATGACTGACCAACCTTACTCTACTAAATCTCAGCATAACTATAAATGATTCAATCACTCTCTAATAAAATTGTAACAAAGCAAGAAGTATACATTTATTCTAGATTTATATCCAAAAAATAGTGTATCGCTCGTTCAATAAATATAAGTAAATAATGATGCAAATCTGATGAATTCTCTCATATAATTATATTCAAGCTGCATAGTCGATAACTTCATCCTGATCAGTTAGCATATATGCCAACAACGTAATAAATAAAAGATTCTAGAAAAATAAATAATTTACTAGCTATCAAATTTTATTGCGAATCTAGCAAAAATCAAATAATTTGATTATATTCAAATCAATAGACTACTGCACATGGATCATCGCCATTGATTATACTCATTGCAAATATGTATATGCCTCTGGCTTTCACAAGATTATCTCATGTAGTCCTACACAATTTGTCACTATTTTATTAATAGAAATCATCATTGATTTTGCTTGCACCGCAAGTGCATAACACTTGCATCCATCATGGGTGCACAACACACTTGATTCTTCCTAGGTCCAGCACACACGCCAATCTTGAACTGCCCAAAGGGTGGTACAAGATCGTAACACTGCCCTCACACACAACTACCCTACGGTGCGCCACCAAACATATTACCGAGTGCCACCATGCAAGTCACAGCAGCACACCCACAATCAAACCAAGCACCATGGTGGGTCATCATGCATTTCATTGTGGGCCGCCAGACTTTTCATTGTGTGCCGCCACACATGTCGTTGTGTGCCAACTACCACATGTCAT
Organism: Sapria himalayana; assembly: GCA_029783825.1. Classification (NCBI taxonomy): domain Eukaryota; kingdom Viridiplantae; phylum Streptophyta; class Magnoliopsida; order Malpighiales; family Rafflesiaceae; genus Sapria; species Sapria himalayana. The sequence goes on along the minus strand of JAREIK010017964.1, from coordinate 687,565 downwards.
TGTGTGTCACCAGGCACATCACAATCAGCTACGATACCATGTTGATTTATGCAATTAGAAGCATGCAGGATATATATATATATATAGAAAGAGGGGGGGTTGGAGACAGAAAAAAAGATATGTTAATCTTAAAATCAAATATACACATAACATATATATGCTAAAATAGCCCACATGTCGGGTGATCTAATAACATATATATACACATAACATATATATGCTAAAATAGCCCACATGTCGGGTGATCTAATAACATATATATACACATAACATATATATATATATATATATATATATATATATATATAGATTTGAATGTCTTGCCTTTGAATGGATACTTATAAATCTAAAAATATATCACAGATAAAAACTATTAGATTTGAATAATATTTTCCTTGAAGATAGCTATTAGGAAAAAGTGTATGTGGAGCATTTATCTAATTTTCAAGCAAAGACAAGACATTCAAATCTAGTTTGAAGATTGTCAAAAGTTTTGTATAACTTAAAAGCAGTCTTCAAGAATTTACTTTATGAAATTTGCAATCACAATCATCTCTTTTGATTTGCATAGATGTGTCATAAATTATACATTATTTTACCATATGAATTCAAATAACAAATTTATTTTATTGATTATATATATAGATGATATATTTTTTATAAGATAACAAATTAGAAAACACTCAACTCAAAAAATATATTCAATCAAAGTTTCAGACAAAGAAACTTAAGAAACTCAAATGATTTTTGTAATAACTACAACAAGCAAAAATAAATATAGTGTTGGTTACAAAACATGCATGTAGTTGATAGCTTATGTAAAGAGGATCTATCATAATAAATAATAATTTTCTTGAAAATAATTTTAGCTGCTAAAAAAAATAAAAAATAGATTAAAGTCTAGATAACAACAGTGATTAGCAAGATACTTTTGATCTAACATGTTCTTAAAAAAATTGGATATCCATGTACCCCCATCACTTCTCTCTATCATGATTGTCAAGAATTGAAGAACATAACATTGAACCCAATATTTTATGAGCAAATAAAACACATCAAGATTAATTATTTCTCTAAAAAATATATAAGATGAGGACCATTTCTACAACTAGTATTCTTACAAAAAACTAGATAGTCAGTATATTAATAAAATATGTGATTAGAGATAACTAGCATCACATTAAAAATGCAAAAAGCAATTTTATAATAATAATTCTAAGTGAAATACACACTTTAAATTACTAAAGAATTAATTATATATGAAATATAGTGAGTCTGCATGAAATAGGAATCGAGATAACTAGTATTACATTGGTAATTTTCCCTTAAAATGGTGTGTGAACAGTAATTCTTATAATTTATTACAAAAAGATAATGCATAGAATGAACACATTAATTTTGTTGATTCATGGTACATATACTTTATCAGTAAACCTAAACAAACTAATTGTATGAGTTTAAAGATTATGATATTAAATAAGGTTAACCAAAGTTTTTAAATTATGTTGCTAGTTATCTAACATATAAAAAGTTTTTATGAATTATATAACATATAAATAAGAAATAAAATGAGATAGCATAAAAAGTAAAATAGATTACATAAGCATCAATGATTACTTACAAAATTATTGACATGTAGGTTTAAATACTCGAATAGATAGAATGGTGAGACAAAGAAACACAAAAAATTATAGCTCAAATTTTAAAATTAATAATCAATCATAAATTTTTCTATTGCATCATGTGCAATTTGAGGTTTTTAAAAATATAATTCAAGTATGCAACTAATATACTCAATTATATTCTCTGCACCTAAGTTTTTTCATTTCATTTCACTATCATAGTTGGTTGAAATTTTTATTATACTAATATCTAGAAAATCAGGATAATTAATTTGCTATGTTTTCTATAGGTATCTAATAATTTGTCTAATTACATTTTGTTCATCCTTGCGTTTGAGAATAACATTGCATGCAGTTTCATACATGTTCATTAATTTTAAATATGAAAAATGAAATGAAAAAATAATTTTTAAATATGAAAAAGTACATCACATCTTATTGATTCAGTTTCATTAATTTTAAATATGAAAAACACTTTTTATCTATATATTTGATATATCATGCATTCTTACTAGCCATCTTGACTATCAATTCAATATTATTCATGTATTCTTACCAAGTCCCACAAATTGTTGTAGAACCTATACAAGTAAATAGTTAGAGAATATCTAATAGAATACATCAAATTTCCGAAAGAGATGAATTTCTTGTGACTAATAATCATGATGTGATCTTATAGATCATGATGAGCACATATCCTACTGAGAGACTATATCTAGTCCAGGCTCTGAGAAATAGCTAAAGGCCATAAAATATGAAACTCAATCCAAGTGTGATAATCATGTTTTCAACTTGATTGATCTACATATTGATTTAAAAATCATAGGATACAAGTGAGTTTTAAAAGTTAATCTAACATGAATGATAATATACATACATTTAATGCATGATTAGCTGTAAATTTTCAAGAAATCTCAAGGTGATGACCATGTTAAAATTTTCGTACTAATTATTATTCTTAAATCTATAAGGAATTTTCTTTATATAATTGAATGTTATGATTATGAGATATAACAAATAGATATTAAAAATAATATTTCTTAATAAAACTTTCTAAAAGATGTATACACGATATAATCAGAAAAATTTATTGATCCATAAAAATTTGAAAATATATGTTAGTTTTAAATATTAATTTATGAATTAAAGCAAAAAATTTAAAGTTGAAATTTTCATTTTGACGGAATACTTAGAGTATTTAGTTTTTTTTTTCAATCAACAAATTAAATATCACTTATTTATCAATAAAATTATTCATTTTTTAGGTTATGCTACCCAGAACACTCTTATGGTGTTCTTACACATATATATAGGAAGAAAGAACTCGAGCTTGTGAATTTTTTTTAGAAATCAAATAACTTATGATTGATGGATTACTTAAATACTAATTGAGCTCTAACAGTTATAGGTATTAGATATATCACATGATATTAAAATTTTTTAAAAGATAATCTACTCTTGTGAAAAATAAATTTTAAATAGTCATTTTAATATTGAACGATGAGAAAGAGTATATAATCATGACATCAATTATATGTGAGTTTTTTTGAATAGGACACTAATTTGAGAAAATTAATTTTCTATTTTAAGACAAGTTATTTTGTATTGTGATAAACAATCAATAAGTCACATTGCTTCCTATTCGATATCCAAATAGTGGATGAAATATAACAAACTAAATTTTCATGTAATCAAGCATCTAGGAAAAGATTTAAGAGAATTTTATTGATACAACTTACTTATCTCCTAGAAGGTAAGTGATAAATATATTTATGAAAATTTTGAAAAAATTTCATATCATTTACTTTTCATCCAAGCATGGAGTTAAAAAAATACATGCATCAACTTAAGGAAGAGTATTGAGTATCTCTTGTCTATACTTTATTATTTTTTTATATTTTTGAATGCATGACGTAAAATAGAGCACTCATAGTGTAAATTTGTTAACATGTGATTTATATTTTTTTCCTTATTGCTGAAACTCACTTTATATATCCTCTCAAAAAATAGTAAAATAGATTAAATAAATTGATCATTTTATTAAATAAAAGATGAATAATTCAACTTGAGCAACTTATGTCATACCATACTACCAATCAACAAGTAGGTTATTATGGGAAAACTTTCTTTAGCAATACCTCATCTCACTTTATTCTCTTATAAGGTGGTATCAAATATATTTATGCACTAATTTGAGAATAAATTGAGAATATTACATTTTTTTATCTTTTTTTCTTTTATCAATTACACACAAAGTTGGCTAAAGCAAAATTTTCAATTGTATAAGGGCAGCTCCTAACATTTTTTCTTCATTTATATATATGTATCATGCTTGATAAATTATTGAAATGTAATTCATGTAGTATATCTCAATTGAATATTTACAAATTTATCCTCACTATAGCCTAATTTCAACAACCAACAATAAAATAATAGTATATGTAACACACTTTCTCATGTATGAAGTATGATTGACATTAATTCTATAGGCATAGGAAAAAAATCAAATTTTATTGCTACATGTGTCTAAGAGTAAGCATTTCGTTAGGAGTACCAATATGTCAAGCAATATACTTCCATGTAGTAATTTTTTATTTTATTCAATTATTTAAGTATATTCAATTATAATTAAATAGGTAAGTATAAATTATGTAATTATATTAAACAATAGCATGCACAACACACTTTCTTAAATATGATTGACATAAATTATATAGGCACGGGAATACAAAAAATTAATGATTATATTTAGATGTGTCTAAGATTAAGCTTTTCTTTAGTAGAAGTAATAATAAATTTATGGTACACATATATTAATTGAATCCAAGCTAATCCCAAGTAGTTGGTATAAAGCTTAGTTGATGATCATTATGTATTAATTGAATCAACATTATATTTATGCATCTAGATAAAAAACTCAATATATACTGAGAGTTGTCAATCACCATACCAATAAAAGCAGGAATAATGATTATTTTTTACCGGACAAAATGAAGCTCTCTCCAGACAAACACATCCTTCTAAATTAACGTGCTCAAGGCAAGGGCAAGACACATTCAGATAAGTAATCGCTCGGCAACCAACTAAAGAAAGTCTGACTAAAGAGGAATTGCACAAAGACAGAGCTGAAAATTTCTGCAAATAGATCAATTACAAATAAAAAGCAACTAGATCAATTACATTCAATGTGTGTGACAAAGAACACTCAAAAAAAATCTGATAAGAATGAAGAATCCAATAGAACACGATTCATGAAAATAACAAGTGGCATTAAGATTGAACAAGCAGCATTCATCACAGCAGCATATCACATACAATTCCATTTAAATGTTAGAAGGCATATGTTGGGTTGTAACATTTTTATTATTCTAGTTAGATAATGAGCGCTTAAGTTTATAAAAGAGTACTCACGCCCAAATTTATTATTATTATTATATTTACATTTTAATGAAACCAATGTTATAACTAGAATAATAAAATTGTACAACTAGAGTAACCATCATTGACAGTCACTAAAAAGCACCACTGTTGACTTCCACAACAACTAATGACATTAGATGGCAACTGAGCCGAGTGGTCTAGGCACAGCCAGTGGAATGGCTTAGTCCTAGGACTGGTCCCGAGCTGTGCTGCCCCATGGCATGGTTAGTGCCGTGCAGGACTGTCACAAGTCATGCCTTGTGAAGGGCTAGGACCAACCATTGTGTCAGACTTGATGGCACGGTCCATCAGCCATGAGTCCAACTAAGGGTCACAGTTCATATAAGCCGGATCTTACTTATATGGCTAATTACAATTGACTGACAATGTAGGCCAGCCACCCTCTGCATTTCACACAATAGGTTCCGCATGAACGGTCGAGCATGGTTCGGCATGGCCCTATAATCAACCATGTCACCGTGTCATGCTGGATGGTCCAGATGATTCCCATAGCCATGTCTTGCAGGGAAATCCAGATGATTCCCATGTTATGTCAGTCATGGCATGAAAATCATACTATGTCGTGTTTGGAACGACACAGTAGCCCAGCACAACCTGTTTGACATCTCTATGATAATCATTAGTGTTACTTGAAGTATTTTTTTTTTCTCATATTTATTTTTCTCTATTTGGCAATTTTTATTAAAGATCATTATGAATTATTCTTGTTTTTTTTTATTTGTTAATGAAACAAAACCTCAATTTCATTTTTTTTTTTTTGATTTTTTATTAATTTTTTGGAACCCTCTAAAAATGATTAGTTTTTTTTTAAGAATCTGAAAAATCAAAATTGACCAATTTGGTCCAATATTGACTGGTTTGAGTTGCCCCAATTATTGTAGCTCTTTGACTACTTTGATGTATTTTTAATGGTAATAACTATATCAAGAAATAAAGTACCATTATCACTAAATATAAGTGAGGCCCATTCTTACACTTAGTGAGCTCCCTTAATGAGGATATGGTAATAAGACATAATAATGGAATTGGTATGATGCTCGACTTCTGATATCATTATAAGAGTCAATTAGCAATAGCTTTTTGAGAGATTTGGTGCATGGTGTCATTTGCAAGAATGCTTGGAATTTAACTGTTGGGTTATATTCTTCTAATAGTATTCAAACATTTAAATGTGTCTCATTTACAAAATGGTGTCATCCTTTATCACCACCCTACTTACAGGTAGGGCAATACATAATTTATTAGGCATACAACAACATTACAATATTCAATGTCATGTGGTAAAATATTAATTTTAAAGGCTTTATGAGATATCCTCATTACAAGAAAACAAGCATACAAAAAATACTTGATGATACATACCAAGTTGAACTGTTGAAAAGGATGATTTTCAAAGTACACAAGGCGAGCACAAGCAGACTACTAAGCCTACACAAGAGAGCTCACTGAACCTAACTATTGATATTATCTAAATCTCTAAAGAAAAGTATATCAAACTCATCTCGAAATGTGCTAAATAGCTTTCTAGCAAGTCAATTATTAGAGATTCCTCCTAGCCTACACTAACTCTAGATTTCCTGAAAGTTCGGACAGACTAATTTAGATGAGTTTGGAGAGTTTGTCACAAATCAATGAATTCACCATATAAAAAAAATGTAACCAGCCATTCATAAATTGGTCAACACCTAGAGTCATTCTCGTGATAAACTTTTGATAGGAAAAAATCAATAACATAAAATCAAAAGTTAGCATTGTGCGAAAGCTTAACATCTAATTATTTATTGATGGGAACCACACAGGCTTGTCATTGTGTTGAAATTCTTAACTCGTGATAAACATAATAAAAGGCAGTTTAAGTGACAATAAAAATATGGAAACTCTTCTTACTATCATAGTGACCAAAGTATAATCTCTCTTAATGATAGTATAGGTAGTTAATAAAGCATAAGTGGCAAGGATTTAAATATAGGTATTGCCTTGTCGTTCAACATTACAATCAAAAGACTTATTAGTCATGTTAGGTTCTTTCATATCATTGTGTTTTAGTAGTGCACGAGGGTGTGCCTAATAAGAATGGAAGCAAAAATGGATATCAAAGTTGCATGACAAATGAGGTCAGACCATATAAAGCTTACATGGTATCACAGGTAATATAATTAATAATTTTCTAAATTCTACATGATTTTCATCAAGCGTCGCTCTTTACATATTGAGGCATGTGAATAAATATTCATATATTGATATTTCTTTCAATGAATATGAACATATTTAGCAAGCCAATTTATCATATTATAGTTGGTCACCTACTTATACCGAGGTGAGATTTATTATGATTCTTGTACATTTCTTGAAGACAATTTTATGTATTAGAAAAGTAAAAAACATATCATAATTTTGGGATTCAGTACAAAGGTAGAATTTAATAACAAATAAAACACATAAAATAAATTATTTCTTTCTCGAAAAAAAAAATCAAAAAAATCATTATTACTACTACCTATTTTTTGACAATAGATGAACTAATTGATATCTTCATAAAGACCTTAAAGAAGCATCAACTCATTTTTATTTTGTTCAAACTTAATATTCTAGATATTTGTATACCAATTTGAGATGAGATTTTATGATTTACATATATTTTTTTATTTTTTGTTTTTATATTATGGACAAGAGCAGACAATAAGTGAGCAAAACCAATTTGATAAGTATGTATCTGTAAGGTTTCTCTATGTACATTTGATTTATGAGATTTGTTATTAGTAGATATGCCACTTACTCCAACATGGATCATTGACATAAATTAAAATTTACCAAGTTTCTATATGACTAATTGAGACTTAAAAGGGGTAGGGACTAAAGTAAAGTACGACAAGTTTTAGAGAATGATTAGTTGATTTCAAACTTCAGGTTACAATATCTTTCTTCTTATCCAAAACTATGAGTGAGTATTATATGATTTTGTCTACTTCAAGTTTTGCTATAACATATATTTTTTAATTTTAGTTAGTTAATTCATTCTCTCTCAATATAACCCAAGCAACCAAAACAATTTTGTTGGCAATAACATATAAATTATAAGTTATATTAATGTGTAAATTATAGTTATAGCAAAATAATTTTTATTAAATAATAAAATAATTAATGAAATATATCGATATATGTTGGCACTAGTATGATATATTTTTTATTATTACAAATAATGATCCACTAAGACTTTAAATCTGCATGGGTTGCGGGCCACCACCAAGATCAATGCTCCTGATGCACATTACTAGAGCTAATTGCAAATGTTGAATTTTTTTTCCTGTTATAGTTACACATAAAATCAATTTATAAATAACAAGTATGATTTGATTAAGATATTCATAATTTTATGATGATTTTCCAATCAAATATTTGAATACCACATTATAATAAAATTAGATGCTATTCTCATTTTTTAATATATTTATTTTTCATTGAGTTTTCAAAGTGCATTATGTTGTTATTTTTTTTGTATTATTATTTAACTTGGTTTCAAAATATAAATAGTAACTTTTTGACATTCTCTAAATTTGCATCTATTACTTACCACCACTAACAGCACTAATGCTGGTTTAAATCACTGGCATCAATGAAAAACAATGATTTTTTTTTCTAAATCACATCAATAATAAAAAACTTTTCTATATTACATAATTCTTTCGACAATTGTGATTCGATAAAATTTTTACCAATTTTTTTGGAAATTTCTAATCGAATTATTGAATACATATGATTTTTATATGTAGTATAAATGGTTGCTCATACAACTTGAGCATGATAGTGACTATCAAGGGCATGTAGGAAATGTATCAACTAATGCATTTATCTCATTAACCTAAATATTTGGGTGAGAATAGTATGGTGATGACTAATCACTTATAAAATTTGTGTTGTAATCATATATTAGAGATCATACCTTAGTATAATGACAAATATCTTCATCAAAATTTAATATCAATTTAATCTAAATCTAAAATTAATTGAGACATATTAAGCTCAATTCAAATAATTAGACAAATTAATTGATCAAGTAATTAGATAATTTAATCATTAAACATAAATACATAATAATATATTTTGAATTGTTGAGAAATTAAAATTGTGACAATTATATTGAGAAAACCTTGTTTTAATGATGAAAGTTAGAATAGGATACAATCCAATCAATTTAGGGACAGATTCTCAAAGACAATGAGAAAGCAAGATGAGATGACAATCCAAATCACTTATGTCAGAAAATTAAATTGCATTGAATAGCTTCTAGGAGACACACAAACACATAATTTTTAAAGGGGAAACTAAGTCGTGCCTAAGAGTAGACGCGCATGATGTTTAAATCTGACACCTCGTATACCTTTTTTTTGAAAAGACAATCTATAATCTTTTTAATTGTTGTTTTTTTTTTTGAAAATAAAATATTTGTGCTAAAAATATTCTGAAAAATTTTTAAAAGTGAATTTTTTAATAAAAATAATTATAAATCCAAACTCATTCATCTCATTATTTATCAACTTAATTAAATAAAATAAAAGAGGAGAACAAATAAAAAAAATCATGAAGTATACATGGATTATTATGTTTAAAGTTTTACTTCTTTACAATTTAGCATTTTCTTAAGTTAATCTAATCTAAAATATTTTATTATAATATACATTATATATGTTGAGATATTATATAATTATGTCTGTATTGTTTAATTAATAGGATCACTCAAAATGTGAGATGACCCAATTTTTATTTTATATTTATAGTGGTAAGGTTTTACTTTTATCTTGTATTCAAAACATAAATATATTCTACTTTTTTTTTCAAATTGAAATTTCTTAGTTATAGATTGATAATGATACCAGAACTAGCTCTAGATAGAAGTGACAAGAAACAAGTGTATATCACATGCATATGCATCAACACAAACACACAAGTGAGTGAATTGTGTATGAATAGTACATATGTATGTTGTGTTTGTTTGTTGTAAGGGAAGTGTAAATACGCACATGGTGCATTTAGAAATAGATTATTTCTTTCTCAAAGAAAAAATCTAAAATAATACCATTACTATAATTTATATTACTAAATCAGACCAATCAACTAATATAATCATAAATGTCTTAAAGAGATTTTTGTTTACTTCTAAGTCCTTCAAATTTGGTGTACAAGATCTTTATGCACCAACTTTATAGGAGCATTGAGATTTTGTATTGATTGTCATCTTGTTATTTATGTGTTTTTTAATTGATTAGAGCATTCAACCTATGAAATGCCCATATTTTTTATTTTCTATTTATATTTTAAAAATCTTTACTTATTTTCTATTTATGAGGGCATTGAGATTTCTTGATTATAAATTTATCAATATAATTTGTAATAGAAAAAGATAATGAGAAAGCAAATCAAGTGAGAAATAAACAAAATAAAAAAAATAATCCAATAAAAAATTATGTTGATCTAACCAATTAAAAAAATATATGAGCATGTATATATTTTGTGAAAATCTCCAAAGAAGATAAAGATAAGTACAAAAAAACATATTAAAAATTTTAAAAATATTAAAAAATATATAAAAGATTTTGAATATGTTAATAAAAAAATAATAGCCTACAAAAAAGGAATTCATGTTGACAACAATAATAGCAGGATGACCCATGAGCCTGGAAGATCATGACTCATGTCTTACAAGCAGATAGCAGGCCACACACCACTAGCCACAACTAGCATTGCGGGCCAACCCCTCGAGTCTGGCACATCCATCTACTTATTGTCATGTAAGGTCGGCCTTTTAATAGTTTCATATTACATTTACATGCCATTTTGGGTGGTCAAGCCCAATGGCATGCTAATGTCATTCAAACGTAGAATTTGCATGTCATAAATGTTAGTCTCATGCTATACAAAATTCGCATGCTAATGTCATATTCAAACATGAACCATTTTTTAAGATTCAATCTTGAATATTAATTTCAAAATCTATTTTGATTGGTTTCGTATAATGTAGAATTACAATTTTACTTAGAATTTCAATTACAAACTACCATGTTCTCTTTGCTACATCTAAGCTCATTAAATAATCCTTTGAGCATACATCCTTGTAGATGAATCCAACTAATTAAGTGGATTTATAAGAATCATAGAATCAGAATTTTATTGGGATGCTCAGAATAGAAATCATCACATATATAAGCCCCATGGAAAAACATACCTTCATGCAAGTATGCTTTATATGATATTTCTCATAGAAAAAAGATGTAGATTCCTTTTTCAAAAGTACATTCTTTGGATACTCCGACACTTATAAGAACAACAAGTATTATTATCTTGCAACTAAGAATTCTTTTCAAATTTGCCAGCATGACCATCAAACATTGAATAATATTTGAGGGATTCATCTTCGAATATTGATGGTATGAAACCTCATGTGATCAGTTGTTTGCCACGTCCAATTAGAGTTTTAATTGAAGTGTCAATTTCTCATGACAATGTTCCCTTTGTTACCTATGACCCCAATGGATCATCCTTTTTAGGATACTTGCATACAAAAGTATTCATCTAATTAAATGGATTTGTAGCTCATACAAGAAATCACAACAAATCTAGAACCAATTTTGGCTAGTGTTGACCAAGGTGGGATTGATCATGTTCATGATATTATAGCAAATAGAGTAGACAATGATCCAATTCACACTAATATAAAAGTTAGGAACCTTGGTCAGCCTAACTTGTGTTCCTACACGAAAGAGATTTTCTAAAATTTTACACTAAAATTATCATTGTCGTCAACTTATTCAGGTTAAGAAAAATGATATAAACCATCGATTACTCTATACAATAACTATTGAAGTTTTTTTCTAAAAATTAGATTTCTTAGGCATTGTCTCTCTCATCTAGGTAATTCTTTGTATCGACTTAATAGTTGTCAGATCCATAATTATTTGAAATACAATATACACTGAAGTGCAAAATGCTTTTATGATGTTCAGGCGCAAGATTTAATAAAAGTGTTAGCTTTTTTTATGAGAAACATTCTACCTTTTATATATATATACATATATATATATATTCATACACACACACACACTAAATATTATTTATAATTTTTATTTATTAATAAAATATAATCAAGAAAATAATATCAAATAAAAAATTAAACATAATTAGTATTTTTCATCATCTCAAACAATCAAAATTCTAAGATTGCTTGTCTATAAATTTCAGTATAGTTATTAAAGACGCACCTAAAGCCCAGACTCCACCAAGCTCATGCAAAAGTGACTCGTCTCGCCTCAGCTATCCCCCACAAAATAAATTATTCCCAAAGCTTTTCTCACAAATCAATTATTCCCAATGCCCCCTCACAAATCATATTATTCCCAAAGCATCTCTTCTTCTTACTCAAAAAATTATAGATAATATATTTGATATCTTAAAATTTTACATGTTGAATTTTTAAATTTCTATTATTTTATTTTAGAATTTTAAATATTTATGATAATAAGAAATATTAATTATATTAAATTTTTTATGTTTAATGTCTTTTACATGATTACATTTTTATAATAGATAAAAACTAAATATAATATTTATTAAAAATATATAATTTATATATATATTAGATGGGGTATATCTCACAAAAAAAATAGCATCTTAATTATGTCTTGTGTACGGTGTACCTCAAGACCCTAAAAAACTTTTATTTCTCTATGTGCCTTACACCTTAAATAACTATGATTTTCAAGAGCAAGAAATGGAGCTTTAGGAACAATTAACTTGTGAGTGATGCTTTGGGAATAATATATTTTGTGTGGGGCACCTAACATATTATTTAAGGTGAGGTGGGGCATCTCAATGTGTTTTGCACCTTAAATAATTGTGATTTTCAAGAGAAAGGAAGAGGACTTTAGGAACAATTGATTTATGAAGGAATAATAAAAAATTATATGTTTTGTGGGGGTAACTAAGATGAGGTTAGGTGAGGCAAGACACTTTTTCCTAGATCTGATGGAGTCTCAGCTTTAGGCATGTCTAAGACACGCTTTAATAATTATAATTGGATCACCATCATTATGTGTCATAATCACATTCATTAGCTAAGATGATGAGAAATAATGTTTAATGAAATTCAAGTTATCTTCTCTAATGAAACTTGTAATGTGATACCAAAATCTTTTAGAAATTGCATGGTATGATTCTATTAAGTGCTCACTTTGAAGACTAAACCTAATAGCAAAGAAGACAAACTTAATAACAATATTTTTTTTGAGAAATATGATATATGAAAATAATCTCGTCTCTTACTACTCACAAGTTGATGGTATATCACTTAAATGTAAGTATGATTTTACTCCATAGTGATCTTCAAGAAGTTTACATGGAGCACCAACTAGCTTTTATCATCTTAAAAAGGTAATGTTATGTTTATGGGTTATGAAAAATTCTATGATGGAGGAAGTAATCTCTTATAGCTTGGTTCAGCAAACTCACTTTTATTGTTACCTCGGTTGGATTTCATTGATTTATTTTTGATTATTCTTATTTTCATCAATATATATCTAATAGTAAACATATTTTACTTCTGCAATATATAAATGATATTGAGATGACAACTAATAATTAGTTAAGTATTTCAATTAACATTGTTCATTTAAATAATATTTTAGATAAATAATCTTGTAAAACTTATATTTTTTTCTTGGAAATAAACACTTAATATTTGATCAGAATATAAATAATTAGAATGTACATCATTACATTATCCACTTGATATATATATATATATATATATATATAATATAAATTTTGATCTGTATAAATAATCATAAGAAAACTAAATTATCTAACAATTACATAATCTGATATTACTTAGTCTCAGAATAATTAATTATTTAATTGAATTTACTATGCATATTTATTTCAATAATAGTCATCACATTCTTGAATATGTGAAGAAAATAACTAATCTTAGAATTTCCTTTGCATTTTTGATTATGTTAAGAAAGCAACTAGTTTCAAATTTCATTCACAATCTTAGAGACAAAATCTTATAAAAAATAAATTATATGATAGTTACAAAATTTGATATTACTCATACAATCAGAATAGTTATTTATTTCCTTGATTTTTGTAAACAAATGCATTTGAATAATGTTTTTTAGGATTATCTGAGATATAAAAAAATAATTGATCCTGAAACTTTTCATTCAATGATTATGAACACACTAAGATGATTAGTTATGCAAATTTTAATTGAGATCATAAAGCATATGTTTTTCTTAAAGTTACACGTGTTACTTCAATTGAAGAAAGTAATCTCCTATAGTTTGTTTCGGCAAACTTATTTATGTTGTTACTTTAGTTAGATTCCATTAATTTACTTTTGATTATTATTATTATTTTCAGCAAAGTATTTTTAATAAAACTTATTTTACTTCTAGAATATGTAGATAATATTGTGATAACAAATAATAATGAGTTGAATATCTCAATTAAAAGAGTTCATTTAGATGAATATTCTTGAAAAACTTATACATTTTCAAATATTAAAGTGATATATTCAAATGACAAGTTACTCTTGTTAGAAAGAAAATAAAAACTTAATATTTGATTAAATTTTAAATTATTAGGAAGTACATCATTATATTATCCACTTGATATTTATATAGTTATTGATTCTAACATTTATAAATTATCATAAAAAAATTAAATTATCTCACAGCTACATAGTCTGATATTATGATTAGTTTCGGAATAATTAATTATTTATTAGAAATTCCTATGCATAATCATTTGAATAGTAATATTCATATTCTCATATATGTGAAGAAAATAATTAGTCTTAAAATTTCCTTCACATTCATGGATATGCTAAGAAATCAACTAGTTTTAAAATTTCGTTTGCATTCTCATGTATAAAATAATCGTATAAAAACTAAATTATTTCCTAATCATTTCTAAGAAAATGCATTTGCAAACTATTTTTTGGATTCTCTGATATGTGAAAAAAATAATACATAATGAAACTTTTTATTTAGTAATCATGCACATTAAGATGATCGGTTATGCAAATTTTAATTGGGTACTAATTAATTGGTTTTTCTTAGAGATACACTTGTATCCTAGAAAAGGAATATATCAGCTAAAGTAGTCAAATCAAATGCATATAAAAAGAATATTCATGATGTCAGTTGGTTATTAGTTTTTGTGAATCATATATTTACTCAAAAGAATTAATTTTTCTGCTTTGAGACTGGTTATATATTGTTGTGATACTCGGGTAATATCACATATTAATACTAATTTAATATTTTACAAATAAACAAAACACATTAAAGAGACTATAAATTCACTAGAAGAAAAACTCAAAACGAATCAATTTATAACTTATATCTCTACCATATATCAACCACGGGAGATAAGTTTTATAATCATGGTTAAAATATGATAATTATAACTTATAAGAGAATAAACCAACAATATGATGGTATGGTTAATAAAGATGATGGATAATCTTATCTTGGGATCACAAGTTCGATCCCAGAAATGTTGGATATGCTCCACTGGTAATCTCTCAGTGAGACCACCACGTTGTTGGCACACGGGTGTTATGTGCTCCAACCCCGAGGTCCTGATACCAATATATGGGATGAGGGATAATAAGAGTTGGATTTAGGAGGAAGGGATGGGAGGGAATGGGAGGGGTGGTACATACAGGAAAAAACTTATAAAAGAATAAAATTCATTAATTCTTCCACGTCAGGTGACCTAAGCGCCCCCTAACGCCAACTACAAGAGAAGCATCCCCATCAAGATGATAGCAAAGCAAGCATAGAATTCTTACATGTTGATGTGAAAAAAAAAACTCCATTTTACGAACCTCACAGTTATCAAGCACTAAAGATTTCAACATAGGACATCTGCTATCACTAAAAGACTCTGAAACCAAATCTGTCAATAATTCGCAATCTCTGATGTCCACCTCTGTCAAACATTGGCATCTCAGTTCTAACTGTGCAAGGTGTGCATGCTTTTGCATATTGAATCTCTGCATGTCACAAAAAAAATGGTATTGGCCATTACTATGAATATCTGAAAATATATATATATATATATATATATATATATATATATATATATATTTTTTTTTTTTTTTTTTTTTTTTTTTTTTTTGACAAGTTAAACATACTTGAAGTAAATTTGAGGTAATTTTAACAACTTCAACATCAGCACAGCCAGAAAGCACTAGAGATGAAAGCATAACAGTCCTTAAAAGCACAGCAGAAACCCTGGTGAAAAATTTTTTCTCAGAGCATTAGCAAACCAACAAGCCAAATGAAAATGTAATAACAATAATGACAGTTTTTGATATGGTTCTTGCAAATGTAAAAACAATAATGAACAAAATGCAACTTGGATATCTATCAGGAAATGCTCGAGATGGAATTAAATCAAACAAATCAAATGTTCCAATCTTGTTCCCTCCAAATCAATACATAGGTTTGTTTCAAAGAGTATTAAAATTCAGAATTACACTATTTTTGATTATTTGGCCTGTTTTTGTTAAAATATATAATATTTTTATATTTATTATACAAATTTATATTATGTATTTTTGGAATTAATGATGGGACAATCGAATCATGTCATGTACTCAAGTATATAATAAATATATTTATGTATTTTTGGTATTTATTATTTTTATTTTCATCTCAGCATAAAATTGAAGCCTATAGGGTAGCCTACTACCACTATGTATTTTTGGAATTAATAAATAAATAATATGATGGTAGAATTGATGAGATTAAGACTGTTAGTACAAAGAGAGAGGATGCACTACATATATTCTCTCAGAAAATCAATGATAAATAAATTATGTCGTGAACATAATTTTTTTTATTTAGATTAGAGATTTATTATCGAATTGAACAGTTTTCGATGGATACCATACAAAGTCACCCAACAAAATCAATGATAAATTCGGGGTAAGAGTCCAACTACTCAAAACAAGAGAACTTCCCACTAGCTTTGTGTATCAAAGCTCATTTTGCATATTCTCTTACTCTATGTTCCTAGTGATTAACTTATGACTCAATAGTTATATTACAATAAAGTATTCCTTTATCGATAATTTTCTTACAATATTATTAGAGGTATCCAATGAGTCGGATGATCTAAGCAAGGACGGAGGGACAAAAAGAAATTAGCAATGTCAAGCATGGCATGGACATGGGGACAACATGGGGAGGAACCAAGTTAGGAATGGCGTGCACACGGCACGGGAAGAATGGACCGCATGCAGACACACAACAGGGCACAGTGTGATCAGTAGGACTAAAATGACAGGCACAACATGTGGACTACATGCGCCTATTCGTATTGTATTTAATAAAAAAAAAAGGCAAGCAAAGGCCATGCACTTATTTATTTTATATTTAATTAAATAGGGCATGTGAGGTGCATGCACACCTATTTTTAAAAAAAAAACTATTGTCTTTGCAGAGGATGGCTTCAAACAACAACATCAAATCACTTCAATTTCCGATCAAATACAAAATAAAACGTTAAAAAAAAATTTGATTTTATAAAGATATCACAGTAGCTATTGAATACTCCAACAGCTATAAGTTTTTTGGCCCAAAAAATTAAAAGAACTTATAAAAAAATTATTTTAAAAATTACTTATAAATAGGATTTCAATATTCATAATTTTTTACTCAAATTGTACTTTGTTTTTCTCTAAAAATTCTAAGCTCACTATAATTCTCTAGATTATGATATGAAGTAATATTGTTTATTATTAACTATACTTTTTTTATATTAATATAATATTAAATAAAATATAATCATATAAATTAATATTTGTGTGTGAGCCTTGTGATTGCCAAATTATAGACTTACAATTTCTCAACTGTAAATTTAGGTGAGTCGAGTCTGAATTTTTATAAGAAATACAATTTTTTTTATTTATTTTTTTTATTTATTTTTTAATGCCTCAATTTTGAATTAAAAAATAAATCTTTTACCTTCTCAAAATTTTCTTTAAATTTTAACAAATAAAAAAATATTAGTAAATATTATGAAAATAAGTTAAATATTAATTTAGATAATCGTAATCTGACAAAAATATCCAAGAGTGAGTTATTAATCAATCATAGGTCAGTCTCGATCTTGGCACCTAAACAACTTAAAAATAAATAAATATTTATAGTATGGATTTACTTTAATATTAAAAAAATAAAAATTCTAAAAATATCAAAAAAAATTCTAAACAATATATATATTATAAAAAATATATATTTATAAAAATATTAATGAGACTAAACACTTTAGGAGATACGGAAAATAATAGACAAACAACTATAGTGCATTGAATCACGTGTAAACTCAACTAAACTGAGTAATTTTTGAATTTGAAAATATTTTAAACTTAATGATCTTATTTATTTATCGCCATAGATTTATAATGGAAGGCATAACTAGATTCATAGTTAGTATGAGTCTTCTGTTTAAATTTTTTAAAAATCCATGGCTAACTCATTTAATGAATTGATCCCAATGACATCTAATATTTAAATTAGGATGACTTTTAAGGATGACATAAGAATTAACAAACTCGAAATATAAAATTAAGTATTATTGATGATATTCGATATTTAGACAAGTTATGATGACAAAGCATTCACAAATATAATTGCCCACATAGTTGATTTTAACAAGAAACTAAATAAAAAAATATTAAACTTAAATATAATTTGTAACCTCATAATGGTCATGTCATATATGAGAATCAATCAAAAATTTTTAAAAAATGACAAGATATAAAATAAAATATTTACAATAAGATTTGATAATATTTAAAATAAAAATGTGATAATAAATATTTTCGTAAGAATCATTTTGAAATTATCCCTTAACAAAAATTTTCATATTAAATATATGGATCATATAAAACTAATAGTACAATTTAATTTAAAAATTATTTCTCTTTATTACATCAAATATATTAAACATTATAATATACTAGGACATCTAATAAACTACATGACTTGTACATGTTATGTATATCATTAAGTCCTAAAAAAAATATTGCAAACAAAATATTTAGACATCGTTAAAATTCTACATATTTAAAATGACTTGTACATGTGTTGGCTACCAACATCAACATGAAATATCTAACTATGAAAATAATAATTAACAAATAAGACTATACATAAGATTTTCAATTTTTAAATTAATGAAAATCTTTTATGATACGATAAACATATATTCGTTCGTATATATTTAAATGACTTACATTATACTTAGTTGCATATAAAAACATGAGTTGTGTTTTTAACCAACTTAGAGAACACTCACATTTTATTGACATGATTATTGAGATGAAAAAATTATAAAATATTGATCTTCATTTCATCTCTTTATTTGTTAACAACATGTATAGAATTTAAGATTAAGGTCAAAGAAATATAAAACACTATCAAATACATAATTTTTTGCTTGAATCAATCACAAAAATTAGATAAATTATTAAGAATAATTAGATAATATATTTAAATATTTCAATAATAATTTATAATTTTAACGAGCCTCCAAGTATGAAGATCAATATCACATTCAAAAATAATGATATTTTATTCGGTTAGTTAAGGGCAATGACAAAAATTTATATCAGATATGAGTGAACTATTAAGATACTTAATGATTATTATTCCATCTTATCGCATAATAACATAAAAAAATTTGATATTATGAGCTAATAAAAATTATATGAATTCATATTTTCTATGTTATCTAAAATAAACGTAATCTATTAACTTCTCTGATATCTAACATTTCATTGGAATCTTCTTTTTTTGTAATTATAAATATGATTTCAGATAAAATAAATACATTATGTAAAGATATTATGATAAGTCGATAACTATTATATTTAAAAGATTGGAAGATGCAAGAATGAAACTTGAAGATAAATTCAAAAAATTATAAGTAAATTATCACATATGTGAAAATAATGATGCTAAGAATTAGAGTTATGATGATTCAAATCATACATAATGATTACATTATATTTATGTTATCGCTACTATCATTTCCTTGTATTTTCACATATCATCTATAGATGTAAATTTATATTTTCAATTCAAAATTTTGTACATTTTTTATTTTAAATTGATTTTTATACATATTAATTACTACATATGCAATTTCGATTTAAAAAAAATTAATTTTTTTTATTTAATTTTATATTTATATACAAAATCTAAGAAGGACGAACACGGACACGGACACGGACACGGACACGGGAATATGACACGGCAGAATACAGGGAATACGGCAAATTCTAAAAAACTAAGATACGGATACAGCTAGGATACGACATGATAAAAAAAATAAAAATAAAAATTATTACTTATAAATATTAGGTATTTTATAAAATTCATTAAATTAAATTAAATTAAATTAAAATATTTTATTATATAAAATAAATATATATTATTTATTTTATAAAATAAAAATATTTTATTTTATGCACATCCCGACACAAATACGCCCGCCCCTGTCTCTCCCCTCAAATCGCGCCCGCTCCTACCTCTCCCTCAAATCGCACCCGCCCCCTGCCAGTGGCCAACTTCGCCCAATGCGGCAACGTTGGCCACCCGACGTCGTCGGACGTCGGGCACTATAGGCATGGATATGACTGCCGTCTACCGACGAAACTATCCGATACGCCACGTGGCGTATCAGATACGAATTGTTGTAATGATACGCCATGTGGCGTATCGGACACGTATCCGTGCCGTGTCCGTGCCGTGTCCGTGCCGTGTCCGTGTCATGTCCACGTGTCCAGGTGTCGGACACGACTGTAGGGAGCCGTGTTCGTGCTTCCTTGTACAAAATTATAATAATTTAATATTTAATATAGGACTATGGAGCCTACTATTAGGCCTTAGTTGAGGAGCTAGCAATTTGCTCCTAACTACTAGCTAGAACCTAGGGTAGGCTACTAGTGCTTGGCACTTAAACTAGCCTAGCATGGGTTAGCAATGAGTTGAACCAAGCACAAAATCATACATTGCCTGCTTGTGCCGAGAGTGACTAGTGTCTAATCCAACCCAACATATTCCGAGCATGCTTTATTTCCCTTGACAGGCCAACGACCCATGTCAGGCCAACAAGTCATGTGTCAAATGTCATGCTGAGACAACAGGCCATGTCAAGCCTAACTTCCCTATCACCATGTCATGCCGGCATGGTCTAGACTCCATGGGAATGGAATATGTCATGTTCAACATGCCATGGTTTCTTCGATGGATCAAAAAAAAAAAAAGGGTCATGTCGACACAACAAGATCCATTAGACACCCCTAAGTATAATTGGTATTATCATAGCCTAAGAAGCACGGACACGGACACGGACACGTGGATACAATACGGTAGGATACGAGGACACGACAAATTCAAAAAAAATTAAAATACGAATACGACTAGGATACGACATGATAAAAAAATAAAAATAAAAGTTATTATTTATTAGGTATTTTATAAAATAAAATAATATATTTTATTTTATTTTATTTTATAAGATAATATTTATAATTATCTTATTTTATAAAATAATATTTAATAATAATCTTATATTATATAAAAATATAATTTTTTTATTTTATAAAAATCAGGCCCACTCCCCTTACCCCTTGCCTCCCACAAATCGCGCCCTACCTCTCCACAGAATCGCGCACGCCCCCTGCCTCCCACAAATCGCGCCCTCCTCTCCACAAATCGCACTCGTCCCCTGCCCCCTCCATAGAATCGCGCCCACCCCCGCCGCCCCACAGAATTGTGCTCACTTGCGACACCTCACAAAATCGGCCATTGGCCATAATGGGCGACGTCGTCAAGCATTGTCAGCATGGATACGGCAGCCGACGTATCCGTCCGATACGCCACGTGGCATATCGGATACGGATTGATCACCGATATGCCACGTGACGTATCGGACACGTATCCATGCCGTGTCCGTACCATGTCCACGTGTCCGAATGTCTAACACACGGGCACGCCTATATGGAGCCGTATCTGTGCTTCCTTGATCATAGCCAATATGATATTTTTTAATTAGTTGATTTTGATATCAATTTTAATTTGATTACTTTCGCATGTGTTATATGAACTAAATTTTCCCCCGAGCTTTTAATATTGAGTAACATTGCAAATCAGCTTAATTAAGATATTATTTTCCCTCATTTTAATACATTTTTACCAAATGAGATTACTTTTCACCAAATTTTGTTATGATAAAATAAGATGGTATTCATGTATTTTTCTCCACCGTGAAGAAATAAAAATATCTTATAATTCATATCATTCTAGATAAGAAAATATCTTAGAAGATGACTTGAGTATCATAATATCATCATAAAAAATAAAAAAAAAATAAAAGAGAAAAATATACACATAATAATATATATGAAATAGAATATTTAGTACACGTTATATATTTCTTCTAAAGATTTACTAAAAGATAAATATTAGAAACACTAGTTGCAAGTTAATCAGACTTATAGGAAACTTTCTTACATTTTGAATAGTTGCATGTCTCTTTCTTCTAATATAAATTCTAAGTCATGAATCATTAAGTATCTCAATCCCTAATTTATTCTAAGATGTAACTAGAGTAAACTCATAAACTACTTGCTCGACTAGACTCAATGGAGAATTCCACTTCATGTAAGTCTTTCTCTCCGAGATCAGTTTGATCTGTACTTATTAACACATACGATAACTCTATAAAATATCATAATAATATAGATCAATAAAATTAAATATAATTAATATGACTTTCTTTTACCTAGAAACACCATGTGAAACTATATGAGTCTGAAGAAGTAATACACACAAACAAATCTCATTGATCCTTACTCTTTTTAGGATGATTAAGATTTATGAGTTACTTACATCATTTTTAAATACTTGAATAGCTAAGAAATACACATTAAAATATCATACGTGTCATCTTTGCATTTTAGACTATGAAAGAATACATTCGACACATAATTAAAACGACTATAAAAGAATATATTTTAGAAAGATATCATAAGCAAAATGAATACAATAAAAACTATAAAAGATAAGTTAAATAATCTCTCTTATAAATAAAAGATATAAAATGATACATAATTAAGATAAATATAAGAATACAGTCGATTAGTAATGTAGTTTGTGATTAAATAATCTCTATTGTATTGTCACTCATAATATTTTTTATATTTTTTTAAATTGATTTTATATTATGAGTTTGAGTGTATTAAATCGAATCTTATATCTACTAGGTATTTATGAGTTTGAGTGTATTAAATTGAATAAATCTTTATACATACAAGTATGATGGATATGATATAAAATTTTAGTATCTTTTCCTAATTGATACATTTCATACTCTAGTATAAATATATTTATAATACTAAGATCTAACATTCTTATCTTGAATAATGATATGATATAAAATTTTACTAATGATGTGGTGAGATATCCTAATGTAAAAATAAGAATATATTGGTTATTATGCTTAATCCCAAAAAAAATATTTTCATAATCTTCTAATCATATAAATAAACATCACAAGAACAAAATCAAAATCAAAATTCAGTTGCCTAGAAGTGCAACTCGCATAAAAAAAATTAACTAGACAAATATAAATAAAAAAAATTGATGAAAAAAAACAAATAATCAAGTTGAATATTATCATAAAAAAGAAATTTTAATAGCTTGTTATAGTACCTAAAAAAAAAACATTCAATGGACAAAAGAAAAAAATAATAATAATAATAAATAATAATTACTTGTAATATTATTATTAGCTCCTGAATTGATAACTAATAAGTCTGAAATAAAAAATTGAGTCATAAAATATATAGCACCTAAAGATCAAGAAGTATAAGAAAAAAATTATACAAAATTCTTAACACAGAGAGAGACCTTAATGAAGAGCTCTAGATAGCTTTAATAGTTAACATATCCACCTCAACGGTATGTAGTGTTGTGATCTCCTCTCTATAAACAACTCCTAACAACTCTCTCTGTTGAGAGATATCTTCATACTATGTGTGCATTAAATTAAAGCTCTCATGCATTTGCCTCTACATCGTTTAGAACTTTATCAACAATCATTACATGTTGAATAAGGTGCCTTTCCAATATATATCAATTTGTCACTACTTATATTGTGTTGAATGAAGTGCTAGTCTATTATAGTCATTGTTAATTTTTTTTTAATAGACTTTTTTGATAAAAAAAACTCACTCTCTCAAATGCAACAAACTTTATTGGTAAAAGATTTGAGAATTTGATAGCAACTAAGTGAAGTAGGTTGAGTAGAGCAAGTAAGGACCTACTCAAACTCTCTATTCTCCTCTAACCTCTAATCTAATAATTTGTTAAACTATGTCATATGTATGAATTATCTAGGAAGAATATAGTGATATTACTAATTTACATAAAATCTTGCATGACGTACGATATTAAAAAATTAAAATTAACAATAACTTAATAGATTATCACATAATAATTAATAAATATGAATCAATTTGTAGTTAACTATTTTTTGACTTACCACTAAGAGAGGTTCATTTGTCAGATGGTTCATTAATCCTAACATCAATCGGTAGTTTGGTAGTCCAATGCATATAATTTTTGTGTTCAAGCCTTCGCATATTAATAATCAGCATATTAATAATCAGCATATTAACTATCTCTATAAGTAAATGTGAGTAACCCCAGATACTATGCAGACTACACTTATACTTCACACACACTTTCTGTACTCCACCCCCCTGCACTTTTT
This sequence comes from Sapria himalayana, assembly GCA_029783825.1. NCBI lineage: Eukaryota > Viridiplantae > Streptophyta > Magnoliopsida > Malpighiales > Rafflesiaceae > Sapria > Sapria himalayana. The sequence goes on along the minus strand of JAREIK010017964.1, from coordinate 662,648 downwards.
TTCTACATACCACACAAGCTTGCATAATCATTCTGCATCAATGCACCCTTACACCCACAATGCTCCATTCACATCGACACAGTGAAAGTCAAGATCGTTCCCTCACCGCCACATGATTAACATGCATCTATTAACACACGTCTATATGTCATTTCTCGCATACACAATGCACGTAGATGAACTATGTTGTTATAATGCTTACCTCTCTCTCTGGCTTACCTAGAGTTTACTTCCAATACTTATTGATTGATTCTGATATTATACAAAAAATTCAAGAAATAAATATACAAAACTCAAAATGTATTTTGTTAATATATAATGAATATATAATATTAATATTGAATTAAGATAATTACATGTTGGGTACACTTAACCATAATATAAAATTTGAGATCATACTAGATGCATAAGTCATCAATTATCTTAGTATTATTTTCGCTCAAAATTTTTAATTTTAAAATTCATATAAGATCTAATTTATTAGTATTTGTATTATTATACTTTGCTCTCATTTATAAGATAAAAATTAAAAGAAATAATAATAAAAACATAAATCCTGACATCTTGCCTTAAATTTTGTAAAAGGTATACTAAATCCTTTTATCACATCATATTGCCTAATAATTATAATCATATGCTGAAAACTAAAATATGTGATTGCATTAAAAGGAATTGAATCCCCACATAACCACGAACCACCCCGGGTTGGCTGGTTTGGAAATATAAAATGAGCCGACCCAATTCTAACAGCCCATTAAAATGTCAACCCAATTCTAATAGCCCGTTAAAATGCCAACTCATTGAAAATATCAACCCAAGCCAACCCATATCACACAGTTTGAGCGGACTCTTAATCTAAAAAAAATAATATTTTTAGAAATTCTAACTTTACGTGTGTGTGTGTTCTAGGTTATGTTTCCTTAGAGGTGTCAAACGTGCCGTGCCTGGGCCGGGCCGGCACGTTCAAAAACCGTGCCCGGGCCCGTGCCGTGCCCGGGCAAAGCAAAGCACGTGCCGTGCCGTGCCTTGGCACGGCACGCCAGCACGGGTCCATCCCGTGCCGGTCCCGCAGGCACGCGTGGCACTGGCGGCGTGCCACGCGTGCCGTGGCGTGAGTCGTGAGTCGCGACTCACGAGTCACGACTCACTGAGTCGTGACCCATCCGGGCCCCCCGGAAGAAAGACCGCGGGTCAGGGTCCAAACAGACCCGACCCGCGGTCTTTTCTACCGAAAAACGACTCCACTGACTCAGAACCGAGAAATTCGAATTATCCTAACGGAAAAAAAAAATTTCAAACTTTGAGGGAATTTCAGCCCTTGGATTCGCCTCCAACGGCTAGGGGGCAGAATCCAACGGTCCTCGTGATTCTGCCCCTTAAATATATTAAAAAAATTAATAAAAAAATAATTTTTTTTTAAAAAAAAACTTTATTTAGCCTATATAATCTACCCCCATCCCTATAAAATTTATGTTTTTCAAAAACATAAATCCTCTCAATATTTTCTCTCTCACATAAACCGTGCTTCTCTCTCTCGGCCCTCGTGATTTTGATTTCGGCTTGGATTTTCGTGAAACTCAACTTGAGTTTTGAACATCAAAGCTTCATGCGGTGCATCTTGCACGTGAGTGACCTCATTGCTTTTACCGGGTAATATAATTTACTTTTTTTTATTTTCTCTCTCTAAAGCTTCTCTCTCTAGAAAAACTTACGAAAAATAAAACATAAAAATGACAAATACACCTGACACATATTTAAATTTGGAAAATGAAAATGTTAGTGTTACACAGACGTCTGTGGCTCCTGAAACTTTGGTTTCTCCTGTCGTCTCAACCCAAAGTTCTAAAAAATAAAAAACTAGGAGGACTTCTGTAGTTTGGACACATTTTAAAATCATAACACAAGTAGATGTTAGGGGTGAGTAACATGAAATAGCACAGTGCAAATATTGTATGAGACTTTTAACATACAAGAGTACATGTGGGACTGGGCACCTAAAGAGGCATGCTGAAATATGCTCCAAAAAACATGGACCGTTAGATCCTAGGCAAACCCAACTAGGCACTACATTTTTTGAGACTGGATCGAGTTCAGTCTCAAAGTTTACTCCCTTCGTATACTCCAGCGAGTTGGGTAGGGACGGCATGGCCAGGCTCATCACATTGATGGGTCTTCCGATCAGATTTTCGGAAGATCCGAGGGTAGTGCGCATCATGCAGACTTATTTTCAGCCATCCTATCGTAGGATTCCTAGGTCCACATCTAGGAGTGACATACTAAAGATATATAAGTTAGAAAAACAAAAAATAATTAAGGAATTTTTGACATTTAGTGGAGTGGTGTCCGTGACGTCCGATATATGGACATGTCATGATGATTCTTCTTATGCATGTATCACGAGTCATTATGTCGATTCAAACTGGACAATAAATAAAAAAATATTAGGATTCACTGAGATTCTTCATCCTCATGATGGCCCGGCCATTTTTGAGTGTATGATGAAAATATTTAGGGAATATAAAATTCAAAATAAAATTTTTAGTGTCACTTTCGATAATGCTGCGAATAATGGAGTAGCGATCAATATGTTTGTTAGGAATATTAGAGACGCACCATTAGGAGAGATATTTCATGTCAGATGCATGTGTCATGTTATTAACCTGATAGTTCAAGCGGGTATGAAGGTGTGTTCCCCCGCGTTGGAAAATATACGCAATACACTCAAGTATATTCGCACTCCTCGCAGACTACAAGAGTTTGGTAATCTCTGTTTGTCTACGAATCTTAAGAAGAAGAAATTTCAATCTGATGTGAGACATCGTTGGAATTACACGTACCTGATGTTGGAATCATGTGTTGGATACGAACACGTGATATCCGACTACGTCAATAGTAAGAGTGGCGAACTTATTGTTGACGACACTGACTGGGATTCAAGAATTTCATTTATGAAATTCCTGAAGATATTTTATGACACGACGAACATGTGTTCGTCGGTTTATACGCCCACCACTTGCATTGCACTCCGTTGCATATGCAACATTAGTAGCATGTTTAGGATGTATCGAGCGGACCCGACGCTCAGCCATATGGTTGCAGAGATGAAGACCAAGTACCTGAAGTACTGGTCCACCATTCCATCTCTTTATTGCCTCGCAGCATGCATGGACCCTGGGGCTAAGGTGGAAGGGGTTGAAAACACTCTGACTTTCATTTCCTCGTGCATGAACCTGGAAGAGCCACCTCAAGGGTTCATTTACGAGAAGTTGACAGACCTATTCACATACTACGATACTAGGTATGGTTGTGGTGGTGGTGAGACTGTGAGTACGGACTCTGATATCTTGTTCGGAGATGACGCTTATTCCATTAACCTAGCGAGGGGGAAACGTAGGGGTGGACCTTCACATAGGAGCGAGCTGTCTCGGTACTTAGATACCGATTACTGCTCAATCCTATCACCTTCTGACAATAAGAATCTTGATTTATTACAGTGATGAAAATCATATGAGTCCGCCTATCCCGTGCTATCTAGGATGGCACGGGATCTACTGACTCCTCCGGTGTCGAGCGTAGCATCGAAGTCTGCTTTTTCTGTTGCAGTGAACGTGATTTCGGATAGAAGATCGAGATTACGTCCAGATATGGTTGAGGCCTTGGCATGTTTGAAGGATTGGGAGGAATCGAGATTTAGCATCAGTGATCGTGCTGAAGCTGAGACTATGACAGGCACTGCAGTTGCATCCACATCCACTACGATGGCGGAGGAACTGATTGCCGATGATGATGACCCATATGATACTGATCTTGATGTTGCGGCTGATGATTCTCATGATATGCCGCTTGACGATTGATGCTCATCTGCTCTTTTTTTTCGATATTTTTTTATTTATTTTATTTATACGCTTTGTTTGTACTTTGTATTATACGTTGTGTTGAAACTTATACTTTTTTTTCGGAGTATTGGTTTCAAAAGCATGAATGGTAATTTTTATTTGTGTAGTTTAAATTTTTTTTAATTAAAATTTTTACTAACTTAATGTATTTATTTATTATTTTAAGATTTAAATTTTATTTTAAAATTCATTAACTTTAAATTTTAATATTTAATTAATAAATTATAATATTAAAATATGCTAAACTTAATTGAAAAAAAAAATTAATTTTCTAATTTTTGTTTGTTACATTTAATTTTAAATGTAATATTTTTTACAAAAAATTTTATTTTTTATTTATTACATAAACTCTAAAGTAAATACAGATTAACAGAAACTTAATAAAAAAATTAAAAAAAAAAAAAATTTATAATCTGCCAAGTGCCAAGCACGGGCCGTGCCCGTGCTTGGCTCCCGGGACCCAGACCCCGGTTGAGCCGGTCCAGGTGACCAGGTCCAGCCATGCGGCTCCCGCCCCGCCCCGCCTACCCTGCCCCTGCCGTGCGCCCGTGCCGCCTGGCCAAGCCAACCGTGCCCGAGCAGGCCGGGCATGGCACGGCACGGTAGCACGGCGAGGCACGTGAAAAACGGGCCGTGCCGTGCTGGGCCGGCCCGTTTGACACCTCTATGTTTCCTAACTTTGACCTACTAAAAGTCACAACTCACATGTAAAGAGTTTGAACTATAAAAAATAAACTTCAATAGTAATGTTTTTTCTAAGTTATGTTTCCAACAATCATTAATAAAAGAATTATGCAAAATCACTTTCACTCATAATTCAAATAAAACTATAAAAATATATATTTCAACATTATAGAAAAACAAAAGATCCGCCCCAAAACTGGGGACAAAAGCTAAAAGCCAAAAACTCATCTCAACATTATAGTAAAACTATGCAAAGACATTCATAATTCAAGTAAAACTACATAAAAATATGAGAAGCTCCTAATATGGTGGGTGTTGCCAGTATATTGAGTTTTGCTTCCCAAGTGGCCAATTCCCAACAAGTGTCCACCAAAACTCCAAAAGCCACCAAAAAGATAATTAAACTTGTATAAAAATAATGAATAGTTATTTCTTATCTAATATTCCATAATAAAAAAAATATAAAAAAGTAAAACTATAGAAAAAATAATGCAAAGTAACTCATAAGATAAGTAAATTAAGGTATATAAAAATATTAGATTGTCTTAACCAGATATTCCTTACTTCTTGAGCTTGCTAAGACCAAGTGCTTCAATAAAAGACCCTCTTAAGAAAATAAGATAAGTAGAACTATATTATAAATATTACACTTTTACACAATTTGTCTAACAGAAAATACATTTAAGTACTCAATTGTCCATAATAATCATATATGAGACAAACATTCAAGTATCCTTACTAACCATGCATAAAAAGTGAATCATAAAATCCAAGTAATCAAATATAAGAAAATATTAACAATAAAGAAAAAAAATTATTCAAACTTCAAAGACTACAAGCCCACAAAAAGATTCTCAACTAAAGCAGAGTAGAACAAAAACTCAAAATATCACCAATAACTGAAGCAAAGTACTCTAGGACCAATGAGTCCAATCTTAGATTTTAATTTTCTCAAAATTATAAAATTTAAATAATAGAAAAGTTAGAAATCATAAAATTATTCATAATTAAGCCACTCATACAAGAATTGATAATTGATAAAAAATAAAAGTATACTTGATAACATAATTATAGCATAATTTACCATCACTTTATCACAACCGTCATTTTATTTATTGTATTTAACTATCAAGAATTGTCACCAAAGTTATATATAGGAGGGAAAAAGGATACAAAAGATTATTTATACTAAAATACAATAAAAAAATAAAGAAAATAAACACATTATAAGTTATATTAACCAACTCAAGCTTCTCATATTCTTCCATCTCATCTAAAACATCTCAAATATATATAAGAGTTGTTGAAGTGTGCAACCAATTTTGATAACAAATGAGAGGCTTCACTATTTGTGGAGACATAGAATTTCAAAATGGATCAAAAACATGCCCTCCTATGCTAAATGCTGACTCAGATGCAACTGTAGATACTTGAACTGCCAGAGCATCTTGTACAACCAATGAGAGAATACAAAACCTAAAAAAATTAGTCCTCTACCAATTCAAGATATCAAAATTAGAATCTGGACTATCATCCATAACACTCTCCAACATATATCACTCCAATTTTGACTGGGAACACAAATTTTTTTTTTCAATTAGGTGGTTCTTGAATTCGATAAGAAATATTGACCTCACATCATCCTCCCCGTCAACATCCATCACTTTTGACAGCTCACCCCCACTAGTGTATTGTGCACTATTAGTTGAGTTATACTCCACATACCATTCATAAAATCAAATCATATTATTTTTCATCTTCTTTAACAAAACATCCACAACAGACACATCATAATAATTATTGAAACAATATTTCACAAACTACAACTTATATCAAGGATCAATATCAATGTAAAAAACATCAACAAATTCATTCTATGTTTTTCCAATATTTATCTCATGCTCTCCATCACTAATTTTAAAGAAAGATCTTGACTTTTACAAAAATAAGGAATACAATTTTGAATCATTAAGCCCTCAATAAATAATGTATTTGCTGTGACATACAAAGACCCAAAAAAATACAAGGTTGCATTGTAAAAAATTTTAAGAAATTTCGCAAACATCCTTACCTTCTCCCAATCTTCATTATTAAGAGGCTCACATTCACTCTCACAATTACCTTCACTATCGTTATCTCTAAAATAGTAATGAAATATTTGTTATCCTCCACCAATCTCTCAAAAGCCTTTTGAAACTGCAAAGCCCTCTCCAACATGTAATATGTAGAATTCTATCTAGCAAACATATTTAAGCAAACTTGACTCTTGTATTCAATAGTTTCTTTTTCAGCATAAATTTTAAATATAACCATTCTAGAAAGTGAAGATTTAACATATTTTACTACCTTACGCATCTTGAAAATTGAGTCATCAATATGTTTTAAACCATCACAAACAATGAGATTTAGAATATGAGCACAACACCTCATGAGTAAATACTCATGCTCTTGAAAATTTTTCCTTTCTATTCTTAATTTTCCTCTTCGAGTGTCCAATATAAAGATTGTCAAAACCTGCATTATCCACTATAAGTGTGAAAATCTTATCTATTTCCCAATCTAATAGCCACATCTCAACTACTTTGCCCAATGTCTCACCTTTGTGATTTAGAACCAAATAAAAGTTGAGAATTTTTTTTTAAAGTTTCCATGTACTATCAATGTAATGGGCAGTAAGACACTTATAATTCAAGTTTGCATAGAAGTCCACTTCTCAATTATAAGGCAAACTCATTGGATTTTTAAAATACTCTTCAATGTTTTCTTCTCCTGAACAAAGATATTTAAGCAGGCTTTTACAACTGTGACTCGAGAAGCGATTTTAAATCTTGGTTGAGATGCACGCATAAAATATTTAAACCCCTCATACTCCACTTTAGAGGTGTCGAACGGAACGTGCCTGACCGGGCCGAGATATTTTTAGCCAGCCCTATCGTGCTTTCATGTCGGGCTAGGCATAGCATGATTATTATACCGTGTCGTGTCTGGCCTGGTATGATTCTATGGAGGTCAGCCCAGCACGGGCCCACGGCATGAATCCGGCGGGTTCAGCCCGGTCAGACAAAAACCCTAATTTAAAAAAAATTAGGGTTTCACCGTTTAGGCGGCGCACCACTGCGGTGCCGCGCCAAATGATTCTTTTTCAACTTATGTCAGGCGAGCCTCACCCGTCGGGCTCAACTTCTGTCTTTGAGATGATTTCTCGGCTCGTGCCGGGCCAGGCACGGCACGAGGCTCGGTTGGCCTTGGCATGGCACAACATGATTGATGCCGTGAACATGCACGAGCACGGGCAAGAAAAATTTCTATATCGGGCCAGCCCAGGCTTGGCCGAATCGTGCTGTGCCTCATGCCGAGCCGTGCTAGCCCAGCCCGGTTGACACCTCTATTCCATTTGTCTAAAGGGCAACTCATCAATTATTATAATTTTCGAAAGAGTTCTTTTGTAAGATTCTTAACTAAAAGATCAAGACACAAGTTGGTCAGTACCCTCTCCTCATCTTTCTTTGGTTTAAAAACCATGATTGTTTGGGTCTTATCTTGTGATCTATGAGAATTCTTTTTACATTGGATATTAAGATGTGTCCACAAAGAACTAGTCTCAATCTTGATAGAATCATATGCATATTTTTTTGATAATAATTACATGCGCATTTGGAAGATTATCCTTATTTTATTTTTATAAAGGTAAAGTGATTTCAAACATCTAACCATTTTGGACCATCTCACATTTTTCGTTTATTGGCCTTGAGTGATGAGGTGCCCGCATTAGTAACGTTTGGTTGGTCAGTAGGAGCTGCATCGCCCCCAAACACATGTACTTGCGCAGTTGTCTTTGTCCTCATATAATGGAGGAGTAAGGGAGAAATGGTGGTCAGCGACAGATGATGATAATGGAGGATTGGAAGAGAAGAAGTAGGGAATAACGTGGTTATCTTCTTCTTCTTCTAGGGATGTAGGGTTGCAGGTCATGAAGATTGTAAGGCAGGTGAAATGGACTGAGGTGTCTCTGGTCGACATCGAGGACACTAGAGATGTAGGGCTGGAGGTAGTGAAGATTGGGGATAGCTGGCCAAATTGAAAAAACGGAGGATTAGGGTTTTAAATTTTTAATTTTACATATATATACCGGCTATAATCAAGTACCCCCAAGCACGGGTACTTGCGCAGTCCGAGTTAGAGGTGTCAAATGGGCCGGCACGGCACGGCCAGTGCCGTGCCGTGCCGGCCCGCTCGGGCATGCCTTGGCCGTACAGGCCAAGCGGCAAGACCGGGCAGGAGGGGCGGGAGCCGCAACGCGGGACCGGGTCACCGGGGTCCGAGAGGCCGCACGGATTGACCGCTGACGGACAGGCAGAGCAGATGGCTCATAAGTCATGGGCTCATGGCAGATTAGATTTTTTTTTTTTTGTAAATTTTTTGATAAAGTAACCGTATAGAGTAATAATTAAAAAATATATTTTTTTGTAAAAATTATAAAAATTAAAATTAAATAAAACAAACAAATATTAGAAAAAATTTTTTTTATCAAATACAATTAAGTTTAGCTTTTTTTATATTTGTAATTTATTAATTATATATTAAAATTTAAAGTTATTAATTTTTAAAATAAAATTTAAATCGTAAAATAATAAATAAATACATTAAATTAGTAAAAATTAAAATTAAAAAAAAATTAAACTATACAAATGAAAAATTACCAATCATGCTTTTGAAACCAATGATTCGAACAAAACAAGTATAAGTTTCAACACAATGTATGGTACAAAGTGTATAAATAAAATAAATAAAAAAACATCGAAAAAAAAGAGCAGATGAGCATCAATCGTCAAGCGTCATGTCATGAGAATCATCAGCCACAACATCAAGATCAGTATCATATGAATCATCATCGGCAATCAGCTCCTCCGTCATCGTAGTGGATGTGGATGCGACTGCAATGTCTGTCACAGTCCCAGCTTCAGCACGATCACTGATGCTAAATCTCGACTCCTCCCAATCTTTCAAACATGCCAAGGCCTCAACCATATCTGGACGTAATCTCGATCTCCTATCCAAAATCACATTCACTGCAACATAAAAAGCAGACTCAGATATTACGCTCGACACCGGAGGAGTCAATAGATCCCATGTCATCCTAGATAGCACGGGATAGGTGGACTCATATGATTTCCACCACTGTAATAAATCAAGATTCTTATTATCAGAATGTGATAGGATTGAGCAGTAATCGGTATCTAAGTACCGAGACAGCTCGCTCCTATGTGATGGTCCACCCATATGTTTCCCCCTCGCTAGGTTAATGAAATAATCGTCATCTCCGAACAAGGTATCAGTGTCCGTAATCACAGTCTCACCACCACCATCACCATACCTAGTATCGTAGTATGTGAACAGATCTGTCAACTTCTCGTAAATGAACCCTTCAGGTGGCTCTTCCAGGTTCATGCACGAGGAAATGAAAGTCAGAGTGTTTTCAACCCATTCCACCTTAGCCCTAGGGTCCACGCATGCTGCGAGGCAATAAAGAGATGGAATGGTGGACCAGTACTTCAGGTACTTGGTCTCCATCTCTGCAACCATATGGCTAAGCGTCGGGTCCGCTCGAAACTTCATAAACATGCTACTAATGTTGCATATGCAACGGAGTGCAATGCAAGTGGTGGGGGTATAAACCGACGAACACATGTTCGTCGTGTCATAAAATATCTTCAGGAATTTCATAAATGAAATTCCTGAAGCCCAGTCAGTGTCGTCAATAATAAGTTCGCCACTCTTACTATTGACGTAGTCGGATATCACGTATTCATATCCAACACATAATTCCAACATCAGGTACGTGTAATTCCAACGATGTCTCACATCCGATTGGAATTTCTTCTTTTTAAGATTCGCAGACAAACAGAGACTACCAAACTCTTGTTGTCTGCGAGGAGTGCGAATATACTTGAGTGCATTGCGTATATTTTCCAACGCGGGGGAACACACCTCCATAACCGCTTGAACTATCAGATTAATCACATGACACATGCATCTGACATGAAAGATCTCTCCTAATGGTGTGTCTCTAATATTTCTAACAAACATATTGATCGTCACTCCATTATTCGCAGCATTATCGAAAGTGACACTAAAAATTTTATTTTGAATTTTATATTCCCTAAATATTTTCATCATACACTCAAAAATAACCGGGCCATCATGAGGATGAAGAATCTCAGTGAATCCTAATATTTTTTTATTGATTGTCCAGTTAGAATCTACATAGTGACTCGTGAGACATGCATAAGAAGAATCATCATGACATGTCCATATATCTGACATCACGGACACCACTCCACTATATGCCAAAAATTCCTTAATTATTTTTTATTTTTCTAACTTATATATCTTTAGTATGTCACTCCTAGATGTGGACCTATGAATCCTACGATAGGAGGGCTGAAAATAAGTCTGCATGATGCGCACTACGCTCAGATCTTCCGAAAATCTGATCGGAAGACCCATCAATGTGATGAGCCTGGCCATGCCGTCCCTACCCAACTCGCTGGAGTATACGAAGAGAGTAAACTTTGAGACTGAACTCGATCCAGTCTCAAAAAATGTAGTGCCAAGTTGGGTTTGCCTAGGATCTAAGGGTCCATGTTTTTTGGTGCATATTTCGGCATGCCTCTTAAGGTGCCCAGTCCCACATGTACTCTTGCATGTTAAAAGTCTCATACAATATTTGCACTGTGTCATTTCAAGTTCCTCACCCCTAACATTTACTTGTGTTATGATTTTAAAATGTGTCCAAACTACAGAAGTCCTCCTAGTTTTTTGTTTTTTAGAACTTTGGGTTGAGACGACAGGAGAAACCAAAGTTTCAGGAGCCACAGACGTCTGTGTAACACTAACATTTTCATTTTCCAAATTTAAATACGTGTCAGGTGTATTTGTCATTTTTTATGTTTTTATTTTTTCGTAAGTTTTTCTAGAGAGAGAAGCTTTAGAGAGAGAAAGTACAAAAAAAACATAAAATAAATTACCCGGTAAAGGCAATGAGGTCAGTCAGTCACGTGCAAGGTGCACCGCAGGAAGCTCTGATATTCAAAACTCAAGTTGAGTTTCACAAAAATCCAAGCCGAAATCAAAATCACGAGGCCCGAGAGAGAGATGCACGGTTTATGTAAGAGAGAGAAAGTATTGAGAGGTTTTATGTTTTTGAAAAACATAGATGTTATAGGGAGGGGTAGAGGTGTCAAACGGGCCGGCCCAGCACGGCCCGGCCCTTTTTTCACGAGCACGGTCGTGCTACCGTGTCGTGCCGATAAAGGCGGGCACGGCACGGCCTGTAGGCACGGCAAGCGGGCCCGCTCGGGCACGCCTTGCCAAACACGGTTGTGACTCGTGTTTGGCAAACACCGTCGTGACTCGTGAGTCACGAGTCGTGACTCACGACTCACGTGACACGCCGCCAGTGCCACGCGTGCCTGCGTGAACCGGCATGGGTCATTCTTAACCCGGGCACGGTTTAAGAACGTGCCGGGCCAGCCCAGCCGAACCGTGCCTCGTGCTGGGCCGGCGTTTGACACCTCTAGGGAGGGGGGTAGATTTTATAGGCTAAAGAAAGTTTTTTTTTATAAAAAAAGATATTTTTTTTATTTTTTTGAATTTTTTTAAGATTTTTAAGGGGCAGAATCACGAGGACCGTCGGATTCTGCCCCCTAGCCGTTGGAGGCGAATCCAACGGCTGAAAATCTGTGAAGTTTGAAATTATTATTTTTTTGCCGTTGGAATTGCTCTGATCGGATCTATGGCCGTCGGGACCGCGGGTCGGGTCCAATCAAACCCTACCCACGGTCTTTTTACCGGGGGGGGGGGGCCAGGGGACGGCCGAACGGGTCACGACTCACGCCACCAGTGCCACGCGTGAACCGGCACGGGATGTTCTTATCCCGGGCACGGCACGGTTTAAGAACGTGCCGGGCCGTGCCTCGTGCCTGGCCGGGCCGGCACGTTTGACACCTCTAGTCTGAGTTGTATGGTCAAGTTGTGTTATTGGGTCGTGGCAAGCCCGTTGAAGTGGAATTACTTATTTTGTGGACCGAGCTGGACCATTTTAAATTCTAAACTGGGTCAAATCATTGTATACAGCTAGTTTGGATCGGTTCAATAGGTTGGCTGGGTTTTTTTACACCTCTAATTTTAAGTATGCAAATATCATTAAACAAAGAAATAAACAAAATAAAAAAAAATAAGGTGAATATCACAAACCTTATGAAATCGAATGCTTCGTACAATTCATATCTCCCTAATAGACAATGATCAAGTTGTCTAATTTAGCCCAACATTAACATATATTGAGAAAGACTCATGAACTATCATATCAATTGGACATGAAGAAGATTTTTCATCCTAAGAAATCTAACTCTAACCATAATCAACTTAATTGATACTTGTTAGGGGATATGATCACTCTATGAGAGCGCCATTAATTTTGAACCAACAAGTTCGTATCTAGCCAAAAGTTCAGCTCTTTTGTCCTTCGAGAATTATTAAAAGATCAATATTAAAATGACTAAATATAAGATTATTTGGCTCCTCAATATGTTTGTCTCTAATATAAGAAAGTTGTGTATACCTCTTTCTTCTAGCATAGACCCTAAGGTCAGCTCTTTTTTTATGCTCATTAAAATATATATCAATCACAAAAATTAATATTCATACTCACTAAATCCTACCAATCTCTTGTGAAAAAAAACTTATAATTTATTTAAGTATAATAGCATAAAAAGAAAGCACATTAATGGCCTAGATATCAATTTATCATGTATTTAAAAGAGATCGATAACAAAATAAATAAATACAAAAATTCTAAAGGATAAACTAAATAGTTTTTCTCTATAATATAGGATATAAAAACGTAAATATTCTAAAAAAACATAAGAACACATCTAATTAATAAGATATGATGTAGTAAAAAATAGATCATCAAAAATATTTCAAAATATTCTTTTTAATTTTGAATATTTGAGTCATCTCAATTAGATATATATTTTTTCTTTCAATAATTTTATCCTGTTGAAATGTACCAGCATAGAAAATTTAGTATAAAATCTCATTGTTCATACAATAAATATTAAATAAGTCTGAAAAATAAAATAATATATTGTCATTTCTTTATTTTTAAATTTTTTTATCAAATTAAATATTTATCATTTTGTAAAAAGTCTGAAAGATTATAAAAATCATGTAATTTGTCATAAAAGATATCTATATATATCTCGATTAATCATTAATAAAAATAATTTGATATTTAAATCTCTCGATGATCACCTCTTTACTAAAACCTCATACATCTGAGTGTGCGTGATCGACTACATTACTACTCAAATCAAACTATGGTGAAAAATAAAAAGTCATGATAAACTTTTCAAGCTATATCTCAGACTCTATGATCGAAATAATATAAAGATTGAGATAAAATATTCTTAATTTAATCGATAATGAGAATAGAATACACAAATAATAGGTCTTAAGTACTCAAATACCTAAGAGAGATCTTACCAATCCTGCTCAATCTCAAATACAATCTTTCTTATAATTTCTCAATCTTACAAATAAATATCAATAAAATAAAAATAAAATTTAAATTAAGTTATTTAGAAATAACTCATTAAAAATAAAATAACAGGACAACCAAAAATAAAATATTAAATGGATAAATAACAAATATTCAAACTAAAAAAATAATATATATGATGGATTTCAAGCATTTTTTGGCGACAATAATATTTTTAAAATAATAAAAAAACATATAGAATAAGATATAATTATCATGGATATAAATATTTACTCACAAATCAATAACTCATAAGTTTAAAGTGAGTACAAATAAAATAATTAATAATATCAAAAAAGAATAAAAAACTTATTATTATCTTAAAGATATGTTTTATATATTTCTCTCTAATAAGTATCATGATATATGAATTTTGTAAGAACTCATAGATGACTCGAACACCAACCGGTCTCTCTCACTATTGCATAATATTCTCAACCTCCTTTCTAAAAATAATATTCAACAACTATTTCTAGTGTGATATATCCTCATATAATGAGAACATCACACTAGAACTATACTCCAACTAACTCTACTATGATAATTCATACTAATTTCTATAAACCCTAATTTTTGTCAAATTGAATGAGGAAATAACCTATCCTTTTTTGCTTTTTTTATTAAAAAAGAATTAATGATTCTACATCACACTGATGAGGACATCACAATGCTCTTCACCACGCACACCACCACGCACACCACCATGCACACCATTACACATCACCATGCCCACTATCATGAGCACCACTTCATGCCTCTACACTCATATATTAATGTAAGCACACAAATAAAAAAGGTGCGCCTACTTGTGCACCATTGTCCTCCCTTTGTTCGTGCAAGCACTATGCGCAAGCTTGAAAGATTACATTTTATTTCTTACAAAATGTGCACCTATGAGCCTCTTCTAGGATTTGTAAACTTTTACCCAAATACACAACTCATCCCTGATACCATATTACAAATTGAAATATAAAAATAAAAAATATTTAATAAAAAATAATATACAACACAAGTCTTATAATAAGTAAATATGATTAAGATAGTGTATAGATCAAGTACTCCCACCAAGAATATGAAAAAATAAAATAAAATAAGACCATAACAACAAAAAATAATTGGTCCAGGTATAACTTATGGACTCACCTTTCATAGACTCGTTAGAAAATGATCTTTCACAAAATATAAATTAAAATTCTCTAAAATTCTATCAATCTCAAGTGAAAAATAATAATATCCTTTTAAACTATTAGAATATCCATGAAAGACACAACTTAAAGCATTATGTATCATTTTATCTTATAAAAATGAGAGATCATGAACATTTATATCAAGGAAGCATATACTACTTGTCATATAATACCAAAAAGTTAAAGAAAAAGACCAAATAATTTATATCAATGAAACATGATTTAAAAAGTCATACTATAAAAAATAAAAAATAATATCTAATTAATAAGATTGATTGTAATTAAAAGCATCTCTCTCAAAAAAAATTTGGAACACTTCTCCCAAATTGGAATATTAAATTTATCTCAATTAAATATTTATTTTTAATTTCAATGACTCTATTATGTGAGAATATATTGGCACAAAAAATCTAATATATAATCAAATTTTTCATACAAAAAATAATAAATTTGTCAAACATGTATTCTAAAAGATTATCAATTTTTATTTTGTTCATATTTTTATCAAATTAGTTTTTTTTATGAAATATATAAGAAATAAAATTCATGTGAATGTCTACATAGACACCCTATAACAGCAAGCTGTATTTAAGTACAGAACAATGGCAACAAATAGATAAAGGACAGAAGAAAAATAAATGCTGATGAGAAATTCAAGAAAAATCAAGCTTAAAGATTTCATCAGTTTTAGTATCTGATGTTGTTCCACCTGGTTTTTGTAATTGTGGATCCTTTGGAGCACACAGATAAATTTTATACATCTAGAAATAAAAATTTGAGCTCTTTGAGAAGTTCACTGCCACTGACATTGCGTTTTTCAAAAAGAATGATGAATACTAGTAGTGTGGGCATGAGTAGCATCTCTTACTCAAAATGTGTGACATGATTCTTCCTCAGTGTTATACCTAATACAATTTGGCCTCAATACTGATAAAAAATTATGAACAAAATCATTTCAACTCCATGTACAGATATTGTTTTTCATGTGCATAAAACACTGAAAGAAAGTTCACAGCCACTGACATTCCCCCTGGCAGTTCAGTTTTTAAAATAGAAATAAAAAAGCTCACATCTTTTTAAGGAAATCTTCCGATTCTCAAAACTGACACATTTCCAAAGGAGATCGTGAGAACTAACATCTCTCCATCATCTATAAACCATGGGAGTGCTACAAAGACTTGTATAATCCAAAAATAAAAACACCTTGAAGAAATGAAATGGATGTTAAACCATTTTAAAAATTTTTTAAATATAAAAAATATTAATATATTAATCTCAACTATTAGATTTATGTTCAACAATTCTAAATAGAAATGAAATAGATGTTTATTACCAGATAAGAAATAGTATTTAAATTTAATAAACTTTTTAAATACATAATTAATATTTATAGTTTTTTATCACCAAATTGTAATCTTTTCTTTCTAATTCTCTCAGAACCTCAAAATTATAATATTGTGTATTATTTATTTTTATTTAAATTATAGATAATTATGTGAATTATTATAATCAAATCACATATCAACAATGAATAAATAATAAATAATAAATACAAAATTATAGTTGATTAGCTTCAAATTTAAGTCAATTTTTTTGCAAAATACTTTCTTTATTTCACAATTATTTTTTTAAAAAAAAATTTAATCAACATCAATCAAGCTTTATCCATACTTATTAGATAGTTTAATAACTAAATGAATCTCTCATTACTCAAAACTCTGAAAATTAAATGATGAAAATAATAATTACTATAAATATACACTAAATATTAATTTAAATAATAATAACTTAACCAAAATATTCAAAATAAGATTATCTATCAATCATAAATCAATCTCAACCACGAAAATTTAAAACATATTATTAATAAATAAACATCATTAGTATAAACTTACTTTATGATTTTTAAAAATAAAAAAGATACTAGAAGTTGAAGGAATCAAAAAAGATTCAACACAAAATATATATTATAAAAAAATATATGCCTATAATACTAATGATGAGAATAGACATCTTATGAAATAAAACAAATAATTTATTAAAAAATATGATATATAAATTCAAACAAACTCAACTAAAATATGAGATCATTAAATTTCAAAACTTCAAGTTTAGTAACTTTTTTTTATTTATTATCATAAATTCATAAGTAAATACATGACTAAATTCATTGCAAATATAAATTTTCTATTTAAATTTACAAAGGTCATAAACTAGTTAATTATATACAGAAATACTTCTAACTCACTTATCATATAATCCCTATATCAATTTGTATGATTAACATAATAAAAAAATTTAAAATAAAAAATATAATTAATAATTAATGAATTTAAAAAATAATATTAAATTATTTTTATGATATCCAATGTTTATATTAATCATGATCCCAATATATTTACATGCATGATTGTCTATTTTATTAATTTTAATTAAAAAATAAATAAAAGAATATTAATATTTATTATGATCTTTCATCTTCATGATAATTTTGTCATATGTAAGTATATATCAAGAATATTTCAGGAATACAAAATAAAATATATAACATAATATTTTATATTTTTTTTATTTAATAATGTCATAATAAATATTTGTGTAATAATCATTAGTAATTATTCCTTGATTGAGAATTTTCACGTTATGTATATGTGTCACATAATAAACCTAAAAAAACAAAGACTTAAAAATAAATTTTCTCAAATTATAATAAATATAAAATTTATTAAAATATATTAGAATATCTAACAAACTATAAAACTTCTACCGTCAATATAAGATTATAAGTCAGTAGGCTTAAAAAAATTTTAGATTGATGTCAAATACTATTAAAATTCATCATATCGAATGTTTAATTTATGTATTAATTACTAACATATGATATCTAACTACATTAGTAGTAAAACTGATTAAATAATAATTAAAAAAATAAAATAATACAAATCATAAGATTTTTTTTAATTTATAAAAAATTATTATTATATGACAAACATGTATTTATCTATATATACTCTTACATCATATATTATACATAGATACATATACAATATAAAGTAACATATTTAACTAAAATATAAAATATTAAACCTCTATTTTATTCTAGATTTCTTAGCAACACATATAAATCTTATGATTAAGGTCAAATAAGTAAAAAATACTATTAAATCCATATCTACTTATATGAACCATCGACAATAACTAGATGGTATGATTTACAATTAATAAGATAATATATTTAAATATTACTAAAATAAATATGATAATTTTAGCAAAACTTGTATGTGAAAATCAATATCTTATTTAGAAAAAAATAATTTTTTCATTTAATAAACTAAAAATAAATGATAGAGAGACCATCAAATACAAGTAATCTATCAAAATATTTAGACACTAATTACTACTTTATTTTTTCTCATAATGACATGAAAATTATTAATATATTAAGTTAGTGTAAATCATATGAATTTATCTTTATCGTGCTATCATAACTTACAGTGATATATGATTTACAAACATCTTCAATATCTAACATAGCAGAGACTATTTTTTTTGTAATTTTAAAAATAATTTCTAGTAGAATGATCAGACCACAATCAAATAGCAATAGAGCTTTATCATGCTTCAAGATTATAAAAATCCAATGGTGAGACTTCAAAATAAAGTCTAAAATCTACAAGTAGAGAATGACATAAAAATGATAAAACCAAAACTTAAAACTTTGATGATCTAAACCAGATAAAATAACACTGTGATACTGGCACCCTTGGCGTATATTTTATTTTTTAACTTTTTGTTAAATTTTTTTATAAGTATTTACATTTATTTTTTCAGACTTTAATATATTATTATTTCTTTATTTTACATTCATATTCATATATATTATATTTTAAATTTTAAAATTATTAATTTTTAATCATGTCTTTGATTTTTCTAAATTTCATATATATATATATATATATATATATATATATAGAAAGAGAGAGAGAGAGAGAAGATGCCCCAAACCAACCAAGACCACATGTGAGTTGGGCTAGGCTTAGGCTATACTGGACCTGGACAACCATGCTAATGCAAGCTCTAGCTCACAAGTTGGGAAAAGCTAACCTGAAGACATGTCCAATTTTAATTAGGATCAAACTCGATATGGCACAACACATTCTGCTTGAGCTAGCAGATTATGCCAAACAGACTTTGTTTGCTGTAGGATCAACACTGCATGACCTATGTTAAAAACTAGTTGTGACGGCCCAACTTGGCCTCAAAAAAAAAAACAAATCATGCCGACCAAACCAACAAACACTAGGAAGTTGCCTATTGAACTATAATGCCAAACATTAGTAGCCATTTGCCTACTTGATCACTAGATAGGGCTTAGGGCATGCCACTGGCACTAGGTGACTACCCAAGCTAAAATGGATTGGTGTCTCACCTATCCATACAATGTCTGACATGACACAGTAGCTTAGTTGGATCTAAAAAGTATGTCATGCCAGCATGACATAGACTGTTGAACACCTTTATACTCTCTGATCATATATCTACTAGGTCATCATATGTCTAAATATATCAAATCGAATAAATCATTACTCAAATCAATTTATCATATGAAATAAAAAGTTATAGTAATCTTTCCTAGCTAACATATCACGTACCCTTAAGATTAGAATAAAGTATTATTAACTTGGTCAATGATTAGTGACCAAACTGAGAATGCACAAATAACAAGTCTAAAATACTTAAATATCTAGAAGAATACATTACCGTGAACAAGAGAACATACAATCTAATTTGAAAAAATAAATTCAATGTCATAGTATAATTATTTAAAAAAATAACCAATAAAGAAAAAAATTAATAGAACAATCAAAAATAAGCATAACAAAAAAAATAAAAATTCAAGCTAAATAATATTATATCCAATAATTTTCAAGCATTTATCATTGATTATAATAATATTTTTAAAATAATAAATAAATATTAAAAAAATTAAAATATAATTATCAATAATATAAATATTTGTTCATGTGTCAATAATCCAAAATTTTGAAATAAGAATGAGTTAAATAATCAGTTATACATAAAAAAATATGAACTACTATTGCCTTAGAGAGAAGCTTTGTATACTCCTAGCTAGTAATTATCATAGTAAATAAACAATGAAAATTTTTGGATGACTCCGATAGTCATCTTGTATCTTTCACTATTGCATAATGTTCTCGTTCTCTCCTTTAAAAATAATATTCAAAGAGTATTTCTTGTGTCGCTTATCATCCTACAATAAGTATATTGAACTGAAACTCATCTATTTATCCATATGATGATAATTCATAGAGAATCATTCAAAAAATAAAATTCTGGCAAACCAAAATTATAATTTAATATCTCCCCTTCTTTTTTTTAATTCAAAAAAAAAGAAACCAAGTTAATATTTCTATCTCACACCATTATACATATCACCGTATGCACCACCACATGCCTCTAATCAATCAGATGCATTATTTCCCCCAATTTTTGTGTCCACAACCATGCACCAACTTTGCAATTGCACCCATATTGTGAGCCAATTGTGTGTGCACCTACTGGGTGCTTGTGTGCTTGTGCATGCCTCAGCATCCATTGCTCTTGCTTGCAACATGCACGAGGCTACATTGTGCACGTGCCTTGTTTCTTTTTTTATAAATATAACATGTGTATTATGATGGTACAGTACACGTACTTTCTCTCTATGATTTTTAAACCCAATGTGATATCATGTTAAAATAAAAGAGAAAAAAATAACAATGCTTATATAAAAAATATATATTATATGCCCTTATATAATTGGTAAAAAATAATTAAGACAATACATAAATTAGATTCTCATCAAAGATACAAAAAAAAAATTATACTAAATAATAAAAAAATAAAACAATAACAATATATGTCAATGAAGTAGAATAATATAGAATAATGCACATACAAAACAAACATTATACACAAAAACAACAAACTAGAGGAAACATAGCAAGATATCAAATTAATTAAAGAATAACAAAAAAATTAACAAATACCTCTAATAAAAATAATCAATGAAAATCATCCAAAAATAAATCATAATCAAAAAAAATTAAATTTAACAAGTCCGACCCAAAATGTATATAGAAAAAAAAGTCTTTGTGATGGCTACAACTTTTCTTAAAAGCAATGTGATAGACAAATGAACAATTAAACTCAAAAAACAAATTCGAATTTGAAGTTTAAATGAAAAAAATTCAAAAGATACTTTTTAAATCTCAAGCTTTATGTTAGATACATACGAATTAGTTTGGAAAACATATTTAAATATATGCATGTTTTATGTGAGAGCTTCTTCTATTCTACTTTTTTTTTCTTTCTCATGAATATATATATATCCCTTGCACACTTGATTTTTTATTTTATTTTTACCTATTCTTTTAACAATTAATAAAAATAGACATATATTTGTTTGTTAATAAGGACTGCCACAATTATGTATGTCAATAAAGTAGTATAATGTAGAATAATACATATACACAACAAACATAGTATTGAAAAGCAACAAACTAGAGAAAGCATCGCAAGAAAATAAATTAATCAAAAACCTAATTAGCAAACACCTCCAATAATAACAATCAATGCAAACCATCCAAAGATAGAGTCTTATCAAGAAGATTAAATTGAACTAATTTGAACCAAAATGAAAAAATCAGAATTAAATTGAACCGACTTGGCTCATATCAACTTGAATCCACACAAAGTGTATATTGGAAAAAAATTATTTTTGTGTTATCTACGATTTTCTAAAAGGCATCAAATAGAAAAATAAACCATAACACTCAAAAAAAAAGACAAGTTAATATTTTGAGTTTAAACAAAAAAAATGAAAGATACGTCCCAAATCTCAAAATGTAACATTTTTTTAGGAAACAATATAATGAGAGAAACAATATACTCCTCTTGACATAAAAATCAAATAATGATGGTTGATGATGAGTTAATGGCTAAAATAGTGACAAAAATAAATGGATACAACTTAAATTTGAACATTTTTCACTATGAACAATTAATTATCCACCTAAAAGAACTATGTGCAATTAATAGAAAAAATCATAACATAATAGTGATGATGATTTGGGATCAACCCAAAGTGCTACAATGTAATAGAGCATCGCAATGCAGTAGTCCAAAACACCTACCAGGGATTCCTTGGTAGATGTCGCACAACAAAAATGAACTAAATGGGTGAGTATAGCCCATATACTTTTTCTTTTGCATTAGTGGCAAATTCAGTCCAGTTACAATACGAGGCAAATATACCCATATATACTTAATGGGTGAGTATAGCCCAACCCAATTATGTAGGGCCATTCAATTTGGCAATGCTAGGCAGCCCAAATTGACAGCATTACATACAACCAGCTCAACAAATGACTAATAGCCTTCGACAAAATTTAATTCACTATCATTAAAAATAAACATGTTTTGGGCTTGAAATTGTTATATATAATTTATTTTGTTATTTATTTAATAATTTATTTTCTTGTTTATCTATTTTATTTAAAAATACAGGTACTGATATGTTGAGAAATTAGTCAAGTAGCAATGAAGTAATAATGGGGTCCCAAAAAATTTTTTGAACGTGACCCAGTCCACCATGTTGATCCAACTCGTTTGATTTATAAAATCATATATTTTTCCTATAAATTCGTTATATGCATAATTTGTTTAGCACAATCTATTCTTCATCTCTCTCTATCTCTCTATGTGTAATTTTGTACTATAATATTTAATTATTAATTGTAAGCGTCAAGTACTTTTCTGATAGACATAGTTAGTTGCGTTAAATAGCTAGCGAATCACGTTAAAACTAATATTTGATTATTATGGTGTGCATTATTTATATTTTTGTGCAATCTAATAATTTCACATAATCACTATCGAGAAATAAAAAATTCTAACAGAAATATATTAGCTAATAAACTGTGCACTTACTTAGTACACTTCCGTAGGCTCATGGTTTGCAATCGAGGAAGGTCCAAATTAACTACATTCAATGAGTTGCAATTATCCAACTCCACCACCTACAAATTCAATGACTAAGTTGTAATTTCCTTTAAGATTAGAAGACAACAATAAAGATTGGCAAGGATAGAGAAAAAATGCATACCTCCAATAAACAACAACAAGATATTGCATACATTGAACCTGAGGTAATTCTATCACAATCATGAAGCTTAAGAACCCTAAGCTTCAACAATGTCACCAACTTCGAAAAGGGGAAGCATGTCAAAACAAAATAAAAACACAGTGGTGCAATAAAACACAAAACATACCTCAAATGATATGCATGGGCACGAGAATGCTTTCAAAATATACAGATCAGTACAAGAGAGGGCTATTTCTCGTAGTGTTTCATCACTAGCCCATATACATTTGGAAATATCCAAAGACTCTAAGCGAGGAAAGGAAGTTGCTACAGAACAGATTGCTACATCTGATAGCCCATAACAGTACCCCATATCAAGGATCCTCAAAAAAGGACAACTCACTGTAGCATGTGTAACTCCACTGTGCCTAAAAGACAAAGTCTGAAGTTGAGGACACCTGTGATTCAAGGAAAAACAAAGATAAACACTGCCACAGCACTGCAAACCCAAGAACAATTTGAAATGCTATTTTTAAAAGAAATATGAATGAGGATTTCACCTGATAGATATCTTCAATATCCAACAATATCTTAGTTCGAGGTGATGGAGTTCATTATGATGTATAGCAATCTCACGGGGACCACTTATTATTGCCGTTTTACTAATAAACAAACTCTTCAAACAGCTACAATCCGCCAGTGAAAGGAAAAATAATTCATTTAATTGTCCTTTTCCCAATGTCAAAGAAACTAGATTTCTGAAACAAATAAGCGAATTTTTATTAACTTACTTTCAACAATAAAGGTCATACTCAGTGCAAAGGGCTCACACTAAGTGCAAGGTCTATGTCTGGGAAAGATAATATCTCGCTAACCTTACTCTCAAAAATCAGAGAAAGTATGTCCGATTAGTCTCGAACCCAAAACAACCCACCTTTCAACAATAATTGAAAAAAAAAATATGGGATTAAAAAAAAAGATATCAACCTTAACAATGAGACTGCTATTGAAGCTAACATTCCCACAAAAGGAGTGCCAAAAATATTAACTTCAGAAACATTTGAATACTTTTGACAGAATTCCCTAACTGCAAGTACATGTGAGGACATTAATCCATTAGTTACAATCTTAAAAAAAATATGATAGTGAATATCAACATGGACACCCTAAAACAGCAAGTAGTATTTAAGTACAGAACAATGGCAACAAATGGATAGAGGCCAGAAGAAAAATAAATGCTGATGACAAATTCAAGAATGATCAAACTTAAAAATTTCATGAGTTTTAGCATCTGATGTTTTTCCACATTATTTTTGTAATTGCGCATCCTTTGGAGGATGGCAGATAGATTTAATACATCTAATGATAAGAAGTTGAGCTCTTTGAGAAGTTCACTGCCACTGACATTGCATTTTTTCAAAAAGAATGATGAATACTAGTAGTGTGGGAATGAGTAGCATCTCTTACTCAAAATGTGTAAAGTGATTCTTCCTCAGTGTTATACCTAATGCAATTTGGCCTCAATTCTGATAAAAAATTATGAATAAAATCATTTCAATTCCAACGATATTGTTTTTCATGTGCATAAAACACTGAAAAAAAAGTTCACTGCCACTGACATTCCCCCTGGCAGTTCAGTTTTAAAAAGAGAAATAAAAAAGCTCACATCTTTCTAAGGAAATCTTCCGATTCTCAAAACTGACACATTTCCAAAGGAGATCGTGAGAACTAGCATCTCTCCATCGTCTACAAACCATGGCAGCGCTACAAAGACTTGTATGATCCAAAAATAAAAACACCTTGAAGAAAAAAGAAAAATGAAACAGACAAATCTAGAAAAAGGAACCAAGATATCATATTCAAATTCTTCCAAAAAATAAAAGATAATGCTTTTACCGAATGCAATAGATCGTCCGTAAGATCCAACAGGAAGTTTGCATTTTCGTATTTGGTAGAGACAATCTCTTCCCTGCAGTTATTTCTAAAAAAAATCATGACATGGAGTGCCACATCAAATTTTTGGTCACAGATAGCTTGCTATGGCTCATATTCGCAGATGGAGAAAGATGTTAAAGGATGGCAGGATCATATTCAAGTCAGTCATAATTTTAGTTCGATTATATAGAAAAACAGAACTAGGGCCGAACGTGCGGCCATCTAACCGTAATTAATGAAAAACGTTTTAATTTTTCTTCTCTTCCACCAAATAATGTTACTGATTTTCTAATGATTGTATGATTCAACTGTTGAACTACGCATCCAACAATTGCAATAACTGCCACAACCAATGACAGTAAGCCAAATTACAGATAAATCAGCGAGAAGTTCACCGAGAACTAGCGTGGAACTTTGCCCGTTTGTTTGGCAAGAGATGAGTATCCATTATCGAAGTTGAAGCCATGCTAGTGGAACCGACGCTAACTTCGTTGCCCCGCTGCCACCTAATAAGATCCCTGTGCAGATGCACCGGAAGCTCATCTTGGGGATCAAAAAAATCCAGGACCACATCGCCAAGTTCATCTCGATACACTGGTCCAACAATATGATTAAACCACGACGTTGGGAACCAGTGAATGCCATCTACTCCCATATGAACCTCCGCAGCAAAATCCTCGTCATTCTCAATCACCCTCTCGCCCATGGATTAATTGGAGTTAGGAAGCGTTTTTGAGGTTCAAGCTTTCTTAGATGTTTAATCCTTCTGCTATCGAAACTTCGTGATGCTATGGCGGCACGCGCCGGTCGCGGATATAAAGCGCACCTCAGACTTCATCCGTTTTTTAAAATTTCTCGGGATGCGACATTTTTACCTCCAAATACTGCAACCGAATGCGACCAAGGGAAAAGACTTTTTTTTTAAGGTTGATTATAATATAGCATGATTATAATATATATATGATAAATTATGTTTACATATACCAACTTCAATAAAATTTACAGAAATTACACATCCTGTATTTTTATAATTTTAAATATTCATATTTTGTATACTCTATATGAGAAATCTGATTTTACCCTCTCACTTGTACTCGTACACAAATCAAATCAAATTTTTTTTCAAAATTTTCATAGTTTAAAGTGGTTTTCGAAATATATATATAAAGAGAGAGAGATAAAGACATATATATATATATATAAGCATGTGCATATATATAAATGTATATATATATATACCTATATAAACAAACCTATGTATAAACATATATAAGTGTATATATAATACTGCATATATATACCTACATATATAAACCTATATATTAACTTATATGTATGTATGTGTGTGTGTGTGTGTGTGTGTGTGTATACACACCTATGTATTTAACTGTATACCAGTAATCATATATATCACAACTGGATATATATGATTCTTCATCTAAAATCGCGTCTTAAGATTCTAATTGAATTGGGTGATCACCAACTCCTAATCTCGCATAATTAGAAATACATTCAAATAAATAATTAATAAAATCATCTTATCGTCAAAGTTCCTCTGAATAAACAAATAAAATTTTACAACACATATATATATATCTTGCTAATCAATCTATATTTCAAGCCATACAACATCTTCCACAATATGCATATAATTGTGCTAATCAAAACTCAAGTAGCTAGGTCATATACACCTCGAGATCACCATGAAAAATATATTCATAACATTTCAATGTCATATCCTCCAACTGCGAGAAGCTACTAGAGAAATAATAATTAATATTGAAGTCATTTTCGCCACTTGAAAAAAAAATAACTTAATAGTTCACACTTAATATCTTAGTTAATCTCTTCACTATAACTCTCGCCTTAAGTTAATCTATTTTCTCATTTAGACATGTCTTCTCATTGAACACTTATCTACAACCAATAACATGTATCATTTTCATGTCTCCTAGCTCAGACAATTGTATCATTAGTAGTAATGATATAAAAAATTCCATACTCCATAAAAAAGTAAAATATATGTAATCACATGTAGCATAAGTATTAAATCCTAAATTTATAACTCAACGGTCTGAATTGAGATGGTGTGAAAAAAAAACAATAGACATAAGAATGTATTAACTAAATCTAGAAGCAATCAAAGAAAAAAGTTTAGAATATTCCTACTAATTAAGCATAACAAGATCAATAGATATATAAGTAGAAGATGCAACATGGGTGGATCCAATTATCTATCATATAGCCTATGAACCCTAAAATGTCATTCATAATTCAAGATTCCATGTTCTCATGAGTGTCAAACTTCTTTATACTCCAAAAAAAAATGTAAAATATATGCAATCATACGTGACATTGGTATCAATTCTTGAATTTTTGACCTATTATTTTATAATGAGGTGGTAAGAACATAGAATCATAAACATATATATGTGTTTCCTAAAGCAAGCAGTGCTCAAAAAAAATCTAAAATATTCATACTAAGAAAACATAACGAGATCAACAATAATACAAGTAGAAGATCAAGCATGAGTGGATCTAATTATTTGATTTACAACCTATGAATCCCAAAATGACATTCATAGCATAAGATGCAATGTGCAATACCTTTAATGTGTGTATACCAATCTTTTAAAAAAAGAACAAAACATTATTGATTTCCTCTTTCACGAGACACCCATATTGAGTCTCTCATTGCCACAATGTAGAGAAGTCGTCGTAATAATCTTACTCATCAACCCAACTTTGCTCAATCTAGTGTAATTGTATGTGTTTGAATCACTCACTAGTAAATCTTTGAAAAAACTCAAAGCATCCTCTTTGTAAGAATTTGAGTCTACAAAATAGCTTGTTTCTCTCCAAATGAATACAAATACAAAATATTATAAAAATGATCACTAAAACTCCTCAGTATTATATGATCTATCAATATAAATAATACATCATCAATTATCACGCAACTATATCTAAATTGCAATGAATCATTTGATAATGATCATTCTATATGTATGAGATCAGCTAAGTAATATTGTCATATAAATTAAATGTTGCTGATAAGCACATTAATGTAGTCATCTCAAACCTTCTTGAATGTGTAGGCATGAAAAAAGAGCCAAATTTGCTAGTCATGCTCAAGTCAATCGACTGTCATATATGAACTATTAATTAACATAGATATACTAATAATTATACATCAATTACCAACTATTCATCTGATCCATCATTAAGTAGCTCGTTCAATATAGTACATTACGTGCATTTGACCAAAGAATAGAATATTAAACTGAAGTAGCTCATAACTAATATATTTTCCTTCAATTTTCATTGTATTGTTATTAGTAGTCGCTTCATGTCAAACAGGTCACGTCATGCTGATACATTCTAATTTTTTATAAAGGAATCAAACAGTTCATGTCATGCCAACATGACCTACTTTTTTGTAGCCTAGTCGAGCCACGATACCATGATGGCATGGCTTCATTAATGATCAGCCCAACACAGCCTAATTAACCCACTATCCAGTACTTCCATGTCAGGTCATGCTCATTGTGGGTGACCAAAAGGTAAAATTAAAATTTTTTTAAATATTAAATTTATTTTTATTACAAAAAATTAAATATCAAAATAATAAAAGCTGCAGCTTTAATTATTTTGATATTTAAATAAATTTAAATCAATAATTAAAAAATTTTACATTCAACTCAAGATATCTTATGAAAAAAATAATAATTTAATCTTACTTTTTGAATAACAAACTTACAAACATAAATAACAAAAAAGTACTCATGAATATAAGATCATAAATATAATATAAAAATAGAAATAGAAATAAAAAAAATATGCATCACATTTCACTCTCAAGTTCTCTAATAGCCGCAATCAGTCCATGTCTATAGTATTAATATGGTGGTGAGAATATAGATCATATTCATCATATATGATTTTGAAGCTAGTTATAATGATAACCTTAATATCATCGATGTCCTGTGAGTAATAATTTGTCATCGACTCTTTTATTTTATCTTGAATGCTCAATCTTAATTCTTTTCAGACTACTAAACATGCAAATACTTATATGATATATAAGGCTAGTGGTAGTATCTGTATCATTGATATTTCATGAGTCATTATCTATCATCATCTCTCTTCTCGGTCCATCAAGCATGCAAAAAATTCAAATGAAGAATCACAATATATATATCACTATAAGAAAAAAAAATTAATTAGGAATAAAAACTTGAGATATCCATTTTCATTTCTAAAATTAAGAACAGAATTAAAACTAATTGGAAATGGAAATAATAAATTATGAAGTAATTTGAAATGGAAATGACAAATTATGAAATAATTTGAAACAAAAAAAAATCCGTCACTATTTAGCAACGGATTGTTATATGTTTTAAAATTCAGTCACTAATTATAATGTGAAGTGAGGTGCAAATACGCTTGTGTGGTATTAAGCAATGCAAATATATGTATCAATGTATTTTTAGAAATAGAATACTTATTCATTTCTACATTTAGAGACGGTAATAAATTCTATTGCTAAATGATAAATACCATACTCATCTATCATCATTTAAAAAACTTTAACGGTGGTATAATATTCCATCACTAAATTAAAATAAAATAAATTCTATTATTAAATTATAATAATTAATTTATCAAAAAACACTTCGAAACTTTAAACAAGGTTAGGGTTTGGGGGTTTTCATTTAGATTCCGAGTTCATCTGAATTATTTGTGGATTTCTTTTTCTCCAATTATTGATTGACATGTAATTCATCCATAATTGATGTACGAAATTCTGATTTCTTTTTATCATGTACGTATTGTATTCGGGAATAGCTATATTTGTATGTTTTGATGTTACGTATAGTTTGTTTTCATTTTTAAATATTATTATTGGTTTCTCTCTTATTATTTTATTGAAAAATTATAATTATAATTGATAAATTATATATTTTATATTTTTTTTCACTTACTTGAATTTTTTAAATTTTTGTGTTACCTAGTTGAGATACGCTTTTTTTGTGCATTTTGTTATTGACCAATAATTTTGATCATGCTAATTAATCTGGACTTTGTTTTCTTGCTAGGATTAGTAGAAATATAATAAATTTTAAAAGAATAACTTATACTAATGAAGCAATTTTAACAATGAATAATCTATAAATATTATAACAAATTCTAAAAGTTTATATGTAATAGCAATGAAAATCATAAAAAAAAAATTTGAGGGTATGCAATTGGAAGGATTAAACATAACGAATTATTGTAAAACTAAAACAAAAGTATAAGCTCATTTTAAAATTTATATTGTTGATTGATCTATATTTTACTAAAGGTGTAATAAAATAAATGATGTCTTCCGTTATTTAATATATAAAATTAAAATCATATTACATGTCTCATATGGTATATGACTATTTATACTATATGCTTTATATAGATGAGTAAATATTCCTATTGATTTTTTAAAGTTCTCCATTGATAGTTAATTTATTTTTGTTGTTTTTTCATTGACACATTTAAATGCATTGACATTGATAATTTTTTTTTATTATTTCTATTATATAAAATGCATTTGTCTAACTGGTTAGTATTGATTATTTATTTAGAAACAATGAATTATGACATTGCAAGAGAATAATGTAAAACTTCATTCAATCATCTGTGGGATATATGATAGGCTTCAAATATTACTTGGAGAAGGTAGAAACTATTTGGACATTGATGATGACTATGTTAAAGAAGATAATGAGAAAAAATTAATTATAGAATTAGATGATAATAAAAATTTAGATGAAGATGAATTGTTATAAATTTCTGATGATGACTAGAAATTTATTAACTAACTTGTTATGTTGTCATATTTATTTTGTAATCGTTATAATTTGGATGCGAAATGAAAATTTTTTTATTTATATTTTTGAATGTCAAGATATTTATCATTATGTTTTGTTATTATGATATTTTCATAACATATTTTTATTGCATCTGTATATTTTGATGTTTATATAACTTGATTTAGATATGAGAGATAATCATTCAAGTAGCCAAGGATCTCAATGTGTGAGCAAAGATAAATGAAGTCAATTAAAATTTGTGGAGGAGGAAATCTATTTCTATTCAGTTACGACAACACTACAAATGTTTATTCACATTCTCTTACACGTATGAAGGAAACTTTGGCATCATCTCATCATGATATACATGGATTGACTGCCACAAACATTCCATCTTTGTTTCATTTTGCATCGGAATGTATTGTTAGCTTTATCTCATATATCTTAGGAAGCTCATGCATTGGTACAACATCATCACCAACAAGATATTCATAATCTATAATTTGCATGCCAAATTATGAGAAAATCTTCATTCAACCTATAATTACCAATAAATAGTACGTAGCTTTATTAAATTTACTACATTCATTCATTATCATTTTTCATTTTTTTTGTTTTAATTAAATGTAAAATAAAATGTTAATGAAGTTATAAGTATATTATAATATTTAAAATTTGGTAATTTAAACTAATAATAAATTATGATAATGCTACTTATGAAACATTATCATTTAGAATTAAAATAAGATTTGTTTTACAAAGTTTTGGACAATAAATATAAATGAATTAAATATTAACTTTATAGTAAAAAAATTGGTGTATTTTGTTTA
The DNA here is from genome assembly GCA_029783825.1 of Sapria himalayana. Taxonomy (NCBI): domain Eukaryota; kingdom Viridiplantae; phylum Streptophyta; class Magnoliopsida; order Malpighiales; family Rafflesiaceae; genus Sapria; species Sapria himalayana. The sequence goes on along the minus strand of JAREIK010017964.1, from coordinate 630,517 downwards.
TATATATATGTAATTGCTGATATTAATTGACTTACAAGTTTATTCATTTTGCTTCTCGTACAACCATAAATATATACAAGGAAAAACTATATTTGAAGGGTATAAAGTGGTGCAAAGTACCTCCAAGTATGAAAGAATCTTATTAGGAAGAATTTAAGGTACAATTTTCATTCATTTATTTGTTTTTTTAATTTTACTCTTAAAATAAATGTATTACAATATATTATTATATTATTTGATTTTTGTAGAAAAAGTACAAATGTAATAATGCTTTGGTGGACTCGATGAAGAATACATGGAAACACATGACAGGTGTGAGATACAATGACAAGCTTGGAAAATGGAAAAAAATATATATGATAAAGATGCAAAGCTTGATAATATACCCTTGAGTGTTTGGATAAAGTGGTGGAAATATCAGAACAACGAGGAGTTCAATGCCTTATCCTAGATGACCTAATACAATCATCGATCAGAGAAAGTAGGTGAAAGATCAGTGATATTTTAAACATATCAGAGATTAAAAAGTGACTAACTGATATTCAATAGATTTTGTATAATTATTTTTCAATTTTTGTTATTATTTAATTTTTTTTGAATGTAAAGGATAATATATCTATAATAATGTATGATGTACCTTAATAGTAACTATTATTTATTTTCAAGAGGTTGAGTTGAGATGTACACCAGTGCTGTTTAAAATATTCAAGAAAATGCACAAGAAGAATGATAAATTATTTGTGGACAAGTGGTCAAATGATATTAATGTGAGTTTCTTAATTTGTACTTATAGTTTTATATGTAAATTAGAATTAATAAAAAATTATAACAAGTTTGATTTGTAGCATTCACTATAAATAATATGCAATATCTTGAGTATATTTTTTTTATCGTAGCTAATGAATTATTATTCATGGACTCATTACATAAAATGACTAACTTCATTTTTATGTTATTTTTAAGTACAGAGATGACATCTTCTTGTGTTGGTATAAATTTTATCTAAATATATTAATAATGAGTTATATTATATTTTAATAATTGTAGGAAACTATGGAGAATATGATTGCAATTGCTTCACAATCATCATATCATTTTACAAAGATGCTAGAGATTGAAATGAAAAAAGAGAGGTTGAAAGAATGAAAAAAGAGGATGAAATGAAACATAAGATTTTGAAGATAGAGAAAATTATGTGCAAGTTGGCAGATGCATCATCTATTTTTCATAATTATAAAGAGGATCAATCTAGATCTATGGAGAAAAATATTCATTAGGATAAGGACTAAAATTATTTGTAATATTGTTTTATTATTTTTTTGCAATACTTGTTTTTGTAGTGAATTTATGATTTTTGTGTTAGTATTTTTTTAAATTAAGTCATCAATTATGTATTGTATTATATGGATATTTTTGTTTGTTATCTGACGTGTTATTTTGTAGTGGTTGTTATATGAATGTCATTTGATGAATACTATGGTTTCTATATGTATTTGATTATAGGTTATATGATTTCTAAATGTATTTGTATAATGTATACAACATACATAAACTACGCATTTGGGATGTTTCTGTTGTAGAAAATAGAAATGAAATATGACATTTCTTAATCCATTTTTAATATTTCTAATTTAGAAATGGATCTAACATTTTTAATTTTATTCTTCACTAATTTAGCAACGAAATTTATAATCCCTTTGCCACTGCTAATTTTAGCAACAGAAAATATCTATTACTCTTTTTAGAAATGCCCTAACATTATCCATTTCTAAAATTTAGAAAGAATCATTTTAGAAATAGATTCTTTCCGTTTATAATTACAAAACTATTTGAACACTACACCAAAATTATAATTGGAATTGGGCATTTCTAAAAAGGTCTTTTCTTGTAATGTATATGTATCATACACATTGTTATATATAAATAAATATACATGTGTGTGTGTGTGTGCTTTGAATGAATATATATTCGATATGTATATACAAGGCATATTGACATGGTAGGTTCAAAAGTATTTCAGGGAAAGTAAAATAAGAACTCAAAAACTTAATTATTTTTGATATGGTGCATATTATGGTCCAAAACTAATTTTTTTGTTCCTAAAACCTATATATTTTAAATATTACATGTTACACAATAAAAGAAATGGCAATGTAAATAATAACGAAGTAGTATATTTGTGCATGTATAAAGATCATAAATTATATATGTGGAATAATTCATATATGTATTCAAAATTCATTTTCCAATTTTTATAATTTTTTCTATGTAAAAACAAAATATAAAAAAATTGTTCATGTTATTATAATTTTTTTGTTCATGTAATCATTCAACACCAAAATATCAATTCAAAATGCAATTAGAAATTTTATAATAACACTTCTAAATGATATACACATTTAAAATAAAGTAAGAATTAATTATATATGATTATGTTGGGTCTGCCTAAAATGATAATCAGAGATTACTAGTATCACATTGGTAAATTCTTCTTACAATAATAAATGATCATTGATCCTCAATTCTTACAATTTGTCGCAAAAAAGACTGCATAAAAGGGACAAATATTAATTTTGTTGATTCATAGTACATACTTTTGGGCCTGCCCAGGTTTTGGGCAAATTAGTTTTATTATTTAAGTCTGGTCTGGTTTAAATTTAATGGGGTGTAACATTTTTTTTATGTGTAGATTTTATTTAATTAAAATATTGACCATTGGGGTGCTCATATTAATATGGGGTATTCCTAATAATAAATAAAATAAGATTTTAAAAAATTTAAAAGTGTATTTTTTAAGCATGATGAGTGGTTATCACACTTTGAGAAATAAGCAAATCCAATATTTTTCAAAATAAAAATGGGCTATACCTTTTTTTAAGTCTAAAAAAATTTGAAAGATGTTCCTTGTGGTGTGTGAAAAAAAAAAGGCACAAACAAGTAGTCTAATTTTATTTAAATTGGGTTGTCACCCTTCTTCCAATTATGTACTGTTTGAATGGGGTATCAACATGATTTTGGGATAGGTTTTTGTCTATGTGTGATACATATATGAGGGTGTGTTGAGGAAGATATCGTGTTCAAGTGATATTTGCATGGATATGTGGATGTTAATGGAATATATGGGTGCTCAAGATTATGCCATAAGCACAAATGAAAACCGGCATGTTTTGATTCTAATTTAATTATTGTGTGCTTGTAATTATTGTAATATAGACTATTAATTAGGTATAAATATTGTTTGTATTTGAATCTATATATATATATATGTATATGTATATAGTGTGCTTGTGATTTATTAAATTTCAGATTTATTAATATATATATCGAACATTATATATATATACTTAGATATTATATATATATATATATATATATATATATATATATATATATATATATATATATATATAATATCTATTCAAATCTAAAATAGATTAAAATTTACTATGTATTTTAGCACATATAGCATATGTGTAGATTTCATTGGATTGGATACTGTAGAAAGCATTGTAATTTGATCCTTAGTGCACTCAACTCAAGCAACTTTTTATTTCACAACTCCTTCCCTCCTAAAATATGGCAAACAATGCCCATTTAAGCACCAAGTTAATGTGGATCTTTTCTCAACTGACTCAGCTGCTACTGAAGCCTAGTCAGTTGGAATGGACCCTTTTGAATGGGACCTACCAGTAATATTGCTAGACTAACAAAATTAGAAAATTTTGGAAATGTCTAGAAAATAAAATATAAATATTTTAAGTTATTTAATTGTCTAACAAAGTTAGTCAAGAAAGTAATTGGAGATAGATTTGGTGGTAAACTTATGCATCAATTGAATATTGCTATATTGTGATTTCTTTGCCCATAGACTATGGATTAGTTAGATAAGCAAATGAGTGGTGTATATGCTTAGGAAATATGGATTAGTCATGATGGCCATTGACAGGATATTGAATTTATTTAGAATTAGGATGTTTTGTTTGGAGACAAACATAAGATATCAATTAAATTTTAATGTTACGGATATCTGAATGAATTTATTATATATTATAATATTGGATAATATGGGTAATATAAGAATACCATTATACTTAGGTTGATGGATAGAATGAGGGGTAAATGGAACATTTCAAGGATAGTTCCCAATCTAGGGTTTGTTTGGATCAAGAAAGTCCCTTGCAGAAAAGTAAGATTCTCTAAAAAAATCTGTTATATGTATTATTTTTATTCTAATCACTCAAGAATATTAGATGGATCAAGAGGGAGCTGATGAATTAGAAGTAAAAGTCATCTCTTTTATTCTAGTCACTTCTGAAAATCAGACAAATCAAAGGGGCTCATGGTTCATGTGTTTAAAATAAAAGTAGATTTAGGAGGATCTTATGGCTTAGAAGGATAAGAATAGTCTTGGATATAATTAACAAAAAATTTTTAGAGAAGTTTTAATTTTTAGAAAAAATAAAAATCTTTGGGTTTATGAGGATGCATTTTTCTATTATAGTTTTAAAATTTAGACCAATGATCTATCTCAGTTTGCCTAAATATGGCAAAGATAAAGATTGTTGGGTATTCCCGAGTTTTGAGAAATTGATTTTATTATTTAAAATTTATCTGGTTTAAATTTAGTGGGATATAATAATTTTTTATGTGAGAGTTTTATTTAATCAAAATATAAACCATTGGAGTGTTTATATTAACATGGAGTGTTCCATTTTTGGTAGAATATATATATATATATATTAATTATTTTAATTTATAATTTGAGGTTGTGAATTTTATAAATTCAGTATGTATATGCACACACATAAACATACACACCATAGTTTTGGGCATAATATATATACACATTGACATAATATATCTTTGAAATCCAAAATGATTTGAAATCTGATATGTATTTTAATTGCACCATAATTTATTTTGAAACCATTCTTATTTTTGGGTTTCATCTCGATCGGACCCCAACACATATTACTTCAAGAGAAAACAAACTAAATTGTGAGAGTTTAAAGGTTATGATATTAAATATAAACAACCAAAGTTTTTAATTTATTTTGCCTTGCTCTAGTCTATATAATGTCTTCTTTCATCTCGTAAATGGATTTATGGATTACATAAAAGGTTATGGATTGCATGAGAAGTAAAATATATCACACAAGCATTTTAATATCATAGTTGGCCAAATTTTCTATTATATTAATATCTAGAAAATCAGGATTATTAATTTGATTTGCTTTCAATATAATTTATCTAATAATTTGTGGAATTACATTATGTTCATCCTTGTGATGTACTTTAAATGAACAAGCATGAACATGCATGCAGTGTTTTTCTCAAACTGTAGGAGATGTGTAATTGATACAACTAAAAGATTTTGTTGATCCTTCGAAATATGAAGATGTATGTTAATTTTAAAGATATATTTATAGATCGAAGCAAAAATCATAATGTTTGAATCTTTATTTTGACTAACTAATTAAAATATTTGATCTTTTTCAATGAATGAAAATGAACCTTATGTTTACAACTAGAAAAGTGGAGGTACAATAATTTTTCTAGTATTTTATGTTGATGACATCTTATTCATAGGAAATGATATATCTGCATGGCATAATGTCAAAATTTTTTCTATTAAAGACTTATGCAAGACTATTTATGTGTTAAGTATGAAGTTTTATTATTATAGTTAAAAAAAACTCATTGACCCATCATTATACTCATGTGGACAATGTAATAAAAAGGCTTGATGTCTTTTTGACACAAGTCATTAGATGATTCCACATGTTTCTACAATTGAAATTTTCATGTATGTTATGTTGTGTACTCGTCTTGATGTCTCATTTGTTTTGAGCATTACTAGTAGAAACTAGTCCAGTCATAGTGAAAATTATTAGACAACAATAAAGTATATCCTTGAATACTTAAAAATAACCAAGGGTATGTTTTTACTAATTGAATTACATGAAGATGATCTAGTTATAAATGATTGCATAAATACTAGCTTTCAATTTAACAAGGATGACTATAGATCATTTTTGCATATTTGTTAAGCTATTTAATTTTATTAACTAGATAATATCCCAAATGCTCATTAACGAAAGTGTCTCATAAATAAAGATTTATAATTATATAAGTCATACAAGTAGTAATGTAAACTTTCATCAATATATTGATCCCATAATGATTGTATCGACAAATTGGTTATTCGATAGTAAAATAACTTATTTTTAGATAATCTTAAATTCACGAGGTTATTCATTTGATATATGTAATGATGTTTAAATTACTTAACTTACATTATGTTTGGACATAGAATGAAGGTAAATGTGTTGTGCAATGAATCCTTGCCTTAATGATATATAAAGTGGTTATCACCATTGAGCTCATCCAATGATGGTCCACTCATCATTGTCTGGTTGGTACATTAGCAATGAGACAATAATTCATCTCTATTCACGTGTCATTCACAATCTCATACATTTTAGGCAACTTCATCAACTATACTTACTGATTGCTTTGTATAAACTCTTATTCTTTGACCTCAAGTGTCATAAAAACCAAAGATTGATATAGTTTGTAAATATTTGTACTTTTAGCTTCATAAAAAAATCTTTATACAATTAAGGTGCACATGCCTTAAGCTTTACTAGTAAGAACCATATGAGTAAAAATAACTTATAAGGACTATAATCACTTTGTGAGTCATAACATACCCATGAATATCTCAAAGATTACCTATCATCATCCTTCTCGATGATGATGTGACTCCCATAATAACGTTAAACCCCATAAAAAAAGTTCAATTTAATATATATCTCTATCAAGAACTATTTCTTTTAAGATATGTACTATAAATTGGAATGTAGGGGTATTCATACTTTTGGCTTTATTAGTATTATACTCGTAACATTTAACTTACTCAAATTTTGGGTTTCTATATATATGTTTTTCTCACATATCATTGTTAGAATGGATATCAATTCCTTCATACTGCATGTTCAAGTGAACCTTATAGTTTACCTATCACTGTTCACTATGACAATCATGCATAAACTGACTAATAATAACCTTAGTTCAAGTTTTACTTAATCATTCATCTGTCAATATCTATAACACAAAATAAATCAAACACATTTATTCATAAATAGAAACTAATGTCATATCACATATATTAGTTTACACAAACTCTAGATTCATGCTATTTTGATAAAATTCGTGATTATATCATAAAGAGGGGGTTTGAGGGTAGTGCTCTCAACTCTAGTGATTGCATTAAATATTGTATCTCTTGCTTGCTTGTGAAACTCCTAGAGACTACAAAAATTCACCATAAAGTTTGGTAGTTACCATAACATTGCTTGTTGTATGGAGGAAGAGAAAGAAGAATGAGAGATCTTTCAAATTTTTCTATCTTCAACTTTTATACTCGGATGATTATGCTTTACTCTAAGTAAAAAGTTACAGCTTTAGAAGAAAGTTATAACTTCTGCTTTCATCTCATAAGCTTCATGTCATGACTTTAAAATGTAGCTGTGAGTTTAGACTATATCTCTATGTTTCTATAACACAAAATCATGATACTGGCATTGACCACGACTTGAGCCTATTTTCTTTCTAACACAAAGTTATGACATTTTAAATTGGCAACAACTTTGTGTGATCATCTTATTGTCTTTAATAATGGGCCACACCTAGTCATGAAATGGTAAAGGGCTTCTCATGTTGTATATGGCATGACAATATGATGAAGTCATGATATTGGTATTGGTCCTTGATTTTTATGTGGTCGTGGCATTGAGAAATAGTCATGACTCTATGAAGGTCTCTCTTGTATATTTTATGGCCATAGAATTATGAAGATGCCATGCAACTAGCAATTAGCTCAAGCATAAAAGGCATAACTTTGCCTTCATTTGATGATAAGTGTCATGACCTTGTGAAGTGGAGAAACTCAAGTAATATCTTTTATAACCTTTAGTACCCCAAAATTTGTGGCACTAAATAATTACTATGACTTTGACTTGAGTAGTTTTGACTATATAATTTTCTGTAGCTCAAAGTTCATGACTTCATAAAAATGTCAATGCTTTGACTTGAGACTACTGAGTTATATTAAAGATAAAGTCATGGTTCTTAGACTTGACTATGACCTTGAGTACTAGTGATATACTTAGTTGTTGTGATATCGAATTAATATTGAAGTAGTTAAATTTCATGAGATGAGTATGTTGCAACTCCATGATAATACCACAACTAATTATGTGCTGCATATTGGAATGATTATGCTGACAAGTTGGTTAGGTCATACTGCACAAAGATCACCATGACATTTTAGTAGAGTTTAGGCAATGATGGATGTCTAAACTTTGCAAAACTCCAAGTGTTATCTACTTATAAAAACACCTTCAAAAACTAATCAATTTCATAATTATTCATCAAAACTCACAAAAACTCTAAAGTTATGAAATACTCCATTCCATGTCTACATAACTTTTTATAGCACCAAAATACCTACAAATATGTAGTATATTGAACATCGAACAATCACACGCAAAAGAATTGGTCATCCACAAGCAATAAATCCCACTCCATGACAAAAAAATACAGTATTCCGACATCTTAATTTATTTCACTATAATAGTACAATATGGACATAAACAACAAAAATACAAATTAAAATAGTGATGGAGGTAGTCAGTGTGGTTTCTCTTTTGGATCATACTTATTAAAGGTAAAATATGATATTAAGTGCTCAAATAGTGGTAGAGATTTAGATGGTCTTTCTGAATCTTTCTTCAGTGTAGCTAACCCATCCAATATCTTTGTCAAAATATCAAAAAAATACCTCTTGTCATTACCTAATCAAATTCAGTACACCTTTAAAATATTTCATTACAAAATACAATTCTTTGTGGGTTGCATATCTTCCAAATGATTTAGAACTCTTTGTCAATATAGTATTCATATATCTTATTCCTTTCTCTAAGAGTTTGTAGAGCTAGTCTTCAAACCTTTCTTATATTGTAAAAAAAACCATCTCTTTTTGATATATATGTTTTTCTCATATCACATTATGTTTTACAACTTCTTCCACTACTCTTGTGCATAGAAAATGGATCTCCCCTTTCAACTATTCTTTAATTTGCTCAATATTATGCTACACATTTTCTAAAATATACCAACATGGGCAACTAAGAAATACTTAATGCTTGCTAGTTTTTTTCTTGCATTCCTCTCATTCCTTCCATCTCCAATATGTCATCTATATAGAGGTGTCAAATAAGTCATACTATGCCAGCATGTCTCATTTTTTGGTGGCCCAATTGGGCCACCGTGTTGTGTTGGACATGACTTGGTATGGTTGTCATGTCGTGCTTGGCACGACATGACTTGAATATTGCTGACTTGGCAATTGGCATGGCTCAATTAGCCCGAGTCTAGGCAGAGTCAGGTCAAGTTGTGGCTGGCTATGCTGGGCACTGTGCCATGCTGAAACGTGCCCAGAGGCTACTAGCCTGGTCGACTAGTCACTGGTTGTGGTTTATGATTTTAAAAGATTTTGTTAAAATTTTAAAATTTTAAGTTATCCATTATGAGTTACTACATTATATTATTTCACATAAGTCACACAAATATAAAATCATTAGCACAAATAAAAAATTTTAATAATCAAAAATGTCAAAAAAATATATTCATCATCCAATCTAAAAAAAATAAAATAACACGTCACAATAACAACATAAAATAAAATTCATCAATCATAATCATGCAAGCTCAATCCCAATACCAATTAGTATTAGTATGCAACTGATCAACATCACGTAAGTGTCTGAAGGTATCACTAGCAATGAGTTCAACATCCTCAAAGTCCCATGAGTCATCATCTATCAGCAACTTATTCGCTTTTGTCCCAGCACGATCCTAGATACCCAACCTTAAATCCTACCAATCCTTCAAATATGCATGTGCCTCAATGATATTTGGTTGCAGTCTTGATATCTTATCCAAAATGATATTGACAATAATAGAAAAAGTAGATTCTAATGTTATGCTTGATACATGGAAAAGTCAGTAGATATTTTGTCAACTTAGATAGCATGAGATAAGTGGACTCATATAATTTTCACTATTATAATATATCAATGTTCTTATTATCATTATGTGATAGGATTGAGAAGTAATTAGTTTCTAAGCACCAAGATAACTCACTCTTATTCGATTGTCCACCCCATCATTTTACCTCATTAACTGGATGGAGAAGTTCATCTCTGAATATGGTGTCCATGTCCATACTCGGACCTTGGCTATAACTACTACCATACCTAGTATCATAATATATAAACAACTCATTCAATTTTTCATGAATGAACTATTTAGGTTGGTGTTCCTAGTTCATGCACATGAATATGCATGTCAAAATATTCTCTACCCCTTCCACCTTAATCCTAAGAATTATGTAGACAGTTAGACAATAAAGAGATAGAGTTGTTGATGAGTACTTTAATTACTTGTGCTGTATATATAATTTGTTTTGATAATCTATTTGTATAACTAAATATTTTTATTTTAATATTTTCATGTAAGTGCAGGAAAGGAAATATTAAGAGGCCGGAGATAAAGCAGTATGCCAGTATCATAATAATGAAGGTCTCGCTGTCTAGCTTGCAGGCCGAAATTTTTGGAGCAGAGCCTGACCTATCTAATGATCCAACCCTCTCTGGTTAATTGAACTGAGAATGCTTTAATATAAAATGTTTTGTATTTTTTTTTCGGGTTACTATTTTTCAAGATCTGGAACTATTCATCATCTCTCTCTCTCTCTACGTGATTTATCACGACTGTTTCTGCGCTACACATACTGCAAGACTTCTGTTAGTTTAATCTGTAATGTATAAGCATTTTCTGGTAGATGTAGCTAGTCATACTGAGCGAATAGTGAACCACGTTATTTCTGGTTTCTATTTTTTCGTGTTTTTGATTATGTCGTTGTTGGATTGTGGATTGGATATATATATCATTTATTGTTTTGTTGTTCTTTCTTCTTATGTATCTTAAAATCATAACTGTGGAAGCACAATTGCCCAACAACTTGGTTTAGATTTCAATATTCATGCCCCTAAATATAAGGTAATCTCTAAAGTTCATAAATATATCACTAATGTTGCATATGCACCTGAGTGCATTACAAATGGTGAGAGTGTAAATAGACAAATAGATATTTATCATGTCATTAAAAATCTTTAATAATTATACAAATAAAATTCATGTAGCCTAGACTCTATCATCAATAATAAGTTCATCACTCATATTATTAATATAGTATGATATCACATGTTTATGTCCGACACATGACTCCAACATCAAATATGTATAATTTCAATGGTATTTCAAATTCGTTTGGAATTTCTTCTTCTTTAGACTCACAGATAAAAAGAGATTGCCAAACTTTTATTGTATGCTAGGCATCCAAAATAATTTTAGTGAATTACATATTTTTTCTAAAGTAATAAAAACAACCTTCATCCCCATTTATACCATTAGATTAATAATGTTATACATGTATCTAACATGAAAAATCTTTCTTTGTGTCCAAACTCTAATAGTCCTAACAAACATATTAATGACTACTACATTTTTAGATTCATTAACAAATGTGATACTAAATATTTTATTTTGAACATGATAATCTTTACAATTTTTATCATGCACTCATATATGACATGACCATCATGAGGGTAAAGAATCTATGAAAATCCTAAAATCTTTTTATCTAGTATCCATTTAGAATCTACATAGTTGGCAGTGAGACATACAAAAGATACATCATGGCGATTAGTTTAATCTGTAGTCTCTCTCTAACTCGTTGTGGTATACGAAAAAAGTCAACAAAGAAACTGAACTGGATCTATCCTCAAAGATCCTACCTCTCAATTAGATTTTCCTATAATCTAATGCACCATATTTTTTGATACAATGATCATCATGCCCTTTTAGGTGCCTAGTCACACCTGCACTCCTATATTTATATATATTTTTATAATACTTGCATTATTCAAATTCTTCAACAATACTCCTAGTATTTTTATTTTGTATTATATTAAAGTGAGTCCAAACTATAGATGTTCTTCTAGTTTTTTATTTTTTAGACATTTGAGTTTGGGTTGAGACCATTAGAGAAAACATGGTTTCAGCCTCAGACATTTTCATATGATTATTATTATTATTATTATTATTATTATCTACATATACATCAATATTAATTTCATTATCATTAAATTCACTATTAATTATTTTTAATTTTTTTAGTTTATGAATTTTATTTTAAGTTAACAATCAAATGATATTAGATAAAGCTAAATAAAAAATAATACATGATTTTGTAGATGAGAGAAAAAGTCGTAGCCCGCACCCAAAATTTATGCCCTCCAACTTCATGCCTATGTTCTTTAAGCTTTATAAAAAATATTCTAAATCTAAATTTAAAATTTCAACTAGAGAGAGAGAGATATATATATATATATATATATACACACACACACACACACACACACACACACACACACACACATATAGAAGAGAGTGAGAAAGAGGTTGAGAAATTTGAATGACTAACTCAAATCTCTTATTCATTTATATTGTTTTTTTTTATAAAAAAATATATTTTTATATTTTTTATGTTTTTTTTTTCAAATTCAAAAAGGGTAGAAACTCGATATTCATCATATTTTCTAACTTAGCCATTGGAATTATATCGTGAGGGGGTGGGGGGCACCCACGTGCGCTTAGGTCATGTTACGCAGATGCACTTAGCCAACCAGGTGGCAGGTTAATTTAAAAAACCGACCATATCTACTAGGTGAGGTGGGTTTTTATAAATATTTTAATATTTTTTAAAAATTCCACTTGGGGGGGGGGGGGGGGGGGTTTGATTGAACTGCACCTAATTACTGGTTTGAGGTGCAGGGGCATGCATTACAAGAAAAATCTCATATAGCTAGTGATAATTCCCTAGCTATATAGGCATTTTCGTCGCTAAACGGGATATAGCGCCGAATTACCGACTGATCGATTCCTTATCTAAAGTGTTTCTTGCTAAATTTTAGAGACGGAAGTGTTCCTAGCTAAAAAGTTAGCAACGAGAAAATTCCTTGCTAAAAAAGATAAATTCCCTCGCTAAATTAGCAAAATAAATGAGATATTCTGTAGCTAAATAAAAATAAAGATGGATGATTCCCTAGCTAAAGTGCTGGTCAATAAATTTTAGCGACGAATATAGTCCCTAGCTAAATAAATTTAGCGACGAAATATTCGTCGTTAATTTTAAAATTTCTTTGGCTAAATTAGCCAGGGAAAATTCCCTTGCTAAATTAGAAAGGGATTTTTTCTTGCTAATTTAGCAAGAGAATATTCCATAGCTATTTTAATTTCAAAAATAATTTCAGAATTTAATTTATTTTAAAATTTTTTAATTAAATAATTTAATATTTTTTATCAAATTGAATAAAAATTGAAGCTATAAATAATTTATAATAAACAAAAAATAAAATCATTTAATATCTTATTCAAATTCAATAATTTACATAATTTAAACAAAAAAAATAACAAACTATTATTTCATCTTATTCATCAATGTATCTACCGACAGTGCATAAAGTATAATATATCTATTCATTAACATTGCTTTCTTTCCCTCTACTCCTCTGATTATCATTTTTTCCACCGCGACAAAGCTATCTGAGTTACGGCATGTAATGTATAGTGAAAAATCTCATCACTTATTGAAACTTTGTATGAGGAACAATACAGTATCATATCTATAAGAAATTTAAACCACTCAGTCAAATTAAAAAAAAAGTTATGTTTTGATACATATATAATTCTACAATATATATGTAGATATATACTAGCATTTCACTCGTATATATATTACTACAGTATATGTACATAAAAATATCAATATTATGTGTACGTATAAACTGAGTACAAATATACTCAGTATATACGTACATAAAATACAACAGTATTATATGTACGTATATAATGACTTTATTCATATGTATATATCTCATTTGATGTTGTTGCTGCTGCTTCAATAGCCGCTCCTGCCGCTGCTGTAGTTGCCACTGTCGCTGTCAATACCATTACTGCTGTCGCCGCTATTGTCGCCGCCGCCGCTACTGTGGCTACCACCCTTGGCTGCTGCAGTGGCCGTCGCCGCTATTGTCGCCGCCGCCGCTACTGTGGCTACCACCCTTGGCTGCTGCAGTGGCCGTCGCCGCTACCCCCGCTGATGGTGCTGCCGCTACATGTTGCCACCGTCGTCATCGCCACTGCTACCACCACTGCTGCTACCATCATCGCCGTTGCTACCGTTGCCGCCTCTACCACTGCTGCCACTGCTTCCGATGTTGCCACTGCTTCCGATGCAGCAGCTGCTACCGCCACTACCACTACTACTTTCGGTGCAGCCATAGCTGCAGCCGTTGCCTTTGCCTCCGATGTCGCCGCTCCTCCTGCTGCCATTCCCGCAATTGCTTCGCCGTAGCAGCCCCCGCTGCTGCCACCGCCACCTCTACCGCCATCGCCGCTGCCATCGCTGCTGCCGCTATTGCTACTACTGCTGTTGATGATAGGCTTTTACATACCTATAATATGCTAAAACTCTACCAAAAAAATTCGGAGACACAAATATTTTTACAGGTATATAAAAAACAATTATTATAGACATGAACAAATACAAATTAAAGTTGATTGTCATACAGCATAAACTAAAATTTAATTAAATAATTTAATATTTTTTATATTAAATTTAATAAAAATAGAAACTATAATGAAAATATTAAATTAAACAAAAAAATTCATTTAATAACTTATTATAATACAATATTTTAAATAACTAAAATAAAAAAAAATAATAAAAATTATACTAGAGCTTAGTAATTAATGTATCTACCGACTATGCATAAAGTATAATATATCAATGCATTAACGTTACTTTCTCTCCCTCTGCTCTTTCTATCACCAACTTTTGCTGCGAAAAAACTATCCGAGTCACACTACTTTATATATGTTGAAAAATCCCTTCACTTATACAAGCTTCGTATGGGAAACAATGTGGTACCACATCTGTAAGAAATTTAAACCACTAAATCAAATCAAAATAAATTAAAAAAAAACTATGTTTTGATAAATATATATTACTACAGTAAAAATGTACATATATATTAGCATTTCACTCGTACATATATTATTGCAGTATTTGTACATATAAATTATAGTATTATTCGTACATATTTACCGAGTATTTTTATACTAAGTATGTATGTACATAAAATACTATAGAATTATATGTACGTATATACTAACTATATACGTATGTATATACCACATTTGTTGATATTCTTGCTGCTCACGCTATTGCCGCATCCCCTGTTGCTGCCACTACGGGTGTTGTGGCTGTTGCCTTAGCTGCCATTGCTGCCGTTGCTGCCGCTGCCACCACTGATGTTGCCACCGCCGCCACTGCTGTCTCATCCTCCACTACCTCTACTGCCTCCGCTGCAGCCGCTGCTTTCGCTACTATTGCCGCTAGTGCCAGCACTGCCGCTGCCACCTCTACCGCTGCCGGCGCTACTGTTTCCGCCGGTGCCGGCGCCGCCGCCCCCACCACTACCATCACAGCCACTACCGCCGCCAGCACCATTGCTGCCGCTGCCGCTTCTGGCACCTTTGCCGCCGCTGCAGTCATTGCCGCTACTGCCGCCGTTGCCGCAACTATTGCTAATGATAATAGGCTTTTACATCCCTATAATAGACAAAAACTCTACCCAAAAATTTTGGAGAAACATAAACATATTCACAGATATATAAAAACAGTTATTATAGACATGAACAAACAAAAATTACATTCGATTGTCATACAATTTCAACAAAAATTTAATTAAATAATTTAATATTTTAAAATTAAATTTAATAAAAACAGAAACTATAAATGAAAATTTAAAATTAAAAAAATTTATTTAATAACTTATTCTAATACAATATTTTAAATAACTAAAACAAAAAAAATAATAAAAATTATATTACATCTTATTAATCAATGTATCTACCGACTGTGCATAAAGTATAATCTATCAATACATTGATGTTGCTTTCTCTCCCACTGCTCATTCGATCACCAACTTTTCGCTGTGAAAATGCTGTCAGAGTCACGGTGTTTCAGGTTTGTTGAAATATGTCTTCACTTATATAAGCTTCGTATGGGAAACAATGTGGTACCATATCTGTATGAAATTTAAACCACCAAATCAAATCAAAATAAATAAATAAAACTATGTTTTGATAAATATATAATGCTATAGCAAAAATGTACATATATACTAGTATTTCACTCGTATATATACTACTATAATATATGTACATATAAACTACAGTATTATGCATACATATATACGGAGTACATATATATTCTCAGTATATATATACATAAAATATTGTAGTATTATATGTACGTACATATTGACTATATATGTACGTATATACCGCATTTGGTGCCGTTATTGCTACTCTCACTATCGCTGCCACTCCTGCCGCCGCCACTGTCGCTGCCGCCGCCGCCACCACTGCCACTACCGTCGCCGCCGCCGCCTCCTCCGCCGCTGTTGTTGCCGCCGCTGCCACTGTTGCCGCCGCCAGCCGCTGCAGCCACCATAGCCACCATTGCCGGCGCTGCCACTACTGTCACTACTGCTGCTGATGTCGCCTTTACCGTTGTTGCCAGTGATGCCACTACTGTCGCCACTATCACCGCTGTCACTTCTGCTGTCGCCTCAGCCATCACTACCATCGCTGCCACTGCTGTCGCTATTGAATATAGGCTTTTATATACCTATAATAGGCTAAAACTCTACTCAAAAAATTCAGAGGCACAAAAACATATTCACAGATATATAAAAATAAATATTATAGACATGAACAAACAGCAAATTAAAGTTGATTATCATACAGCTTCAACAAAAATTTAAAAGATGTCTAGCAATTATGTTTAGAGATAAAGAGAGTGTAAAAATAAAATATTTTTAGAATAATAAAGATAAGATAAGCTAGCCCTCTTTTTGATAAAGCTGAAATCAATAAATATGGGACCAATGCATTGGAAGGACCGTGGTAATGTCTGAATGCTTTGAATCAGAATTTTTTTATTTTCTCTCACATAATGTGTCCTACAAAGATTCATAATTTGGTTTATCGGAAAAGCAAAGAACAAAACCAAAATAAAAAAAAATTGAAACTTGCAAAAAAATATCATATTTATTTGTTACACATAGACAAAAATAAATAACAGTTAAGAAATAATTCTCATACTCAATCACCCTCATAATTTGTAGGGAATGCTAGCCTCTCCTACGAGGATTCACAACTACATCTCGGAATGCTATTTGATGCGCCAATGCTGCTAACTGTGACTCCATATAGGACATCTGCTATTACATTGCTTTTTAAATTTTTCTTAATTTTTTGCATTTCTTCCATCAAATTAGTTATCTGTTCATCATTCTTTTTAATTTCGGTCTCCATATATACAATACGTTCATTTGTTTCCAGTGCTTGTTATTCGACTACCTCATCCACCATTGCTAAGACAAATGAATTAGAAGCACAACTGCTATACTAAAATACCACTCTCTTAGAGCCAATTCCGTACACTCGCTGCTTATTTCGACCTCCTATTGTCTCCAAATAAATAAAATCATAGTCAATTGGTTGAGGATCCATAGAACCCTCAACTTGTTGATGAGCAGCTGTCGCACATTCCTCCATTAAGTCCTAAGATAAAATAGAGATAAAAACTATTCTAGATTTACAAAAAATAAAATAAATATTTTGCATTCAAAATAATTTTCATAATGTACTGTAGTTTTATAAAGTATAATTAATATAATAATTTCTTACAGTAATCATCTGAGACTTGTTGTAAACATACAGACCATGCACTTTCTTCACATGCATCTTTCTGAAAATCTCATAAAAATTTGGATCTCGACCCAATTTTCTTGCTTAGAATATATTTTTATTAATTCATAAAAAAACAAATGATAAAAAAATTTAAAAAAATTAATTAAACCATGCACAGATTATATTTATTGGACAATTAGGACAACCACAAAATATAGATATGTTTAGAATTTTAAATTTGTACGAAATCTCGAGCATACTCAATGCTCGACTTTGAACCTCCAGTGTATCGACAAATTCCTGTACTTTGTCCAGCAACCTCACTTCATCGATTTTTGCTGGTAATATCTGATTTTTTCTTCACATCTGGCTCCTCTCGATAATTAAGCCACTTGGGCCGGTCTTCCTCGGATATAAAATCAGGTCTTTCTTTCATTTTCTTTAATTTATGGACAAAATCATATATCGTTGAGTAGCTTTGATCTCCCATAATGACTTTATTTTCCATCAAATTTAGGTGCCCATGTACACTAATTCTATAAATAGAAAAATGATAAAAGAATTTATATTAACAACAAGAACTTAATAAATTACTGCTTAAATAATAACCAACATAAAATTTAAGTAATTAGATAATTATTTTTTAATTCTTTTGTTTTGTTATTTTTACCTGAAAGTCATTAAAATATGACTCCTTTGTCGATTCAGAAACTTTCTTCCAAGAGAAAGCTTTAGCATTAGCCATTTTATTGAAAGCCTTTAAAATTTTATTTGAACACTTGTGAGATGGAATAAAACTGTACAAATAAATATATAAAATAGAAAACAAGCAAATCATAATAATATAAAAAAACCCACTGACAGCAACATCAAAATTTTTTTTTCAAGTTATTTTTACATATTTCTTTTACCTCTCATCCACAATATCAATTTCTAACTTTGCACTGACTGCAGAGGAAGACGCAACATTTGATTATATCGTTGGTACTGTAAATAGGAGAATAATCGGTGTAAAATATGGTATAGAAGATAGAGATGGATCAAAATTGTGTGCAGAAAGCACAATCTATGGTGGGCTTACATCTAATAAAGGTGATAGTAGAGGTCTTAATGATGGTGATGGTGATAGAAATGAAGATGGTGATTGTGATGTTGAAGTCTAGATATGGTGGCTATGAGATGGTATAGATTCTGCAACATGATGTAACATACTAGATGTATTTGGTTCATTTTTGTGTCCACATCCACCTCCACCACGACCACGTCCTTTAGGTGCCATCTACTATACAAAATAAAACAAATAACAAAAAATAGAAATATGATGAACAAGCATGCATTTTCGAATAAAACACCCCGATAGATTTCAACAAAATATAAAACGTCTTTGATAGTTTAAATTTATAATAAAATTATAACAATTTAATTATCGGCATTACTGTCATCCTCCAATGGATCTTCTGATATTTCATCTGATTCTGATAAAAGTTCGAACTCATCTTCAGATAGAAATTCATCATCTTTAATTTCTATTGTCACCATTTGAGTCACATAAATTTTCTAGATCTTCGTCTACATTCAAAGGCTCAATATTATTTATGTCATCTTCCTGGAATGCCGATGCAATTTCTAAGTCTGCACTTCTTTGTTACGATGTTAATACTTCAAATTTTAATCGGGCTTTGATCTTGCAAATCACCCACCAATCTCTCTTTTCACGAGATAAACTCGGATATGTATAATAATATACCTGAGCGGCTTGAACATCCATAATAAATGACTCATATCGATTATATCTGCGTTTATGGTTAATATCCACTAGCTTATAATCTGAATGAATCTTTTTGCCCACATTTAGAGTAGGATCAAACCACTAGTACTTAAATAATACAATCCTATTATTTTCGAGTCTAAGATACTCCAACTCAATAACTTCTTTGAGTTGACCATAATAAATAATCTCATCTGCACTATATCCTACGCCTTTAATGCATACAATACTATTCATTATTATTTTAGAAGAACCGTGACTGATTGTATGAAATTTATATCTATTAACAAAATACTTAGGATAGGTTGTCACATATCTAAATGGGCCTAAATAAAAATATTTGAATCTCCATTTGAAGGATCAATTACTTGTGACATAAATTAAAAAATTGATATTAACAAATAAAAGATAATAATAAATTAAATAATTTAAAAATATAAAACTTAAAAATTCTCATATAATTTTTGAACCAATTCCCAAATTTAGTTTCTAACATATAATCGACATCATTGCTGGAAATTGCTGGATGCCTATATTTTAATTGTTCAGCATAAATGCTGCACAAATATAAAAAGAGAGAAAAATGTATATTAATTTTTAATAATTCCTATTAAAGATAAAATTAAACTATGATTAAACCTGGAACCATTTTATGTATACATATTCAATGTATGGCGCAACCTTCTCACAATTAAGTAAAACGTAGCTCTGGGTTGTTTTGTACTCTTCTTCTATCATACATCTTTTCATTACTCTTCCAAATGCTCTTCCAGAGTACTTGAAGATAGATAGTTTGTCCACAACATCATCTTCTACCATCACATGACCTTCATAATTCCACAGCACATTTCTATTCTTTGTATTGACATGATTATCAAAATAATAAGAAAAAAATGATGATGCTTTTTTCTACTAAATATGCATTGTAAATCAAACCTTCAACTTTTGCCTTGTTTCTAACATTCAATTTCAACTTACGAAGATACCTATGACCACAATGTTAGGTATCAATTTGATTAAATTACAATATTTCTTAAAGTACAAAATAATAAAACACAGCAAATTATATGTATTTACTTCTCAAAAGGATACATCCACCTAAATTGCACTGGCCATGCAATCCTTGCTTCATATGCCAAATGGACCAGAAAATGCTCTATTGAGTCAAAAAAACTCGGTGGGAATATCCGTTCAAGCTTACAAATAATAAGTAGAATGTCATTCTCTGGCCTCACCATGTCATCTATTTTGATTATGGTTGTAGTTAGCTGTTTGAAAAACAAACTAAGTTATGTAAGAACCTTCCAAACACTTAGTGGAAGTAATTCATGGAATGCAATTAATATTAATCTTTATATAAATACATGACAGTCATGACTTTTCATTCCAAATAACTTAAGATTCTTCATATCCATGCATCTACCCATATTTGACACATATCCATCATAGAATTTCAAAAATTTAGCTCATTCACACAATATCTATCTTGCCTTCTTATCAAGTGTGTAGCAAGCTTTAAAAAAATTTCCTATTTCCTCATTCAGTTTCAATTTAGGACTGCTGACAGTAATCATTCAGCTCTTGTATTGATTTTAAAGTGTCTTTTGTTTTTCTGTCTACATTTAGGATATTGTTGAAAACATTGTCAAAAACATTTTTTTCAATATGCATTTCATCTATGTTATGATGAATAAAATTAGACTTCCAATAATGAAAGTCCCAAAATATACTATGTATCCTCCAGCCAAATAATTTGCCTATTGATCCATTATTTCCAGTAGCATCATTTTTAGTTACCTTCTTCCAACCCAAACTATGAATCTCTGTAATAATATCATCTACTGAACGAACTACTGGTGCAACGGTCATCACAGTTTTATTTTTTTGAAATATAGTTCTATTTCTTTGAAATGGATGATTCGTAGGTAGAAACTTATGATCGTTATCAAACCATGACTGTTTACCACTAAATTTGAGGGTAGATGCATCAGAATTTGTCATGCAATACGGGCATGCTATCCGTCTTGTAGTACTCTAGCCAGACAATATTGAATATGTAGGAAAGTCACTTACCGTCCACATAATGGCTGCCCACATAATGAAATTTACTTCTTTGAGATATCATATGTATTCATGCCAACATCCCATAAATGATTTTAACTCTGCAATAAGAGGCTGTAAGAAAATATCCAGCATGTCTTTCAGATTTTTTGGCCCCAGTTACCAATATTGACAAAAACATATATTACTCATTCATACACAACCACGGAGGCAAGTTATAAGGTGTCACTATCACTGGTCATGTTGAATACAGTTGTCCATATTGCCCAAATGGTTGAAAACTGTCAGTGCAGAGACCCAATCTCACATTTCGACTTTTTACTGCAAAATCTTGATGTATATAATTAAAATGCTTCCAAGCAGGTGAATCTAATGGATGACGCATTACCCTTTCTTCAACCTCATGCTCGGAATGCCACCTCATATCATTTGCTGTAGTATTTGGTGCATATAGTTTCTGTAATCGAGGAATTAATGTAAAATAATACATCTTATTAAAGATAACCTTCAATTTTTGTCGTGTATCTATAACACGAGGTGCCTTCCTAAATCGAGGATGATCACAAAACTTACAGGTAATTAAATCACTATCACTGCCCCAATATAACATTCATCCATTTAAACAACAATCAATTTTTTCCACTAGTAGACCCATTCCTCGTAGTAACTTCTTAGTGTTGTAAAAGTTGTTAGTGATCAAATTATTATCTGGAGCAATCTCATTCATCAGTTCTGTCACCTGATCAAATAATTTCTCAGACATATGATTTTCTGACTTAATGCTCATGAGTCGAGCCACAAGTGACAATTGTGAATGTATTTTACAATCAGGCCACAACTCTTTATCTGTAGCTTTAAACATTTCATAAAATTTATGAGCTTCAAGATTAGGTGGTTCATCCATGTAATCCATATTGAAGTCAGCATCAACAGCTTCCGTGATCATTATATGGTATGTGTTTATGATTCTTCACCACAAGAAAATGATTCAATACTCTCTTTTTGGATAATATTCAGAGATGTTGTACTTTCCCAATGATAAATCCAAACAAAATAATTTGGCACAAAGTCATATTTAGCCAAATGATATCTTATATTGTTTGCATCACGAAAAGAAATATTTTGACACTTGTGATGATTAAATGGACACTTAATTTTTTCTCCATCAATCATTCTCGATTGACGACATGCAAATTTGATGAATGTTTCAAGCCTAGTCAAAATCTTTATTTAAAAATCCATTAATAACCCTTTGGTAATTCCACTGACGATCTGAGCTCATTTTACCCTATTTTATTTATACAAAAATAATGCCCAATCATTATTATAAATAAAATATTTTATTACTTCAAAATATACAAATAATTAAATAAAATTACTTACAGATGAATATTTAAAAATTAAATATCGTGAATATCGAGGTAATGCATTCGCAGAATTTATATTAATAGATAAAGCAATTTTTAGCATGATAAAGTTTAATAGATATTACAATAATACTAGATAAAGGGTGCAAAGTACGATAATGCACAAGAAAGGAAAGCAAAAAAAGACATTTAATGTTTGAAGGAGGAGAGGGAGAGAGAGAGAGAGAGAGATAAGGTGGGGGAGAGAGAGGGGGGCAAAGAAATGGAGAGACTAGGGGAGAGAGAGAGAGAGAGAGGAGAGAGAGAAGAAGGGAGAGAGAGGGGGAGAGAACTGGTGAAAGGGAGAGAGGGAGAGAGAGAGAGAGAGGGAGAGAGTGAGGGGAGAGAGAGAGAGAGAGGGAGAGAGTGAGGGGAGAGAGAGAGGGAGAGAGTGAGGGGAGAGAGAGAGAGAGAGAGAGAACAAGCAAGAAAGGAGAGCGAGAAAGAAAATAACAAGAGAAAGTGTGTGATACATAAAGAAAAAGAGGAATAGAGTAACAGGAAGAATTAGAGAGGGAGAGAGAGAGACACATAGAGAGTGCAGTGTTAGAATGAAAAATTATATAAAAGAAAATAAAATTTTTTCAATATAAACCTATCAAATATTACATATTTTGTCATACATAAGTTCGTATTTGAGCTCGAGGCCCAAGGGCTGGGATTAGGTAAGAGTATGACCATTATTTGTATTATACCATATATGAGCCTGATCAACGGACACTCTCATTCTACATGCTTACATATTATTGATATTATATCTTATGCCATTTAATTTCAAATTAGTTCAACAAATTAATATTACCCCATATATAATTATATGTTAGGATACATATAGTAAATGTAGTTATAAATAGTTACATATAGTTAAACATATAATTATATATAGATATATGCATACAAGTATTTATAAGTAAATATAAATAAATGTATACAAAGTTATAAACAATTATATAGATTTACATATATGTATACGTAATTAAAAATAAAGTTTTATCTATTTATATAGAGTTATTTATATAATAAGAATATTTATATATAGTTATACACATATAGTTAATCATTGTGTTGTATGTTTTTATACATATAATTATAAATATTGTTACTTGTAGTTATAGATAAAGTTACACGTATAGTTAAACTTATATTTATACATGTATGTATATATATTTGTTCATATAATTTCATATATTTTTATACATATAGTTATGTATAGGTATGGATATACTAAAATACATATAAAAATGTATATTAAATATATGTTGTTAATTATATATTTAAATATAGGTTATACATTAATAATATAAAATTATGTATAGTTATATGTTATTATACATATAATATATATAGTTATAAAAAATTATATATCGTTAAACATTTAGTTATATATATATTCATATGAGTAGTTATATTTAGTTATACATAAATATATAAAAAGTTATAAACAAGTATATAGATTTACATATATTTATACATATATGGATAAATAGTTAAAATATAGTTATATTTAATTATATAAAGTTTTATTTAGTCTTACAAATTTTTATATATAGTTATACACATATAATTAAATATGATGTTGTATGTTATTATACATGTAATTATAAATATAGTTACATGTGATTATACATATAGTTGCACATATAGTTAAACTTATATTTATACATGTATGTATATATATTTGTTCATATAATTTCATATATTTATACATATAGTTATGTATAGGTATGGAGATATTAAAATACATTTTTGAATACTAATATATACAAATGTATATTAAATATAAGTTGTGAATTATATATTTAAAAATAGTTATGTATAAAGTTTTTATAGTAATAAATATAATAAGATATAATTATTTATTGTTATATGGTATTACACATATAGTATATATAACTATAAATATTATTGAAATCATTGAGAAGGTATCAATAATATTGATGATATCAGACATATTCAAGCTACTTCAAACTTTATCAAATTATATCAAATATAATCTATTTCTATAAAAGAGTCTATGTTAATTTAGAAAAATATTAACTATCTTTGAATCAATATCATTAGATAATATTGAAAAGCATTGTATATTGTTAAATATTATTATATAGCTTCTAAAAATTTTATTCCATTAATTGAGTATGTTTGATAACTGATTTGTGTCGATTCTCTTTGGTACACATTGAGTATTGTCGAACATTATCAAGAAGAAAATACACAAACAACATGAAAAATCTAACTTATGAATAAGTATTAAAATTTGTTAAGTATCATCTAATATCTTTTTAAATCTCAGAATTATTAATAATGGATATACATCAATCAAAATAGAATCATCGTTTAAACATTGTTTTCACATATTTATAAATTTTAAGAAAAATCAGTAGAACATCCATTAAAAGACATTAGAAATCATTTATTTTCATGAAGAAATTATTTGTGATGATTATTTATAAAACATAGTGTGCCTCATAGTATAAAAAGTGAGAAATTGTGATTAGGGTCTTGTAATATATATATATAATGTGTGTGTGTGTGTGTGTAGGAAGCTCGGATATCAATAACTACAATTGAAATATGACCCAATCCCAAAACTAGTTGGGTTTATTATGGTGATTTCAAATTTATAATTATAACACAAATAGTTTTTCTATTTTTATGAAACTTTACTATTTCAGAGTGGAATTAAATAAATAGTGCACATGTATACACAAAAGTTTCCCACATTGATGATAAAAATTAGAGGTCGACCAAAATAATTTTATAGTATATTCATAGTTGTAATGCACAGTGCACACCACCCATCATCACAAATAATTATACCTAGATACACATTGCTTAAATCAAATACCACATAATACAAAACATAAATCATAAAAATTATATCTTGATTTAACCATTCATAAGTGAAGTAAATTAAAATAAAAAACACATGGATTACTCAAGTATTTTTCGGAAAAAATTAGAGCAAAAACAATGCTTCATACTAAGCACACCGTGAGCAATATCGCATGCTCCACATCGAGCACACCTCAAGTAAAAAACATTAGCAACACTATATATACACTCATTGAGTTTTTCATCAATTTTAATTTTGCATAAATTTAAATGCTAATTCTAGTATATATTTATATATAGTGTAGTATATATATAATCATTTTTACATGTTACATCATATATATATATATACACACTCACACACACATACTATTGTAATAAATTATAGCAGCAACATGTTACCATTAGTATGTGTGTGTGTATTAGTAGTAGTAATATGTTATATGTATATGGATGATAATAAATAGGCATTCATCAATGATGAAGATTACTACCCAGTAATCAATAGTACACCATATGAAGATGATCTCAAAATAAGTTGTATGATATAGGTATTATTACAATCAATAAAAAAGAAGATAGGATGGTTTACTAATAGATTCTTGTAACTCTTTCTATTATGCCTAGTCGCATTTCATTTGAAACAAAACAAAGTCTATTTATTCATAAATTGAGATTCAAGGTATTTAGAGTGAGGAGGGTATAATGAGAACTAAATGATGTCATACCCAATACATAGTATCTTTACAAATTAATGGCATGCTATTCATCTTAATACTTGATTATGATCATAAATATATCAACTATTGGTTGGAGAATTTATATCAATCACCTCAATCATGGATTGGCCAATCAATTGTAATGTTGCATGTGCATGCTCACTTTGGATACCTAATATTTACTAATTGCTACATGTGCACTTTCTATTCATGTTGTTAATGTTAATATAAGTCTGATTAGTGCAAACTCTAAAAACAACATTCATCAATATAGCCAATAGTAATTATTGACTATTGGCAATGTTATATATTACCTACTCTTCCTTATGTTTCATTAGAAAGTTACATGTCCAATGATGATGTTCAACACAAAGTTAAGAATTGAAGGACTCAACTAAATTATTTTGTGTTTTATCTCATATTTTTTTTGGGAACTCAAACATTGCTCAGTATTTTGGCTCATGTGATTTAACCCATGTTATTAGATTTTCCTTAAATTTTCTTAGTTCTTCCAATGACAAATTATCACCATTATTCAACCTAATAAATACAAGACTATCAATGGATTAGTATTATAGTTCATGAGTATTATATTTAACAAAAATACTAATAAAATATTAATTTAAATGCCAATAGTAATAAACAAGCTTTTCTAGACCAATTAGTCGAGGAATGATATGAATAAGTGTTGGGTGCTTATTGATATAATGATGATATGTGCCTATTAGATATAATGATGATATCTTTTTCATCGACAACCCTTTTCAATATTTTCTAAAAACAAAGTCAATCATTATAATTTTTTGAGCTTTTCACACATAATACTAAATGGAAACATATAATTATTAGCTTCATATGAGATTCAAGATAAAATGGTCTCACCATAAAAGTCAATCATATGCAACATTTTGATTGTTATATTAGGCCAGCAACCCTTAGATAGATATAGAATATACAACCAAAAGTTCCTCGAAATGACTAGTAAATGAATGTGGCAACTTAACAATAGTTGTGTTTGTGTTAACAACTCAACCAGTAGTAATTTATAAAAATTGCAATGAAGTTCAAATATACACTTCATCAACTTCTCTTTAGCATGTTATAATTAATTATAGGATAAGCATAAGTATAAGCAGAGCACATACTATCTGACAAAATATGTACATATTTGTTCAGGCTGATACTTAAGGATTTCTGATGAAATTATTAAAGTGAACGGATGCCATATTAGGTTAGACTCTAGACTCGGATTAAGCTAGAACCTCCTAATTAAGGACATTGGGTATTCAAAATTATGAAAAAAAAATAGAATATAAACACTTACACTTCGTTTAAACAATCTAAGATAATTGATGAAGAATAAATGTATAAACGTACCTTGAATCAAAAAAAAATTAAAACTTAAACATCAAATTAATTTTAGTTGCATCAGCATCAAGAGATAGATGGAATGCGGAGGACTTCGGGTCACGTGTTAGAGATGCATTGAGAGATAGATGGAAAGTGGAGGACTTCGGTTCACGTGTTAGAGTCTTAGAGATGCGTCGAGTTGAGAGAGAGAATGTATATTTTAGGAAAATATTTATATAAATAAATATTAAAACATAAAATAAATAATATATATATAAAATATAAAAATACTCATTAATTTTATTTACTATCAAAATTTTTTCAACAAAATTAATATGCGTGTAACAAGGTACAAATGAAAAATAAATACCTTACAATTTTTTATTATAATATTAATTAAATAATAAATATATAAACAATAAAAAAAATATGTTTTTGCCTTTAAAAAATATATCAAAAATGTACTAAATTAACAAACTTCCTATAATAAGTCATAAATGAAAAGATGATTTGTCTTCTAGTCACTCGCTTAAAAGTTATAAAATACTCTTAATGTTAAAAAATTGATAAAAATTTATATTTTATGGTTATAAATTTTTAAGAATTCATATTAATTTTTACAAAGATAATATGAAATAATTTTAAACGCATAAAATTTCATATTATTTGATATAATTAATAATTTTTAAAATTTATAAAATTTATATAATTACTTAAAGTGAGAAGATAATTAAAATATTACTCAATTGTTTAAAGCTAATTATAATACATACAAATATATTTATGAAACACATCTAATATATGTCTTGAGAAAACATATAATACATAAACAACATGCATCACATGTAAAAATCTATGTAATATGTTTTAGAAACAACAAACAAAACCAAAAACAAACTATTATAAATACACATAATACATGTAGAGAATTAATATCATATTTTAAGATATTAAAAACAACATACTTTCACAAATATATATATAATGTAATTTTTTTTTTCAAAAGTACAAGGTTGTGTAAGACAAAACTAGCATGCTAGCACACAATATTCTGGGTTACTAAGTATTTGTTAACATATATGTTCGTGTAGATTTCTCGTAGTTCGTGTCAAAAACTCAGTTATACCTAAAAGAGCAAGGCATAAATCTTTTTTAAAAGTAAGGTAATTTTCTTTTAGAGTGATTAATTAAATTCATTGATCCTTCGATATATTTATGAAATTCACTATGTTAATATCCTAAACTGCCAAACCTTAATTCATAATGTGATTAGGATATATAGGATTTATCCAGGCTAAAATTTTTTTAGATGTAGTTTTTTAAATTTACTTGACATTGTTCCTTCTTCCTATTCTTATATCCATCTCCCTTGTCTATTCTCCTCAAATTTGCCTATGGATATATGTATTTTCTTTTTGATATTTCATCAATCCAAAAACCTACATCATATAATCAGGCATGCAAATATGTTGAATGAGTTAGAGTTATAGACGATGAGGTGAATTCTCTTGAAAACAATATTACGTGGTACATAAAATTAGTTCATTTCCATGTGTCAAAATGAGTATATAAAATCAATATCATTCTTCTAGAATAAAAAAGATGTTTAAAGCTAGTACCGTGTGACATTTTTTTGCTATTATTGCTACAAAATCATGACCTTTGCACAAACTTGAAATTAATGATTCCTTTTTATGGTATCTAAATAAAAAAATTTACATGCTATCTTTTTAAGGATATATCAAGACCAAAGAATAAAGTTTGTCTTCTTTAGAAGTCTATTTATTAGTTTATGAAATCTCGAGATAGTCTACAAACAACTCAGTAAGAAAAATATTAACAATAAATTCTTTACTACTAAAAAGAAATAAGAAGAAAAAATGAATCACAACATTCAAATCAAACTCTTATATGGGTTACCTCTCAATTCTCATAAGCTACTCAATTATTAGTCCCTATATCTTTTTCTCTTAACAACATTCTCTTATGGGAAGTACATTGTGATTATAATATATATATATATATATCATATGAATATTGGGCTATCAGTAACTTTTTGAATAATAGATTCAACGCTTCATTATATGACATAATCTTGGCAATGATATGTTTCTAAATATAAGAATTGATGTTACATGATTTGTTTCTTGATGTTACATGTTAGATCTGCCTGGTTTTGGGTAGACCAAAATACTATGTATTTTGGATTGTTTATTTTTGTTGTTATTTTTGATTTGTTTAAATTTTTAAATGAGAGTGTGTACTCATTTAAAAGGCATTTGTATTAATAAAAAAGGGTCATTTTTGAATTTATAAAATATGTGTGTGCGTAGAGAAACATGAAATGGACAAACTTATGCTTGAACAAAAAAAAAGAAATGAGAAGTCACGCACCATGAAAAAAGGCACATGATGACTGTTTGCAAAATGAGAGTGATCCAATTTGGGTTTGTCATGAATTATGAATTTATCCCATGAATCTACCTATGGAGTTTGGGTGAAACATGGGATAATTCCCATGCATGTTCATAAACAGTGTTTGGTGTGTGATAATTTTCATAGTGTGAACATGGTGTGTTGTGTGCATCTTGTGAATAGTGGGTGTGCAAATACATGGATTCAGGAACAATGTATTTTTTTAAAGAGCTCTGTGCATGAAAAAGAAAATGGAATTACATCAATTTTTATTTTTCGTGCATGCTTGTATTAAAAAAAATGATAATTATTTACTTTTTTATTTTTTTCACGGTACTCTAGGCTTCTTCAATACTCTTCTGAATATTTGTTAAATATTACATAAATTATTCCAAGTTTCTGTAATATTTAAGAAATATAGTTTACTCTCATTTTCTGTTTATGTTAATGAGGGTTGTTTGATTTGTGCGAAGTTTGTGCCTAGTCCTTGTGGAGTTAGTGTGGTATTTTGAAGAAATTGTGATTATATTGTGCTTGTGTTGTGATCATATTGTGCTCATGTTGTATTTTAATCATGCTCGTGCTATGCTCATGTTGTATTTCTGCCATGCTCATGCTATGCTCGTGTTATGACAGTTGTACTCAAATCTTTTCTAAAATATCGAGTCTAGAATTGAAAATATAATTTTACATGTTTTTTCAAATATTTTTACATTTCGTTTGAGATTTAATAATTTAGACATCGAGACTTTGTGTGTGTATAAATATTCTGCTAATTTTAAGATAAAATATTTATTATGATTGTATGTTATTTGTGGTATTTATTTTTATAATTTCCAGTATAAATAGAGAAGAGTAAATAAAATATATTTGGATAGTTCGAAATATATTTTTTACGCAGTTTGATAAACAATTTTGATAATCTGAACATATATTTTTCTGCTGTGCATTCTTGGATAACCTTTCTAACAAAAGGTAAACAGTTTTAAGAAGATCCAAAATATCAAATCAACCTAACAATTAGACTGAGAATTTATTTCGTAAATTCTCAGTTTTTGAGCAACTTCTTGGACAATCCCTATCATATGTATATCAGGTGAATGTTTCAGAGTTGATAAATGATGTGATATGCTCAATATATATCATTATGTTTCTAAAATATAGATTCAATGCTTCATGGTGTGTTACTTTATACTCTTGTTAATGATATGTTTCTAAATAAAAGAATCGATGTTACATGACATGTTTCTTGTGTTTATTATTAAAGGTTTGCATGTAGAATTTTTAGCACATACCTTTTCAAGTGAACTTTATTTGGCTTATCAATTTTAATATGATAATCAAGTTACGGAAATAATGTAATTAAAATAAAAAATCCAAAATTTAAAGTGGGCTTCAAAAATATTCCCAAACTAGTGCGTCTGGATACACTGTGGCAATGCCCATCATTGGGAACGGTAGCCATTGCCAAGCGATTAATTTTTTAAAATCAGTGGCTACGTTGTGAATGCTGGTAGTTAAAAATACTGTGGAGATCTCATTATGCCCCTCGCCCCTCTACCCTTGCACGTCTCCCCTAACCCGTCTGTTCTCACCTCTCGCCCCTCTCTTCCCACCTCTCTCCCCTAGCCCATCTACAAGAGCTCCTTCGTGGAGCTACATCGAGCTCCAGCAAACTTGAAGTGGAGCTCGACGAAGCTCCACGAAGAGCTCTAGTGAGCTCCAACAAGCTCGACATGGAGCTCCATGAAAGAGCTTGTAGAGCTCAAGAGAGCTGGATGTGGAGCTTTAGGAACTCCAACAAGCTCGACATGGAACTCGAGGAGCTCCGTCGAGCTCCATGATGGAGTTCAAATGAGCTCCTTTGTGGAGCTTATGGATATCCGTCGAGCTCCAGCGAGCTCGAAGTGGAGCTCCGGTGAACTCCTCCGTGGAGCTCCAGCGTGCTCGACAAGCTCCGTCGAGGTCCAGTGAGCTCCACTTCAAGCTCGCTGGAGCTCGATGAAGATCCACGAAAGAGTTCACTGGAGCTCTACAATCTCCACTTCGAGCTTGCTGGAGCTTCGTCGTGGAGCTCGACGGAGCTCCTCGACTTCCACGTCGAGCTCACTTGCTCCATCGTGGTGCTTGATGGAACTCCATCATGGTGTTCGACGGAGCTCCATCGTGGTGCTCAACTTGGCTCCTTGAAAGAGCTCATGGAGATGGGTGGGGTGAGAGGGGTGGGAAGAGAGGGGTGAGAGGTAAGAGCAGACGAGCGATGGGTGAGTGGTGAGGATCGAGGGGCGAGGGTGAGGGGTGTAATGAGATTTCCACAGTGTTTTCAATAACCGGCATTCACAATACCGGACACTGATTTTAAGAAATCAACATGGTATTGGTCGCCGTTCCCAATGACATGCATTTCCACGATGTATCCATATGCACTAGTTTGAGCATATTTTTGAAATTCACCTAAAATATTGAATTTTTTATTTTAATTATATTAATTTAATTATAAAAATTTGGATTTTTGTATGTTAATTTTAGATTTATATTTTATTTGTGACATAATGATGAATAAATACAATATTAGATATGAGATAAATAATTATTAAATATATTATAATAACTTAAATTTAGATGAAAAATCATATGAGAAATTAAAATTTTATAGATTTTGGCTCATTTATTTACGCTTAAAACATTTATATAAAGTTCAAGCGTTCACTTTTTTCTATAAAAATAATAATTTGGTAAATTGGGAAATTTGTGTTTTATGGCACAAAACATAAAATATTTTATGTTCTCTACACAAAATTTTTTATAATTAAAAAAATAATACTAAATTCTAAAATAATTAAGTAATGGTGCACTAATTATTTTATAATTTATTTAATTTGCAAAAAATAATTAATTTTAATGGACTAAAAAGTCTAAAACATAATTATTTTATAATATAGTGTACCAACACGCAAATATATAATATAAATTTGGTAGATGTATGTTTCAAAATCAAGATTAAGAGAACTCCAATTAAAATTATATTAAGGGGCGTCAACTCCATAATTGCTAGAATGACACTCAAACATCAAAAAAATCATATTATAATAGAAATGACATTAGAGGTAACAAAAGATCATCCAAAGTATTTGGGTGTCATATTTGATAACTTTGAAGATAAAAATGAGAGATAGCAAAATAGCGGTTGACTATTTTTCATATCAATAAATCTCAATGTCATCAAAGTTTAACTATATTTTTTTAATAAAAAAAATTAAATTATTAAAATGACATCTCATTTTAACACCTATCATCAAAATAAAAATATTATTCAAATGTATCAAAATAATATTCAGAATTACAAAATAACCAAACCAACCCATGCTGATACCTAAAATCTCTCTGGTTTTGGGTTGAAATTAATCAAACCAAACTAATCAAACCAAACTAATCAAACCAAACTAATCAAACCAAACTAATCAAACCAAGCCAAACCAAGCCAAACCAAACTAAAAATTCACCGGTTATGGGAAAAATAACCAAACCAAACCAATCCATATTAATTATTCTTTAGGTTGAACTTGAATATAATGTAAAAGTCAAAAGGGTTGGGTGAATGGGAAAATGAGTAATTCGCCGAGCTGGCTCATCAGTCACCACCAATTGGAAAAGGAAACCGTGGTGATGTGAGAGGTCGAAGTGTTGAACAACGAAGAAAAAAGGGTCGGCGACTAAGAAGCTCAAGCCTCAAGCCAAGGGACGGCCCTTCAAAAGCAAGTTAACTTGAATCATTCAAATATTTTGTAATAGTACTTGCACTCTAGACTCTAAAACAAAGAATGATTGAAAAAATAGGTGATGTGTGTTAGATGTTCCAGAACATAAATATTTTAGGTTTTTGGTGCAATATTTATTAAATATTAAATTTTTAGTTATTTTTTTATAATTATTTTTATTTCGGCATACGAAAACATAATTTACCCAAACAAAATACATAAAAATAAAATCCACGTCACACTGAAATGCCACTTTTGACAATGCTCGCACATTATCGTAGAGCCGACATCTTTACCCCCAGATCAGACTTCGCATATAAATATGTGATTCATAAACTCCAAAACACTGCATCAGTCATCACCTCCGCGAGATAATCAGATTTTCCTCAAAGATTCTCTTTGCCAGAAAGGCTCATTCCACTCACCTTCTTCCGAGAGGGGAGAGATACATAATCCGCTGCGACATGATTGCGTACTTAGAGCGTTACATCCAGGAGACCGACGCAGAAACGAGACTAAACGACGACGACAACGACGCATTACGCCAGTTGCTTGACATCGGGGGCACCGTGGACTGCCAGGAAACCGACTTAGGGAGTAAAGATTTCGGTGGAATGTCTTCTTCTCGACCGCTAGCCATAATCAGGCCTAATGGAGCAGAAGACGTGGCGAGAGTGGTAAAAGCCGCATATCGCTCAGGAAGTCTAACGGTGGCAGCAAGAGGAAATGGGCACTCGATCAACGGCCAGGCGATGGCAGACCGCGGCCTGCTGATAGACATGCGGGTCGGAGAACAAAGCCGGTTCAAACTCGTTGAAGCAGACGGCGAATTCTTCGTCGACGTCTGGGGAGGGGTGTTATGGGAAGAGGTGCTGGGGTTCTGCGTTTCTTCATTCAAACTGGCTCCGCGATCTTGGACGGACTATCTCGGGCTGACCGTCGGAGGAACGCTGTCAAATGCCGGCGTTAGCGGGCAAACGTTCCGTCACGGTCCCCAAACGTCAAACGTAAAGGAGTTGGACGTCGTTTCGGGAACCGGAGACTTGATGACGTGTTCCCAATCTGAAAATCCTGAATTGTTTCTTTCCGTCCTCGGTGGGCTTGGCCAATTCGGCATCATAACCAGAGCTCGGCTCTTACTCCAATCCGCTCCCGACATGGTAAAACACTATGCTTTTTCTGCTTTTTCTTTTCCATTTTCTGCTCTCGGTTTCAATTCCCAACCAGTCTATGACTGGAATGGCAGGTGAGGTGGATCAGGGTTGTTTACGGTTCGTTCGAGGAGTTCAGGCGAGACGCAGACTGGCTTGTGAGTCTTCCGGATGCCGAATCATTTGATTACCTGGAAGGATTCGTGTTCGTCAACAGTGACGATCCGATCAACGGCTGGGAATCTGTTCCTCTGGATTCCAAGCAGATGTTAGACCCGACCATTTTACCGGAAAATTCAGACCCTCTCCTGTACTGTTTGGAACTTGCTCTCCATTACCTCCACTCCGACCTCCCGTCCTCCGTTGATATGGTAATTTGAAATTACAAAAAAATTATAACAATATAATATTTTTCAAGTATCAGATTCTGCTTGCTGTTCTTTTCAATGGACGGTTCAGCATGCCTTATTTTTATTTGAGGAAGGAAATCTGACAGAAGGGACGGATGGGCTCATCTTTTAGATTTGGCTGACGCACGTGGACCCTACGATTCCCATAAAAAGCCAACTTAAAAAAGCAAATTTATTTTTTTGAGGATGATACGGCGGAACTGACATGTTTGCTTGCTACTGGGTTTTGGACCTTTGGTGCGCAGATGGTGAATGGATTGGTCGGACGGCTAGGATTTCTGCAAGGGATGAAGTTTCAGGTGGACGTTCCGTACGTCGAGTTTTTATTGAGAGTGAGGCTCGTGGAGGAGCGCGCGACGGCGTCTGGTCTCTGGCATTCGCCTCATCCTTGGCTGAACCTATTTGTCTCCGGCAATGATATTGCCGAGTTTGATCGGGTAGTGTTGAAGAGGATGTTAAAGTCTGGCGTGAACGGGCCATTGTTACTCTATCCCATGCTGCGTCGAAGGTAAGCATAAGCTTCCCTTCCATGAGTCAAATACTCAAATTACAATCAAGAGTTACTAAAATAGGCTTGTGTTTCTGTTTCAGGTGGGATAATGGCACGTCTGTGGTGTTGCCAGAAAAAGGGGAAGTCTTTTACTTAGTTGCATTACTTAGGTTTTGTCTTCCACACCCTAAGGGGCTTCCGGTGGAGAAGTTGGTGAGCCACAACTGTGAGATTCTGCAGATTTGCAATAAGAAGGGGTTTGATTATAAGTTATACACACCCCACTACCACTTAGAAGACGAGTGGAAACAACATTTTGGAAGTCGATGGTCGAGATTCGTGCAAAGGAAGGCCGTTTTTGATCCCATGGCCATCCTTGCGCCTGGTCAAAAGATCTTCAAGAGGATCACTCAGTCCTAGCTAGAATTTTCACATGATCCACCCTTGAATTCATAACTTAAAATTATTTTTCCATTTAATTATTTTGGCTATATTTTATATCAGTAACAGTGAAATCTAAGGAAGACAGTTTCTATCAGAAGAATTGCAACAATGATTTGCATTTCTAAGAGTTGTTTTTCTTGTAAATCTCTGGGGCTATCAAATAGGGCAATTTTTGTATGGAAATAGGGTGTTTAAAATTAAATTAAATGATGTCCACAACGACGGCACCCCAACTAATTTAAATGTCATTGTTCATAGTGATGGTATTTTGATGAATTAAATTTATGTATTATGGCTTTTATTTTCTTATTTTTCTCTTAATATTGTCCTAAAAGCAACAAAAGGGATACTAAGAGTTTGAGTTTTTTTTTTTAATTCTATTAATGATTATTCAAAATGGTAAAATGTTAGCTAGGAATGTGAAGAGATTCTTAAAAAAATGTTTTTATTTTTCTGGCCATTTTATACTTAATTTATTATTTACTTCATTACTGTAAGTTGGGTTATTAAGTATTTTTGTAGTTGGAGTCCTTATAATGATATGGTACTTAGTTTATATTCTTTTATTTCAAAAAAACAACTTAGTTAAAACATGTCATTTGAACTCTTTGTGAATAAAGATATGGAAATAGTCAGATATTTAAATTAATTAAAATGTCATTGTTGTAGATGATGATATTTAAATTTATTAAAATATAGTTGTTATTGATGACAATATTTGAATTAATTAAAATGTTATCATAAATCTATGTGAAAGGAATGAAATTTTTATTGCAAAGAATTAACACTCTTTGCAGCATTATTATTATACTATTTCATAGATAAATTAAAAATCATGAGGAGTTAGGATGTGGTGAGATTTCATAAGGACAAAGAAAAAACATATATCTCCCATATCTTTTAGTTTAATGTAGGTGATGAATGCAACAAAGAGGACCAAATCATATATAATGGTAATAACTACATTCATATATTCGTATATATTCATTTACTAATTTATATTCTTACAATAATGATGATTATGATTCAATTGTTTGCACAACCCACATGTGATCGGTATTTTCCCCTCATTAACATTCATATCATTATGCAACCGGATTAATTTAGGACGTCCACTTCTCATGCGTTGCCCATGTGTCATAGTAGGATTGAGTAGTGTAGTAGTCTTCATGAATAAATGAAAATCAATATAGTGATGTTGACATACTGCTATCATATGGCTACATGGAAACTCATATATCAATGTCTTTCCACATGTATTTTTTTTTTCAATTAAGTTGAGGTGATGAGTTCGACATCTCTTTGACTTGACATGAAATAAGCCTTGTACATGGTCATTAAGCACAATATTTAGTGAACCTGCATTAACAACATGAGCCTAGATCTACTCATCAACATATAGAGTGAATTGCTCAGTAAATATCAATCTATTAGCACCTAGTTCCCTTCTTACAATAAAGTAATCATTGAGACGGAAGAATGTTAACTGTACTAATGTGGTTACTGGTAGGCTATGATCTCTTTTTAGGACGCTATTAAATATCTCTGAAATATTGGTTATCATTAACCCATATCTTCAACCTCCATCGTGTGAAAGAGCCCACAATTAGAGTGAGATAGCCTCTAGCCATTACAATACTTTAGAATTAATTCTCCTAATTATATTCATATGCTTATTGAATTTAAGTTCTGTACTCCCTAAAGCTGCTCTGCTTATCTAATTCTTCAAAATATTATTTTTGAACCGGGTCATGAATTGCTTGCAAAATGACACATGCAAATTTTGTGATAGACAGATGGTGCAACCCAACCAAGATAGGATTAGACATTGCTGCCATAATACTTGGATGTCACTTAGATATAATGCAAATTACTATCCATTGAGTCACTCTATTTTTTATACATGCCAAAAATCATCCATAACTATCAGTATTCTTGCCTTGTGTAATTACAAATGCTAATGGAAATAACTAATTATTTCTGTCACACCCCATAGTAATCAATAACTTTCCTTTATACTTTTCATATAAATGTGTACCTTCGATACTCATTATAGGATAATAATGTACAAACCCTTTAATATATGACTTGAATGTCCAAAACATGCGTTGGAATATCTCAGTATTAGGCAAATTAATTTCACGTATTTTTTAAATAACCATACATCCAGGATTTGTTTACTCTATGGCCACAAATAAACATGATAGCCCTGTATATGACTGAAAGAAATCACAAAATAACTCTCTAATTATTTTATGCTTTCCATCCAACACCTTTTTGTATGATATTTGATATTCTCATTTCTCCATTACACTTGTTTGAATAGCAGTTGAAGACAATGTGAATTCTGCCTTAAGTAATACATTTATATGACTAGCAACTAATTTCAAGTCTAGTTAGTGATGGTCTTAGTTCAAACAAGGATTAACATAAGTATGCGGCCTAGTATATTTCATGATAACAAATAATGATATATCTTTCAGAACCATTGCACGAAGTTTCCATGGATAGTGACATTCTTCCACCTTCTTGCATCTTAAAACGAGTAATACTTTTGAGAATGTAATAACGACATACTCTTGGTGTGCTGTAATTGAGTAAATCTTTGTAGTCACTTGCAAATCAGATTTTGTATTAAAAATTTGGTTAATAACAAAATATTCGCTCAAATAACTAGTAGTATGCTGCACCCATGGAGTCTAACAACTTGCAACAGCATTATCTAGATTTTTAACATGTTAAAATTGAGGTATCAGTGATATGTGATAATTAATAAAATATGACTCATCAAATGTCTCATCATTTGTATAATTTGATACATCACAAGAAGGTGCTTGTGCTTAGACATATAACCTTTGTTCATTATCCAAAACTTGGTTAAAAGTTCGAAAGGAGAATGTATGTCCATCAACATCTTCATTATTTCTTTCACACTCATAATTAATATCTTTATCATATTTATCATTATATTCTTTCTTCTACACTATCTTCATCATCTCTATTTAGTCCAGTATTCGGTGATGCACCAGTACTAGGCCCACAACCATGTCAGATTGTCAAATATTGTAATTCTCATGAATAAATAAATTTATAGTCACCCACACATTGGTTCATTTGTTCATTAACTCAAACAAATTCAATAAATAGTTTAATTTCCTCAATGGTTGTTTTAACCAAATTCAACATTTGGGGCACACTACTATCATCCCATATTAGAAAAGGTTAAAACCTATTTCCAATTCTAAGGAAATACTTATAATTGAGTACTAATTTGAACTTTCATTTGTTAATATTTGTCTTTGAGTATATCATATCAATCAAATCTTTAAATGTGAATTTAACCGGTATATTCATAGGAATAATAATAGTTTTTCTCCCCTCATATATGACATCAGTTTTAGTCCTCAACATTTGTCTATTATAGTAACATATCATGTGAATTATTGAAATAGACATATTTGACCTGTACAAAATACAAATGGTCCAAATTGAATTAAATAATATGAGAGGTTATTAGACTGATATCAAATCAACTTTATCATAAAGAAAACAATCAGAGTTTTCTCAATTTCAATCATTATGTCATTTTGTCTTATTTTTTTTGTTCATATTTATATTTCTGCATATTTTTTTTTTTGCCATTTAAGCACTTTCTTTATTTTCTAACTCAATAAATAATAATCATATTACAAGCAATTTCTTAGAGTTTGAGATTTTTAGAAAAATTTATAATTTAATATGGTGTTTGAGTTTAGTTTATAACTAGAGGCCTTGAATTCAAGCTATTATTTTGCAAGTCATCTTAAGGGGGTAGGCTTTGTGGCCCTTGGAGCAAATATATGACACTGAGAAGCCATGATATGCTACATTCATTACTTTATCACTCAAAAAAATTCAACTTATG
Organism: Sapria himalayana; assembly: GCA_029783825.1. Taxonomy (NCBI): domain Eukaryota; kingdom Viridiplantae; phylum Streptophyta; class Magnoliopsida; order Malpighiales; family Rafflesiaceae; genus Sapria; species Sapria himalayana. The sequence goes on along the minus strand of JAREIK010017964.1, from coordinate 589,854 downwards.
TATCATTTATCATAGTCGATCTTCTTTACATGGCATGATGAGACATTAAAAAACAAATTCAAAGTCAATCTCATAAGAAATCTGAAAATGTCTACATTCCAAAACTCATTAAGTGTTATAAAAACCATAATAATGATAATATCACTATTGATTATTTTACCAATTGCCTCTTATCTTTTCTGCTAATAAATTTTTAAAATTTTGGTCCTCAAAGAAGTGCATCTTATCTATAGGATTTGGTGTAACTACTCCATAAAGCCAGTCAATTTAAAAAAATTTTGGACCATATCTCAATAGTGGTAGTGGTCATTCTATTTATTTTTTTATTTATCCTTTACTTGTATTTCAATCTATTGATTTGAGAATATCCGTTGTAAGTAAGATAAAATACATGAATTTGTACATTTTCGTAAAAACTAATTATCTAAGTATGATACCATTTACAATTTATTAAAATATTATTTAATTACTATCATACCTAAAACATAATTATTTATTTTTATAATTGTTTTTCTATTAAGTATTTTATATATATTTTTTGTTTGTTAAAATCAGTTACACTAGGAAACATAAATACGAATTGAGAAAAAAAAGTAAAAAATCAAACATCACAAACATAACCGATCTTTACAAAGGAGAAAAGTTGATAACACAAAAACTGAAATAGAAATAAAAAAAAACAAATCATCTCTTAACATCATTAATTTCAACCACCATTGCAAACAAACACATGAAAATAATTAAATACTGGATATATCATTGTTTGTTAGTTCCTTACTATTTTCATATCTTTATTTACAAATAACTCAAATGACATATTTTAACAAAATTGTTCTCTTTAAGTAAAATAATGGAAGCTAAGTATTATATCATTGTATGAGCCTCATATACAAAAAGACTTAGCAGCCCATGCCCAATTTACTATAATAAAGTACATAATGAATTAAGTAGAAAACTACCTGAAAAGATAACATATTTTTTCAAGAATCTATTCACATGCCTAGCTAACATATACTATTTTTGGGTAATCATTAATATAATAAAAAAAATGAGGCCTCTAACACATGGTATCCTTTTTGTTGCCTTTAGGACAATGTTAATAAGAAAATGAGAAAAGAAAAGTCTTGGCACGTAAATTTAATTCATCCAAATGATGTCAGTGTGGACGGCGGCATTTGAATTTATTAAAATGCCGTCATTATGGATGACAACATTTGAATTCAAATACTTTCTCCAGTGAACTGATTTTATCTTTTTTATTTTAAAATATATTATTTCCGTACAAAACTCAAATTGGACAGAACATAGAAGTTGTGATGTTTATATCCACCGATTAAAGTTCAGTTTTAAGATTTTAATAAAAATGTTATTGCCAAATTGAGAAGATGATTATTGACAAATTTTAGCATATTATTTTATAGTTTTTAAATTAAAAATTTTTAAGTTTAAATTATTAATTTTTAAATATCAATATTAGTTCACTTTGTAAGGAAGATTGATGATCTTAGCTTTGGGCCATGAAATTGATATTAGGGATGTCAGATATATTTCCCATGATGTATGTCAGTTAGAACTATTATGTTGTATGTAGGTCATAGACTTTAAAGCTTGATGTGTGTGTGTGTGTGCGTGTGTGCATACCAAGAGATACTATGAGTTGAGCAAAATGCCTCAAATAAATTAGAATCGTGCTATTATTTTAATTATTTTATTACTAATCCAACATTTTCATTGATAATTAAAATAGTGTTTGTGTTACTATGTTTTTGATAAAAATTATAAATGAAAAGAATATTAACTTAGTAACATAAATATGAATGTTTTTTATTTATATGTATATGTACATGCTAATATTAAATTACTTACAAGTTTATTCCTTCTGATTTTATACAATCACTAAGATTTTTAAAGAAAAACTAGTTACATAGGGTATAAAGTGGAGCAAAATGTCTTAAATATGAAAGAATATTATTAGGAAGAATTTGAAGTACGATTTTATTTCATTTTCCAAAATATCAAAGTATTTTTTTTATTAAATACTATAAAAAGAAATGCATCGCAATGTATTATTTTTTTTATATATTTTGTAGAAAAAAAATCTAAATAGAATAATACTTTGTTGATCTCTGTGAAGGATATATAGAAATATATGGCTAGTATCAAATACAATGACAAGTTTGGAAAATAGAGAAAAAAAATATAATAAAAATACAAATCAAAATAGTATTCCCTTAGATGTTTGGATAAAATAGTGAGAATACTAAAAAATGAGGAGTTCAAGGTTTTGTCCCAGATGGTGTCAAAAAATTATTAATCAAAGAAAGCTAGTGAATGATCATGACCTTCCAAACATATTGGAGATTCCAATATGACATACCAACATTCAGTAGTTTTGGTAAAATTATCTTTCCCAATTTATTTTAATTTTAATTTTTTGAATATAAACAATACTAAATTTATAAAAATCAATCATTTCTCGTGCATCATTAGTAAATATTATTTATTTTTAGAAGGCTGAGTTGGGATGTCCACCAACATTGTTTGAGGCATTCAAGCGAATGCACAAGAAGAATGATGAATTATTTGTAGAAAAGTCACCACATGATATTAATATGAGTTTCTCATTTTGTACTTTCAGTGTGTTATGAAAATTACAATATATGAAAGAAGAAAATGTAAAAAAAAAAATTAATTTCTGGCAATCACATTAATTCATTTCTAAAGTCAAGTATCTTGTTTTTTATTAGCATTACTAATGAATTATTATATATAGACTCTTTATCTATAAGGATTCGCTTTGTTTTTATATTAATATTTACTAGAGTATTGACAATTTGATGTGCTAGTTTTAATTGTATTTGAATATAGTATTGATAACTAATATTGTATTGTAATAATTGTTGGAAGCTGTTGAGAATATGGTTGTCATTGCTTCACAATTGATATATCATTCTACATACGCTATAGAGATTGATATTATGCATATTTACATTCAAGTTGTTGGTGTCGAACCGAAAAAATAGTGAGTTTATGGTCTTAGTACTAATTCATCTATATTTTATCTAAATTCTATTTGGAGCTTTTCATCTTTATCTTCCAATTATAATAATTTATTTGATGACTTGTTGTGAGAATAGATGTAAGAAATTCAAGATATTTTATAAATACAAAATGAGGAGATAAAATAAAAGAATAAAGAGACACAAAAGCAAATTTAAGAGATAAAAAAGAGAAGAAAGGCTAAAAAGAGAGGAGAAAATACAATAGAAAACTTTGAAGTTGAAGAAAATTATATGCAAGTTGACAGAGACTTCACCTCTTTTTCATCATTTTGAACAAGATCCATCCATATCATCGGAGGAAAATACTCATATTGACAATGAGTCATAGCTATTTGTTATGTTGTTTTATGGTATTTTGCAAGGAAAATTATTGTGCTAAACTTTTTCTTTGTGTTTGTTACTGAATGTAATATATGTGCACTAGGATGGTTGAACTTTGATATTTGTTATTTGATGTTATACTTTTTAGTGGATGTTATGTAAATGTTATTGAATGAATAATGTGCAAAAATAAACTAGATTGCATGGTATATAGTTTCTATATGCATTTGTATATTATATACAGCATATAGAAAACTATAACAAATAAAAAATATTTTCGTTGCAATAAATAGAAATGGAAAATGACATTTCAATTCTGATTCTAATTTAAAAATAGAATTTGTATTTCTATTCCATCACTGTTTTAGTATTGAATTAGAAATAGAAACTGAGATCCTAATTTTGTCATTATAGTTAGAAATGGTTAATTTTCCGTCGCATATATTAGAAATACATGAATAATTTCTACTTCTAAAATTTAGAAATGATCCTTTTAGAAATGGAATCTTTCCATTTATTTTGAGGTTGCTAATTCAAATTGTGACATAATTAAAAATGGATTTGACCATTTTTAATTTGCTTCTTTCTTGTAGTGAATCATGATGCATCTCAAACATAAGACAAATCACTCTTGGATGAAATTACTTGTCATTGCATCAAAACATGTGCGTGCGCGTGTGTGTATTTATATATTCTAATACACACACACACACACACACACACACACACACACACACACACACACACACACACACACCAATCTCTCTTTGTGTATGCATACATATATATATCTATATATATTAATTACCAACATAAGGTTTATGAACACTTTCAAAAACCTTTATATTTATATATACAACAATATGTGTGTGTGTGTGTGTGTATTTTGTATATATATAGACACACACAATAGTATACAAATTGATGAGTGTATTGTGTGTGTATATATTTTATATTGTTGATTATATATATATTAAAGAATATTTTTATGATAAATATATACATATAGTATAAGCACACATGGTAGATATATTCAATGATATACATACATCTATATATAAATATATATAAAAATTACTCACAATATATGTTGTTTGTATATCTATAGATTCCTATTCACACTTTATATATATATACACAATATATACATTTGAATGTGTGTATATATATATATATATTAGAATACCCACACACACACACACAAAACAATATAAATGGAAGGATGTCATACTCAATGCACAATATATATAATATCTTGACAAATTATTTCTGAAAATTAGAGAGATTTTATGTAATTTGTCTTGAATCTAAGACCTACTCCATTTGAATATATATATATATATATTAAAATATTTGTTTGATATATACTTGTAATAGAAGAATTTATCAATTTATCAAATAAAATAATATTATTCCCGCTCAAATAATAATTACTTCTGAGTTCTTATGATATCAATCATCAAAGTAAACAATAATACACACACACACACACACACACATATTAAAAAAATTATATATACAATAATATAAATAATAACAATAACTTTATAGTTCTTATGATAATAACCATCCGAGTACACAATAATATATATGTATGTATGTACAGACACAAACACACGAGTACAAAACGTAAATACTTTTGGTATTTGTGCATAACAACTTAAACAAAATAATATATATTTCCAAAATGTAAATAGTTTATTTTGAGCCTTTAGGTATATAACAATAATTTTTTTAAAATTTTTGATCTCCTGTTTTTGTGATGGCAGTCATATTGGTGCAGCATATTCATTATCACACCAAAAAATAAGTAATTCAGAAATTTTCGTTATTTTCCATTCATTATAACTTTTTAGCAAGTCATCCTGATTCACCACATTCATAATATTTGCTTCATAACAAACCCAAGCAGGATGAGAAATGCAAGAATACTAATCGATGAACCATCGACTCTATGTATCCAACATCGATCCAAATTCGCCAACCATTGTTCTAATTTCGCCAAGAAAGCAATGGCGAGAATTATCAAAAAGACAAGTAACGGTAACCATACAAAGATGTATTGTTTGCTGTCTTCGGCATCACAAACCCATACATGATCGATGAATAGAGGAGAAGCCGCAGCGAAAATGGTTATTCCGATCGCAAGAATTTTCTTATAGGAGAAAAACCAACTCCCGTAAGAACAACCCGGGCCATCAATTTGCGCCAACATGAAGTTAAATGGAAGAGTCGTTGTATAGTTAATGAAATTCTTATTATATATAATAAAGCATGGTCATGAAACATAAGGAATCAATTGAAAAGCATATGTAGGCACTCCACAAAGGTGAAGATGCGCTCTTCTATCATTTGGTTGTTATGACAATGAGGAGATGCTTTTTTTTTTGTCATGTCTTATGATGGATGAAAATCATATTTCATTCATATATGTGTTGATGTTTAACAATAGTAAGATAGTTTTAAATCAACTTTGCTTGTATTCGAAATTTAAATCCTTGATTGATTTTATGAATTTTTAAAATTAAGCCATGGGTAAATGCTTTAATTCATAAAGATACTATCCATGCCTACACACTATGTTGCCCTTAATTATTGGCCACCATCTAGCATTCTCGAGGGAAATCTAGGTAGGTTTCTTCTCTTAAGTCACCGTGCAAGAATATATTTTTGATATCAAATTAGTACTATTACTAGTCTTGGTTAGATGACAGAGAAAGAAATACCCAAATTGTCTTGATCTCTACAACATGAACAATAATTTCCCATAGTTAGGGGTGTTTAACTGGTGGAGTAGCATAGTTAGGCCTGACACAAAACCACAACCACAAGCCATATCATGCTTGATAGGGTCATTCCCTGGCATCATGGGTCATGCCCTTCACAGGGTCATGCCCTGGCATGGGTCATGTCTTTGATGTGAATCATGCTCAACATGATCAAGCTTGGTCTAGACAAAGGCCCTCATGTATAGGCTCGCCCATACTAGTGCCTAGTGGAACCTATGTGTGCCAAAGGGTGGGCATAGTTTGGACTACAGTCCAGGTGGCATATGCCCATGAACGTGTCATGCCAATGATTCAAACAATGCCATACCTATGACACACACAGGTTCCACCAGGTACTAGTACAATGTGCTCATGAATGGGTCATGCTAGTTTTTAGGTCATACCTACCCAACCTAACACAACCCATCATGATTCATGTTGTTAAGTGTGCTACCATGTTTTGCCAGGTTATCTTTTTTTAGCCACGTAAGGATAGATGACCCAACATGATGACACATTTGGGCCAAAAACACATGGCATTTATTTTTGATATGACCCTTTGGACACCTTTATACATAGTCGATACCATAAGTTTGGGTGCTACCTTTTTCCAATAGTCCTACTTTGTATCCTTCAATAATGGTAGTTACCTTGAACTTTACTATATATACATATTTAAAATCCACTATTATCTTCTTTTTAGGAAGGATGATCTTTTTCAAGTGAAATTCTTTAAGACATTCTATTCATCATTTGTTGCTTGAGTCCACTATGAATCATTTAGAGATTGCAACAAATCACTTGGAATAGAAACAAAATTGATACATTTGATGGGGTAACATATCTGGGGACACATGATTAGCAAAATGCTGATTGGATTTTGTTTTAGTGTTGGAGTCATACTGTTGTTTAGGAGTCTCCCTCATCATGCTTGGGGATAATAGGTAACCTATATTTCTTGTAAAACTCAATTCAAGTAAAGTGCTTAAATTGGAGTTTGAACATTCAATTATCTATGAGAAATCTTTATGGCCTAATTGGATGGGTGATGATGGTGCTATACTTAGAATTGCAAGGAGAAAATTATATAAACAATTATCAATAGTTTCTAGTTGCTATTGATCTTGTTGCATTATTGCAATTAATTATTTTCACACTGACATTCTAAAATATTTTGTTGAATTTGGATGATATGAGCGTCATCTAGAATAATACAACTCACTATTATAGAAAGACACATATAAAGTGAGGTGCTTGCATTGAGTGTGAATTAAAATATTTATAGCCTTTTGACTATTAACATAGCCCAGAAAGAGATAATGTATTACATACAAATCAAACTTGTTAATTCTAATGTGGATAGAGGTGTCAAACGGGTTGGATCGGCCAGGCCCAAGGCATGGCTCGGCCCGGCTGATTCGGCCATGTCTGGCTCGGCCCAGCTTGATTTGGCTATGCTTGACCCAGCACGGCACGAGAATGACCCATGCCCATACCTGTGTCGGGCCTGTTCACGGCACGACTCGTGTCATGTCATGTCTAGGCCAACTAGGCCACGTGCCGGGCTAGGCACAGTCCGGTACCATGGCCAATGGGCACGATATCTTGGCACAAGTTGAGATATGCCCCGACCCACCCAACCCCATCCCCCCGACCCAACCCCGACTACCTAAGGCTCGGCGGATCTGAAATTTCTGTCGGGCCTGAATCCGACCCACGGTCTTTTTCGACCAGAGTAAGAGATATTGAGGAGTGTTGGGTATGTTCAATTAATGATGTAAGCATTATAACAAATATGAGCATTGAGGTTAGGATGAGATGGGATGTGTATATGAGCTTCAAGTAGTGAGGTACAAACAAATTTAAAGAGAATTATTATTATGCCCTACAACATAATATTTTTGTGGTGTATAGGATAGGGTTAAAAATTAGGATGAGATGGGATGTGGAAAAAATATGGGCCAGCTTGGCATGGGCCCAACCCTCATGTGTTAGTCCTTTCTACCCATGTATGGGCTGATGGTTGGTCCGCCCAAGCCATTGGATAGCCTGCTCACCCAAACCTCATTGGCCTGACTATTATGATCAACTTATAGAATTTTTTCATCATGATGGGTTGATCTTGGCTCATCGACACACTTATGCATGTGGTAGCCAATTCATTTTTTAAAAGTCAGGCTAAAAATTTTACAAGCAGAATTTTGTATGCTATATTTATTCTAAGATGCTAATTCTTGGTTAAGAACTTTTGATAGATTCAAGCTCGGAAACCCATACCACGCATAAACAAATTTACAACCCAAGCTTGGAAACCTAGAAGTAACACATATTCTTATTGAAGATATAAACACCATTTAAAAGGATTCATCAAAAGACCTAATGGATTATTTATGAGCATATTGTATACTCTTCAAGACTATTTTGAGGATGTCACTTAACTAATCGATGTATGAAAAATTTTGTTTCTTACCCATGGAATTGGAATACAAAGTTTGGTTGACAACATGGAAAATGAACTTTAATCTAAAAGAGACCATAACACAAAGATTCCAAAACCACAATGAATTGAAAGAGATACAAAATGATGCAAACTTAAGTGTGAGAGTTGCTAATGAAAGATACAAAATTGGTATGACCAACTAATGTTGAAGAAAACATTTGAAATGGTAAATGTTTTGTTAGATCATACAAAACTTTACTTTTTTTTAGTAAGTTGAAATCTAGATGGAATGATCCATGCTTGGTGGAATAAGTATTCCAGAATGGTGTGGTGGAGATAGCAAATACAAGATCTAGAAAATTATGTAAAGTGAATGTGTAACGATTGAAATTATATCGAGAATGGTTAACTCAAGACTGAGGAATTATTCATCCTTGATCCACCAAAAGAAACTTGATTTTGAATTGATAGATTTTGCTTTCAATAGCTAGGGGCCTCACTTTCTTTTTGTTATGTGTGGTTTCCAATGTTTGTGTAGGAAAAAAAAATAGAAAAAGGAAAAAAATAAAATAGAAAACAACAAGAAAATAAATGAATGAGAAAATATTAGATGAAAATTAGAGTAAAGTGGTAAAAAGAAGAAATAGATTTTGGAGGAATTTATTGGTGAACTTGTTTCATGATAGATGATAAAACATGAAGAATTTATTATTTTTATGTTGATTGGTTAAGCATAGAAGCTGTGGAGAATAGGGTGTCGCACTATCAAGTATCATAAGCACTTGCAATGATAAATTATATTCTAGATGTACAGTGTGATGTTTCATAAAAGATGAGCACATTGATGTTTAGTCTTTAGAAAGTTTCCTCGGGTATTTTTTCACATACCTACATAAATAAATAGGCTTTTTGATGCTGGATAGTGTCGCTGATGATTTTTCACTAAAAAAAATTTCTAAGTATTTGCAAAACGAAAGAGTCTTTTTGAACTATATCACCAATTAGATTTTGCAAGTAGTGTAGTTAAGAAACATAGGAGATTTATGGAGCTTGAAAACTAAAGAATTTAGCAAGCTGTGAAACAAAAAAAATCTTTCTAAAACTTATCCACTTAATATATTTTACAAATAGTTACAAATTGAAAGATTGTTTTGTGACTTACACTACTAGGAGAATTTCATAGCTTCATATAAAATGAGTAGACCTTATGTAACACTACTATTATAGATCTTTCATTACCACTTGAGAAATAAAAGTGCCTTCTTGAACTTATAGTAAAGTAAATTTTGCAAATTCTTTTGAAAAAAGTGATAAAACAAAAAGATAATAAAAAATGATATTTTTGAATATTTTTCTTAGTGATGTAATGTAGGCCATGATGTCATCATACACTTTATGAAATAAAATAGGCATTTTAATATTATTTGATTGATAATTAATTATATGAAAAGTTAATTATGCTAATGACCATCAAGTACGTGGATTATTAATAAAATCCTTAAGCTTAAAGAATATTATTCTAAATATTTATTGTTGCTTATTATTGATAGAATAATAATTAACTAACACTAGTATGTAGTTTTCCTCATGATTATAGTTTACTAATCATGGATATGTGATATTAAATAAGCTCATAAGTACTTGTAGGAGAATAATATACTAGTACTAGACTAACATACTATGAGAATAATAGATGCATTAATTATTATAATTAGTTCTTATATAGTGATGTTTTTAGTCCTTAGACCTGAATTCACATTTATCTCTACATGAGAAACTATATATTTTAACACAACCCAACATCAACCATAATAAAGTGAGAATACGGATGATGATTATATATAGACTAAATTATATAAAAATATATGTGAAAATAAGATGTAATTTATTCTTATTTTAAAGAGAGATGCCTTTGTGTCTCTCTATGAGTGAAACCGAAACATTTGTGACTATGCTCCAATAAATTAATAAGGTTATAAACAAGGATAAAAATTTCCGATATATTCGCTGATATATCTCCGAAATATTAATAAATTCTAAGTATTGATATATCAATCACGACTGATATATCTATCATTTATTGATGCTCATATACAAAAACATACTGATATATCTTCGATATATCCGATATATCTGCAAAATCCAAGTGCCGATATATTTGTAGAAACCGATATTTTAATCATTGGTTATAAATATTAATTTATTTTTAGTTTATTTTATATCAAGAAAAATATTGAACTATATAAGAGGATGTAATTCACGTCTTATGTTCAATTAAAATATTATGTGACAAGAAAACTATAACATTAATTCTAGATTTACTTATGTTTGAAAATCACATAATCTGAGTCATTATAATCATATAATGTCTTGTTATAGGTCACTTTTGATTTATGAGACCAAAAGGAGTTTTAGGCTTACTGCCAACATTATGTGAACATATATGATTGTATAATAAGTATGGATTGAATACTAAATATTGAATTAAACTCAAAGGAAACATAATATTAAAATGTGATCTTAATTCTAAATTAAATGTGACTTGTTTTTAATTAAACTATAAGATAATTTATTTTAATCAAATGAGATCTCTTTTAATAATATTCATTCTTAGAAAACCATGTAATGATTTGAATTAATAAAATATTCTTTTATTAAATAAGGCTTATAAAATGTGTATTTTATAAAAATACATAAATGTGTTTGATAAACACATATAATACATGTTTATGAAAAAACATATTTTGCAATACATATTTTTTAGAAAATATGTATTTAAATTACAAAAAAGATTTGTTTTACCCATGACAACATGTTTTAAAACATGTGCATTTTGACATTACATACATCAACATGTCCAAGATAATATGCTGAGGTGTTCTCCTATAACATAATTGTGTATTCATACAAATAAAAAAAACAAATATAATATTAAAACCAAATCATTATAAATTCACACTCCACATGTATAATAATATATCAACATTTTGAATCTAATAAAATCAGATAAGATCTTTTCTAAATGTATAATATGTGACATCATAATATATATGTAATATAATATGTGACATAATAATATATATGTTGAGGAACAATACAAGATATAACATGTGATACCATTTTTCATATATGAAAGATATAGAAATTAAAAGATATATTCTAGAATTATGTTGGTGAACATAATAAGTTATGTTAAGGAACATAAAAAGATACATTCATAAGTATGTGTAACAATATATAAATTCTTTTCGAACCTCGGATGGGATAGCTCAATTGGTTAGGTGTTGGGAGTTGCTCTGCTATGGTCATGAGTTTGAGTCCCACCAATATAGTTAGAGGCTTACCCAATTGTTAACTTTATGCTACGTGTAATTAATCGAGATGTGCACAAGCTAGCAGACATCCATGGTTATAAAAAATATATATAAATTCTTTTCAAGATAAATGAGTTTGTGAGACAAAACTAAAGTGCTAGGACACAAGCTTTTGGTTTGTAAAGTGTTAGTGGACATATCCATTTGTATGAATTACTTATACAAGGTGGCTAACAGATTAGCACTACCTAAAAGAACAATATGTGGATTTCTAGAAAATTAGGATAATTTTGTGTGATATAATGAATTAATTAAATATATGGGTCCTTTGTTGAGTTTATGAAATTCACAACATTATAATCTTTGAACTAATAAGTCCTAATTTCTAATGTGATTAGGATAAGTAGATAACTTAATGTGAGATAATTTTATTGTAAAATTTTATGTTAAATTTACTAAACTCAATAATATTATTATCATCACTAATATCCAACAAGCACATAAAGGAGCATTTAGAAGTTGCCACGAGACTGGAAGTATTTTTGCCCGTAGTAATGAAAATAAGGAGTATTCTAGATGTTTGCATTATTTCATAATTTTAAAAGCACTTCCTAAAATGAAAATTATTTTTAAACATATTTTTTCTGACATTTTGAAAGGATCTATGAAAAACTTTAACTCTGTCTAATTCTTCTTTTATTTTGGTTGTGCTTTATAAATTTCTTGCATCATTTGCACAAGAAAACTAGAATTAGAAAACCCCAATTCTCCCTATTGAATTCTTTTTCCATGGTTGGAATGAGGTGGATTCTAGATGACCCGTTGAACAATATATAATTGACATTTCTAGTGTGAGCCATCTAATCAACCATTGACATCACAAGAGAGCAAACAAGAAAATATTATGTTAGTGAATGAACAAGATTATATAGGCAAAGAAAAGAAGATTGAAAGTTTGTAGTTAAGTGTTCATCAACGTGAGTGAAATCACATAGTCATGAGAAAACTTCATGGTCCAATAATAGTATACATAGGGTAATTGATGTGTGTGTAAGCAATATTTTATATGTTGAAGACTATCACTATTGATCCCAAGCCTAATACTAATACTACATAGGGTAATTGATGTCACATATATTATACTCTTTGATGAGGATTGTCATTCTAGGAAATTGCATGACTAGTTCCTTTATCATTTGAGTTTTTAGACTTATTGAACAACTTGTGATGCGATTGGATGATGTAGGAAGTATTTTTTTCAGCACTTCATGCTTATTAGAATATTTTATTACCCCCACATTATATTGGATTTTTATCAAACAATGAAATCACTTGGTATTTTTGATTTTTCAACTCTCAACTATTTATCTTGCTAATGATGACAGGTAAGATAGATTAGATGGGTCATCCTAGTGTCTACTGGTATGAGGATCCCATTGCACCTATTTCACTGATGACAAATAAATAAACTTGGAGAAAAATTTTACAACATCAAAGATGGTGGAAAGATTATTCTAAGAGGGAACAAAATCTAATAATATTTTGAGTGGATATTTGCCTTTGTATACGATATATATTTATTGTAGACCATACCCTTTGGTCTAATATGTTTTCTTAATAGCACATTACATATATTATTTATTATATTTTAGATGCATTTTTTTTCGGATAACTAGAAGGTTAGTTTTTCTTGGCATATTGTGTTATAGCATTCCTATTTTATTCCAAGTAAAAAGTGGGTGCCAAGAAGTTGAAGTGGGAAGCTAAGTATCTTTTATTTTTTCAAGAACGTTATCCACTATCTTAGAGAACTATTATTCTTCTATAGCACATGAGCATGATGATATAATCCATTGCATAGGAGTATTTTATAAATTAAAATGAGAGTGAATATCATTGTGAGATACTACTATGAGTAATCATATTTTTTCTGGTCCTTTGGATCATGCTTATGTACCTCCAAAAGATTTATATGTTTCATTATATTATCTTTCTTTTATATATATATATATATGTATGCATGTATGTATGTATGTAACATTACGAACAATTTTGAATTGATTTAGGAGAGCAAGGAAAGAAAAATGATAATATCTTTTGGTGATGTATTTTATTTCTCGATTATTCTATCTCTCGAACAATAATATTATGAGGTGTTAAAAAAAATTAGGGTTGATTTTTGATCAAGAAGAAAGCATTTCCAAATTAAAAAATGATTTGTGGATATCAATATCCTAATTGTCATAAGAAAAAAATGGCAAGTAATTATGTTCTATGTTTCAATATTAAAATTAAGAATTGTGGTGTTTTCAAAAAATCTTTTTTTTTGTGAAATTATTAAAATGTATACCTTATTCATGGATCTTTATATGAAAAAAAAGAGGTAATAAAGTGTAACATACTTTCACCAATGATAATAAAGAAAGATTATGGGGGATCTTCGAGGATGCACAATTTATATTACTCTAATTTATAATTCAATTAAAAATAATTTATAATTCAATTTATAAAAATAAATTATAAATTAAATTTTAACATGAAAAAATATTAAAATTTATAAATAAGTATCCTTCCATTTGAATATGCCATGAGAATTTCTCCTATGGCATGGTGAAAATATGTATACATTTTTTGATAGGTTATATTTAATTTATTAGTGTTCTAGCTTATACATTGAAAATATGTATCTAATTGGAAATAAAGTTAAACAAGAAGTGCTATATGAGATAAAACATAATCAAGTAGCTTTGCCATGAAATAAAATTACGAATAACCTTTTCATGGACAAAGTAACCCTTACATGGTATCTTATTCTTTGTTAAAGTATGACACCTTTGATGTGTTTGATTGACTGAGTTCATGCAATGCCCTTAGTTCTCTTTGGCCGACTAGAGTATAATTTAACCAACTTTGATGGAGAAAAAAACATGTACCACTTTTTTTTAAATAATAGGAGTCAATAATTAAAATCTTTCTAGTACATTTATCCTAAGAAAAGTGCATATAATACTTAGTATACAAGCCTAGAAAGTTTGCATATTCAATATTTAAGGAGTTCATGTGCTAATTTATTTCGTGAAATGATTTTTTTGTAAACCCTTCCTTTGGATTTTTGAAAGTTTTTCATGACATGAGAGAAATAAGAACCTCCATTAGCTGGCTAGCCCATAACAAGGTGTCTACTTGGTCAGAACATCCATTGAACCATCATATGGATGCTATAGACGACACAAAATTTCATGCTTTCTAGCATAATCCATCTAAGCTAGAAGTCATGTTTTTTTATGACCCCATAAAATCTACCAAAAAAAATATGAAGATGTCATCCTTTCTTGTCCATCACAATATCATTCTCATCATTATTGGATTTATTGTATTGAATGTTATATATGATTTGAATATTGTCCTAGTTGAAATTGTAATTGTAAATGCATTAAACTTGAGATTAGAGGTTGATTGTCTTTGTTGGCAGAATGACTTGATTTTCAAACGATAACTATCTTTTTTTTTATTCCCCATAGGTAGAGTAGAAGGGAGTCAATTTTATTCCTTGCTATTAGAATGAGGCTCCAATATACTTGGCATTCAAATTGGGATGCAACAAGTTCACAAAATGCATGTGCAAAGAGTCATTCAAATTCTTTTTTATTTTTGTTTTGGATTTTTTTTGGTTCTTACTCTTTCTTTTCTTTATTTTATGTAAGACAAGATGAAATCATCTTATTACATGGTTACATGGACATGCATTGGATCAATTGTGCCAATTGTATTAAATCAATGAGGCCAAGAGATATATCAAATAAAATTTATAAGGAACAACCTAGATGCTATCTTCACCCATCCTTCTCATTTCTTGGTGTCACACATACCCTAACTAGTTTCTCCAAAAGTTTGGTTCATCATATAGTTTTTTCTAGAAGACATGTTTGTGGTCTTATCTATTGAGGCACCCATGTGAAATAAAATTAATTAGAATGATTTTAGCATTTATCTTTCTAATAAGGTAAAATGGTTATTTGTGATAAGGTCATATATCATGAATGATATCAAGCTTCTTTATATGGATGCTAAAGAGAAAAACTAAGGCATGGGTGTCATTTCACATTCATGCTATCATTTTGGTTGATCAGAAGCTAAAGGATTTATTATCTCTATGTAGTGAAGAGTTGACAATTTGACTACTAGTTGATTCCTTGGATGTTATGATAATATTAAAGCTATTTGAAGTTCAATCGATATGTGACTATTAGAGTGGTTGGTGTTTAGAAGGAAAAGATATGAGAGAGAGTGTTTAACTTCATGCGTAAATGCTATGAGCCATATATCTAGGCTCATAAAATGTCTGAGTTCACCTATATTAGGAAATTATGTATGTATGGTAAAAATGATGAATATCTAGCTTAGTTTCATATAGTTTTTCAATAGAATCTTACTTGCACATATGGGAGTATGTAATGCTTATTGAGATGACTAAGCTAGTGAGTGCTACATTATTATTTGTGCATATAAATTGGAATTTCAATGTTGTCTAATTATCATTGATCATATGTAAGTGGATGGTCGATTATTATAATCATAGTCATTAAAAATATTCAATGTCATTGTAAAGAATATGATATGTGGCTGAAGGGGAATGATATTATTTGGGCATATAATGAGCATGCTTTTAATGAGTACGAGGAGCTTGGATTACCTCAGAGGCAGTGATGATGGAAGATGATGAATCTATGGTCAATGCCACAAAATGTTTAGTGATCATGACTCAACTGATAGGAATAAGTGAGATGATGTTTGTGTTGAAACCCATACAACTAATAAAATAGTGGACAATTTAGAAGATGTTAAGAAAAATGTAGAAAAAGCAAATGAAGTGGCTAAAGATACTAAATGTCATGTGATTTTAATGTTGATAGTATGCACGTAGTATCTAACTCATGAAGTGATGTAACTATTATAGGCACCATGGAGGCCATCAATGAAGGTGAATGATGGCCCCAATTGGTGGGGATGGAGATATACATTAGAATTTTGTATCATTGCATAATTTGTTTATGAATCTTATAAAATATTTTGGATGCTTATTAAAGTGTTGCAGCTATAATATGATAGTGAGTGCTTGATAGGCTTTGAGCCTCTTCTTTTTTTTTATGAACATGAATTTTGTTTAGTGGCTATAGTGCCCTTGTGTGCATTCTACTAGTCCGACCTTGTGACATCTGTTTGTATTTTATAATGTAAAGATGATTAGATGCCAACTTCTCAGACTTGGAAATTTTATATCATGTGGGTCTTATTTATCCATATAGGGTTATATAGATGACCTAGTTATTGTTGTTATTTAATTTTTTTTTAATTGGATAACTAGCTATTAGTTAAATGACTTTGACATGTTAGTTATGTTAGATTGGTCTCAATGATTGATTATGTCTAAGCAATTAATGCAACTATTTAATTTGTTATTGATGTTTTGTCCAGTACCTTTTTCATAATTATCCTTGAACAAGTTGCTTAGTCAAGCGAACACATGGTATCCAAAGTTATTATCTCATACTAAGTTATTTAGTTAGTAACAAAGTTGATATATAATATGTCAAGTAGTTATCTAAGACTATGGAGATTAATTATATAGTATATGAGCTTGTTATTTCAAATTGAGAAGATTGAATGAATATATGATATCGATGGTTACTATTCTAGATTATATATTAACCAAGATTATTATTCTAGACTGAGAAAATTAGATTTATAATATCAAAAAACTATTATTTTAGAGTGTAATGTGTGAGACTGTTATACCAAATGATGAATATTTGATGTCCATTGTTCAGGGATTTCATTACTGATTTTTTGGTTTCTAAGGCTATTGATCTAGAGTAGGAAAATTGATTATATAGTGTCCAAGGTTGTTATTTTAGACATCCTAACTGTCTTGTGTTAAAGATTGCAACTGCATTTGGATAGAACCGAATGTCTCATTTCTAAGGCTGATATTCTTGATAATCTGATCTTAGAGGGTTTTATTCTATAATGTCTATTGTCCGAGTTTATTCGTTCATACTAAAATGATTGAATGTTGATGTCCAATATAATTATTTTAGAATGTGTAGCATTTGAAACTTTTATTCTAAATAAAGAATAATAAATATATAGTGTTCAAGACTATTATCTAGACTATCAAGTGTCTATGATTTTTTTTTATTTTGGACAGAGAGAAGATTGGGTAGCTATTATCCGATACTATTATTCTAGATATAGAAATTTTAACATATAGTGTCCATGACTATTATCCAGACTATCTAGTGTCTATGCTTTTTATTTTGGACAAAGAAGATTGGGTAGTTAGTATCTGATACTAATATTCTAGATTGTGATATTTGAGGCTATTATTTTTAAGAGAGAAATTATATGTATGGTATCCTAAACTATTATTTGAGACTACCTATTATTTGAGGTTATTATTCCAAACTTAGAATATTAGATGTATAGCATCGAAAACTAATATTCAAAACTATCTAACATAAAAGCTATTATTTTGGATCGAGAAGATTGAATGCATAGTGTGGCTATCATCATAGGATATTTGGTGTTTTATGTCATAACTTTATACATAGAATTAAACTCTATGGTAGTTTGTGAAACAATGCTAAGATGAGGATGTGTAAATTGGGTGGGAGCACATTGCACTATTATGGGCCATCTCACATATTTTTGTGTTTTAGTACAATAAATACAAAATAATTGAAAAAAGAAATTCTTATTTCAAAATAAAAAAAAACACTAAAACATAAAAATAATTATGTTTTGGTGCAACGAATATTAGAATCCTAATTCTGCCCCCAGTGTGGCACATCAGAGCTTTAAAAAAATTAATGGATAATATTAAAAATCTACAACAATCAACTTAAGCTACAAAACATATTAATAGGATTCTAACTAACGACCTTTAGCTTTAAAACCACACCTTCAGTTATCCAGTCACATGCATCAAGTTGAATGATTAGCAAACACACACACACACACAATATTCGCTAATCATTCAACTTGATGTATGTGGGTGGATAATTGGGGTTGTGGTTTTAAAGCTAAAGGTCGTTGGTTCGAACCCCATTAACTTGTTTGGTAGATGACTAGTGATTGCCACTGTAATTTAACTTTTTTATTAATTTGTTCTTATTTTTTTAAATTCGTGGAAGTGTTAAGTTGGGAGAAAAATTGTGTTTCTAATTTTCAGTGCACAAAAATGCAATTATTTTTTTTATTTTGAAAAGAAAAATCATTTTTTAATTATTTTTATGTTTTATGCATCAAAATACAAATTTACTTGGGAAATTTGTAATTTGATGCACCAAATATAAAATATTTATGTTTTTGTATTCCAAACTTTTCATAATTAAAAAAAATTATATCAGTTTCAAAAATAATTAAGCTTTGATGACCAGATATTTCATAATTAAAAAAATCTACCAAATTCTAAAATAAATAAGTTTTGATATACTAAAATTCTTAGCATGATTTTACACTTTGAAATTTGGAAAAAAAAATAAATTTAACTTAAATACACCTTTGGAAAATGTGAAGCTATGTAATGTTGTACATATAGTAGGGACAACATAGGATTCAAATCCATGTCCTTTTCTTGTCAAAAACAAATAAACCACTCAGTCACCCATTTACTTTAATGGTAGAAGTAAATTAAATTACTTATTTATATATAAATACAAAATAAATAGAAACACATATATATGTATACATAAATAAATGTTGATATATAAATATATGTAGATATAAAAACACACACACACATATATATATATATATATAAATCTATACATATATATAATTATATATAACTATATAAATATAATTATATATAATTATATATAAATATATAAATATATACCACAAGAAAAATTGCAATTAGAAATGAAAAATAGAGGCCCAAATTTCGTTTCTAAAATTATGAACGAAATTGATATAGATTAGAAATAAAAATAATATTTTATTTACAAAAATTAAAAAAGGAAAAATAATTCATCATTATTAAAAAGCGAATATTATTTCACATTTTAAGGAAACGAAATAAGAAACGGAAGTAGAAACGAAAATTAAAATAATAATACCTTTTGTCGTTAATGTGACGTAAGGTATTGGGAAAATTATATTGTGTGACATTTAGTGACAGAAAAATCTATTTATACATGTAATTTTTATTCAATATGATAAATTCTCTAAAAATTGTGATATAAATAATTTCTATTTTAGTTTTGAAATGAATTGCAGATTCGCTTCTAAATGAGTAAAGGAATTCATTTCTGTCACTAATTTCTAAATGACACGTGACTTTATTGCTATCACACTTAAAAAGTTTCTGACATAATTTAATTTCGTCGCTGCTTCAGAAATAAATATTTATTTTGTTGCTATTTTATGTTAATTTTGTTTTCAAAAAAATGTTAAGGTTTAGGTTTTAGACTACATTTCCACTAATCTACCATTTCGAGATTTAATTCATCCGTTTGTGTTTGTTGTCCTAATAATGTATCATTATGGTGTGCAATTTAATTTTTTTGTAAAGTTCAAATTGTATTTTTGCATTATATTATTATATTTTTGAGTGCTCTAGTAGTCAAGCAAAATAAAAAATGTTTTTATTGGTTGATTGATTTATTATTTATATGAAAACATTATGAACATATAACATATGCCAAATACTTTACGTCTTGTAGTGTGGCTCTATATATATATATATAATTACATATAAATATATTTATATAGTTATGTATATTTATATATGTGTGTGTGTATTTTGTATTTGTCAATATATATATATATATATATATATATATATGTATATGTATATGTATATATATCTATATATATGTTTATATATAACTTATATTTATGTATATTCATATATGTGTTTCAATACACACACACACACACACATAATTATTTCAATTAGCTTCTTAAAAAATAAATGGGTGACTAAGTGATTTGTTTGTCTTTGACAAGTAGAGGATATGGATTTGAATCTCACGTTGCCCATGTTTAGCACCATATAGTTTCACGGTTTCCAAAGACAGTTAAATATTTATAGGTAAAAATGGGTTAATTAATTTTAGTACATCAAAATTTTATTTTAGAATCTAATATAATTTTTTTAATTATGAAAGTTTGGTGTATCAAAACTTTATTATTTTAGAATATTATACTTTTTTTTAATTATAAAAAATTTAGTAACCAAAACACAAATATTTTATGTTTGGGGTAAAAATACAAATCTTCTAATATACTTTGCTATTTGTATTATTGCTAAGTTGATGAAATCCAAAACTTTAAATATTTTATTTAATCTTAAAGCATGATTTTTCTTTTTGGTTTGCTACTCCCCACTTTCTACCATTATATTATTTTTTATTTATAATGACCTAATTTGGTCACTCTTGTTCTATAGTTACCTATTCATCATTCAATAATTGATATGATGAAAAATTGTGTATTATTAATGTTGTCCTTATGTACTATGTTTTTTTAACTTTCTATATTTGACTTATTATCTAATTACTTATTTCTAAATTATTGACACACACACACACACATCTATTTAATTATTTAATATTAATGAGATTTATGTTTTTGTGAGTCAAACACAGAATTAATTAAAAAATATTATTTTTAATTAAAAAAATATATACTTAAACATAAAATAAGTATGTTTAGATCTACTAAAAAACAAAAACTCATTTTTGCCCCCAGAGTTGCACATGAAAGGTTTTTAAAAAAAAATTAATAAAAATTATTAATTACAATAATAATTAAGATTTAACTACATATGGTCAAGCTGTGATTTGAACCCACTACCTCAAGATTTTAAATTACTCAATCAAATTATTTGTGAATATAAACATAAACATAAATATTTATAAATATTTAAATATAAATATAAATGTATATATAAATATAAGTATATGTCTGTGTGTGTGTGTGTGTGCATGTATATATGTATGTATGTGTTTATATATTTATATATTTATATATGTATATATTTATATATTTGTATATTTATATATTATGTATATTTTTTATTTGTAAATTTGTATATTTGTATATTTGTATATCTGTGTGTGTGTGTGTGTGTGTGTATGTATGTCTGTACATACGTATATATTTATATCTATAAATCTGTATATATGCATATTTGTATATTTGTAAATCTATATTTTTGTATATCTGTATATTTGTATATCCATATATCTGTGTGTGTGTGTGTGTGTATATATCTGTATATCTATATATCTTGTATATTTGTATTTTATTATATCTATATATCTCTATATCTATATATCTGTATATTTATATATTTGTATATTTATATATTTGTATATTTATATATTTATATATTTATATATTTATATATTTATATATTTATATATTTATATATTTATATATTTATATATTTATATATTTATATATTTATATATTTATATATTTATATATTTATATATTTATATATTTATATATTTATATATTTATATATTTATATATTTATATATTAGTGTATAGAAAATAATTATTTTTGGAGAGGATTTAACAAACATAACTCACTACCTTTATCTTTTGTTCTCTCAACGAGGTCCTATGGTCCCTAAAAGGCTCAAGACTAGTAATCATTTACTAATGTTTGATAATTATCCATCTTAAACACGATATATGGATAAGATCAATCATCAATTTTAATCAAGTGTTTTTTTTCTTTTTTTTTTATTTTAATTTTTGTGACATCTAGTTGTAGGAATCTGGGCCAGTCATTTGGCCCGCCCAAACCCTAGTGGAAAAAAAAAACTCAATTTTGATCTAGGCCAAACTATTCGGACTGGCTAAGTACACATATGTGAAAAACATGTAGCATGGCCCAACCAATTGAGCAAAAATGCCATAACTATAACAGACCTTATTATAGTGTAGTAGTAGTAGTTGAAATAAAACACTCAAACAAAACACCTTCTTGAAATAACAAAAAAAAATTATAATACAACTCACACTTAGGAAACTAATATTCTTCCTTTTTTTAATTAAAAAAACAAATGGGAAAGATGAGTATTTATATTAATCCTAGGAAATTCTCTACTGCACAGACTATAACAACATATCTAAAATTATTTTGAGAATTAATGTGACAATTAATGACAATTAAAATATTTAATATTTTAGAAATGAACGTGAACTTTGGTTCGGACTTCAAATCAAATTTTTGATTTAACACTCACTCTTGAAATTGATATTATGACTCATATCAATTTTCTTAATTTTGCAAAGTATTCTCTTGTCAATGGCATGGTAAAAATATTCTCAACTTTATTATTTGACTTCACATATTTGACTTGCACATCATTTCTTACAATGCACTATCTTATATAGTGAAAGTAATTATTAATATATTTGCTACGATTATGGAATGCTAGATTCTTTGCTAAGACAATGGTTGACTTATTGTCGACACAAATCTTGGTTCACTTGTCTTATGTCGTCTAACTATTTCAATAGATCTTTAAACCAAATTGTATGACAAATACAAGAGATTGTAACATCATATTTTATTTCACAAGTTGATAATGTCACTATTGATTATTTTTTTGATTCCCATGTGAAAGTAGTATCTCTAATGAAGAACACAAAATCGATTGTGCTCATTCGATTATCAACGCGTATCTCAATCATTATTACTATAACCAACAAGCTCATAATCATCAGATTCTAAATAGAATAGTCCAAAGTTAATGATATTTTTCATTAAGCAAATTTTCTTTGTAGCTCTGAATGTGTGGTTGCTAGAGATTCCATGTAACAACTAATGAATCTAATTGTGTAAAAGATCTTGGACCACATGCACGTCAGGTAATATAGATTTCCCACTAAACTTTCGAAGAATGTTTGATTAATATTTTCTTCGTCTTCATGTTTGCATAGCTTGACTCTATATCAAATTGATATCTTTTTTGCTTTATAATTATCCATCTTAAATTATTTCAAGATCTTCTTTGCATTGTTTTCTTTAGAAATAAAAATTTCATCAATTTGATGTGTATTTTTTATTCCAAGGTGGTATGTTTTGGTCCCTATATCTTTCATCTAAAATTCTTTAGTCATCACTTTTTTGAATTCAATAAATATATTTATAATTATTTGAATGAATGTCAAATCATCAACAAAAAGCCATACAATCAATATATCTTTATCTTTGATCTTAAGATATAAAGCATGCTCTATGGGATATTTGGTGAATATATTCACTTGGAAATATTTGTTAATTTGGCTATTCAATGCACTCGATACTTATCTTCAACAATAAAGAGTTTTCTTTAATTTGAGTACCTTATCTTCATAACCTTTCTCTTCACAGCTAATTGGTTGTTAAATGTAGACTTCCTCTTTTAAGAATTCCATTTAGAAATGTAGATTCTACATTTGTTTGATATATCTTCATTTGTCTTAAGCTATTGTATTTATGTTCAATCTTATAGTTTTTAACATAACAACATGAGCAAATACCTTATTATGTTTAATTCTAACCTCATGATTATAGACTTTCACAACTATCCTTTCCTTGTACTTTTCAATGTCTTCTTTAGTATTCTTTTTTATTTTGTATACCCATTTGACACCTGTCATCATGTATTATTTGGAATGCAAAACAACTTCTCATTTGTTGTTCTTCTCGGTGGACTTGATTTATTTGTCCATCACATCTCCCCATTACTTTTTTATAGCTTCTTGATAATTCACTTGTTCATTGTCAATATTTAAATAAATCAACGTGAGACTATCTTGAAATTATGTTACTTTACAAAGATCTTGAAGATTAGTTGTACGTTGCATGATTATTTCACTTTCTCTCCTACTTGAAGATGATGAAGTTGATGTTGAAGTAGGTTGAGTCTTTGGATCTTGTTTGGCAACTCCATATTTTTCTATTTGTATTATCTCATCTTCAAATAGAGGAGAGAAATTTGAATTATCCATATGAAATCCTAAATCTCATATTTTTTCATTATCAAACACCACATCTTGGCTGACCATTGAAAATGAAATGCACACTTTTATAATTAATCTTTATTCTTTTGTCGAAAGATATATAAACATGGGTTATACTTCTAAAAATTCTCAAGTGTGAGGTGTCGAACTTTCTTTTATTGCAGACTTCTTATGATATTTCCCCCAAATACTTTCTATTGGAGATTGATTAAATAAGTAAACTATATATGTTATTGGTACATCCAAAACTCTTTGGATATTTTCTTACATTTGAGATACTTTGAATTATGTTGATAATGGTTCAGTTCTTTCTTTATGCTACATCATTTTGTTGGGGGAATCATGGAATTATAATTGAATGATGAATTTTATTTACTTAATTTAACTCTTGAAATTTCTTGGATATAAAGTATCCACTTAGACTAGTTCTCATAGCTTTAATCTTTCTTTTATACGATAACTTTGAACTTTTAAAAATTTTGAAAAGTGTAAGATGTTTACTTCAGGAAGTATACCCAGGTTTATCTTGAAAATTCATCAATGAAGATAAGAGAATAGTTGTTAATGAGAGAACTTGACTTTATTGGTCCATACACATTAGCATGGATCAGCTCGAGTGGTTTCTTGGTTAATGAGTCTAACTTATTTGAAATACTTTTTCTGAATTACATTCTAATTAAATACTATTAACAAATTTGATTTGAATATTTTATATGAGGCATATCTTTCACCATCTCCTTCTTAGATAGTAGCATCAGGCTTCTAAAATTGAGATATCAAAGTAATAATTGAGATATAAAAGATAGCAAGAGTAACCTTATTCCAAATTTTTAATCTCTTCAATCATTATGATAATGTGCTCAAATTTGGGATATAAAAGATAGCAATAATTGAGATATTTTATTTCTTTTCAATTAATTAGAAACAACTATCACTCTTTGACAAATACTTAGAAATTAGCTAGAGTGTTTTCATTTGTAAGGATTCGAATTGAACTCTTAATTTTTTGAGATAGACCTTCATCTGCTTAAAATTATTCAAAAGTTATTTATAGTTTTTTCCATACTTTTTTAGTAGAATTGACACTCAAAGTCTTCTAAAACTCATCATCATCTAATGGTCGATAGTTGAAGCAGAGAGATTTCATATCTTTCTTTCTCTTATCTTTCTTTCTAATATCTTTTAGATTGTCCATTTGGATTGTGGTTAGCACTAAATCATCTAGATTATAAAACCCTTTTTATGATATTTCAAATATCATGTGCACCAAGAAAATTATAATTATAAAGCATTGTGACTTGGAATGATATAATGTCATTTTCCATATTAGTCAATATGATACAAATTCTAAAAATATATTTGCACAAATGAATTCAAAATACCAAAAAACTTTTGGAGAAATTAAAGGAATGTGGTGATGCATGAAAACAATGGTGGGAATGATTTGACATTTTTGAATTCCTATTGTAGAGACTTTCAATTTGGTATAATATATGATATATTTCAAACTAACACTCCACTGATACTATTTTGTTGGAAATAAAACACTTTCTTGAAATAGAAACAAAAATTGCAACAAAATTCATTCTTAAGAAATTATTGTTTTTTCTTATTTTTGAGATTAAAATAGATGAGAGGTGAGAATTATTTATACCAATCCAGGTAATTATTCAGCACACATATTATAATCACATAACTAATATTATTGCGATATTTAATGTAATAATTAATGTAATTTAAAATATAGAATATTTTAGAAATGAACGTGAACTTTGGTTTGAAATTCAAATCAAGTTTAAGATCCAATAGTAGTTGCATCAAGGGGATATTACCTTTAAGAAACTAGGGTTGGACTAACCTGGCCCATTTAATCATTTTCCCAAACATACATAGCAAGTTAGTTATTTTGTGGGTCAAGTAATGTTCAACTCATTTAAGCCACCAAGCTAGGATTAGTCTTATTTTTACGCATCCATGTTTGCCCATGTTACCCAAAATCATAATAGTAGGCCTAATGCCATAAAACTCTATTGTGACAAGCCTCCAATTTGGATTTGATTGGTGGCCTAAATGGTCACGACTAACAACATCAAATAAATATTTAAGACCCACTTTACTTATCCTTACTTTTTCTTCAATATTTTTTCTTTGTTTGTATGGGTTGCTATATTCAATCTCATATATGAAATTTATATTATTATTATTTATTCATCGAACCTCCTTTATTCAATTAACAAACTAGAGACTTTCTATATTTTCTATATTTAATTATTCATATAAATATAATATTTTTTTCTTCATAATATTCATTTCATCGTTCATTTGACTAATTTATCTAAAACTAAAATGATTTAACTTCATATGAATTATATTAATTATTCATTTAATATCATTTATTTTTTTTATTCACTATATTTTATTAAATAATAATTTCAAAAAAAAATATTAAACTTGAAGCAATACTCAAGTGATTAATTTCTCACTACAACTTTAAACACCATGTGTATTATAATCTTTCTTGCATAAAACAATTGATCTACAAGTGCAAAATGCACATGCCTTCAATCATAAAATTAGAAATTATTATTTGGGTCAGGCAAAATGGATTGATCCATGGCTCACCCATTTTGAAATGACATGATGGGCAATAATAACACACCCACATGGGTCCAATCCTACACCATGCTATAGTTATCAATGATCCACATGTATATTATAGTAAAAAACAATCTTCTAGTTGCTAACATTGGCCGATGCATTAGTCATAATGATTTAATGGCCAGTGCAATATTCCAAATGACTATTATGGCTAGCGCAATAGTTATGTGGTCTGCTACAACCTTACCACCCCTACTCCAAAATATAATTCTCTTGAATCACATCCCAATCAATCAATACCTTTTTCGATGTGTTAACCCCCATCTCACTTATATTCAATCTCAAAGTGTACAAATTTTATAAATTTATTTATTAAAATTTATACTACTAAAAATTACGAGAATACCGACCAAATTAACTACCTAAAGATTTGGTCGGTAATTAATGTCCAAAACACAATCACTTAGCGACCAAAAAAAGGTATCGAAAAAAAAATTCTGACTAAATTTCCGATTAAAAATCGACCATAATTACCAATCAAATATTTTTGGTCGGAAATTAGTCGGTAGAATGGTTATCTAATATATTACTGATCATTTAACGACCAAAAATATATTACCACTAAAATTGGTTGGTATAGTGTGTTTTCAAATTATTCATAACTTCGTACTTACCAATTATTTATCGACCATATATATAGGTCGGTAATTACTGACTAATTCACAACTAATTTAGAGATCCAAAAAGGCGCAATGAAAAAAAATACTTCCGACCAGATTTCCAACTAACTACCGATCATATATTACCGACCAAATTATTTTTTGATCGGGAATTGGTCTGTAAATTAGGAGGAAATTAGCGAAAAATATTTTTAAAAAGATTACCGATCATTTAACGACCAAAAATATATTATGATTAAAAATGGTCAGTAAAGTGGTTATCCAATATATTTATAATGTCGTAATTATCAACCAAACTTCCGTCCAATTATTTAGGTTGGTAATTATTGACCATTTCACAACCAAATACCGATCATACCTACCGACCAAATATTTTTGGTCTAAAATTAGTCAATAAATTAGGATGGAAATAGCGAATATAAATTATCGACAAATTACCATATGATATTATGTATACTTTAATATAATGTTTATACTTTAATAAATATTTTTTATATAATATTAATCTTAAATGTCTATAACAGTATATATAAACTTTTATACATTTATATAATCATATGATATTATGTATAAATGTTTATACTTTAATATATATAAATGTATTACATTATAAATACACATTGATATGTTTATATAAACATATAATGTTATATATATGTATTAATGTTTATAAATATCTATACAAAATTTATATTAAACCATCCATTTATATATTTTTTATATAACAATTATGTAACATTAAGTGATTATACAATTTTGTCAATATTTATATTACATATTATATTTTATATAAATATAGAATATTTATAATGTTTATATAAATGTGATATATATACTATATATTATTTATAAAAGTGTTACATATAAATATAATAATATTTAAGTAACATTTATAAAAATATTTTATTCACAAATATTATATATATACTTGTGTTTAATTATATAATCATATGTCATTTTATATAAAAGTATTTATAACTATATTTATAATAAAGTAAACTATTTTTATAACTATATTTATAACTTTACATAACTAATCTGTAACTATATAATAATGTATAACTATATGTATAATTCTATATAACTATATTTCTAAAAATAATATACTATATGTATACTAATATATAACTATATATTAATTATTTTAATAAATGCATAACTATATAAATGTTATATATAATTATATCTTTAACTACATACATATTTATAACTATATGTGTATAACTATATATAAATATTTGTATAAATATGTAAAACTCTATATAATTAAATATAACTATATTTGTAACTATATATACATATATGTATTCATATAAATAAATTAAAATATTTGTTTATAATGTTGTATATAGTTATGCATAACTACTTATCACTACTTGTATAAATATATCTATATATAACTATTTGTTTAATTATATATAACTATTTATAACTATATATATTATATAAATAATAATATATAACTATAAATAATTGTATCTTACTATATGTATAACTATACAAGCTTTATACATAATAATATTTAAATATATACTTTACAACTTATATTTAATATATATTTGTATATATTAGTATATAAAAAAAATATTTTACTATATCTATACCTATACATACCTATATGTATAAATATATAAAATTAAATGAATAAATATATAAACCTACATGTATAAATATACGTTTAACTATATGTGTAATTATATGTATAACAACATGTAACTATATTTATAATAACATGTATAACAACATACAACATTATGTTAAACTATATGTGTTTAGCTATATATAAATATTTGTATAACTAAATAAATGTCTATACAATTATATATAACTATATTTGTAACTACATATGCATATATGTATTAATATAATTAAAGCAAAATATTTTTTTATAACGTTGTTTATATTTATGTATAATTACTTATAACTACTTGTATGAGTATATCTATATATAACTATATTTTTAATTATACATAACTATTTATAACTATATATATTATCTGTAAAATAATATATAACTATAAATAATTGTAACTTACTATTTGTATAATTTTAAAAATTTTATGCATAATTATATTTAAATATTAAATTTATGACTTATATTTATTATATATTTGTTTATAGTAGCATATAAAAAAGTATTTTACTATATCTATACCTATACATTACTATATTTATAAATATATAAAATTAAATGAAAAAAAATATAAACCTACATGTATAAATATACATTTAACTATATTTAAATGAATGGTGGTATAGATATAAGCTATCCTTGCACTTTAGTTAAATGTCAGAAAAAAAGTTTTTGAATGTTGAGATTGTGAATATGTATTTGTATAAAAATGGTTTTGTGGCGGATTACTATATTTGGATATACCATGGTGAGAAGCAAGTCCACAGAGGTGTTCAAGTTCAGTACAGGTGTCAGTAATCATTTTTGTTTTAATTGTTAATCAATTTTGTTTATTTTGATTGCTTTAATTGTGTATTTTTTACAGAAATGGCACGTGGACGAGGTAGAGACATCACGTTGCAAGGTCGTATGAGTTATGGTATAGTTAGCATGGCCTCAAGTATGCCCGAAATTGGTTGAGGGTCATGGGTGGATGATATGCCACAACATACATAGAAGGTTGTGAATGTACCGTAGCAGCAGCATCAGGTGACTGATCCACATATTGGTCCTGAGATTTTTATGAATGATCAAGAGACGTGGGAGGGAGAGGAGGGAGAGGATGAATGCGTTGGAGAGTCTTCCTCATAGCACCCTACAGACGAGACTTTCTCTATTGCTCAGTTTGATTCGATAATTGATAATCTGTAAGATATAAAACTTAACAAATGATTTATTAAATTATTATTTTATTTCTTACTTGCTAATACATTTTTGGTTACAGGACGAAGTTAGAGTCGTCTGGTTCTATTTCTAGGGTTATGAGGATAATTTTCAGGAAGTCATTTACCCTAATGGACATAATTGGAAGTCACTCACAAATAGAGAACAATTGATAATTTTGAGAGAATTTAAGGTAAAAATTACTGCCTAAAAATTTTTACATTTTTTATTTATTCTTTTGTTTGCTGATTAAAAATTATTTATTTATAATCACAGAAAGTTTACAGGTGGACATAGCCAAAGGAGGCGGTTAAAAGTATGTTCTACAAACATGCTGCCAGTTGGTATAAAGATACCGTGGTAATGTTTTCAAGGTTTGAGTATCCTGGATCATATTTTCAAGGAGTGGCGAAGCAGATGGGAAGATCCGGATTATAGGAAGAGGTATGATAAACAAAGTGGTAATCGTCGCTCAGAGTGGGCTAGGGAGGGAAGTGACATGTCTACACACACTTGTGGATCTCGCTCTATGCGTGAGCATGAATGAGCATTGGTATTATTTCTAATTTATACTATTTATATTTATTACTTTGTGAAATATATTCAATTATGCCTAAATTTCATTTCTCATAATTTTTTTTAAAAAATAGAATTTACGTATGTATTGTGTGTAATTATAGACGCCCAATGAGGGTAAGAAGCCTAGTGCTACTCGCTTATTCAGATACATGCACATGAAGGCTCATGATGATCAGACTTTCATTGATCAGAGATCTCGTGCAGTAAATGTAAGTTTCATTAAAAAAATTAACTTTTTTTTTGTTTGAATAAAAATTAAAATACTTTTCATACATTTTTATTAGGCGAGATATTAGAAAATATTAGCTGATGTGACTCAAGCAAATTCCTAGCCTGCTTCCGGTTCATGTGATGGTGCAACAGGTAGTTCTCATTCATCAGCTCCACCAGTTGATATGAATCAGATTTGGTATGCGGCTGTTGATGTCAAGGAGAAGATACCTGTCTATGGTGTTGGTTCGTCAACATCATCATTCTACTTGCATAGACGACCAGACTATGAAATTGAATTTTCAGGACCTGTTTCGAATTTGTTCTCGAAGATGGAGGATTTTCTGGACGCGATGCGAAATGCAATACAATATCAGTTGGTCGATAACGAGCGATGCATATTCAACTATGAGGATGATATGGATGAGTTACGTATGCATTTTGACTGGCTTTCAAAAAAGTTTCAGGAAGGAGGACTACAGTTCAACCCTGATGATCTACATCGGATTGTTCGGCGTAATGCTCTAGCTACAGCATCTACTCAACCACCTATAGCAACACCTGTAGTAACTATATCAGGACTGGCAGTAGCAGAAAGCTCTACCTCAGTACCTGACATCCCACTGTGTGGACCAGAAACATCGCAGCATAACAATTATGAAACTAGGTTGGATGATTGAGTATATTACACATTTTTTTAATGCTTTAAACTTTGATTTTGGATTTTATTTTCTCTTGATGTATTTAATATATATGTGCAGTATATATAGTTGTTTGCTGGAGTTAATTGGATTTGTTGTTGTTGTGTTATCTGTATATGTTTCTGTAGCAATTGCATCAAATTGGATGTTTTTTGGATTATTTTTTTTTGTGTTTTATGTTCCAGTTTTTGTAGAAACTACTGCAAAACTACAAAAAAAAAAAATTCAGTCGGTAATTACTGACCGGATTGTGACCAAACTGACCAAAATTTTTTAATATCAATGGTCGGTAAAAGGTCACCAAATGGTCGGTAAAACTTTTGGAGATCAATTATAGACCAATGATTTTAAAATATTTTGGTCGGTTTTTGGTCGTAATTTTTTCGGTAATTACCGACCATTTGGTGACCATTTACCAACAAAGTTATTTTCATCAGAAAATAGTTGGAATTTAGTCGGTAATTATTTGTCGGTAAATGGTCTGTAAATAGTTATTAATTACCGACCATTTGGAGACCATATACCGACCTAATTATTTTGTTTGGAAAATTGTAGGAATATAAATGGTAATTCTTTGTCGGTAGAGGGTCGGTAAATGATCGGTAATTTACAGACCGACTGATTTTTTATCGGTAAAAAAATTATCGACAAGCAAAATTGGGACCAAATATTTTGGTCGGTATTTGGGTTACCAACCAAAAAACACCAAATTACCGACCAAATAATTAGTCGGTAATTCGTTGAATTTTAGTAATGTTATAAAATTGAATTTAATTGGAAGGTTCTTGATAATCATGATTTTTAAAAATTAAGGCTATTTTCTTAAATGCGAGAGTTTGATGATTATGATGAAATTCATGAAGCTCATAATGAGATAAATGGAATGTATTTATTATATCAAATACATCAAAAATGATATTCAAAAAAAAAGAAACAAAGACCTTTTTATCAACCATATAATTTTTTCTATCCCAAATGTTAAGTGAATGAAAATGGAATGATATAAAATTGTGCTAATTGTAAACATAATTTTGAAGTTGTGAGTGTTAATCGAATAAAAGAGATAAAATTTATAAACTCATGGAAAAGATTTTGCTAAAAAAGTCTGAATGTGAATGTCAACAAAAAATCTACTTAAAACTAATGAAAAAGTTTTGAATAATACTTGAACTTATGTTTCATAGATAAATGTGAATCACTATGTCATTTAATAAGGGTCACAAATTTACCAATTAGTTTTAGAATGTTAGTAGAGATACTATTAAAATGTGAAATGATTTAAATTTATAACAAATTGCTCATTAAACAAATTTGTGACTCATCTTTAGATTTTTTATTTATTCGCATGATTATCATCAACTATGTTTTATCCCAACTACTTGGAGGTAATTATATATATCGATCCTGCTTTTTTAATCCACTCTGTTAAAATTATATATGCTCTCAATTTTTAGTTATTAAATCTTTTTTTATCACTTATACCTAATTTTTAAATAAGAGTAAACATGTAGAGTATTTTAGTAAAACTCAACATGATGTGTTTTCAGAAACATGCCTCTATGAGTTTAACATCATGCCATGACATGTTTTTAAGAACTTGTGGCACATAATTAAAAAAAAATAAAATTAAATCTAATTATGTCCAAATAATACATTTTTACGCTTAGTAGGAACATAATATCAATTTTTCAAATTTTAAAAAAAAGTTTAGAAGGTGGAGATAAAGAGTAAATTCCTAAAGTAAAGTAATAATCCTCGCTTCATTATCAATGCATAGGTTTACCTCATCTTTAATCAATGATCTACTATTTCTTAGACCATTTAAATTAATACAAATGTGAGATCCACAATTGATATCCAATACCAAAAAATATAAGTATATAAATTGATTTCTATATGATAAATATTTGATTGTGAGTCTCAATACCAATTTTTTTCTTTTGATCTTAGGGTTTGAATTTTTTTTTTCAATGACCAAATTATGGCATCAAAAACATTTTTCCTTTTTAGGTTGCTTAACCTTGGGTTGATGATTAAACCTAGGGTTGGGTTTGAGTTCTAGTCTTACCCTTACTTTTTGCTTTCCTCTTCTCGTCATTACCTTTTAAACTATCAGTACAATATTCATACTATTATTTTGCTTAGCAGTCTTAAGCATCTCATGCAGCTCTATATTTGATTTATTCATATTATAATTTATGCATATTATAGTTCATTACAAAACTATCATATGCATCTGATAAAGTATAGAGAATTATATCAACTATCAACTATTGGCTAATCTCTTTGCCAAGTATCTCTCAATGATCAAGATAACCTTTTCTTTTTAAAACATGAGAACTTGTTGAGGTTCCTACAATCAACTTGCAAGAAAGTGGTGTCTTAATAGTGGTAAACCTTTCAATATGAGTATTCTCTTGAAACATTGCCTTGAGGTGGCCCATAGTGAATGCCTTCATGTCAATCATTTGTTTTTGAAGCTTAGAATTCATGGCATCAAACATGAGATAAGTGATATCAAGAGAATCATTTTGATACTTACTATAAGTATCCTTTTGAGTTCTAGGAGCATCTTGTCAAAAAATTTCTCGAGGATAGGTTACTATATGACATATTATTTATTTTCTTATAAAAGAATGATTGCTAAGCTTCTATATTAATCTAAAAAGTTAATTCCATTTAGTTTGTTCTTCTCAAGGAGCGATTGCAGAGGCAAATTAGATGTGTTATTTGAAGTCATTATCTACAATTCATATACAAATTATACTATTAAATTTTTGAGAAATGGGAGTTATTCCCACTAAATCTTTTATTTAATTAAAAAAGCATCAATTATTATTTTAATAATTTTAACACTTGAGACTTTAATATATCAAGATCTATATTGATTTATTATTAAGTGTTGGCTCATTGCCCATTGTTTATGTTATTTAGGTATGTAACTTCTTACCAATTATATATTATGTAATTCTTAATTAATAACATGACCTGACATCTTAAAAACAAAAAAAGATATAAAAAATAAAATAAAATAAAAAAACAAAAAAAAACATGATCTGACATCTCATGCCTTTTAAAATCCCATTAATGTCATGGGTGCAAAATCATATTAATAACCAATTAAGTCAAACTAATTTTTACATATGGATAACACTATCATCTATAATGTCTCACCAAGATAGCCTAATACATTTTGCTTTTGCAGATTCATAGGTCATATTTAGACAATGAATGTCTTGGTAGGTGTATAAATTTGGTAGTCATTTTCATTACTTAAGTTTTAAAAGAGAGATTTTAATTATGAAGAATTAATATATATCATATGCATATATATATTTACCGCATTACATGTATATATATCATACATGTGTGTGTGTGTGTGTGTGTGTGTAATATCAGATGTGCATATAGTATCACATGCATATATGAAATAAATAAATGTGTCATAGTATGACTGTATGACCCACAATATAAAATATTATTTAGTCAAATTAAGATAATTTTTCATTATTATGAACATGCCTTAAATATATCGAAAGAAAAATAAATCATATTTAGTCTAAAGGGTCATACTATATATCATGTATTTTTCACCAAAATGTCAAGATAAATATTAATTTACTAATCAGATAATTACAATTTCATATGTAATCATATTAAATATTATTGATTACTAATAATCACATTTTAATTTAATAAAATTTAATTAAATATATTATTAATAATTATATTAAATGACACGTTAAAATTTGGGATATTTATGTTTTGATATGCCAAATGCAAAATATTTAATTTTTGGTTCATCAAATTTTTCATAATTAAAAAAAATACTAGATTTTAAAATAATTATGTTTTGGTACACCAAAAATCATGAATTTCAATTCACCAAAACTTAATTATTTTAAAATTCGATGCATTATTTTTTTTTATTATGAAAATTTTAGTATGCCAAAAATAAAATATTTTGTGGTTGGTGTAGCAAAACACAAATTTTCCTTAAAATTTTGTGATTAATGAATTAAAAAACATTTATATGCAGATTACAAATCCTTATATATTTCACATATTTAGATTTCTTAAAGGGACAAGAAAATAGATTAATTTAAATCATAATTTCTCTTTAAAATCATTGTTGGAGTTTACTAAATACAAAAATAAAATTTTATAACAAATTTAGTCCACACATATGTTATCTACTTATCCTAATCACATTATGAATTAAAGTTTGGTAGTTCAGAGTTTGTAACATAGTAAATTTCATAAAATCCTGTATATGATTAATTAGTCACATAATAGAAAATTATCATAAATTTTTCAAACTCCTTACCTTGAATTTTTAGGTGCATTTGATCCGCTAGCACTCTCTACAAGTAATTTATATGAACATATATATTCACCACCACTCTGGAAAGTAGAAACTAAAAGCTAGTGTAGCAGCACCATAGTTTCATCTCACAAAACCTTTGATCCTAGTTCTTTCTTTCATATATATCTCATATATATTGTGAGCCGACATATTAAACATAAAAAAATAATCTTATCTAATCATAATTTTTATAGTGGTTTGTTAATATCTTTTCTACAATTGAGGCATGTATTTATAGTGGTTTGTAATTAATATAACATTTGTTTATAATAATTTTTTAATTAGAGAGTAAACACACGGATGCATTTAGTAAAACATATCATGGTGTCTTCTCAAAAACATGCCTCTGTGTGTTCAATACTATACTAGGACATGTTTTTAAAAACATGTCATGGCAAAGAATTAAGAAAAAAAAAAAAAAAATCTTTTGTTTTGTTTTAAAAATATATGTATTTAAAAAAAATACATATTATGAAAATACATGTCTTCTAAAACATGTATTATTTGTTTATCAAACAAAGTTGTGTATTTTTTTAAAAATACACATTTTACAAACCATTTTACGAATCAAAAAACTAAACAAACCTTATTAAATCAAATTGTCTCATGGTTTTTTAAAAACAAATATTATTTAATAAAATCTCATTTATTTAAAATAAACTATATCATATTTTTATTAAACACAAACCATATATATTTTAGTATTAAACTCATATTTTAAAATTATGTTTATTTTGAGTCTAGCTTAATATTTGATTTCTAATTCATTCTTTCTATGTGACCATGTAAGTTCACATAATATTGGCAATGACCTAAAACCATCTTTGGCCTCATTAATTATTAGTGACTTTTAATAATATATTATAACTCCCTAATTTATGTTATTGTTAAGCATAATTTAATCAATAGGCAATGTCATAATTATTCTGTCACACAATATCTTAATTAAAGTTAAGACAGATTAAGTCACTCTTGTATAAATCATATGATATAAATAATCTCTTATTATATATTTGTGCATGACCATTGAATTTTTTTGTACCACTTTTTAAAGGGCCTACATATATTTTTTTTTCAAAAAAGAAAAAAATTCATCTTGCCCACACTTATCTCTCCTTATTATCTAGTCTATATCCAATCACATTATGCATTATTATCACCCTATTATGGATGAGATTAACATATGTTAAACTGTAGAGTTTATCATGTATGGATAATTATGAATTTTAGTGTAGAGACTAAAAATATTACTATATGAGAACTATTTATGATATTTATTCCATATAATATTCTAATACCAAGTACCTATGAGTTGACTTAATATCACATAAACATATTCATCAATCAAACTTTATATATTCATAATTCATTATAATTCTACTAATAATGAGTAATTATTAATGTTTAGAAAAATATTTTTTAAGCTTTAGGATTTTATCATTAGGGGGGAATTATGTTTCGGTGCACCCTACCCAAAAAATTATAAAAAAGTAAACTCATCTTTTAATATTTGAAAAAAAGTCGCCACACTCTTAAGAAATTAAAATTTGGTGCACTCTAATACATAATCATAAATTATCCTTCATTTTCATGTAATCATATAACTATTCATATATGATCAAATGTGTGTGTGTGTGCGTGCGTGCATGTGTGTGTGTGTGCGTGCGTGCATGTGTGTGTGTGTGTGTATATATATATATTTAAGTGCATGAACATATATAAACATGGATACATATATATAAACATCATATATATGTTTATATATGATTTGATAAACATATAAAAATATGTTTGTATATATACAATGTTTTTAAACATATGGTTTATAGAATGAATAAATCTACCACATATAATGTATTTTAATAAAAATATAAAAATGGGATTTTTTGTTAAATAATTTCCAATATCCTTTACATAAATTTTCCTTTCGAAAACCGCGTTCGGATGGCATATGGCAATTGGTAGCTAGGAAATCACTATGGGTAGAAGTTCAAAGCTTCTTCGCTTTTTATCTTCCCTCTGTTGCCTCTGTTATTGATCATTTCATATCCTATTTTTGCATTTGGAAACTTGTTTGGGCAGGCAAGGTACACGGATCTCTTGCTCGTGCGGCTAAAGTGAGAGGACAAACTCCCAAAGTAGCGAAACAGGACACGAATATAAAGCCAAGAGGACGCGCCCATAAGCGCATGCAATGCAATACAATCGTCGATTCGTCGTCACCGCTGGTAAATTTACATATTCTATCATATCGCTGATACTTTTCCATCCAGGGTTTATTAAAATTAAATGTACGTGTATTTTTAGACTTCCGATTTTGATTGGATTTTTTTGTTTTTTTTTCTGGTGCAGTGGTTGGATTCAGGCGGAAGAGGGGACCCAACTCATCGGAGAAGTGAAAAGAAATAAGAATGTGCGATTTGTTATTGAATGTTTCGTGATTCTTCCAAATCGCTTCTTGATTTATTAGTTTTTGGAG
This sequence comes from Sapria himalayana, assembly GCA_029783825.1. Taxonomy (NCBI): domain Eukaryota; kingdom Viridiplantae; phylum Streptophyta; class Magnoliopsida; order Malpighiales; family Rafflesiaceae; genus Sapria; species Sapria himalayana. The sequence goes on along the minus strand of JAREIK010017964.1, from coordinate 550,468 downwards.
GTTTGAGGGCTGGCGTTTATTGTTACAATTGCATCTTTTGATCACAAAGTCTAATTTGGCTTTCAGATGATATTATCAATCGTATAACAGATAGCACTATCAATTCTCTCGTTTTGTGAAATCACCTTTATAATATCATTTTACAATATTTAATTAAGAAGATGCACGCACGGCCAGTGTTACAGTAAATAGCACCCCAAGTGATAAATCACCATTGATTTACGATGATGGAGTTGATACCTTTCCATCTTCTGGTTTAGAATGCTTGAGGTTCAATACACCAGCAAGCCCTCGTCCCCCAGCATGCTGCTCGATTTCTTCAAATTTGTGTCTCAGAAACTGTATTTGTGTTATTAAATCTTCGTCTCTTTGCCTCAGTGCCTAAAATGTGCGAGTGCGTGTGTGATGGGGGGGTAACCAAAAACCCACCGTTTAGAATACATACTACACATCATTGCATAATAATCTTATATCAATTAGATATAGAAATACATTATTTCATGATAATCTAGAGAAAAATAATTATACAGCAACGATCAGAATTCACTATTCATATGACATGATTTAGAGAATTTTATGTTTTTTATGATGATCTAGGAGATGAGTATGTCATGTTAGTTTTATACATATATGATATTTTGATTATAAAAGATAATCAGTTAAGTATATTCTAATTAAAAACATTTCTACAGACTCAATTTTAGACGAATAATCTTAGAAGTTGTATTTTTTTGGTATTTAGATCAAATACTCATAAGATTATATTAAAGATCATGAATTTAATCAGATAGAAATATTTATATTCTAATTGTACTCATGCAATCATAGATGAGAGATTTACCATAAGGTGTTGTAATCATAGATAGAAATAAACGGTTCTCTGGGGGCCAAGGAGATGTAGGGGGTCCATGTAAGTGGGCCCTGAAGCTCTTGGTTTTCATTTAAAAAAAAAAAAGTGGAGTAGATGCTTTCTTGTAGAACCTAGTCTATTAGCTTAGAAATTGATCCTTTTAATATGACAGAGAATTTGACACATTGTTGTCAATAGTCAACCCAATATTATACTAACAAACAAAATATTTTAAAATTAATTACTAATTTCATTAAGAAGATCATAGATATTTCAATCACTACAACATATATGCTTATCAATGATTTAGTAATCACATAATGATAGAGATTTAGTTTATTTTTTGTTTATTATTTTGTGTTTAGTATATACCTTTAATGATTTATTTTTAATTTTTTATAATTGAGATTTTGTTTATCCTTAAACACTGGAAATGTCCCAATGAAAATAAAAAACATATACATAGTCTCTTTGGGCAATATCAGTGAGGATCTAGTTTTTGGTTTAAGAATACGTGAGTCGCTTATTAGTAACTCACATTAGAATGAGCCTTAGAAATAGATGATGATTAACACACTACTACTAGTATATTTATAACAATCAATTACTCTCTGAGTGACAATTGTGTTTGGCTCTTGCGACATCAGATCATACTAGTGGTCAAGAGGAATATACAACAAACTACTAGATCTATTCAATTTGGTTTTCTATAATCATGACTAATAATCATGTTACAGTGATACTTTCTCGAGAGGAATATACCAAACATTGTTTTTTGGGTGCAACTAATTCATGAATGTCAGCATCAGATCATATTTTATGCTTACCACCTAACTTCAATTTTTTGGATAATAGATTTGTAAGGGAATGCTCATATCATGAATAATTACTCTTTTTTGTTGAGCAGAGTTAGAAAATTAGGGCTCTAACACGCTCGATATCCCGCTGGCATTATTGTCCCCACGCTTCTCGCTCAACAAATGTAGCGAGCGTTTATCGCTCAGCAAATTATTTTTTTCCTTAAAAAATTCTTGTCCAATTTCAATATCTATTGTTCCAGCGACACTGGCAACAACAAAAACTCAGCTTCGCACTACACCTCTAATATTTTGCTGAGCTTGGTTGGAGTAAATTTTGAAGTGTTGCTAGCTAAAATACTGAATTGAATATTTAAATATATTTTAATTAGTTATTTTGTTGAGTGTGGTTGGAGATGCTCTAAGGCTTCTAATATTAGCGTGTCCAATAACATCATTATAGATAAAATATTTTTACTTGACACATAATTTATATGTACTAAAATTATGTCATAATTTATCTTTTGTTGGTTAAATTTATAAATAAATAGGATTATGACATTCTCTTCTTATGATATTTTTATGCATGAATGTCAGACTAGACATGTACTAAAATTATACATGTTATTCTCGATTCATGAGTCCTTTTAGATTTTTATCTATTATTGCTACTTTAATAATTTACTCTTGATTGAGATTTTATTTACTAAAGAAGCTAAAGAGTATAAATAGTAGCATTCAATGAGTGATATCTATTAATTATGAGATATGTTAGTAAAGAAAATATATTTGAGATTATTATCCAACACATGAGAGGGTACTAGGAGAGACCTAATTAATTTAATTTATATAGATGTTTTGGGACCCTAAATGGCGACTACATATGATAACTTGAGATATTTTGTTATTTTTATTGATAAATATATTTGATTTACATGATTGTCAGTATTTAAGAAAATGTCTCAATTTTTTTTATTTTTATGAAATTTTATAAAAAAATAAAAATTCAATTGGATGTAGTATTATTAAGATGTTAAAAATAATAATATTTTGAAATATATTTCTCATCAATTTTATTGTTTCTTTGAGGAACTTGGAATGGTTCATCTAACATTATGTGTTTGCGCACCTACACATGATGAAATAGTTGAGAGGAACAATTGACATTTGATTGAGATCCCTAATTCATAAAACCACCCAAACATTATTAAGGAGAAATAGTGTTAGCCACTGACCTAAGAAGCACGAATACGGACACGGGAATACGATACGACAGGATACAGGAACACGGCAAATTCTAAAAAACTTAGATACAGATACGGCATGATAAAAAAAATAAAATTAAAAATAAAAATAATTTACTTTATAAATATTAGGTATTTTATAAAATAAATTAAATTAAATTAAAATATTGTATTTTATAAAATAAATAAATATTTTTTTATTTTATAAAATAAAAATATTTTATTTTATTTTATTTTATAATTATCTTATATTATATAAAAATATATTTTTTTTATTTTATAAAATAAAAATATTTTATTTTATTTTATAAAAATCACACCCCCCCCCCTCTCCCTCAAATCGTGCCCGCCCCTTGCCTCCCCACTTATCGCGCCCGCCGCCTGCGTCGAGTGGCCAAAGTCGCCCATGCAGCGACGTTGGCCACTGGACGTCGTCTGACACCAGTCACTCTCGGCATGTATACGACAGCCGACATGCCGTCCAAGATGCCAAGTGGCGTATCAGATACGGATTAATCATTGATGTGCTATGTGGTGTATCGGACACGTATCTGTGCAGTGTCCATACCATGTCCACGTGTCCGACACGTGGACACGGCTGTAGGGAGCCGTATCCGTGCTTCCTTGCCACTAATTATTTAATCAATCATATATAATTTTTTTATTCTCTAATATTGTATCTCATACCAACTCGCATGCCCAGAAGAGAGATACTCTTTCAACTTTCACCTAAGAGAGAACTCATGATCAAAATAAATACACTCAAAAATCTAAGTTTGAAAAATATTGTTGCACGTGTCATCATGCAAGTATTTATTAGAAACTATAGCACTCAAAATGGATATAGATATTATTCATCAGAGACAATGTGAGTCATTACAAATATCAATTGTTGCTATTCCTCTAGAAATGAGATCTTTAAATACTTGATCCAACAAAACATACCTTCAAACACTGTAGCAAAGGCTCATTTCCATGTCTAGTTGCTATTCCTCAGAGAAGAAATTACTGACCCTACTCATTTGCTTACTCCTAATATTGACTAGCACAACGAGTTTTAATGATAGTAGCAACACTTCTCCTATAATAGTGTGTCAATGAGAGGAACCTAGTGTGAGCGTCCCACTACACACGATGCAAGAGTCTCACCAAGAGAGGACAGATAAGAGTTGAAAGACTTGATAGTTCAAATTAAAAAGTAAATATACTACATAGATACATCAAAAATCTTTTCTAGATGAGTTAGATAACTCATTATATCTCGTATTATATATGTATTATAAATCATTCATATAAATAATCAACAAAACTACCTTATCATCAAAAATCCTCTAAAAAAAAATAAAAATTTATTATACACATATGTAACCCAAACAAGATAAGTGCCTATAAAAATCACAAATTAGATTATCAATGATTACTTCAAGTCATACAATATCTTCTACAAGATGCAAACAAAATTTTAATATGCAAAAAAAAATTTCTTTGTCAAATCTAGGATGATATATTCTCCAATGAAAATATATTATAAAAAAAATAAAAATTTATACTAAGATCATTTGAATCATTAAAGATTAAGTGTTATAGTAGTCAACACCAAATATATATGAGGAGCCCCTCGCTATAAGTTTTATCTTAAGGTGATCCAGATAATCACTCCATATATATTTCTTCCTCAAGGTCACCGTGAAGAAATATATTCTTAATATCTTATTTCTATAACCTCCAACTATGAAATAATACGAGATAACAAGAACTCGTAGTGAGGTCATATTGGTCATTGGACAAAAAATAACCTGATAGGCAATACCAAACATCCATGAGAAATCTCTCGCTACAAGTCTCACCGTAAGATGATTTATCTACTCATCTAAACTTGTCTACAAGGTGAATACCTACTTATAACCAATTATAAACCTACAATGAAAATCTTAATATTAATTCTCAACTTTAATTATAATATTCAACATACAATTGTTTCATCACTATCTAATGTTATCCTAGATAAAAAAACAACCCAAAAAAAGACTTAGACATCATAATATCATTAAAATAAATAATAAAAAATAAATAAAAACAAACATGATAAAAAAATAATACAAATATAAAACCTATAAAATCATGACTCCTCGATAAACTCATTTATAATATAAGCATGATCGATATATTTCATTATCCTAATATAGACTAAAGATCTTGAGTGGTTACATCCTCTAGTGTATGGTTGATAATAAGCTTCTACTATAAATTCATGACCTAAATTTTTGTGGCTTTGTCTGTTCATTGTGTCATGCATGATATAGCACGAGATTACAATGACTCATCCTAGTTAGAGGTGTCAAACGGGATGAGCCGGCCCGGCCCGACCTATTTTTTTTTAGGACGGGCATGCTTTCGTGCCAGGCCCGGCCGTATGGGCCGGTTAAAATTTTATTTTTTAAATTATTTTGTTTTAATTTTTATTTTATTTATATAAATTATTAAATTATATATAAAATTATAGATAACGTATAATAATATATATTTATAATATGAAAAATATTAAAATTTATTAAAATTACAAAGTTAAAATTTTTTTTATAATGTAATATAAAATTAGTTTAAAATTTATTAGAATTATATAATATAGTTATAAATTTTTAAATGAAAAATTAAAACAAAAAAATAAATAAATCAATAAATAATGTTAAAAAAAATTAAAAAAAAATAAACAAACCAAATAAAAAATGACCAATCAGCCATTAGAAACCGAATGTCCAAACCAAATAAATTACAATTTCAACGTAACGTATAAATAAAGCATACAATCAATAAAATAAAACATCAAAATTAAAAAACAGTGAATCATCATCAATCATCAATAGGCATATCATGAGCATCATCAGCCACAACATCAAGATCAATATCATATGGATCATCATCATCAGCAATCAACTCCTCCGCTATCGCAGTGGATGCGGCTGCATCCCAGTCCCAGCTCCAGCACGATCATGGATGCTAAACCTCGAATCGTCTCAATCCTTCAAACATGCCAAGACCTTAATAATATATGGACGTAATCTCGATCTCTTATCCAAAATCACGTTCACTACAACAGAAAAAGTAGACTTCGATGCTACGCTCAACACCGAAGAAATTAGTAGATCCCGTGTCATCCTAGATAGCACGGAAAAGATGGACTCATATGATTTCCACCACTATAATATATCAAGATTCTTAGTATCAAAATGTGATAGGATTGTACAGTAATCGGTATCTAAGTACCGAGAAATCTCGCTCCTATGTGATGGTCCACCCATATGTTTCCCTCTCACTAGCTAAATAAAAAAATCATCATCTCCAAACAAGGTATCCATGTCCATAATCACAGTCTCACTACTACCAACAATACCTAGTATCGTAATATGTGAACATGTCAGTCAACTTCTCGTGAATGAACCCTTCAGGTGGCTCTTCCAGGTTCATGCACGAGGAAATGTAAGTCAGGGTATTTTCTACCCCTTCCACCTTAACCCTAGGGTCCATGCATGCAGGGAGGCAATAAAGAAATGGAACGGTGGACCAGTACTTCAAGTACTTGGTTTTCATCTTTGCAATTATATGACTAAGTGTCGGGTCAGCTCGATACTTCCTAAACATGCTACTAATTTTACATATGCACCAGAGTGTAATGCAAGTCGTGGGCGTATAAACCGACGAACACATGTTCGTCGTGTCATAAAAAATCTTCAGGAATTTCATTAATAAAATTCATGAAGTCCAGTCAGTGTCGTTAATAATAAGTTTGTCACTCTTATTATTGACGTAGTCAGATATCACGTGTTCGTATCCAACACATGATTCCAACATCAGGTACGTGTAATTCTAATGATATCTCACATCCGATTGGAATTTTTTCTTCTTAAGATTCGCAGACAAACAGAGACTACCAAACTCTTGTTGTCTGCGAGGAGTACGAATATATTTTAGTGCATTACATATATTATCTAACGCGGGAGAACACACCTTCATACCCACTTGAATAATCAGATTAATCACGTGACACATGCATCTGACATGAAAGATCTCTCCTAATGGTGCGTCTCTAATATTCCTAACAAACATGTTAATCACTACTCCATTATTAGATGCGTTATCGAATGTGACACTAAAAATTTTATTTTTAAATTTTATATTCCCTAAAGATTTATATCGTACACTCAAAAATGGCCGGGCCATCATGAAGATGAAGAATTTCAGAGAATCCTAAAATTTTTTTATTCATAGTCCAGTTAGAATTTACATAGTGGCTGGTGAGACATGCATAAGATGATTCATCGTGACTTGTCCAAATATCGGACGTCACGGATACCACTCCACTATATGCCATAAATTCATTAATTTATATATCTTTAGTATGTCATTCCTAGATGTGTACCTAGGAATCCTATGATAAGCAGGCTGAAAATATGTCTGCATGATGTGCACTACCCTTGGATCTTACAAAAATCTGATCGGGAAACCCATCAATATGATAAGTCTGGTCACGCCATCCCTACCCAACTCGGTGGAGTATATGAAGAGAGTAAACTTTGAGACTGAACTCGATCTAGTGTCAAAAAATATAGTGCCAAGTTGGGTTTGCCTAGGATCTAATGGATCATATTTTTTGGTGTATTATTCGGCATGCCTCTTAAGGTACACAGTCCCAAACGAACTCTTACATGTTAAAAGTCTCATACAATATTTGCACTGTGTCATTTCTTCTTTCTCACCCTTAACTTTTTTTTATTTTATTATATTAAAATAAGTTCAAACTATAGAAATCCTCCTAGTTTTTTATTTTTTAGAAGTTTGGGTTAAGACGACTGGAGAAACCAAAGTTTCAGCAGCCTCAGACCTCTGTGTAATATTTTTATTTTCTAAATTTAAATATGTTTCATTAGTATTTGTCATTTTTAGGATTTTTGTTATTCAGAATAGTTATTTAGAGACTAGATGAATGCTTTTAATATTTTTTATTTTTGGTATAGAAAGAGAAACTAGAGAGAGTAAAAAAACTTAAAATAAATAATCCGGTAAAAGTAGCACGGTCGGTCGCGTGCACGGTACACCACAGTCAAGCTCAAAATTCAAAACTCAAGTTGAGATTCCCAAAAATCCAAGCCGAATGCCGAAATCCAGAGAGAGAGGAGCAAGATTTTTAAGAGATAAAATGAGAGATTTGAGAGAAAAAATATTTATGAAAAATATAAATATTATAGAAATGGATGAAATTTATAGATTAAAGAAAATATTTTTTTAAAAAAAATTAATTTTTTTTAATTTTTTAGGGGGCAGAATCATGAGGGTCGTTGGTTTCTGCCCCCTAGCCGTTGGAGGCGAGATCCAATGGCTGAAATTTAAATTTTTTTAATTTTTTTTTCCCGTTGGGGGGCGGGGGGAATTGGGTCGGTTCGGGGGACCGTGGGTCGGGTCCAATCAGACCCGAACCACGGTCTTTTTTGCGGGAGGGCCGAAGCAAGGGGGACTCTGGACACGGGACACCACACGGGACGAACCCGTGCCGGTGTGCCATGCCACAGGCACCAAACCGTGTCGGGTCAGGCACGGCATGGCACGGCTCGTGCCTTACCCAGGCACGGAATTTTCCCATGCTGGGCCGGCCCAGGCACGACCGAACCGTGCCTCGTGCCGGGCTGGCCCAGCCCGGCCCGGTTGACACCTCAAATCCCAGTAGGGCCTGATTGGCCCACAGTCGAGCACTTTCATGCTAGATCTTTCTGAGTCAATTCCAAGTCATGCCAGGTTTTGCCTGCTATGAGCCGCCTGAATCCCCAATTTAAATTTTATAAAATTTTAATTTTGTATATTTTAAAAATAATATATATCAAAATATTATAATTAAAAAAAATATAATACATTAGAAATTTAAAGGAATCAAAATCAAATCTTAAATATTTAATCTTAAATTTTCTGAGTACTTCAAGCATGCAAACTCCTCCATGATATTTGATGGCAATCTGAATTTCTTATCTAAAATAATATTAAAAATAATAGAAAAAACAAACTCTAATACTATGCTACGAACCAAATAGATCAGTATATCATGTATTATCTTAGATGACACAGGATAAATAAATTCATATTATTTTTATTAACTTAAAATATTTAAATTTTTATTATCATCATATGATAAAATAGAACAATAATTAATATCTAAGTATCGAAACAGCTTACTCTTATTCATATTCAATGAATTATCTTATCTTTTATCCTTTTTTAACTGAATAGAAAAGACATACTGCAAATATAGTGATTATGTTCACAATCTCGCCACAACTATTTTATCTAGTATCATTATATGTAAATATGTAAATTTATTAGTTAATTTTTCATAAATAAAATCTTTAGGTTTATCTGTTTGGTTCGTATAAGTAGATATATATCTTAATATATTTTCTATTATTTCTATTTTAAATCTATGATCCATACAATCAATCAAGCAATACAGAGTTGAGATTAAAAATCAATATTTGAAATATTTATTTCTAATCTCAATAATAATAACATAAAATGCATGGTGTTCTCTATACTTGCTAAGTATGTTACTAATATTGGATATGCATCCAAGTACAATGCAAGTGATGAGAATGTACACAATACTCTAATATACACAAATGAGAATCTATTTCAATCTTTTTTTTTATTTTGGAAATGCTGACAAACATAAACTGTCAAACTTTAGCTATCCATTAATCTTCATAAAGTATTTTTACAGGATTAATAACTTTTATTTTTACTTATACTATTATGTTATCTATGTAATACATACACCTAATATAAAAAATTTTACCTGATAACTTATTTCTAATAGTTATAGTTCTGATAAGAATACTAATGATGACTCTGTTATTTGAATTATTATTAAACATAATACTTAACATTTTATTTGAATATCATATTCTCGAAAGATATTCATTAAATACTCATATATGACTAGCAATGAAAACCAAGTTAACGAGGAGAGATATGGCAAAAAATTTTACCTTGTCGCGAGGTGGAGGAGAGATGAGGATTATGATTCCCGCCCCATCTCAACATCATCCCCACCTCATTTAGAATCTAGGCATAGGGTCGGGGAGGGCTTGGGAAATATGATCCTCAAGCCTCATGCCCCATATAGCTCCAAGAGTCATGGAGCCAAACATCATGGCAATGGAGCGAGGAATGCATAGCCCTGTCCAATGACATAAAAACCCCACCCACCAAAAGGGGTAGGGGTTTGAGAATCTCCAATGGGGTGGGGTATGGAGAGGGCAACCAGGCCCAACCCCACCATGTTGCCATGCCTAATCATGATTATATTATATATTTGACATTACGAACATCACTCTATTATATTTTTTAAATTTATTAATAAATAATTTTTTTTAACTTATAATATTTTATTATGTCATTCTTACTAGTAGATATAAGAATTTTATAATTAACAAATTGGAAGTAGATATTTATAATATTATTTTATGATTCGTTAAAAATCTAATTGAAAGACACATAATAGTAATCAATTTTAACATGTATTCCCTCCCAAAGTCTTTGAAATAAATAAAAAGTATCAATGAAGCTAAAATAAACTTCGAACTTCAAAAATCATGCAGCTCAATTAGGTTTAAAAATCATATCTACTTCAAAAATTGGAAGTAGATATTTATTAGTTCCACTTATACTCTTAAACTATGATAATCCTACATGTATATATTTTTTTACAATATATATACCATGATAATTCTTCTTTGACACTCTTGATTTTTCGTTCAGATTATTATTATTATTTATACATAAGTCAAAATTATTATCATTAAAATTACTTACTATTTTTACTTATATTTATAAATTTTAAAATTTTAATAATTTTAAAAATCAAGCCTTATAATGACAAGCTAAATGAAAATTTAAAAAAAAATAAAAAATATAACACAAAAAAAATATTCTATATCTTGAAAATTATGGATCTACAAAAAATTAATATATACATTAACATAACTGTAGTTTAATTCAATTTTTATTTTTATTTAATATATTTTGATGGGAGCATACAATTTGTGGACTATCCCAATCACTTTTGTTCATTATATAAGAGTATTAGATATATGATATTTTTGAGAACATGTTATTATCTTTTTTTATGTTCATTAGTTTCAACATGATATCAAAGAGATAACCCTAAAGAAAATAAACCTTAGGGCATGTGATGGGCTAGAAAACCCCCAATTCACCAATAATACACTATTTTCATTTTTTATTCATTACTATTGCAAATCATGCTATATACAAGTATTTCTTATTTTTCAAGAACCATAATTTTATAGAGCAATATGAAAAGAGCTTTTCACAGTAGAATTACATATAGGATAACTACAATTCATTATATGCATAACAGAATAATGAGTTGCACCATAAACAATTGTTAGATGTTATATTTAGATAGTATAATGAGTTGACAACCAGAATTACCCATAGGTTCTCTTGGGATTCATCCACCATGATACTTACTAGAGAAGAGTATACAAAATTCTTCCAAGGCAACAATAAAATTTTTCATTCTTCCAAGCTATGTTGCACGGACACGGATACGGACACGCGGATACGACACGGCAGGATACGGGGACACGGCAGGATACGGGGACACGGCAAATTTCAAAAAACTAGGATACGGATACGGCTAGGACACGGCATGAAAAAAAAATTAAATATAAATATTTAACATTAACAGAAATTTAAATAAATAAATAAAATGCTCAAACTTTATTTTTACAAACATTCAAACACAAACATAAGAAATATTAAAACAAAAGATTCGCATTTTCTTATGAATCAAACAAAATAGCTTCCAGTTCAGGTTCATCAAGAGAAAGATCTGCAATCTCGAGAATTCCAGCATTTTCAATATCCATTGATTCAAAACCATCACCTCCAATGTCCCACATTTTAGATTCGCCTTCATTATAGTTTGGAGATCTCCTTGACAGAAGTCGAAGATTGTTATGGATATAAACTAAGTCTTCAGCTCTTTGTGGTGTCAACTTGTTTCTCTTCATGGAGTGAATAAAATTATAAGTGCTCCAATTTCTTTCACAACATGAGGATGAACAAGGTTGTCCTAACAATTTTAATGCAATAGATTGAAGCATCGGTGCAGCAGTTCCATGAACAACCCACTATTTAATAGGACTCATATACCACCTGTCTTTTATGGAATCACTACTAGAAAAATCTTCCAAAAATGCCAAAAATATAGCATACTCGTCATTTGCTCTTCTCCTTTCACCTTCATTAGAAAAATATCTCTCAAAACATTTTTTTCTTTCTCTTACTATTTCTAAATCTCGATGTGGTGGAACACGATCACCAGACTCTGCAAGCCATTGTTGACTATAATACCTGCAAGTTATGTTATAACATTAGTTATAAAATATTAAAAATCATAGAATATCATTTATATTAAAATTATCATAATCTATAATTTAAACTCGTAAGATTACCTTGGATTTAAGGAATGAGCAAGAGAATGTAAAGGTGTGTGGCTTTTATTCCATCTTTCCACCAGGATATCATTCACAATATAAAAAAACCTATAGGTTAAAATACATAGCAAATCATATAAGTTCAATTATAATTAAAACTTAAACTTTCAATCAAAATAATAAAAATTAAAAATTAAATTAAAAGTATACCTTGAATTATCTGTGGGGCTTTTATGTTCTTTCTTAAAAATAGCTTCCTTCACTTTTTCGATCATAGAATCCCACCACTCATAAATATTGTGAAGGCAAGGTTTATCAGTGTCAGCTAATCGAAGCATCTCATAAATAGGAGTTGTAAAACTGAGGATATAATCTACATTCATCCAAAAGTCTTCATTTAGGATTTTATCCTTTACTTCTTTAGCTTTCACTAAATCATCATCTTTATACATTTCTCATTCTTCACTTATCACTAATTGCTCCAAACCTCTTTTTATTGTTTTAAATCGTTTAATCATAACAATAGTTGAAGCAAACCGTGTATCGGCCACTGAAAGTAACTTCAGCTTGCAATGATTATTAAACATTGATAATCTCATTGCATGATTCATAATGAAATTCTTGATAAAAAAAATATCACTTGATACTTGAGCGATCCAACCACACTGTTCCATCATATCATCATATTTTGAGTTTGTTGGTGCACAAATATTCTTCAAAGCAAGATTAAGAGTATGAACCACACACGGGGTCCAAAAGATATGCCGAAATTTTGATTCCACAATGTATCCTACTGCTTTGCAAGCTGCAGCATTATCAGTTATAACTTGAACTACCTTTTGTGGACCAATCTCTTGTATAGCATTAATCAATAAATCAGCTATAAAATGTTTGTCCTTAATCTCTCCTTCGCAGTTTATTGCTTTCAAAAACATTGGTCCACTTTCTGAGACTGCCATGATATTAATAAGTGGTCTTCTTTGAGCATCTGACCATCCATCACTACAAATGCTCACTCCTTTCTCATTCCAAGTCTTCTTGATTGGTTCTAATAGATTATCAATATTATTCTTCTCCTTCTGCAATAATGTTGTTCTTAATGTATTATAGCTTGGTGGGACATAACCTGGTAGTTGACTTGCACTTTTAAAGGCACGTGCATAATAAGGATTTCTAGCTAATTGAAAAGACAACCCTCCAGAATAAAACAGCCTAGCTATCTCACTGTCAACTAATTCACGTGCACCAATTTTGAATGCATTTTCAATTGATCTCATAGTTCCCTTTCTCTTTTTTAGATCAATAGGATTAGCACTAGAAGAGGAATTCTCAAAAAAAGAATCAGCAATACTTAATGTGGGTAAAGAAACTAACTTAGGATTAGATTTTTTCATTCTCTGTTCAGATTCCTCCACCATCCTTCGCATCTCAATCAAATTTTGATTTGTTACTTTAGTACATGATGCAATCCCAGCCCCTTTAATTTTTAACAAGTGAGCCTTGACTCTATAATATGATCCTCTATATATTTGTCTACAAAAATTACATTGAAAAGTAACATTTCCTCCCCCTTTTCCTTTATCTAAATTTGCATCTTTCGTGACATATTTCCATAATGGAGCATTATCATCAACATCTTGAATATTTTCTTGATTACTTGAAGGCTCAGAATTACAACTCATTTTATTATATAATTCTGCATGAAAAAAAAATTATGCATTTTAAATAATCTATATTAATTCAAAATTAATTTAATCTTATTTTTTTTTCTCCATCAATAATTTATTACATTTTTCATTATATTTTTATTATTTTCATAAAATAATAATTTATTTTAAATAAATTATATAACAAAAACTATTATACTTACATATTATATATTACTAAATATTACAATTACATAATACATACTAACAAGAGTATTCATATTTAAATATTCCATATTTTAATATTGCATATTTATTATTATTCTTAAAATTATGTATTTAAAATTAAAATAAATTATTTATTTATTATATTTTGTATATATATTATACAAACAATAATAATTAAAATAAAAAAAAATATATTTAAGACCTCTAACCCCTGCCCCCTCCCGTTACAGCTTCTAACTCCCTCTAACATATATTTTAAATACCGTATTTTAAAATAATTTAAAATACAGTATTTTAAAATAATTTAAAATTCTATTTTTTAAATTAATTTAAAATAAAATTAAACCTCTAAAATTCTGTTTTTTATTTTAAATACCTTTAAAATAAAATACAGTATTTTAATCTTTCCCCCCCTCCCCCGCACAGAAACCTTCCCCCCTCCCCCGCACAGAAACCTTCCCCCCTCCCCCGCACAAAAACTTTCCCCCCCTCTCCCATACAGAAACTTCCCCCCCCTCCCGAAAACCCCTTTCCCACCCCTCCCTCCCTCCCGAAAATCCCTCCCGAAACCCCCCCACCGAACCCCCCTCCCGAAACCCCCCCACCGAACCCCCCTCCCGAAACCCTCCCCCCCTCCCGATTTTCAATTTTTGAACTCTCCCCCTCCCGATTTTTTGATTTTCGAACTCTCCGTTCCAGATATAGATTTAAATCCTTACCTTAGGTATAGTCGGCGGATCGGCGGCGTGCTCCTCACTGTCGGCGGATCGGCGGCGTGCTCCTCACTGTCGGCGGTGTGCTCCTCAATTCGTTGGAGATGTAAGAGTAATTCTTAATAAATGGGGTATTTCCGACGCGTTAGACTTCAAAAATGCTGTGGTTGGTAGAAGACGTGTTGGTAGGTAAAGACGCGTCGGGAGGTAAATGGATGTTCACCGGAAAACTCATCGGATACGTCTCCGACGCGTATCCGATACGCCACGTGGCGTATCTCAGTCGGATTCGTTTCCGATACACCACGTGGCGTATCGGACACGTATCCGACGCGTGTCCGACCCGTGTCCGCGTGTCCAGGTGTCCGACACGCGGACACGGTGCTTCTTTTGATATTCTTAGAGGTGTCAACCAGGCTGGGTCTGGCCGAGGCACGGCACGATTCGGCCCGGCATGGGCTGGGCCAGCAAGGAAATTTCCTGTGCTTGTGCCCATGCTATGTCTGTCCACGGCACCAATCGTGCCGTGCCATGCCGAGGCCAACCGGGCCTCATGCCATGCTTGGCCCGTGGGCACTGTACCTCGGCCCGAGCGTCTTAGTGGCAGAAGTTGAGCCCGACTGACGAATCACCCAGCCCCAAAAGTGAAGAAGAATCACATGGCGAGGCACCACATCGGCACACAGCCGAAATGACGAAACCCTAATTTTTTTTAAATTAGGGTTTCGGCCTGACCGAGGGGAACCTTCCGGATTATTGCCGCGGGCCCGTGCCGGGCTAGGCACGGTTACTGTACCGTGCTTGCCCGGCAAGAAAGTACTGTCGGGCAGGCTAAAAACGGGCTGGGCCAGCCCGGCACATCCCGTTTGACACCTTTAGATATTTTAAAATATTATTATCATCAAAGACAAATATTCTAAAGTTATTGTATATAATAACATCCAGCTTAGAGCAGTCAATCGGGCCGGCCCAGCACGGGAATATCCCTTGCCCTGGCCCGTGCCGTGCTCGGGTAAGGCACCATTCACACCTAGAGAGCTGGCTTCCTGCACCCTCACGAGTCACGGATCACGGGTGGGTTTACTGTGACTCGGGCCAAGCCATGCTTCCCCTTCCCGAAAAAAAGACCACGGGTCGGGTCCAATCAGACCCGACCCGCGGTCATCGCCGACCCGATGCCCCCCATTCCCCCAACGAGCAAAAAAAATAATTAAATTGTTGCCATTGGATCTTGCCTCCAACGACTAGGGGGCAAAATCCAACCGTCCTTATGATTCTATCCCCTAAAAAATTAAAAAAAATCAAAAAAAAAACATAAAAAAATGACTTATTTTTAAAAAAAATTATTTTCTTTAATCTATAAAATCCTCTCCCCTTTCTCTATAACATTTATGTTTTTCATAAACATTGTTACTCTCAAATCTCACTTTTTCTCTCTCTCAAAACTCTTGCTTCTATCTCTCGAGACTCGGAAAATTAGGATTTCGTCATTTGGCTTGGCTTTTCGAGAATCTCAACTTGAGTTTTAAATTTTGAGCTAGATTATGGTGTACCGTACGCGTGATCAACTTGACTGATTAACCGAGTACTTTATTTTAAGTTTTTTTTTTACTCTCTCTCTCTAGTACTAAAATAGTTAAATCTAAAATTTATCATCTAGTCTCTAAATAAATATCTTATTTAACAAAAATCCTAAAAAATGACAAATACTAATGAAATATATTTAAATTTAGAAAATAAAAATGTTACACAGAGGTCTGAGACTGCTGAAACTATGGTTTCTCCAGTCGTCTCAACCCAAACTTCTAAAAAATAAAAAATTAGGACTTCTGTAGTTTGGACTCATTTTAATATAATAAAATAAAAAAATATTAGGGATGAGGAAGAAGAAATGACACAATACAAATATTGTATTATAATTTTAACATGTAAAAGTTCGTTTGGGACTTGACACCTTAAGAGGCATGCCAAATTATGCACCAAAAAACATGATCCATTAGATACTAGGCAAACCCAACTTGATACTGTATTTTTTGAGACTGGATCGAGTTCAGTCTCAAAGTTTATTCCCTTCATATATTCAAACGAGTTAGGTAGAGGCGGCATTACCAGATATATCATATTGATGGATATTCCGATCAGATTTTCAGAAGATCCAATAGTAGTACGCATCATGCAGACATATTTCAGCATGCTTATCGTAGGATTCCTAGATCCACATCTAGGAATGACATACTAAAATTGTATAAGTTAGAAGAACAAAAAAAATTAATAAATTTATGATATATAGTGGAGTGGTGTCCGTGACATCTAATATCTAAACAAGTCACGATGAATCAATTTATGCATGTCTCACCAACCACTATGTAGATTTTAACTGGACTATGAATAAAAAAAATTTTAAGATTCTCTGAAATTCTTCATCATCATGATGACCCGGCCATTTTTGAGTGTATGATGAAAATCTTTAGGGAATATAAAATTCAAAATAAAATTTTTAAATTACATTCGATAACACATCTAATAATAGAATAGCAATTATCATGTTTGTTAGGAATATTAAAGACTTACCATTAGGAGAGATTTTTTATGTCAGATACATGTGTCACGTGATTAACCTGATTGTTCAAGTGGATATGAATGTGTGTTCCCTCACATTGGATAATATACATAATACACTAAAATATATTCGCAATCCTCGCAGACAACAAGAGATTGATAGTCTCTGTTTGTCTACGAATCTTAAGAAGAAAAAATTCCAATCGGATGTGAGACATCGTTGAAATTACACGTACTTGATATCGAAATCATGTGTTGGATACGAACACGTGATATCCGACTACGTCAATAGTAAGAGTGACGAACTTATTATTAATGACACTGACTGAGCTTCAGAAATTTCATAAATAAAATTCCTGAAGATTTTTTATGACACGACGAACATATATTCGTCAATTTATACGCCCACGACTTGCATTATACTCAAGTGCATATGCAACATTAGTAACATGTTTAGGAAGTATCGAGCTGACCCGACACTTAGTCATATGGTTGCAGAGATGAAAACCAAGTACTTGAAGTACTAATCCATCATTCCACCTCTTTATTGCCTCGCTGCATGCATGAACCCTAGGATTAATGTGAATGGGGTAGAAAATATCATAACTTATATTTCCTCGTGCATGAATATGGAAGAGCTACCTAAATAGATCATTCATGAGAAGTTGACTAACATGTTCACATACTACGATACTAAGTATGGTGGTGATTGTAGTGAGACTGTGATTATGGACATGGATACCTTGTTCGGAGATGATGATTTTTCTATTTAGCTAGCGAGGGAAAAATGTTAAGGTGGACCATCACATAGAAGCAAGTTTTCTCGGTACTTAGATACCGATTACTACTCAATCCTATCACATTCTGATTCTAAGAATCTTGATATATTAGAGTGATGAAAATCATATGATCCACCTTTCCCGTGCTATCTAGGATGGGACGGGATCTACTGACTACTCTGGTGTCGAGCGTAGCAACGAAGTCTACTTTTTCTATTGTAGTGAACATGATTTCGGATAGTAGATCGCGATTATGTCCAAATATTGTTGAGGCCTTGGTCTGTTTAAAGATTTGGGAGGATTCGAGGTTTAACATCAATGATCATGTTGGAGCTGAGACTGGGACAGGAACTGCAGCCGCATCAACTACGAAAGCGGAGGAGTTGATTGCTGATGATGATGATCCATATGATAATGATCTTGATATTGCGAACTGATGATGCTCATGATATGCCGATTCACGATTGATGATAATTCACTGCTTTTTGATTTCGATATTTTATTTTTTATTGATTGTATGCTTTATTTATACGTTATATTGAAACTTTAATTTGTTTGGTTTGAACTTTCGGCATCTATTGACTGATTGGTCATTTTTCATTTGGTTTGCTTTTGTTTTTTTTACTTTTTAATTTTTTTTAACAAAATTTTTTGATTTATTTATTTTTTTTATTTTTTCATTTAAAAATTTATAACTCTATAATTTAATTCTAATATATTATAAACTAATTTTATTTTAAATTAAAAAAAAATTAAACTTTGTAATTTTATATATTTTAAACAATTTTCATTTTATAAATTTATTATAATATATATTATCTATAATTCTATATATAATTTTATATATTTTATAATTATACTAAAAAATAAAACTATAAAATTAAAAAAAAAAATTTGACCTGGCTTGTACGGCAAGGCTAGGCCCGGTCGGGCCTGGCTTTTATAAACGTATCGGGCCATGCACGGCACGATTACTGCACCGTTAGTGTCTGGCCCGGCACGAAAGCACGGCCGTGCTCTAAAAAAATAAGTCGGGCCGGTCCGACACGGCCCGTTTGACACCTCTAATCCAGCTTAGTATTTGTTACTTTCACGTCTATTGTTTATTTTTGAATGTCCTATTATTAGTATTAAATAGTATGAATGGGAGACTCTAAAAGTAATTAGATGTGACAAGTTGGCCGGGCAGCCCAGACATATAGCTATTCTCCACATTGATAGAACTAGCAACACCATGCACAGAAATGGGCTCCTCTAACCATGCCTCGCAAACTATGATCATGTCACAAACTGAAGAAGTGCAGTTTCTAAGCCGGCAGATTGCCTCAAAACTTTAGCACAAGCAAGCAATCAATGACAGTGAAAAAGCTGATTATAACCTCCAATTCCTGCTTGCGCATTTCCTCCTTTTTAGCTTCAGATTTAGCACTTCTTTGCACTTCAAATATTACAACTGCTCCAGCAACCTAAACAAAACAGAAAACCAGGAAATAATCAGATCCCTTGGAAGCAAATGCACACATTTATACTAGTATTAGTATTAGGGGTGCTAATGAAACAAGACAACTCAAGAGCTATTCGGACTTGACTCGGTCAAACTCGGTCAAAACTCGGAGCTTGACTCGAAATATTAATGAATCGAGTTGAAAAACTTAAAACTCGAATATTTTTGTATATAAAATTTTAATTTTTTTTAATTTTATATCTCTACTTTAGGAGATCACATAAATAATATATATCTATTTTTTTATTTTTAAATAATCATACATTTTTATTATTTTTTTAGTTATAAATATATTTATTTTAAAAATAATTAATTTTCTTTAAAAAAAAGATGTAATAGAATAGGATATTATTCTATAAATTTTTTAATAAGTTAGCATTATAAACATGAAATATATATATATATATATATATATATATTTCATACACTAATTTTCCTAAAGTTGAATATATGATAATTAGTAGTATTAATGAAATGAGATAACTCGTGAGCTACTTGGACTCGACTCGATAAAAACTTGGTCAAAACTCGACTCGAATAAGCTCGACTCAAAATATTAACAAGTCAAGTCGAGCTTGACTCTAGCAAGCTCGACTAAAAATGTTACCGACTCGACTCGCGCTCAGTTAAACTCGAATTCAACGCGCATCATTAGCAACCCTAATTAGCATTATGATTCAGAAAGAAATTGATGTTTAGCATACAATTTATATTTATGACAGATGTGTGTGTGTGTGTGATAGTGTGAGCAACATGGAAACAAAGGCATGTGAATAATGAAAGGTTTTGAACTAAAACAAACCAAGAAGACAAAGAGCTCCCCAATAAGTTCCACGGCAGCCTGAACAGCTTTCTCTTCATTCAGAGGGCGTATCTCAGCATTTATTGCATGACCATGTATTTGTCTTTGCATTTTCATCGTGATTTGATGATTTGCCTAGTCGAGAAAGCAAATATATTTAAGCCAAAATATTTTGAAATGGACATTCATGGAGATATTTATGAATCAAGAAAGAGGATCATGGGCTATTCATGATAATATCTATCTATCTATTTATTTATTTATTAATCAAAAAAAATTAAGATTGGAACACTTTAATACAATAACAAACAGCTCTCAAATTGAAGCCTCCAGCACTGAACATTAAAAAAAAAAGTGAATGATATGGGAATCCCCTAAAAGTTTTTGCAAGTATGTTTACAAGTAATGAACAACTTATGAATTCTCCCTTGGATAAAGTGATAAACTACCTCATAATACTTCATATGCTCACAAAAAACCAGATAGAAAAAAATAAGATGCATTGACTAGTTGCTAAAAGACTAAGTAGCTAATCTTGAAACAAAAAATATTACTTGATCAAGTATCAAATTTAAAAAAGCTCACACACTGTTCATGTCACGAACTTATATGAATAACAAAATCAAAATTTTTTTTTTGATAAAAAAGGTTATCTCTAATAAAAGTATGGTAATTTGCCATGCATATTGAATCTTATTTTCAAGTTGCATGCACATTGTAGATGAGCCTATCAAACTGAGTATTGATCTTTTGTCCGATGTAAGCCCACTAATTAATTCGATGACATATATGAGAATTGCACAAAATATTAATCATTTGATTATTAGCAAACTAAATATAATATTAGCAATCAATATTTCTTATTTTCATGACAGAACTCTTCACATACTCTAACATTTGAAAATCTTCACAAGGCTTGGCATTATATTAGGTGATCATATGTATTTTTTGGCTAACCATATATTAAGATTCTAATTGAGCATCATCTTTTACAGAAAAGAGATCTACTATGTGTTATTAAATTTTTATTATAGACAATCTTGTCTTCAAAAAAAAAATGGCAAATAATAATTACTACAATTAGTGTAGGGATGGAGTATATTACGATTGTTACAACTCCATATGAGTTTCTTTAGATAAAATAGTTATCTGATGATATTAATTTTTAATTATTTTTCTCATAACTCTTCATATGAGTTTCTTCAGTCTAATAGTTCACCAACAAACAAAATATATCGAGATAAATTAATTATTTTTTTGTGAAAATATGTAGAATGAGGCCAAAATAAAACCTATATTCATACAACCTAAGAAGCATGGACACAGACACGGGGATACAATACAGTAAGATACGGGAATACGGCAAATTCTAAAAAACTATGATACAGATACGACTAGGATACGTCATGATAAAATAAATAAAATAAAAAATAAAAATTATTTTCTTTATAAATATTAGGTATTTTATAAAATAAAATAAAATAAATTAAAATATTTTATTTTATAAAATAAATATATATATTTTTATTTTATAAAATAAAAATATTGTATTTTATTTTATTTTATAAAATAATATTTTTAAATTATCTTATATTATATAAAAATATATTTTTTTTATAAAATAAAAATATTTTATTTTATTTTATAAAAATATTTTATTTTATTTTAGCACCCGCCCCCTGCCTACCCACTCAATTCATGCCCGTGCTTGTCACCTGCCTCCCCCCCTCAAATCACGCCTGCCCTCTGCCTCCCCCTCAATTCGCACTCGCCGCCTGCGTCGAGAGGTCAACGTCGCCCATGCGATGACGTTGGCCACTGGACGTCCGATACGCCATGTGGGGTATCGGATACGGATTGATTAATGATAGACCACGTGACATATCGGACACGTATCCGTGCCGTGTCCGTACCGTGTCCACGTGTCCGAGTGTCGAACACGTGGACACGACTGTAGGGAGTCATGTCCGTGCTTCATTGCATACAACAGTTCAACCAGAATATATATTTATAAAGCCCTTGACAATATTTTACCTTGGTTTTTGATCTTTTGAGTTTAATGTTTTAAATATTTATATATAAGAATAAGGGAGGGGAATACTTCAATTTCCTTTGTATTTTTTATGGGAGTACCCAACATGCGTGTTGTCACGAGCCTACTCGTTTACGCAATGATGCAGCCTATGCAATGGTTTCTCAATCAACACTATCATGAGACCCATCTTACCATGCTACACTTCATACTTCTACGTTGATTGGTTTCGTCTTGCCTTGAGCTCATCAGGAGAGTGGCTCAAACTCCCTACCAGTTTGTCTAGAGTAGGCTAACACAATTCTCCATAGTTAAGATCCCGACTAACGACAAATTTTCCAAACTTAACAGGATCAGCATGTTTGAACTTCAAAGAAACATCACATTCAATACATTTGCACTCTTGTTGGAACAATCTCACACATTTCTATTCAAACCCTTTAGCATTCTTGATATTCAAAAAAACCTCTAACTACAATCACAAATGCTCACAAGTCCATGACATTCCCTCCCACCCAATATTTTACCTTGGTTTTTGATCTTTTGAGTTTAATGTTTTAAATACTTATATATAAGAATAAGAAGGGAGGGGAATACTTCAATTTCCCTTGTTTTTTTTTATGGGAATACCCAACATGCGTGTTGTCACGTGCCTACTCATTTAAAAAGTGATGCAGCATGTGCAATGGTTTATCAATCAACACTATCATGAGACCCATCTTACCATGCTACACTTCAAACTTCTACGTTGATTGGTTTCGTCTTGCCTTGAGCTCATCAGGAGAGTGGCTCAAACTCCCAACCAGTTTGTCCAGGGTAGGCTAACACCATTCTCCATAGTTAAGACCCCGACTAACGACAAACTTCCCAAACTTAACAGGATCGGCATGTTTGAACTCCAAAGAAACATCACATTCAATACATTTGCACTCTTGCTGGAACAATCTCACACATTTCTATTCAAACCCTTTAGCATTCTTGATATTCAAAAAAATCTCTAACTACGATCACAAATGCTCATAAGTCCATGACATTCCCTCCCACCCAATATTTTATCTTGGTTTTTTATCTTTTGAGTTTAATGTTTTAAATATTTATATATAAGAATAAGAAGGGAGGGGAATACTTCAATTTTCCTTATTTTTTTTATGGGAGTACCCAACATGCGTGTTGTCACGAGCCTACTCATTTACACAGTGATGCAGCCTGTGCAATGGTTTCTTTATCAACACTATCATGAGACACATCTTACCATGCTACACTTCAGACTTCTACGTTGATTGGTTTCTTCTTGCCTTGAGCTCATCAGGAGAGTGGCTCAAACTCTTGACCAGTTTGTCCAGGGTAGGCTAACACCTTTTTCCATAGTTAAGACCTCGACTAAAGACAAACTTCCCAAACTTAACAGGATCGACATGTCTGAACTCCAAAGAAACATCACATTCAATATATTTGCACTCTTGTTGGAACAATCTCACACATTTCTATTCAAACACTTTAGCATTCTTGATATTCAAAATAATCTTTAACTATGATCACAAATGCTCATAAGTCCATGACATTCCCTCCCACCCAATATTTTGCATGCTCTTGTGCATTTCACCTTTCATTGATCTTCACCTTCGAAAATTACTGTTCCGCATGAGCTTTAATCCAATAAGATTGACATTAATTCCTTTGGCTAGAGATGTTAAATAGGTTGTGTCATATTGAAATGACAAATTTCTTTTGGCCCGTCCAAGCCACCATATTGTGCCTAGCATGACACGATATTTATCATGAATCATGTTATGCCAGCACAATTCAAGAACGGAGCACCCCGACATGGCTTGCATAGCATTTGGGAGAGTCATGCCAAGCCAAATTAGGCTTGGCTAGCCTGGGTCAGGATACACTAGGCTAACTAGTTTGGCCAATCGGGGCAAAACTAGCCCACACCGGCCATCATACAAGGTCATATCGTGTCAAGCCTCCCATGCCAAAAAAAATCAGCCTAGCATGGCCTAAGCCGTGCCACAGGCCATGTTGAGGCTGTATGACTCAATTGGCACCTCTAAACTTGAACCAAAGAGAATGTCTATTATCAGGGACAAAACTTCCTGGTACTATGAACAAAGTTCCCACTCACTTTCATCCCAATAGTAATACATATAGCAAAACATCAACACCTAATAAGCAAGCACCAGTTATGCACTTCTAGACAATAATTAACACCATTTTTAATATGAAAAAACACAAGTCCTCTTGTTGTAACTTCACACATGGTTTCATCAACTATTGGATATTTGTATGAGATAAACGTTTAGCTATCAAGATCGACAGAAAACAACACTTTCTGTTAACAATCTTCTGAACCTCTCTCCAATATCATTTGTCACAGGCCTACTCATTCATGTTGTGATACAATCCATGTGGTGGTCTCATAATCAACACTATCATGAGACCCAACATGTCATGCAACACTTCATAACTCTATGCTGACTAATTTTATCATACCTCGAGTTCATCTGAAAAGCGACTCCAACTCCCCGATTAATGAACAACTTTTCAAACATAATAGGGTCAGCATATCTGAACTCCAAAGAAACATCCCTTTTAATATACTTGCACTCCCTACTGGAGAACTCTCAAATATTTATACTCAAGTCTCTCAACATGCTTGATATTTAATAAAATTTTCAACTATGATTACGGACGCACATAAATCTGTGACTATGTAGTCCCATGGCATTTTACATATTTATAAATTAGGTCTTTTGATGTATTATTTAAAGTTGATTTCATAAGTGAATTTTATGAGTCTTGATTTTACTCTATATATATATATCCAATCTCCTTCAAAATTTTTTACATTCAAATCTAAGATTATATTTTTTCTCTACAATTTTCTAAGTCTTATAAACAACTTATTTAGTTTTTTTCATTATGAAAATTATATTTTTTAGAAAAATAATTAATTTGATGGTCTTTAGTATGAATTAATATAATACTTTGATAAAGAAGAAAAAGAAACCTAGTACTAATCATGTTTGTGAAATCAAATATATATATATATATAATTCTCATGCATGAGATTTTTTTTTTTTAAATAAAAATCTAAAATTATTGAGATTTATAATGTATTATTTTATTTCATTTATTTTTTTATTTTTCTTTCTTATGGATATGAGTATTCACCAAGTGAATGTTAATGCACTATATATATACACATTCTTTTTTGTGAAAAATTTCAAGCAATTAACTCCATAGGAAAATTCAATATGAAAATGATGTACAAGTGAAACCCTTATCCAATAGGTTAATATAAATGGGACATGTATATTAGGTACTAATATCCACAATACAACAAAGAAATAAAAAAGAAAAAAAAAACTTAAGTTCAAAAATATAATACCCACCCAAAACTAACATATAAAGGTCTAGGACATCAAACTTAGAGGAAAAAAAATAAATTAAGACATTTTTAATACTTTTATGAAAATATTTATTAATTAATATGCTGTAATAATATATATTATAGCAATTAATTAAACATAAACTTTTTTATAAATAAAAAAATAATTTATTTCTATGTATTTTATTTCATCATAATTATATATCAGATAGAAAATTATATATTTCAATGCCCAATTATTAAAATAAAAAACAATAACTCAATAAGAGAAGAAAATAAATATTTGATCTCTTAAAAAAAATGCATGATTCAAATAATTATTATTATCACTTTAAAATTCATCTCTATACTTGATCTTTAAATAATTATTACTCTTATTTTTTCAAGAAAAAATATTACTTGTAAAAAAAATACAAAACCTTATAATTAATTTTTTCTCGGTGCAAGCTAGCATCTAACTCAAAATATGAATATCTGACCAACCACAGGTACATGTGATCAAAAAAAGAAATCTCATTCAAAAAAAATCTTTTTCCCATTAACTACATCTAATCAAATGATAATCAGATAATTAATCAAATAATTATCTTATCCACAAAAAACTCAACTAAAAAAATTATATTAAATAAAAAACCATTACATGTGTCAACATAATACCCTTCCTAAAGTAGGCTACCTCTATGTACAAGTTCTTATTTGTTTTGTTTCAAGATTAAGATATTAAACAATATATCAAACATGAAATTAAAGTAAATAACAAATTATTTTTGACCAATAAGCAATGTTTATTTGTTATGTTTTTTACTTTGGTTTGTAATGAACATTATATATTTGAATTGTACTATTGAACATTTTTTGTTTTAATTTTAAATATTATATGTTATTTATTATATTCAAATAAATTTGTTATTTTTTGGTTTTATTTTTTATAGTTAGTGATGAAATTTAATTGAAATTATATTGATCATTAATTTATTCACAATAATTTACAATATAATAATTTGATTAAATTTATAATTTGTAATTAATAATATAAAATATCAAAATTAAATAATTTTTTATTAAAATTTAATACAATGCTACAAATAATCCAACTAAAATCAACATAACTCAACCAAAATGCAACCCAAGTTACATAATTTCAAATCATGTTAGGTTCGAGTTGGCAAACTCAATTTGAAACTCAGATTATTGTTGATCTCAAGAGAGACTTTTTAAAGTTGGGTTAGGTTGAATTGAGGATCAACCCAAGTTACAGCCTTAGAAACAATAAACAAATAAAAAAGTAAGTCTAATACTATTATACTTAATAATTTTATGAGATTTATCATTAATTTTAAAAATATTTTGATGCAAAAAAAATATATAAATAAGGGATAATTATCAATAATATAAATATTAATTCTAATATCAATAATCCAAAAAATAAAAATATAGATATGAGTGAAATGACCAATAATACATAGGAAAGAAAATAATTGTTTATAGTATAAATAAAATTTTATATATTTCTCTCTAGTAAATTTCACATTAGATAAAACTTGCTAATACTTAGAAGACTTGGACGATCAATGTCTCTGTAATACTATCAGCCTCTCTAAAAATCATTTCAACAAATATCTCTGATACAACTCATATTTTTCTCTAAGATTATAATTTTCTCAGTCTTAAACCCAAAAAAAAATAAATCTTTTCCAAACAATAAATTATGCATTCCAAAAATATTGCTGAAATCCAAATAAATAAGCCCCCCTACATGAACAACAAACACTAATTTTAGTGGTTTTCCTAAAACCCAAAATTGAATAAACCAATGTACCACCACCACACCATAGGTGCACCATTGTCACCCCACCAGCATAGTAAAGTTGTCCAATCAATGCACCTTTTGCCTCGCTCATGGCATCAGCACCCACTATGTCGGCGATCATAGTGATGCAAAGTCATTGTGTGCCCTTCTCTCTCTTTGATATTGTGCACACATTCACTTTGGCACTGTGGTGCATACATTTATCTCTCCAAAATTTGTACTCCTCAACACGCATACTCCAAGTTATTTTTCCAGGATAGTGCATTGACACCATATTAGAGACAATAATCACCAAGCCATAATAACTAATAATCAACATATAAGCATACACTTATAAAATAAACAAAAAAGATAAGGACATCCCACAAATTAAGTGATTCCATCATAAAACCACAAAATAAAAGTAAAAAAAAAAATAAAATTATAAACTATAACAGAGTTTGAGATAAAAAGAAGATAAATATAATAAATACACTCAATACAAATTTTGATGCCCAATTGATGCATATTGATTATTGAGCATGGCATCTAAAATGATATGGTAAGAAAAATGGCATTAATTGTCCAATATATTTTTAAAAACCCATTTTCCAGGCCATCTCATCCTTTGAAAGAGAACTTAAGACTAACACACATATTATGCAGAAGCAACCCTAGTAAAAGTGAGAAAGGGCATGAATAATAATGTTAAACAGTATAGGAAAGTCAACATAGATAGCATTCTTGCCAGAGAAATAAAGTTCGGGATTATTGAATGGTGCTCTTAAAATATCGAGGGGCAATTGACTGATATAGTTGAAGGACTATAATTAAAAGTAGCCCTAATCCACCCATTTACATCATCATCTGCATCATCCTTTTGTGGACTTGAGCCTAGAGTTACGGGCTTGAGGCATCGACACAGAATCAATGTGGACGAAATTCGTCTCTCATATCTTTCATATCCCTCAGCAGAAACGAGCTGAATCATTTCTTCAAAATTTGTGAAAATCATACGACTTTTACCCCTGATATGCAATCAATCTCGTGCCACACTATGAGAAACATTCACATGTATTACAACTCACAACTCTACGCTTCTTCCCATAGATATTTGCATGTATACGCAATTGATACCTGAGCGATGTTGACAATGAAGTTGCGAAATTCGGGATGCAAAGCAGCCTGTTGTTTGAGTTTTTGAGCAACAGGCTTGCTCAGTGTTCTCAATGCTAGTGTCCCAAGCTTTAGTAAAGGGAGCATTATGATGCGACAACCCAGATTCCGCGAATCCGAATTAACGACGCCCGGTGAATGAAAGTATCGATTAACAACCACCTCAGTACCGTAATATTGGAACATATTCAATCCTGAATGGACCAGCTGGAGGACAGCTTCTCTGAGATTTTGTCATAAGAGATTGTGCCGTATGCCTGTATCGTCACTCGTTTACTTGATGCCCCCAAGCGAGATAGGCCGAAGAGGGATGGTCACGAGTGATTGTGAAGGAGAACCAATCGCATGGTTGTCCAGGGCCGCCGCCTGGGTGAATTCCCCCCCGCCAGCCACGAAAGTAATCAGTCAAGACTCAAGCCGGGACGACATAATTTCTCACAATTAAAAATATAAAAAAAGTTGCGGCAATTTCCCACACTTGAAAATTTTTGAAAAGGTACAACAAATTCTAATAGTTAAAAAGAATACATTTATATTTTGGTGCACAAAACACAAAATATTTATATTTTTGAATAAAAACTTTTCATAATTATAAAAAATTATATCAATTTCTAAAATAATTAAGTTTTACCCTCCTAATTAATCAACCTGATTTTTTCCTTCGAATTTTAGATAAAAAAATAAAATTTTATTCAATTATTTTGGAAAATATTACTATAAACTTAGAAACCACATTTCCAAATTTTAAAAATTATAATTTCTTGGAATATGATTTTAAAATTTTGTTTAATGATAAGCATGGCAAGATGGGATTCAAAGTCATGTATTCCACGTTGTCAAAAATAGCAATGTACCATTTAGTCAAAAGGTTTATATCGTTTGAAGAACAAATCAAAATAGTTATATATATATATATATATATGAAAACACATATAAATATACATAGATATGTAAATATATGTGTAGATATATATATATATTATATATAATCAACAAACACATACACACCTATATAAACATGTGTCTGTGTGTGTGTGTGTGTGTATGGATGTATATATGTATATAATATGTCTATATACATATACATATAAACTTACACATGGATACAAACACACATAAGTATACATATAAACATACGTACACACATAAACATACACATGGAAACACACACACACACACATGTATACATACATACATATATATATATATATATACACACACACACACACACACTTATATGTTTATTTGACTTGTGTATTTTTTTTTGGAACATATTATGAGTACTTCCATATTGTTGTATTTCTTTGCATCAAACATAATTTCTCCAAAATTAATATTTTACTAAGTAAATGATATTTTTATTTTTGGCTTACTACTACTTTAAAACATGTGTTTTCTATTAGAGATTCAAAAATTCAAAAATAATTCAAGCATATATAATATTTGTGGAGTAGGTTATCTTTATTTTTAAAATATATTCATGATTGTGACAAGAAACATACCACAAGGTGAGCTGTGGTGGTGGCCTTCTCATATATATATCCGTATGTTCCATATGGGCGAAAAGATGGTGATGACGCTACAGTGAAGTTGTGTAGTCTAAACTAAAGTCTACTTTTTTATTTAAAAAATAGAAACCAACAAAATTAATATTTCAATTAAATTTGATTTTTCGGTTTCTTTTGTTTTAAATCTCTTTCCTTTTTTTATTACAATTTAATAATTTATATATATATAATCAAAATCAATTTAATATAAATCAATTAATTTGATTTAATAATAAAATCAAATTATTTGATTATAATTAAATTAATTATTCTGATGGGACATTAGGCTAAATAAGATTTTGGACTCCTAATATAAATTATTTTGCATATTAATTTATATTAAATATAATTCATCCCGCTACAAATATTATAATTGTACTTCATCACTTGTTTAAAATAATATGTTCCTTTTGCTACTTGACACTCATTAAACTTCTATGTTAAGATTGTATATACCCATTAATTGAATTAAAGTATTGATAATCTAATTCAATTAATCTCTAATTTTTTTTGAGACTTTCTACTTAATTTAAAATAATATGCCGAATCAAAATCTGCATACAATTATATGGTTTGGCAATATCATAACTTATAAGTTTCCTCAATGGGACATCATTTTCATCAATCATATGATGTGACATGGATTCCATCATCAATTAATATTTACCACGTGCTTGATAAAATTATTCAATTCATATGATTCTTAAATTAAATATTAAGTACTTCAAGAATAATAGTTATAATTTTTATAATAATACCAGTGTATTTTATTTTGTAATTCAATACAAAATAATTATATCATATTGGTCATATTCAATATATTCAAGTACACCATCATTATAAGTTAGAATTCTACTATTCACCATAGTTAAAAATAGACCTACTAAAATCTAGTATTATAATTTTACCAATAGGGTGTTTAGCTCTCTAGATTGAATAACCAACTTTTATTTCACAAAAATTGATTTTTCAATCTTTTGTGCATTAACCAAACTGTATGCACCAAATCATTAGTGTAAAATAAAGGACATGCATTTTTATAAATCTAACTCATTGTAAAATCTTTTATTTAAAACAAAAAATAAATAAATAAACTAAATGGAAAAAAATAAGAAATGCCTTTTAGTATAAAATTAGTTCTAAAAATTATCTACTTAGATGCAAAGCCATGGTACTACACATTTGACACCCATCCCTCCTACGTGTTTATAATAATTTTAGCTAGAAAGCTTTTCATAAAAGGATCTACCAAATTTTTTGTCAATGCTACTTTTATCATAACCAAACCACATCTTTTCTTTTCATAATATTTCTTATTAGATGGTATGTATGCTCAATGTGTTTCGTATTCTTCTAAATTTTAGGTTCCTTTGAATTTGCAACTACTCCACTATTATCACAATAATGTATAATAGGTAGTTGCACAAATGGAATGACCCCTAAATTCATCATGAATAATCATACAGCCTCTTTAGCCACTTATGAAGTCGTAACATACTCAATCTCTATAGTGGAATCAGCAATATAAGACTGCTTGATACTTCTCCAGCTTATGACTCCACTTCCCAAGGTAAATATATAATATGAGATGAATTTTCTCAAATCCTCATTTAATTGGAAATCCAATTTGTATATCATATAGGCACAAAGATTGTCAAGTCGATACACTAACATATAATTGCTAGTCTTTTCATATATTTGATTATATATTTTATTACTATTTAATATTCTCATCCTATGTTTGATTGATATCTACTTATCATATCAATAAAATTAATATCATGTTTGACAAAAAGTATTGCATACATCAAGCTTCATACTACAGATACATATGGAACTGGCTTTATTTTTTCTACCTCATTAGGTATTTTGAGACCATTTTTTTGATATAGAAATTCCATGTCTGAAAATAAGATAACCTTTCTTGAAATCTTGCATACTAAATTGAGTCAAATTGATATAGACAGCTTGAGACAAACCCAAAATTCTTCACCCATGATCTCGTAAAAGCTTAATCCCAGGAATATGAGTAACTTCTTCTAATTTTGTCATATCAAATTGACTAGAAACTTGGCTTAACCAAAGATAATAAGCTCACATTATTGCCAATGAAATATATATCAACATATAATAATAAAAATATTGTATTATTATCGATCACCTCTTTTTATATACATACAATACTTATCATGGTATTGTTCAAAACTATAAGACTTAATGGCTTGATCAAAGTAAGTATTCTAATATCTAAATGCTTAGTTCAATTCATAAATGGACCTTTTCAACCAACACAATATGTTCTATTTGCATTTTTCTATGAAACCATTTGGCTGCATCATATAGATATATTTTTTGAGAAATTCATTTAAAAATGTAGTCTTAAGATCTATTTTCAAATCTCATAGTCATAATAAGTTGCAATAGACTAGAGAATCTAGATTGACTTCAGCAAGAATACTAGTTAAAAGATCTCCTCATAATCTATTCTTTATTTTTGAGTGAAAGCTTTTACAACAAGCCTAGTCTTATAAGTTTCAACGTTACCATTTATTCCTCTTTTTTTTTCTTATTGACCACCTACAATTTATGTGTTTTATCCCTTCAAGTGATTCCATAAGAACTCAAATATTATTGGAGCATATTAAATATATTTCTGATTTCATAGCATTTTACCAATATTTTATATCTTTATCTTTAAGTGCTTCATCATAGCTTTCTGGATCAGTATGTAACTCATCAAGAATTCTTTCATAAAAATTAATCAAGAATGTATATTGAGTATATTGATGAATAACCCTCCCACCATGATGAGACACTCATCTTAATTATATACTTTCAGTGACACACTGCATAGATATCAATCCATATGAACTATTATGACCATTTACCTTCGAGTTGTATGACCAGCATATCAATATAGGCTCACAAGGTTTAGTACCAATACTATCACCAGTAATTCTCTAATTATGATGAGACAATAAGGTGTCAAAGATACTACCTTATGGAATTCCTTCTAGTATTGAAGGATTTTGGACTGACTTAATTCTTATTAATATCTTTAGAATAATTCTATTTATGGGCTTGTGATTAGATATATAGTCTCGTTCTATGAATTAGGCATTGATGCTAACACTGACCTTCTGATCATTTGGACTATAAAACAAACTTTCAATTGTCATTTCAAACTTATTTATCTTCCCTTTTAGTACATGTGCTAGGAAACCCCACAAATAATTAAATGTGTTTCAAATTGAGCTTATGTCTAGTCCATAATTCATTTGGAGTAGCTGGTATTGACTTAGATAAAATTAAGTTTTAAAAATAAGCTGATATTTCTAATGAATATCCCCGAAAGAAATTAGGCATATCAAAATAACTCATCATTGGCCTTACCATATCCATAGAGTCATATTTCTTTTTTATGTCATGCTTTTTATTATTGAGTGCTAGGTGTAGATAACTAGGATGTAAAAGTATATCATGATGATCAGATCATAGTGTTTTGAGATATTCTAATGTTTCTCCATTCCCATCCTATACTCTTTGAATTTTTCAAAAGTATCAGGCTTATAGAATATCAAATAAATCTACTCATATCTTGAGTAATCATCAATGAAAATGATAAAGTACTCAAAACTACCTCTTGCTTGGATATCCATAGTCCCACATAAATCATAATGAATATTAATTTCTAGTGGCTCTTTAGCTCTATACTTTATAGCTTTTGGCCATAAAAGGTCATTTGGTTATTTTTATTTCTAACTAGGCCTTGCATGCTGGAAGTAATTCTACTTTCAATGAACCCAAATGTTAATCTTTAACTAGTCTCAAACTTAATTTTAGATTTATATGAACTAGACATAAGCACCAAATATATGTATGGTTCACATTAGAATGATGCTTTCTTTTATGTAGTAAATTATTGATGTTATTCAACTTGCATTGTTGTAGTTGAGCAAAAATAATATTAATATTATAAATGTTATCTTTTAATATACTAGAATAGATAATCTTTTTATTCAAGTATATTAATATCAAATCATTAATAAAAAAAAGAATTCATCTTTAATTAAACTAGAAAATGAAATCAAATTTCTTCTGATTGAAAATACATACAGATAATTTTTCAAAATTAAAATAGTATCAATCTCAAACCAAAGCATGCAATCTTCCACTATAATAGTTATTGTTTTGGTAGTGTTTCCCACGTGAATATTAATTTCTCCTTCACTTAATTATATAATTTTTAAGAGCCATAGCAAAGAATTGCAAACATTATTTGTGGTATCCATATCTATACACTAGGTATCCATAGATACCACTTCAAAATTTATTTTAACTCCTAGTAATTGAGATTTACCTTGATTGTTCAAATTGTGGAGATAAATTAGATACTACTTCTTCAAGTATCCTAATTGCTTGCAATAAAAATATTTTACTTTTGGCATTTTTACTCTCATTTATGACTTAGGAGATCTCTATGAAACTTGAGTATATTTCTAAAATTTATTCTTCATTTTTCCTTATAATTAAGAAGTTCTTTTAGCGATGAATACTCTAGATATTTTTTTGATTATACTTTTAACAAATACTAATTCCTTAAGAAATTGTGCCAATGTCAAATTATGTATGTTCATATTATAATCTAGGCAGAATTGCTTACAGAAGTCAATAAATAATTGAAGAATAATTTAGGCAAAATTCCTTAAGAAATTGTTCCTAGTTTTACTATAAATGTTCATGGTAGTGTCCAAGATAACATAAATATGATTCTACCATGATTTTGGAACTCTAATCGTGTACCCTGCCATTGTCGGTATCTACCAACTTGAGTTCCCTTGTTGCCAGTTTTTGCTACGTGAGATCCATTATATGCAATATAGCTAATTGCAACTACCACATTATCTTCCACTACCAATCACTTAAACCACTGCATATGTTGTCATCAGCTTCAAATATTGCCTCCAACATCGTTGTTGGCCATAATTGCCTTCATAGTGACCATCACCAATAACCTATACCATCACTAACATGGTTGTTGGTCATGACAACCTCCATAGTCTCTATTACTGACAATGAAAAATATCACCAACATTGCTTTGGTCATGATTACTTCCATAGTCATTATCATTAGCAATAAAAACTATCACCAACACTATTATTGGTCATGACTATTTCCATAGTCACTATACTATCATTGGCAGTAAAAATTTGTACCAACAATGTTGTTTGTTGCATTTATTACCATGGGCACAGTCTTCAGCCATGTTAATCATCATCATAAAAGAACAATAATGAGAAATAAAAATTTAAATGCTGTATCCAAAAAAACATAAAAAACCAATTGCAAATTATATCTCATAAATGAAAAATTAGCACCACAATGCATAAAAATAGCCGAGTTGTCTAACTTAGCCAACAAATGCTAAAATGCCTTTGTTTATGTTGGGTATTCACATATTCATCAAATTCCTTTAAAACCTAACCCATCCATGTACACATTATAGTTATTTTATCTCTTTAATACCATATTTGAGGATTTAGGAACTCAAAAAAAATTTTAGTGGGTGTGGAGTAGGTTATCTTTATTTCAAACATTATTTGTGATTGTTACAAGAAACATACTTTAAGGTAAGCTATGATTGTGGCCTTCTCTCATATATCCTTTTATTCCAAATGAGCATGAGGATGATGATGATGTGATAGTGGAGTAGTATCGTTCAAACTAGAGTCTACTTTTTATTTTAAAAATTTAATATTTCAATTAAATTTGACCTTTCAGTTTCTTTTGTTTTAAATCTCCTTCATTTTGTTATAAAAATTTAATACATTTAATATATATATAATTAAATATACATTAATTAATTTAGTTTAATGATGAAATTAAATTATTTTTATAATTAATTTAATAATGCTAATTACATATGTACATATATTCTAAATAAATAAAACAATTTTTAAGATTTCTTTCATTACATTTGGATAATGCTACGAAAGGGATCATGACCTAAATAAGATAATGAGCTCCCAATGTAAATTATTTCACATGATAATTTATATTAATTATAATTCATTCCACTACAAAATTATAATTATACTTTCTCACTTATTTAAAATAATTTGTGCCTTTTGTTACTTGATATTTAATAAACTTCTCATGTTAAGATTATAAATACTCATTGATTAAATTAAAACAATGATAATTTAATTCAATTAATCTCTAATTATTTCTTTGAGACTTTCTACTTAACTTATTCAATATACTAGATCAAAATCTACATGTAAGGTTTGATAATATCAAAACTTACAATCTTTATCAATGGAGCATCATTAATCCTGGTGATAGGACATGGATTTTATTAGTAATCAATATTTACCTTATGATTGATACAGTTATCTAATTCATAGAGTTATTAAATCTATTTATAGATTCTATTATTTATGAATAAAAATAACTATTAACAAGTACATACAGATATTAACTGCTTCAAGAATAAGAGTAAAAAATTTTTAATAATAATGGTTGATTTTATTTTACAAGTCAGTATAAAATAATTACATCATATTGATACAATAAAATACACTCAAATGTAATCACTAGAAGTCATAACTGCATCATTTACCATAGTTAAGATAAACTTACAAAAATTTAGTGTTACAATCTTATTAATAGGTTGTCAAGCTCTATTTAGATTATGAACAATAAATTTATATTTCATAAAAATTAATGATTCGATCTTATGTGAATAAGTCAAACTCTATGTACCAAATCATTCCGTGTAAAATAAAGGATACATACATTTTTAAAAATTCAACTAATTGTAAATTCTTGTATTTAGAATAAGAAAAAGGTATAAATAAAGAAAAAAGTATAAATAAAGAATAAGAAAAATAAAAAAAAATGGTCTTTAATATTAACTAGTTCCAACATTTTAAATCAATGAAATATGACATAAAAACCATTCAGTTTCTTTTTTTTTTCCTTTAAATTAGCAGATTTTTAACATTAAGGATAAGAAATTTTAAATGTTGGCGTGGAGGGTTGGCTCTTTGTGTTTGCCGTTTGGCAATGAAATTTATGTCATAATTCCAAAGTCATAATTTTTTTTGATAATCATAGAAATATAAAAATACGAATTAATTTTGCTCATTTATTGATTAATCTCATAGAAATACATGCATTTTCACCTATTTCACCTCCCAATAAGTTTGAATGAAAGAAATTCATTCACTCCATGTCCAAATGTGCAAGTCAAACCTAAAACTTTTCAAAAACGTGTTATCATGTGATAGGCTGATGATACTAATTGGATTAATCAATGGGGGCCAAAGCATTATAAATAAATAGACATCCTCGTTAATTAACTTGTATCTTGTAAATAATCAACATTTTGATAGCAATTAACAAAACATAGTTCATTATAATATATATAAATATTAATAACAAACCTTTATTTTAGTTAGCAATTAATTACACATAATATATTATAATAAATTATAGAATATGCATGTGACAAGTGAACAAGTATTAGTACGAAGTAATTCCATGTCATTAAAATTCAAATTAATAAAAATCATTATTATTATGAAAATGCAAAAATATATATTTAAGTAAATTTATGTTTTATTGAGGAGTATATGATACGAAACCACATAAATTTTATGAATTTAAATAATGTTCTTGTAAATACACATGTCATCAATCAACTCAAAAAATGTATTTTTTTCATATTGACAATATTTATTTTTCTATAATAACAAAGTGACAGTCATATAACACATCACATAAAAAAAAATATATAAATTACAATCAAACACAAATAAAATAAGATTACATATTTTGAAGATCTATTTATGTAACATATCTGAAACTAACAAATATTATGATTTACTTATTAATTGATAATAAAAATATTTTAATATTTTTATTAGTCAAAAAGTTTTCATTACTTTAGTTTCATTATTATATTTTCCTTTGAGTATTGTGTAAAATTTCAATTACTTTTCACTCCTTCAAAAAAATTAGCAATATATTTATGATTTATAAAACAAAGTCATTTCTAAAAATACACAAATAATTAAAAAAAAACAATTATGAAGCTGCCATTCAAATAATTATATTTATTTAATTTTATGGGAACATTATGTAAAGGGGCTCCAAAACAAAAATATTTATGTTTTGGTTCCCATCTAACAATATTTACCCAAATAGTCCCTAATTAACATAAAAAGTATATTACTTTTTTTGTTATATTTTTTTGTTTTTTTTTCAAATTTTTCCAATCCACATCTTAAAAAAAACAAAAAAAAAAAAAAAAATTAAAAGTGAATAGTATGGCACATGAACAGTTTTTTTATAAAAATACTATTTATTATATCTATCTACTATATATGTTATACTATACATGTCAAAACTAGTTTTATATATATATATATATTCTACTTTTAATAGAAAAAAAATATATATTTTTTCTAGATATATATATCTATTTCTATATATATATATATATATATATAGAAAAAATATATATATTTTCTATATATATATATTTTCTACTATATATATATATATAGAAAATGACGAAATATAAATGAAAAATATATATATATATATTTCCCATCTACTATATATATATATATTTCCCATCTACTATATATATATATAGTATAAAAATATATATATATACTATATATATATATATATATATATAACATGTGATCACTATAAGAAAATGACGAAATAGAAATGAAAAATAGAGATTCCTAATTTCATTTCTAAAATTCGAAATGAAGTTGAAATGAATTAAAAACAAAAAGAATATTTTTCTACAAAAATTAGAAATGAAAAAAAATTGTCACTATTAAAAGTAGAAAATTATTTCATGTTATATAAAAATGGAATTAGAAACGAAAGTAGAAAATTATACTATTTCATGCTAATATTACTTGGGATCATTGGAAGATTAACTTGCGTTGCATTTAGTGACATAAGATTCCATTTTTACTTGTATTTGTTTTTTAAAATAATAACTTCTCGAAAAAATATGATAGAAATGAATTCCATTTCAATTAGTTTATAATGAATTGAGGATTCCTTTAGAATTTAGCGACATAATTTCTTTCCATCGCTCTTCTTGAAACGTAACGTGAGTATGTCACTGTTATACTTTAATAATTTTAGCAATAGAATTCAATTACATCATTGCTTTAGAAATAGAAACTAATTCTACCACAACTTGACATTAATTATTTTTTTGAACAACACTTTGTACGTTGAAAAAAAAATTTAAGATTTGGGCTAAATTATCACTAATGTGTCATTGTCTATCCACCTAATAGAGCTTGTTTCCCTCCAGGCTTGTGTTTGTCACCCTAATCATCTATTATTAATGTATGCAATTTAATTTTTTGATCTTTCTCATATATACTTAGTGCATATAAAATGCTTTATATAGATTTTTTAAAGATCGCTATTTATTTTTTTGCTTTGCTTCATCATTATTTGATATTTGTTGTTGTATTTTTATTGGCATATTGATATGTATTGGTATTGTGATTTTTTGGATTATTTCTATTATATAAAATGCTTTTGTCAATATAGCTACTACATATTTTTACCTTTAAATGAATTAATTATTATGGAACCTTAGGTTATTGAGATCAAAGAAACACAAGAGCACTTAACTCCTCTGTAATATCATATATTAGTATTCATGTTAGCATTTTTTTAATGGTTTTATTAACCCCAAATATAAAAGAATCTCAAAGTGTTCATTTCATTAACCCCGCATGAAAAAATACTTATGTCATAAAAGATCACTATTTTCACACATCCAAAGAGTGAATCTCTGACCCTCAACTTATTTTTATATTGTGATTATTCATATATAAACTAACATGAAAAAAACTTGTTAGCACATACACAACTTTTTACATTGCAACATTTCAATCTTATTAGCTTCAAACATCTTCTATATGCATACAATCTTGAAACTAAAGAATATTATTTCTTGTAACAAATTGTAATCGAGGATAAAAATCTAAAGTCCCAATAATTGGGGTGTAAACTCTATGGCTAAAGGTATCTCCTAATTATTTTGAAGTTTGTATGATCATATATACATATCCCACACACTATATATCATTCTTCATATATACATATCCCACCCACTATATATCATTCTTCATATATAACATCGTGTTGTATTTATGTGATTTTTGCTTTTATATGATATTTATTTATTTTTTTTGGTTTTTTGCCAAAAATAATTTGGTTTTTTTTCCTTTGGAATGTCTTATTATGTTTTACTCGTATGTGATTTTTACTTAATTTTGCGATTTCATCCTTTATAGATAAATATTAAATATTTAATTTTTTGTATATGAGAAAAATCCAATTGAAGGCTATTGGTAAATATCTAAGAGATTAATATAATCCCCATCATCTCATTTTAATACAAACTTACCGATTAATGATATGACTACAACTTTTTTTATGATATTTATATAATGTCATAAATATGTTATTATAACTTTATTATAAATAAGTTATTATCGACATTATTATTATTCAATATATGTTAGTATTATATATTACTAGAATAGAAAACATTAAAGGAATTGATCATCAATGGATGAATGTCAGGCTAAGGAATAGTTTTTTGACCGATGAGTTTGTGGAGGGGATTGAGGAGTTTGTTGGCTTTGTTAAAAAATACCATTTATTAATGGATGGGATAAAAATAATATGTCCATGTAATGACTATAAATGTCAGATTTAGAGTTTCCAAGATATGGACATATTGTAATTTCATATTGTAAAAAATAGATTTGTTAATGACTAATATGTTTGATATGAACATAAGAAAATAGTTGTTCCATAAACAACAAAGTATTATGCACATATAAGTATTGATTCAAATATTGCAATAGAAAATATCAATCCCAATGATGCATGTGAAGTCATGTTGAAGAATGCTATTGGTCATTTTTTAATCCAGATGTTTCTATGATATCTCAAAATCATCAACAAAAAAAATTTAAGAAATGCTCAATACATCAAAAGAATAAGCTTCCCCAAGTAATCCGTATTTCCACTCAAAGTTATCTGTGGTGGCAAGATTTTTGAATTTAAAGGGAAAACATCATTTTTTAGAAAGGTGTTCTAACGAAATATGCGAGTTATTATCTGAATTATTACCAAAGAATAATGTCAAGATAGATAACTATTACAATATAAAAATATTAATATGATGTTTGGGTTTGTCTATATAAAAAATACATTACTACATTAATGGCTACATGATATATTGGGATGAAGATAGTTAAACAATTGCTGATAATTTCTATAACTATCGTCAGTACAAAATACATACTATATGTAAAAGGCAGAAATTTTTTTTTTCATAAGAAGATATAGTACTTTCCATTGATTTCTCACCTGCAAAGATTATTTAAATCTAAAGCCATTACTAATAACATGAGTTGGTACAAAGAGAATATTACTGAAAAAGGTATAATACAACATTGCTTAGATTCTTCATCCATATAGATAAAAGTCAAAATGTAAGATTAGGGTTGTGTACAGATTGATTTAAGCTATTTGGACAAATAGGGTAACAATACTCTTCATGACCAATTATTATTATATCATATAATTTACCACCAGAGATGAGCTTGAAAGATGAGTACATATTTTTTGTGTATTATCCTGTCTAGTCTGAGAAACCCAAAAAAAGTTTGATATTTTTCTGCAACCCCTTATTGCCCAGCAGAAAAATTATGGGAGCATGGCGTAGAAATATATGATATATCTAGAAAGTAAAACTTTCAAATTCAAGCAGCACTTATGTAGACTATAAGTGATTTTTTAATATATTTAATATTGTCATGAAAGAGTATTATAAAAAAAGTAGCTTGTCCTTATTGCATAGATGACTTTGATGCATTTTCTCTATGTAAAGGAGGAAAGAGTACTTCTTTGTTTGATAACCATTGTAAGTTCTTACATATGATCCATTTTGGAAGAATATTAAAGCATCTAGGAAAGACCCAATAGTTGTAAAGGGTACACCAACTTTGGTTAGATGCTAAAATATTAGAGGTAATCGAAAGATATGGCTCCAATAATTTTATAGATGTTGATGTAGATTGCATTAATTTATAAAATTCGAAGAATTATCACTATGGTTGGAAGAAACGAACTATTTTTTGAGATTTATCTTATTGGAAAACCAACCTAATTAGGCACAACTTAGATGTGATGTACATTGAGAAAAAAAATTTTTGATGATATTTTTAATACTATCATAAATATGGAAGAAAAAATAAAAGGTAATATTAAATCAAGAGAATATTTGAAAGTGTTCTATTCACGTTCATAATTTCACATGGATGAATCAATGAGTAAATTTTCTAAGACTATCTTTTATAGTCTTAACAAGGATGCAAAGGAAGCTTTGTGCAAATGGCTGATAGAGCTTAGGTTCTCTGATGGATATGCATCTAATATGGAAAATTGTGTTGATATGAAGAAACATAAA
Source organism: Sapria himalayana (assembly GCA_029783825.1). Taxonomy (NCBI): domain Eukaryota; kingdom Viridiplantae; phylum Streptophyta; class Magnoliopsida; order Malpighiales; family Rafflesiaceae; genus Sapria; species Sapria himalayana. The sequence continues at coordinate 507,360 of JAREIK010017964.1, read as the reverse complement.
TTATTTGGGATAAAAAGTCATGACTTCCATATGTTTATGTAGAGGCTAATTGTGACACTCCATCCCCTAGGAGCTCTCTTCCATCACACAATACAATGTGTAATAAAATAAAATTTTCTCAAATATACCATACATTTTTTTTTCATTTTATGTGCTCATTGGAATAAAGAAAACACACAACATATTATTTAAGTCACAACTAGCTTCCCTTCATATGTGCGATTCTGTATGTAGATCTGTCATCTGTCCTAGACTTGTACCTGAAAAGGGGTCCTGCAAATGGAGTGAGCAAAACTTAGTAGAGGTAAACTCATTCAGAGTTACTCCCTGCCTAAGTGCACGTAAAACATCATGAATATATATCAACACCCATTCAAGTATAATATTTATATGAATGTAATTATGTATGAAATATTTATATGCTCATATTCTTGAGTCCCATCGACTCCCTCACATATACCGAAGCCAAGTGTGACATATTATATGTATAGATATATATATGTATATATATATATTTATTTATATCAATAGAAATATTTATTTTTTTCGGAATTATTCCCAAAAATATGGACCTCCTTCAAAAAATATGGACCTCCTCTGAAAAATATATTAGACATATATCTGAATAAAATATGAATTTCTTGGATTTACTCCAAGAAATATGTACCGTCGTAACTCAGCCTGAATGTTATCCCAATTCGAGTTCGCAAATCTATGATAGCCATGTACTAAATAAAATCTCATGCAACCTAGTTTGGACGTTGTCCTAATTTGAGTTCGCTAAATATCATCCATATACCTATATAGATAGATATATATATTTATATATATTTATATATCATGCACACACCCATGTATATGGAATGTTTCCGTGCTTATGAAATGCAATTATGTCATTTCCAATTTAACTCATATTTCAGACACAATTATAACAATCCAAATCTCATTCGTCCTGCACTAATTTTTACAAGATGGAATACTGAAAATTTTCACCAATTAATTATTTCCAATAAAATTTCCAATCATTCGAATTAAAATATAAAATATGATCATTTATGGCTATTAAATAGAAAGAAATTTTGATAAGAGAAAACCAATACTTTTCAGAAAATTTCATGAAAACTTTATAAATTTGATATCAATGTGAAGATCTCGTCGTGTAGAATAACTTTAGTTCTTGGATTATTTCATTCCGATTCCAGAATAATTCGTTATGATTAAAAGAAAATCCATGTATATCTTTTTTCTATACTGTATCTCTCTCCCTGCCGCCGAACAATTATTTTTTCAGCCTTCTCCTATTTTCCGGATTTCTGATGTTTTCTGGTTTCTTTCTTTTTTTTATATGATAAGTATTATTAATTAATAATTTTAATTTTTTTCATTGGGTTGATGCCTGGAAAGCCGACAGACCATGTCCGTGCATGCACAGCCATGTGCGGACGTCATTGCATAGTCTTTCGGTTATGCGTAAATTTTTTTTTCTAAATATTCGAATAATTATTTAATTAAATAAAAATATAACTAAATTCTGATTTTCTCAGAATCTAACAAAATTTGATACCATAGCTATATTTTCCAAGATAAATTCAATAATGACATCCATTTTATCATTAGGGCTTTAAATTTTTTAGGTTATTTTCTCTTATTACAAAATTACCATCTTGCCCATTATTCCCATAAATCAAATTATGTTAATTATTTATTCATTTTTTTTTCGGGATTTCACATTCTCTCCTCCTTAAAGAATTTCGTCCCGAAATTCTCACAAATACACCTTTGCACTTATAACATATTCTCACAAATAATTTTTAAATTACTAAAATACATACCTTAATTTTCAAATAAAAAAAGGACAAGCAACACGCATCGTGTCTTCACGTTCTCATGTTTCTTCTTCTATTTCTTGATGCTCTCATATTACTTTTACTAGTCTCAGAGTTTTGAGTTGCAAAACTTGTCTCGACTATCAATGATATGCATTGGCATTTTTTTAAATGTTCCATTTACATCAATGACTAGTTTGCCCTAATCCATAACATGAGTTGGATTAAGAATATATTTTCTAAGCACAGAGACGTGAAATATCTTGTGGAGACCAGATAAATGTGGTAGTAATGCCAATCGATAAGCAACCAAACCCACATTCTCGAGTATTTCGAAAGACCCAATATATCTTGGTGATAACTTTCCATGCTCGCCAAATCTGATTAGTCCCCTTTTGATACCACTTTCAAGAAAACATGATCTCTCACATCAAATTCTAGAGGTCATCTTCATTTATCAGCAAAACTTTTCTGTTGACTTTGAGCTGTAAGAAAATATTGTCGTATCAAATCTACTTTCTCTAAGGTATCTCTAATCACATCTGACCTGTGATGGATCTGTCTCCCACCTTAGCCCGACAAACTAGAGATCGACATGGCCTCCCATACAATACTTCATATGGTGCCATTTGGATACTTGCCTGATAACTATTGTTAAAGGCAAACTTGACTAAAGACAGATGTTCTTCCCATCTACCCTTGAAATCTCGACAACATGCTTGCAACATATCTTCCAAAACTTGTATGATTCTTTCTGACTGACCATATGTTTGTAGATGGAAAGTAGTGTTCATTATCAATTGTGTTCCCATTACTTTTTGAAAACACTTCCAAAAATGAGCCGTAAATTTGGGATCTCTGTCCGATACAATAGATACTGGCACTCCATGTAATCGGACAATTTCTCGCATGTGAAGGTTATTCATATTTCTAGAAAATGTGTGGACTTTGCAAACCGGTCCACAATTACCCACACAACATCATGTTTTCGTGATGCTCGTGGTAAGTGAGTCACAAAGTCCATCGTGATATGCTTTTATTTCCACTCTACTACTTCCAAAGGCTGGAGTAATTTTACTAGCCTCTGATGCTCAGCTTTTATCTGCTGACACATGAGGCATTGTCAAACAAAATCCCCAATATGTCTCTTCATCTCATTCCAGTAATACTGGCAACGAAGATCATTATATATCTTTGTGCCACCTGGATGTATGGTGAAATGAGAACAATGAAATTTTCTATGTATCTCCTCTCTCAATTACACTATTTGGGGAACCACGATCTTTCTCTTAAACTAAAGACTACCATCCAAATGAATAGCCCAACCTTCATCGCACGTACTAGTCTCCACTCGGTTTTTTATAAATAATATTTATGTATCTTGTTTATGTATCTCAATCACTTTATTTAATAGTGAAGGTATAGCTACTAAGCTCTCGATAATACCCTGACTTTGATTGCTATTTTGTAAACTAAATCCTTCCATAGTTTCAAGCATATCCCATTCCCGCGAAGCTATACTAGCTAGTGTACATCGTGACTTTCGACTAAGTGCATCAGCCACCATATTTGCCTTACGTGGATGGTAATGCACAGTAAAATCATAATCTTCTAGATACTCCATCCATCGATGTTGTCTCATGTTAATGTCTCGTTGTGTAAAGATATATTTCAGACTTTTATGGTCAGAATATACCTTAAATTGCTCCCCATATAAATAGTGGCACTATATCTTTAAAGCAAATAATATAGCCACCAATTCTATATCATGTGTGGGTAATTTCTCTCATGATTTTTTAACTGCCTTATACAATAAACTACCACTCTCCCAGATTGCATTATAATACCTCCCAATCCATCTTTCGAGGTATCACAATACATTATAATTTCTGCCCCCTATCCGGAACTATCAGAATAGGTGCTGAAGTAAGTTTCCTTTTCAATTATTGTAATGCCTTTTCACATGAATCAGTCCACACATACTTGACTTCCTTCCTGGTCAATCTAGTCATTGGAGCAGCTAACAGAAAAAAATTCTAAATAAATCTTCTGTAATACTTAGCCACTCCCAAAAAACTACATATTTCAAAAATTGATTTTGGCCTCTCCCAACTCATGACTATCCTAACTTTTTCAGGGTCCACTAAGACACCTGTAATTGATACTACATGTCTCAAAAATTTTACTTATATCAACCAATAGTCACATTTACCAAACTTGGCATATAACTTATATTCTCTCAAAGTTTGGAGAACAACATGTAAATGATTCTCGTGCTCTCTTTCGGACTGAGAATAGATCAAAATGTCATCCACAAAAATAACAACAAAATAATCTAAATATGACTAAAATATTCTATGCATAAGATCTATGAATGCTGCTGGCATGTTCGTTAATCCAAAAGGCATTACTATAAACTCAAAATGCCCATACCCTATTCTAAATGTTGTCTTAGAGATGTCAGCCTTTCTAACTAGCAACTAGTGATATCCAGTATGAAGATTTATTTTGGAAAAGATTTTTGCTCCTTTTAACTGGTCAAATAAATTATCAATCCTTGGTAATGGATATCAATTCTTTATCATAACTATATTCAACTATCGATAATCAATGCACAATCAAAGAGTTTTATCTTTCTTCTATGCAAATAAAACTGGAGCACCCCAAGGTAAAGTGCTAGGTCTAATAAAACATTTATCCAACAAATCTTGTATCTGGACCTTGAGTTCTTATAATTCAATTGGTGCCATCCTATGTAGAGTCATATAAATGGGTGATGTATCAGGATATAACTCAATACAAAAATCCACATTCATGTGGGGGGATAATCCTGATAGTTAATCATGAAAAACATCCTCATATTCACAAACTATCCGAGGAAGATTCATATTCAATGTCTCATCTTCTTCAAGGGTGAGACATGCAAGCCAATCCATAAGTTGTTTATGCCATTTAGAATCATATATAGTATGGTATAAATCATCAAGCTTATCCCCCTAAAATACAACACATATATCATCTGGTGTGTGGGTAATAATTCTTCTACGATCATAATCAATAATAACTCGATGAGCTGTTAACTAGTCCATGCCAAAAATTACGTCAAAATATGACATGCCCATGATTCTAAGGTCTTCCATGAATAACATTCATGAAATTTCTAACTCATAATCTTGACATATCTGACTAATTTTCACTTTTGACCCCAAAGGAGAAGTCACATGCAATAACTCATCCAAGCTTTTAACTCCTAATCCCAATTCATTCACACATGATGTAGAAATAAATGAATGTGATGCACCATAATCAAATAGAACTCTTGCCCATAAATGAAAAAGCAAGAAAGTACGTTGTACCACTGACTAATTTATCATTTCCATCTGTGGTATAATTGCATAGACACGCCCTTGGGTCCTTAAAGTCCTGGTCTGTGAGCTCTGGCCTCAACCTCGACCCATGCCTTGGCCTCCCTGGTATGCTTGTAAAGTAGGAGATATTTGTATAATACCTCGAGATTGCACCCAATTCCTTAGACTCGTACTAGAGATAGGAGGAATAAACCGTGTTTGCGTATTTCTCACGGATGTCTAGGACTGTGATGTCTCATAATTTTGGAATTCCTACTTTAGTGGACACTCCCTTATCTAATGTCTAGGCTGATGACATAAAAAATAATTTTTCTGTCCAATTTGGCTAGAATTCTCATTTTGGCTTTGGCCTTGATAATCACGTTATTGTCCATAAAATTTTCGTGAGATAAATGGTCTCTGCCGCTTTCTAGAAAAATATTAATTCACTTTTCTCTTTCCATTAGCACTTTCACTCATTTCTCGGATATTTAATGCAACCTCAACCTTTCGCTCGATGGCTAAAGCTGTCTTAACCATCGAACCCATATCTTGGATTAGAAATCTCACAATCTTGCCTCAGATGATAATTTTAATCCATCTTCAAATTTTCAAACATTAGCCACATTAGTAACTACATAATCATTCCCAAAACATACCAACTTGGTGAATTTAGCCACGTCGTCCAACACCGTCATATTTTCTTGTCTAAGTTCAAGGAATTCTAGGGCCTTGGCATGTCTAGCTGAAATCGGAAAATATTTTGTCATAAATAGTTCTTTGGATTCTTGCCATGTCATTGCCTCTATATTTTTCGAGGCATTGATCTAATCCCACCAAATTTGGGACTCAACCTCTAGCTGGAACGCTGCTAGCTGGATCTTGGTAGCATTGGAAGTGATTTTCATTGTATCCAAGATTTTATCAATTTGTCGAAACGAATGATCTGCCGCCATTGGGTCCCCTCCCCATAAATATTGGAGGATGATGTGCATTGAACCCTTGAAGGTTACTTGATTCTTCTTGACCTCCAATCACACTAGTTTGTGAACTCTTTACAACAGCGACACCCACAGCCTCTATTAAAGCATGATGATCAAAGAAGGCTAGGGGTTGATCCTCATTTCATGGACATCCCTAGTGTCCTTGTTCTCTACTTGACATCTTCATAAGTCAAATAATAATATAAGAATCATATTCATTACATATTATTAGTGCACATGCCAACTAATAATAGACTTTTTATTTTGAAAATAACGTTTCATTTTTCTGAACCGCTAAGGTTACGTTTCTTTACCCTAGCATTCTCTTTTTTTTCCCGGAGTATTAGATATTTATATATCTAAACTTTCCTATTACATTATGAAACTTGTACCAATTTCTGAGTTATAGGTAATCGTATACCTAACCTCTGATACCAAGCTGTGACACATCATCCCCAGGGGGTCCCACTCATTCCATCACACAATAAAATGTGCAATAAAATAAAATTTTCTTAAATCTACCATACATTTTATTTTATTTTATTTTATTTTCTCAGCAGAATAAAGAAAACACAACATATTATTTAAGCCACAACTGGCTTCCCTTCACATGTTCGTTTTCGTATGCTGATCTATCATCTGTCCTGGACCTGTACCTGAAAAGGGGTCCCGCAAATGGAGTGAGCAAAGCTCAGTAAAGGTAAACTCATTCAGAGTTACTCCTTGCCTAAGTGCACGTAAAACATCATGAATATATATCAACACTAATTAAAGTACAATGTTTATATGAATACAATTATGGATGAAATATTTATATGCCCATATTCCTAAGTCTCATCGACTCCCTCACACATGCCGAAGCCAAGTGTGACATATTATATACATAGATATATATATATATATATATATATGTATGTATGTATGTATATGTATATGTATATATAGAAATATTTATTTTTTTGGAATTATTCCGAAAAATATGGACCTCCGAAAAACATATTGAACATTTATTCGAATAAAATATGATTTTCTTGGATTTACTCCGAGAAATATGCACTGCCATAACTCAGTCTGGACGTTGTCCCAATTCAACTTTGCATATCTATAATAGCCATGTACCAAATAAAATCCCACCCAACTCAATCTGGACATTGTCCCAATTCGAGTTCACTAAATATCATATATATATATATCATGCACCTACCCATGTATATGGAATATTCCCGTGTATACGAAATATAATTATGCCATTTCTGATTTAATCCATGTTTCAGACACAATTATAATAATCTAAATCCAATTTGTCGTGCAATAACTTTTATTAAACAAAATACCGAAACTTTTCACCAATTAATTATTTCTAATAAAATTTCTAACAATTCGAATTAAAATATAAAACATGATCACTTATGGACATTAAATGGAAAGAAATTCTGATAAGAGAAAATCACAACTTTTCTGAAAATTTTATGAAAATATATAAATTTGATATCAATGTGAAAATCTCATCGTGTAGAGTAATTTTAATCTTAGACTATTTCATTCCGATTCTAGAATAATCTACTACGATTAAAAGAAAATCCACAGATATTTTTTCTCTGTACTATATCTCTCTCCTTGCTGTCGAATGTTTTTTTATTTTCCAGCCTTCACCCATTTTCTGGATTCTTGACGTTTTCTGGTTTTTTTTTCTATAATTTTTATCATTAATTAATAATTTTAATTTTTTTCTTTGGGTTGACACTTGGACAGTCGTTGGACCACGTCCGTGCATGCACTGCCACGTGCGAACATCGTGGCACAGTCTTTCGGTTATGCGTAATTTTTTTTTTCTAAATATTCTAATAATTATTTAATTAAATAAAAATATAACTATTTTCTGATTTTCTCAGAAATTAACGAAATTTGATATCGTAGCTATTTTTTACAAGAAGAATTCAATAATGACATCCATTTTATCACTAGGGCTCTAAAATTTTTAGGTTATTTTTTCTTGTTGCAAAATTACCATTTTGCCCATTTTTTTCATAAATCAAATTATGTTAATTATTTATTCATTTTTTTTCGGGATTTCATACTAATACCCATAATATTCCGTAAATTACTTTCAGAAAATATTTGAGAAGCATTGACTAAAATAAGTATTTTTTTTAAGAATTTCACTTATAATATCATAAAAATGGAAGATATAGAGCAATTAAAATTTGATATACCCATAATTATATGTAGAATTGAGAATATTTCTTTTCCTAGCTACTTTAACTTCATGCAACATCTTCCATTTCACTTGCCTTATAAATCTATGATAGTAGGCATTGTGCAATTAAGTTGGATTTATCCATTTGAGAGGTTATATAATTTTCAATTGTTTATTTAAAAATTTAAATGTATCTGATGAATAACTTTTATTCTAATGAAGATATTTTTTAGATATCTTAGAAAATTGAAAAATAAAATTCAAAAAAAAGCCAAAGTTGAAAGATCAATATACAATGCCTAATTGATTAAATAAGCTTTGAAATTTTGTATGCATTACTTTCAGCCACAAGTATATAATTTTTTTTCATTACAAAAGCTCACCAAATAATAATTATGGTATGAAAGATGAATTAGAAGAAGATGATATGCTTTCCATTTTTACCCATGTGAGTCGATCGTATGATAGAGCAAAAATTTTTTGGATGACAAGGAGTATCATGTTGTACACACATATAGCTTGTTGAACTACAAGGAAGTTACACCTTATATTGAGTAAGATTTATAATTATTTTACATTATCATGGTGTGTGATATACCTTTTTAATATTCAAAATAAATTTAAAGTTTAATATTGTTTTAGTAGAATTTATGCTAAGAAATTAAGTTAAAGAGAACCATATATTTATGATGCTTTCATTGATGCAAAGCTTGACAAATATTTTATATTTTTGTTTAAAAAATTTATCAGTATATAAGTATTAACTTATCATTTTTGCTTCTAAAAAAATAACATGCAACATTATATAAATATGATTTTATTTTATTTCATTTTTAAAAAATATTTTTCATTATCAAATATATGTAACAGATAAATAAAGTATCTTGCAAAAGGGTAATTATGAATTTTACAGATATATCTCATATAATATGTAAATGAATTCGAATTTCACACTTTGAAACATGGTTCAAATAGAGCTACAATGAAAAGTAGCGTATGCACCAAGGGGTCTAACTCTACTATATCTAATATTGACTTTTATGGTCAATTAATTGAAATTCTAAATTTGGAGTATCATGCTTTACCAATTAAAAGGATAATTATATTTAAGTATAAATGATTTGATCCTATTCCATGTTTTGTACTAGAATTCATCATCAGTACAACCTTGTAGATGTGCACCCTAAAAAATATTATAATAAGTACGAGCCATTCATTCTTGTGGTATAAGCAAAATGTAAATATATATTTTAATGAATATCATGATATTGTATGAAAAATAATAATAATTTTAAAAAGTTTAAATGAAAAATTGAGTATATCAGTAAAATAAAATTATATTATATTGAATGTCAGTTCTCTGAATGAATGAGTTTAATATTTGTAATTAATTCGTGTAAGTAGTATGATTTGGATTATTATTTTTGATTTTGAAGCCAGCATTAGCCTTAGTATTCTTGATGTTTTTGTATGAGTTATTTATATAAGTAACTCTTTTATTGTATCTTGAATACTCATGTTTGAAGTCGTGCATGACACGACTTGAGGCACGACATGATTCAACCATGCCTGTGATTGCATGACCTGGTTCAATGCTGTGCCTGCCCACTCCATGGCTCCAACCATATTTGGCCAAAATTTCTAGCATGAGAGGCACTATATGGCACGATGACTCATGTGAGCCAGTTTTGGCCTAGATGGCCAAACAAGCTAGCATTGTCTTGTCCTAGGGCTAGTCTGGTCCTGACCCATGCTAGCCTGAATTTACTCAGGAAACCTTGGAATGATTCAACTTGTCCTAGAATGAACTCTTGCTACATTGGAATGAACCTTGGCTATCCTAGAATGAACCTAGGCTTCTCTGAAATGAACCTAGGCTATCCTAGAATGAATCCTAGCTAGCCTTGAATCAACCCTGACTTCCCTGGAATGAACCCTAGCTACCTTGGAATGAGCCTAGTTACCTTGAATGAACCCAGACTTTCTTGGAATGAATCCAGGCTACCCTCGAATGAACTCAAGCTATCTTGGAATGAACCCAGGCTAGCAATTGGAAATTTTTTAAGAGCAATGAGAGGAAAAGAGAAAAGAAGTTTTTATCGAATAATTGTGAAAAAATAAATAAATGAATATTGTATTTATAATTTTTTTGATTATATAAATAAACATATTTTTATTTTTGTAATATTTTATAAGATAAAAATTTGATACCCATTAGAATTTTTCCATTGAGTCGTGGGAAGCAATTTGATGGCTCAAAATTAATATTCTAAAATACTTTCCTGCTAAATGATAGTCACATGTGTTGTTTTGTTGTAGTAAATGTTGAGTTGTTGGGGGCTCAAACTGCCAAAAAATCGCTTGTTGTCGGAGCATGCCATCTTTTAAAAACGATTGATTTTTTTAAAAATCAATCGTTCTGACTTGCTAGGCACGCTGATCATGTTTGTTACGACACTAGGCACGTTGGCCATGTTTGGCATGAAACTAGGCACGTTGGGTGCTGGCCTTCCATGGAAAGTATTATGCCCAAGTCACCTGATCCACTTGAAATATTACATCCATCCCTTGTTCCTTGAGCAATAACCCATGTTCTACGAATCGATTTACATGTATTGTCATCATACGTGAAAATTAAGCTTGTAGTTGTTATTTATCCCGATTGAGATGATGTTTTTGCTAAGGTACAAAATGTTTTTTATTTTTGGGATTTTTTCATAGTCTCATCATATTTTTTTCATATTCAATATTTGATTGACTATAATGTTAATAGTAAAGTTGTGCATATACATTTTATTATTATTATATTTTTTATACTCATAGAATCATTCTCGATGTGGAGTCCTGAGATATTAGACTTATAATAAATGAATCATGTGACCTCATAGGTGTGAGCAACATATGATGTTGCAAAGTGGACAATTCTTCTAGGCTCCACCTATTTCGTTGATCCACTTCTATCATTTCCTGTATTGGAAGTATTTGCTCGGCAATCTTTTCTGAAGTGTCTTAGCTTATTGCATTTCCAGTACTTGATCTCGAACTTTTCTATGATCCTTTATTTTTTTCTAAATTGTGTTTTGCTTGCTAGACTAGGATAATTGTTATCATTAGTTATGCCTCTTAAAAGTAACACTTCACTTGATGATAATTTCATGTTGTGCCTTTTTATATTCTCGCACAAAGGAGCTGCAACACTCTCTCAAGTTCTACCCGTGTTCATTTGTTCTAGTAATCATATGCTAATCACTTAAATACAAAAAATAAATACAAGTAAAATCACATCGTGACAACACATTCAATATTGTGGCAACATCGAAGACATTTGTGCATTATCTCGATAACAATTAGAGTCGCGACAACATATTACCATTTGTGACATTTAATTAACACTAGATGCAACAATATCTTTTCATGTTGCAAGATTAGTCTAGTCATGATGATATATTTCATATTATGACAATAACTTGAGTCATGATCTAAAGAAAAACATTGTGATTATCACAAGTTAAGTAGAAGGTAGATACAGTCGCTACACAGAAGAACCAAGTCACAACTTCAACATGTCTAGTTATTCTTCAGTTTGTGATCTATTTTTCTATAATAGTTATCTAACATTATTTCAGATGATGTATTAGCCAATTTTAATATAAAGAGGTTTTAAAGTCTGTGTATATAGTGCATGATAAAGTATAGCTGAACATGATAATATGGTTGCACTTCTATGTGGTGACAATGTGTGCAAGTGTGTGGTGAAACAATACATGTAGGACGTGCAACATGGTGTAAAAATGTGTGTAGCTTGGTGTAACAGTTGTGTGCAGTGTGTTATAACATTATTGAATGGCACACTGTGTAGTGTAGTCAGTAGTGTAGTGTGAGGTGAAATGTTATTTAGTGTGGTCGTGGTGTGTGCAATAGTGATATACAGTGTGTGTAATAGTAGTGCTGTGTGAGCAGCAATGGGATGCAATGTGTTTAACATTGGTGTTGTGTGGCATGCAATGCAATGTGGTGCACTTGTGGTAGTTTGATGTGGTTTTGGTGGTTGTAATGCTGGTAAATGAGTTGAGCATCCATGCCTAATATGGGAAAAATTGGGCCTGATATGGGCCCAACACGACAAAAATCATTCTTGAAATGGCTTTGATTTAGGTTGGATCTGATGGGTGGCCCGTATGCTCCCAAATCACTGCGACATTACACGACTCAAAATTTTAGCCTACTTGGGCCAAATATGTTCCAAGTCAAAATTCATTCTTGAATTTTAAGGGTCGGGTCCTGAGTTGAGCAGAATCTATTACTTGAGTTTGGTGTGTGAGACCCACATGCCATATTTTTTTTTGAAAATGTGGCAGTTGAAGGTGTTGCGACGCCTGCATTGATTGTGCTCGTCATCAACCCGGCCCAACCGTTGTCTTTTCACCAATCCAAACCTAGTTGTTAGTCTAATTCCAAGCTAGCTTAGATTAAACCCAGTCTATCCTCTTACCATGAATCGTGCTAAATTAGCCATTGACTAACTTGACTCGACATGGTTCATGACGGCCTGATTTTTCCCACGAGCTACCAGGTTATGCCGGGTGGCTTATATTTGTAGGCTTTTATGGTTGGCACGACATGACTTTCAAATCAGGCTAAGTCGGCTGACACGATGGCTGGCTTGGGCCAAAAAAATGTCTTTGACTACTTATCTTGGAGACATGGGGAGCACAAGTTGTGGTAGAAATAGTGGCAGAATATTCTCAGTATATTGCACAAACTATAGGAAGAGTGAGCATATAAAAGAGAGATGTTAATTATTTTTAGAGTATAGATCGAATGCACCACAAATTAGTCAATGACACAGGCAAATAATTGAATCTATTTAGAGGTTTTCATAATGTTTTTTGATCTTGATGATTACTAGAAAGAAATATGTATATCTTTTCTCTAGTAAGTTAATAAAAAATATTTTTTATTCCATAGATATTACAATTTCAATTATTCATCTTTTAACTCCAAACTTTTAAGTTATTTGATCATTGGAAAAAGTTTCATTACAAGTAATTTTTTTTTATTTTTCCTTTATTGTTTAAATGCTGATATAATTAATGACATTGACGATAATAATATTTAATCTAATACTTTATTTTTTTTATGAATTTTATAATTTATTTATTTATTTATGTATTTTCATATAATTAATTTTTTGTAAGTTATTTTACTAAATATTTTGATTATAATATTATTTTTTTTCATACTAATATTATTTTTTTGTAAGTAAACTTTTCTTTTATGATCATATATTTTATTAAGTATTAAGTGTCACTTATTCTCTGTTTGGATATTTTTAACTTATTTTTTATCTTTGGTCAAATTGAAAAATTTGAATCTCAATATTAAATTTGTATTTATGGTAGATTGTGAGACTTGTTTGCCAAGAAATCATACTATAAATATTTTTTGGCATGTCAAATTTGTGTAAGAAAATATTTAATCTAATTCACTAAGATATTTGAGGATTTAGTAGAGTTAAGACTTAAAATGATTTGATATACTATATTATTTTAATTGATGATTTTACTTATTTTATTTAATTTTTTTTGAAATAAATTAAAAAAAATATTTAGTTATGATAAATATTTCATTTTGTTAAGAAATATTCTAAGATGTTTTTGAGGAGATATAATTTTAACCGACAAATACATGAATCATGATTAGGCAATTATATTGTTTTTTTTTATATCATTTATTTTTTTAAATAAATGATATTTAAGAATTTGAGAATCAGGAATAATATGTTTTGTGGGAGGAATATTTGTGTTGAGGCAAAACGAGGCATGTTGCTTTTGCCTGGGCCTGGTAGAGCTTAGTGTTAAGCATGCATGAGATGTGCCTTTAAAAATTATGATGCAAAAAAATATGTTAAATAAAGTTACGAGTACAATTCATATATTTTTTCTAAATAGTAATCAAAGATCAAAATAAAAAAAAAACTATTACATGATCTTCTAACTTATTGAAAGAGATTTCTTCGTTCATAGTAAAATGTATAAGTTCTCTTCTTTTAAAATAAATAACTAACTTCAAGCAATCAAGTCTTTCAGCTCCCAACACATTAAAGTTAAGAAAATAGTAGAAGTAGTTGCTACTATCTCAATTGACTAGAAGGAGATCCATTTTCTAAAATGATTTAATTCTTTCAAGAATCAACTTTTTCTATAATCAAGATAAGAGTCAACAAAATATGAATAAACAAACTATAAAGAAATACTTTCTCCTAGTTAGAGACTCAAATAATATTATAGATGAGTAAGAAAAAAATAACAAATTTAGATGTCTCTTTTAAATTATATCTCCATCCAAATTCAATTGAAAAAAAGTCACCCTATATAAACTTTTGATGAACAAGAAAGAATAACAAATTGAAATGTCTCTTTTAAATTATTACTCTATTCAGAATCATGTAAAAAGTAATTGTACTTAAAAATAATAGTATTAATACTAATTAGTATTTTATGAGTCTTAGAAAAAAATTATACATTTTTTGGTATTAAAGTAATAAAAAAAGATACATCGTATCATCATAAATATTATGATGATACTTGTATTTCAAAAGAATAAGAAGAAAACTTATACAAAATGATACATCATATAATAAAAAACTTATTCAAAATGATACATCTTATCATCATAAAAAATGATACATCATATAATAAAAGACTTATACAAAATGAAACATCGTATCCATAAGAAGAAAAAATGCTTGTTATTGGTGGAATATTTGTAAATCAAAACTATGTACTTGTATTTCAAAAGAATAATCTGGAACTTCATTCAATCAATTCTATGATAGATAATGGGCTTGAAATATTACTTGGTGAAGATGAAAATTATTTGGACATTGATGATGGACATGCTGAAAAAAATAATGAGGAAGAATTAAGTGCACAATTAGTTGAAGATAAATATATAGATGAATATTATTTGTTAAAAATTTCTGATGACGAGTAGATATTTATTGACTTTAATGTTAAGTTCTATTGCTTATTTTATAGCTATTACAATTTTGGTATTAAATAAAAGAATTTTTTTTTGTAATTGTAAATGTCAATGTATTTCTCATTATGTTTTGTTAGAATGACATATTGATTACATATTTTTATTATGATTGCATTTTTCAATATTTATAAAACTTGAATTAGAGAGGTGAAAATTCAAGTGGTTGAGGATCACAATCCATGGGGAGGGGTAGAGAAAGTCAAATAATAGTTTGTGAGGATGAATTCAATATTTATTCAGTAACGACAACACTACAAATATTTCTTCACATTCTCCTACATGTATAGAGGATACGTTGATATCACCTCATCATGAGACACACAGATTGAATGCCACTAATATTTCATCTTCATCTCATTCTACGCTAGAAGATATTATTAGCTTTGTCCCACCTATCCCTGGAGGTACATTCATTACTATTGCAGCATTAACAATGGCTAGATATTCATAATCTATTGGTTGCATCTAAAGTTATGATACAAGCTTCATTCAGCTCACAATTAACAATAAACAGTATATACCTTTCAGAAATATACTACATGCATGCATTATCATTATCATTTGTTTTATTGGTAAAAAATATAAATTACAACAATGCATGAAAATATAATTGAATCATTATATTTGAAATATGGTAATTTTAATTTATAACAAACTAAAATGTTATCACTAAACAAACTTTATTATTGAGAATTAAAATAATGCTTACTTTATAAAGTTTCGAATAAATGATAAAAATAAATAAAATATTAACTTAGTAAAAGAAATATTAGTGTATTTCATATATATATATATGTGTGTGTGTGTGTGTGTGTACATGCTAATGTTAAATTACTTACAAGTATATTCATTTTGTTTCTCATACAATCAAAATTATTCAAGGAAAAACTAGTTACCGGGGGTATAAAGTGGAGAAAAGTGCCTCCAAATATGAAATAATATTATTGGGAAGAATTTAGAGTATAATTTTATTATATTTACCAATATGTTAAATTATTTTTTTATGAAATACTATGAAAAGAAATGTATCACAATGTATTGTTATTTTTTTTTTGTTTTTTTGCATAAAAAATATAAATGGAATAAATTTTTGTTAATCTATATGAATCATACATGAAAACATATAGTTAGTATCAGATTCAATGAAAAGCTCGGAAAATGGAGAAAAAAATATGGTAAAAATATAAAGCCAAATAGTATTCTTCTTCTTGTTTGGATAAAAATAATGGGAATACTAGAATAATGAGGAATTCAAGGTTTTGTTTTAGATGGTATCACAAAATCATCGATCAGAAAAAACAGATAAAGGATCAGGACCTTCCAAACATATTGGAGGTTCTGGCTACTTCTCGGTAATGGTAAAATTTTAATATATGGTGGGCCGAGGCAATATTTTTTTAATGAATCTGACCCACCCCACCCCACCACAATTTATTTAATAATTTAATAATTTAATTGCTCCCAAGGTTAGATCTTTTTAATGAACCCAACTTTGATGGCAACCCCTAACCTTGATGCATTGCAATCAGCATCAGCTTGACTAAGTTGACCATGGTAAACACTGGGGTAGCTGGCGCATTGCCACACCGCCTACTAGAACCACCAGAACACCACCACAATTGCAACCACACCACCCCACACATACACTACATCGCACCCAATAAGCTGAGACCCGAGAGCCTCGAACTTGATTATTGAACCCAACTCGCGATTCAAGCTCTAATTGTAAAAATCCAAAAAAAATTAACTTTTTTTAATAATTTGAGATCACATCTGGGTCGTTAGATTTTGTTCAAATGGCTAGGGTAGAAATCCAATGACTGTCAAGTTACTATCCACTTTAGAAATCATAAAAAATATTTAAAAATAAAAAAAAATCATTTAAAAAAACTATAAATATAAATTAAAAGTTTATATTCTCATTCTCATTTCTGTATTTACTTAACTTTCAACTTTCCGACTCCAATTTTACTTTATTATCTGCTCTCTAATAATCTCATTCTCAACTCTCAATTTTCAAAATATTATTTTTTGTATTGTAAGTTGTAACTCTGTGAGTTCTACTTTCTAGTAGGTTTTTTGTTGTTGTTTATTTTTATTATGGGAGCAAGGATTCATGTGTGATTGTGATTGTGGGAGCAAGGATTCATGTGTGATTGTGATTGTGGGATCCTTCTTTATCTATGATATATCTCAACTCCTTCATATTTCAGAAAATTAATGTAATTTTTCTTGTGCAACTCTTTTTATTAGTTAAAATAAAAAACAATAAAATAATTAAAAAATGGCTAATAGTGCATATAATGAAAATAAGATTAATTTAGATATAGACATAGATAATAATGATAATCCTATCAAATGGTCCAAGACTAAAACCATGTTTTCCCTCATAGCCTAAACCCAAACTCAAATGCCTAAAAAATTAGAAACAAGAAGAGTATTTATAGTTTGGAGTCACTTTAATATACTACAAAATAAAACTGTTAGGGGTATTAATGAAGAATTAGCACAATATAAGTATTATAAAAAAATATATAAATATAGAAGTGTGTGTAGAACTGGGCACCTAAAAATGCATGTCAATCAATACACCAAAAAATATATTACATTAGATTCTAGGTAAACCCAATTAAGCATGAGCAGTGGAGTTTTTAAAGCTAAATCAAGTTCAGTTTTTTTCACTACATTCATATATTGCAGACCTACCATATTATAAGTCTTTCAATTAGATTTTTGGAGGATCCTAAGCTTTTTAATATCATGCAGACCTACTTCTAGCCTACTTATCTTAGGATTCTTAAGTCTACACATAGGAAGGACATTATTAAATATTATAAATTAAAAAAATAAATAATAATTAATGAATTTATGAAATATAATGGCATAGTGTCCATGATGTCTGATATATAGACTAGTTACGATAATGTATCTTTTGCATGCCTCACTACCTTGTATATATATTCTAAATGGAAACTCAATAAACAATTTTAGGATTTTTAGAGATTGTCTATCCTCACAATGGTCCTGCCATATATGAGTGCACGATGAGAATCTTTAGAGATTATCATATTCAAAATAAAATATTTAATATCATTTCTGATAATGTATCTAATAATAGAGTAGCTATTAATATATTTTGTAGGATCATTAAAAATATACCATAAGGTGTGACTTTTCATATTATAAACATGTGTTACATTATTCACCTGATAATACAAGCATAGATTAAGGTTGTTTCTCATGCATTAGAAATAAATATAAAACTCACTAAAATACCTTTGAATACCTAACAGATATAGGAGTTTGGTAGTCTCTATTTATCTGTGAGTCTAAAGAAGAAGAAATTCCAAATAGATTTGAGACACTATTAGAATTACATTTACCTGGTGTTGAAGTCATGTATTAGATATGAATACGTGATATCTGACTATGCCAATAGTGAGAGTGACGAACTTATTATTGATAACAGTGATTGAGATACAAGCATTTCTTATATAAAATTTTTAAAGATTTTTTATGACATAACAAATATGTGTTCGTCTATGTACATACTCGCCACTTATATTGCACTTAGGTGCGTATATAATATTAGTAGCATATTTAGTAAGTTTAAAGATGACTGAATATTAAATACTATGTCTATTGAGAAAGAAACTAATTACTTAAAGTACTAGTTCACCATTTCATCTCTTTATTGCCTAGCTACTTGCATAAATCATAGGGGTAAGGTGGAAAGAGTAAAGAATATTCTGACATACATATCCATGTGCATAAACTAGGGACACCGATCTAAAGGGTTCATTCATGAAAAATTGACTGATTTATTTACATACTATGATACTAGGTATGGTAGTAGTTATAGTCAGGCTCTAAGTATGATATTACTAACATATTCGAAGATGATAATTTCTCCATTCAATTAGAGAGGGAAAAATGATAAGGTGGGCCATCAAATAAGAGTGAGTTGTCTTGTTACCTAATACTAATTACTGCTCAAACCTATAATATAACAATAACAAAAATCTTAATATTTTATAATAGTAGAAATCATATGAGCTCACCTATCCCTTATTATCGTATATATGTGGATTATTTCCATGTGGTGAGAGTGTACACAGACAACATATATTCATCATGTCATAAAAAATCTTTAAAAATTATATAAATGAAATTCTTATATCTCATTCTAAATTATCAATAATAAGCTCTTCGCTCTTACCATTGATATAGTCGGATATCACATATTGATAGCTAACACAAGACTCTAATATTAAGTAGGTGTAATTCCAATAATATCTCATATCTATTTAATTTTTTTTATCCCTACATATAAATATAGGCTACTAAACTTTTGTTGTCTACTAGGCATCCTAATATATTTTAGTGAATTTCTTTTTTTTTCTAGTGAGGGAGAAACAATCTTCATTCTTGAATATTATATTAAATATTTATTTTGAATATCATATTTCGTAAAAATTTGTGTTGTATACTTATATATGATTAGGTTATTATGAGGGTAAAGAATCTCAAGAAACCTTAATTTTTTTTTATTAAATTTTCATTTAGAGTCTACGTAATAGTTAGTATGGCATACAAATGATTTATCATCATGACTAATTTATATATCAGATATCATGGATATCACTCTACTAAATTTTCTAAATTTATTAATTATTATAATTATTCTAATAATTTATAAAATTTTATTATATCATTTTGTTGGGAATTTTGCTTGCAAGGTTTGTGATTTATAGATTCAGAAGAAGAAGAAATAGCAAATGATATATATTCACTACCACGACAATATACACACCCACAACACAAACACAAACCATAGTAGAAAATACAAAATAACATAGTTCACTTGTCGTTCAACACGACTAGCTACATCCACCAGAAAAATGCTTATGCATTTATAGATTATAACCAAAATCATAATGTTTTTACAGTATGTGCAGCAATCAGAAAGAAAATCACATAAAGAGAGAGAGAGAGAGAGAAAGCATAAAAAAAATAGTCTGACGGAAGAAAATATGCATAGCAGCAAAATAGTAAACAAAAAACATATTTATATATAATAGTTTCTCCGTTTAATTAACTGGAGTGGGTCGGATCACTCGGATGGGCCAAGCTCTGCTCCAATTTTTTTTTCGGCCAGCTGACTGGGTAGCAAAATCTTTGTTATTGTGCTATTGCTGCATTCTCAGCCTCTTAATATTTTCTTTCCTGTACTTACATTAAAATATTAAAATAGAAACATATTCGGTTATACAAAATAGATAATTAAAACAAACTATATATACAACACATTCCTATATGTGGACTTAGGAATCTTATTATAAATAGGTTGTAATAGGTTTACATAATACTAGCTATCATAGGATCCTCCAATAATCTAATCGGGAGACAAATGTTCATAATTAATTTGACTATGCCTTCCCTCCCAATATTATTGTGGTATATGAAGGAAGTCAATGAAGATGAACTAGATCCTATTCGAAAGATCTTATCACAAGTTGGGTTTATTTTGAATCTAATGCACCATATTTTTTGATGTATTATCGTATTGATCAACATGCCTCTGTAGGTGCCCAATCCCACTTACATTCTTACATGTATATATCTTTTTATAATATACACATTATGCCAATTCTTTATAAACATCTTTAAAATTTTTAGTTTTTATTATTTTAAAGTGTGTCCCTACTACTTATGTTCATTTAGTTTTTTATTTTTTAGATGACAAATGAGTTTTTGATGAAGTCATTGGAGAAAGAATAGTTTTGGTCTTAGACCTTTCAATAGGGTTATCATTGCTATCTACATCTATATTAATATCATACTCATTATTGTTAAATTTATTATGCTTGAAGCCTACCAGCATGAATCTTATTATCCTGGTTGACTAGTAATTGATTTTAAATTTGTATTTTCTAATTTTTAAGTTATCAATTATGAGTTACGACATGATTTCATATAAATCATAATAAAATAAAATCATTAATAAAAATTTAAATAATAAAAAATAACAAAAAAAATCAATCATCCAACCAAAAAAAATAACATAACATAATAATAGTCAATCAAACTCAATTGCAATGTCAATCAATATTAATATGCAAATGATCATCATCATCGCATAAGCATCTAATGGTATCACTAGCGATGGACTCAACAACCTCAAAGTTCCATGAGTCATCATGTGCCAACAATTCCTATGCTCTTGTTCCAATCTGATTCTTGTTCTGTATGCCCAGCCTTGAGTCCTCCCAATCTTTCATTCATGCTAGTATCTCAATGATATCTGGTCATAGTCTCAATCTCCCATCCAAAATATTATCGACTATAACAGAAAAGTAGACTCAGATATTAGATACTATACTCGATACAGGAGGAGTTAGTAGATCGTGTATCATCTATATATGGTGAATATAAGTGTATGCTTCTTCTAGAATAAGACCAATGCACTAT
This sequence comes from Sapria himalayana, assembly GCA_029783825.1. NCBI lineage: Eukaryota > Viridiplantae > Streptophyta > Magnoliopsida > Malpighiales > Rafflesiaceae > Sapria > Sapria himalayana. The sequence continues at coordinate 485,492 of JAREIK010017964.1, read as the reverse complement.
ATAGGGCATTTGATGGTTGGATGAATATGATATTCAAAAACTCTTTTAGTTGTCTTTTTAACTCTTTTAATTATAAGGGTATAATTCTGTAGGGAACCTTGGTAAAGGGTTTGGTTCCTTGGTCCAACTCGATCTTGAGATCTCATTCTCTTCTTAGTTGTATCTTTTTGGGTAGATATGATGGCATCACATCATTGAAATCACATAATACACAATACCTGCTCAACTTGAATGATCATGAAATATTTCATAGGGTCAATTGTGTCTTCCTTAAGAATCATCAAGTAGATCATATCATTCTTTTTCCAACCTTTTATTTAATTTATAGTTGATAATATACGTGTCTTAGTTTTGCCTTCGATAATTTTGAAAACTATATATGGTTCCTCCATTTCTAAAATAGTCATTAAACTTGAACATAGAAAAGATAAGGGCCCAACTTTAACCTGGAATAAGAAATCCATTCTAATCACTAACTTGAAGTCATTCATAGTTGCTATTGTGAAACCAATCTTGTATTTACACGGCCCAATCTTCATTATTATCTTATGAGCAACTCCTTATGATAACTTGGTAGTAGAATTGATTGCCTTGAACCAACTTACCTTCTTGGATATCTAAAGCTTGAACCTCCTTGTCTCCTCCTCTAAGGCAAATTTATGTGTGGTACCAGTGTCTATCATAACTTTAGTGAACATCCCATTTACCTTGACATCCACATACACGAGTCTTCTACTTTGAGGCTGCTTCTTGGCTTGCTTAACCTTGAGGGTATTCAATAACTATATTGATCTCATGTATGTATCATCACACTCTTACTCAATATCCCTCTCAATTATAGCATTAATGACATTCCTTTTAGGATATTAATGAGCCCAATGTATTGCATCACATAAGAAACAATTAATTATAGAAATCTCTATGCTTGTCTTGACCCTTACCCTTATCGGTATTAGTGGCCACACTTAATCATTCTCTAACATTATAATCTTGGGCTCATTCTTTTCCCCACATTTAGCAAGACTATCCTTGAATGGTGGCTTAGCTTGAGATTAGCCCCCCCTTTCAGAAATTTATGAGTGACTATGCTACTGCCATGGCCATGTTTATTTGGACACTCCATCTCCTCAACTCTTGTTCAGCCAAACTATAGGTGTCAAACAGCCCGGTCCAAAGCCCGACATGGCATGCTACAGTGTCGTGATTGGGCCTGTGCCAAGCACACCCTCGGCACAAGTCGTGCCATGCTAGGTCGAAGGTTTTTGAACCATGCACTGTGACTTGCACGACACGGGTGCATGGCACGTGGGCACGCTACGCCAGCCCATGCACTGAGTGATGCCCGATGGAACAAAGATGCACCGATGCCTAAAGGGTGAGGCTTGATATGCCTGATGGGCGACGATGGTGTGACATCATTTTTGCCGAAACCCTACTTTTTAAAAAATTCAATTGACCCGACTTTAACCAGCCGACCTGAACTGGCATGAACTAGGCAGATTTCATGCAGCAGGTAGGTGCCGGGCATGCCCTCCAAAAAAGCATGTCATGCTAGGCATGACACGATACTTTAGTGTGATGTACATGGCACGACATGCCAGCCCGGTTGGACTTAAAAAAATGGGTCAGGCCGATCTGGTCATGCCCGTTTGAACCTTGAGCCAAATAATGTAGGTTATTCATAAATTTGAAGAGTAGTTCCTTTACCTCATATTAGTAGTCCCGGGCTTTAGGGAAGAGAACTCCTAAACAAAGTCACAGATTGATCCCATGTGTTTGAAATATTTCAGCTTTTTACATGCCATATATGTTATATAATATGGATATAACTACCTATTAATCTCTCTATTGAAGTTAGCACAAGTATCTATTGTGCATATCTCTCTATCTATTTCCATCAACATTCTATGTCACCATAGCATTGCATTATTGATGAGATAAAGAGTATGTTTATGCTCTTGTCACCATAGCCTCAATAGTGGTCATCACCTAAGCTGACAATGTTGCTTTATGAATTACTATCTCTTGTCTTAGCTCATCTTTATGCTTAGTCGAGATCTCGACTCTTGACTCCAAGTTTGTTAGTATGTTTAAGACCCTCATGAACTCATATGACACCATCAAGATCGTCGAGCATGACAATCCCTCTTAAAGGTCTTGGATATGCACTTTCAGATCATCCATGGCTTTCTCCATGCTTTGCTCAATGATGTCCATTCCCTCTATGGTGTCTGTCATAACAATCTCTAACCTAGTCACCATTATTCTATGTCCTTAGTTCTTACTAATCTTAGTAATCATCCAAGCTTGTGAGAGGATCACATGACTTATTCTTATGTTCCTTTCCCTTGGAAGAAGGCTAAAAGTTCCTTTATCAAACTAAATTGAAGGTTTCCTTTATACAATAGCTTACAATCATTTCTTTTGAGTTACTCCACACATGTAACATTGGCTTTGATACCAACTATCATAGACTTACTTTTTTTGCTAAGCTTCCACGTGACACTTAGACAAATTATCCCTCAGATGTTGCTAAGTTAGCCTCTTGCATTCCTTGCAAGTGATACCCAGCTTCTATCAATGGTTTGAAGTGAAGCAAACTCAAAAGAACACTAAAAAAATACTTTTTATTGAAGAAAGAAGTTCATAACTTGGTGGTTTACAAATAAGGTCACCTCTTTTTATGTATATATTTATGGAAGTGTCTTGAATCTAGGATGGTTCTATACACTTTATAATCCTTTAGAATCTTCCACACTTTTCATCTAAAGGGAGATCTCTCCATGTTTCTAGAAGTTTTCCCACTTCTTTGAATCAACCCCCTAAGAGTTATTTGCCTCCATTTAATGAAAAGATTCTCCATGAGTGGTTGTGTGACACATAGCTCCATTCACATTGCTTTATTTTTCTGAACAAAAGGTCTCAAGAATTATGTGTGTGTCACAATTTTTTTCTAACAAAACTTATATATAAAAATAGAAAGTATATATTTTTCTTCTTTTATTTTTATTTAAATTTTGTTAATACTAGTCACTTGTTTGAGAGCATTCCAAATGGTTGATTAAAAATAAATGAATAAAATATGTCCAAAATTGTTACAAGCTCATATTAAATTTAAACCAAACTAGTGTAAAATAAAAAAAAACTAGTCTACCTCAAAGCCTGGGCGGACCCAACACTATAAATAATTCTCATTGTAACTTAAACTTATGTCTTTTAGATATTTAATAATATTTTTCATAAATTCTTAATTTAATATCTATCAAAACAAAAATCAAGAATTAGTAATCTATAATATTTGTATGACATCCTCCATGTGTAACTTTATAAATTTGTTCTTTGTGAATCATCTTATACTTAGTTTTCATCATCATAAATCCTATATATGCTACTCAATTTTATCCTTACCTAAATGGTCATTTAATTCTCAAGCAAAAAAAAAATATTTATTAGTGTAAGTGATTTCACAAACTAGTGCCTCACATATAGTCCCAAAAAGTTTTATTAATTTCTTCATCAAAATCAACTTGAAGAGCCTAAATGCTAATAATATGTAATATATAATTACTCCAATACTAAAATAATTCTGATAATAATATCTTTGAACCTCTGAATAATAAATAATATATTTTTAAAAACATGTTAGGAGATTTTAGAGAAAATATAAAGATTATGAGAATTATAGTTTTATATTGAACTTACTACGAACCAATAGCCTAAATGCTAATAATATGTACTAGATATTATGATATTAAATAATGATTATCATCCTTTGATGCATTGTTTTGACCAATTTTTCTAACTTGCCTATCAATATTCTAAATTTCCAAGATGCTATTATAATATGCTAAAGTATATATTGGAATTACGTTGTACACGCTCATTCATGGCCAACATCATGTAAGAACCCTTTTTTGGATACCACTATAATGAAATGTCATTCTAGCACACTTTTTTATTTGATACTATATTCTAACATTATGTACAACTCTAACAAAAATCATTTTAACCAATGAGAAAATTATTTTTTCATAGTCTACACAACTTTCTTCACTACCATTCATGTCTTATAGTTTTTATAGAACTATTGTTGTTAGCCTTCACATATACAGATACTTGTTTTTGCAAACCTTTTTGCCTTTAGGAAACTCTATTAGGTCAAAAGTGTTAGTTATAATTTTTGAATTTATCTCTTCTTTAATAACTTCTACTCACTATTTTTAATTCTTATGTATGATAGTTTCTTTATTGGCATCTAGATTTCCCACTTCATAAATTATCACATATTTTTCAAGAAGGTATCTAGTAGAATGATGATGCTCTCATTAGGTAGAGATAATTGTGTTTTCTATACTGTTTTAGTTGACTAAACATCATCAACTATAGTCTTTATCATTGGCATATTGAGTTGATTTTGTATTTTAACTTTCCCATCATCATTATGGACAACATGGAAAAATTGAATCTATGCTTTTCAATTCGACATTGAACTTAGAGATTAGTACTAATCTTACATCCCTTGCTAATAGTATTTGATAGTTATCATGACTTTATTTATTGGATGAGGAAGAAGAAAGGAGGGGGATGATTTTTATGAAATTTTTCTTTTTTTGACTTTTATACTTAGGTGACCTAGCATTACTCTATGTAGAAAGTCAAGACTTTCAGAAAAAATTCATAACTTTGGCCTTCATCTATTCCGCTTGAGGGGTCAAATAATATTGAAATATTTCCATGAGATAGAAAGTCAGATCCAAAAGGAAAGTAGTATTTTAACTATGAGGATCAAAGAATAGGGGTTCCCTATCTTAGCTGTTAATGGGTAGTGGAAGAGTAAGAAAATATAACAATATATGAAATGAGGAGAAAGTCCTTTGTATAGAAGAAGCACAATTAGTACACGGACAACCCATTGCATGGACATGCTCGATATAAAGCTAACATGAAAAATATTTGTTAACCACATACATCATGATCTTGTTCTAGAATGAATGTGAATCAACAAATTATTAAAAAATCATTTTGTGTTGGCATTATATTTAAATCTTCAAGAAAATAATTTTAATGCATGAAAACAAAAGTGAACCAAAAAGAAGAGATGACAAAAGTAGGTGGTAGCTCATTTTTAGTCTCTCGAGTGGTATTAGAAATCCTAAAATAATTGTTTATATATCACTTGAAAGATAAAAGTCAAACTATTAAAAATAATGTACAAATTAAGCTTGATAAATTCAATATCAAACCATAACCATTGGAATAATAGATTTTTAAAAACAAATTAAAACAAAACTCAACATTAATAGGCATTATTTCAAATTTGTTCATTTCTAAATATAATACAAATCTTGAGTTATTTGCAAATATCATCTTTGACATAATTGAGAAAGAAATCTAATGAAAGATCTTTAAAATTAATGGACACATCATATTTTTATATCTGTCATTGATTTCCAACTAAGTAAGCTAAAGGCTCACAATATATTTAAATATTTAAAAAGCATTCAACACTAATGTTAATACAATATTCAATGCTTAATGGTCATTGATGTACCTTATATCACATGTAAAAATATTTAACCAACATATGCATTTTAATTTCATCAAAAAATTAATTTCTATACAAATATATTCTATCACAATACATATAAACTTTGTTGAACTCATTATTACTAAAGAAATCATGAACACAATTGGTCACATTGTACATTTATTCCCTATGAAATAAGATAGCTGGTGAAGATTGTTCATGTCAAATATATACTAAGTTTTGAGTAATTTCGTAGCCAATGAGTCTCTCATGTATGTTATATTTCCTTACAAGATTTTTTAATAAAATATTTTGTTAAAAAAACATTTTTTTTTTCGTATCGAGTACTTACTTTAATTGCATATTTATTCATTTTAACAAATTCTATGGATTACCTTCGAATGTAGTTTTTTCAAACTTGAAAATGATGTTTTAATTTCATATTCATTCCTTCACAATGACGTTTTTACAAATAGCGATAGATTTTTTTCATCACTAAAAGTTATGACTGCAAAGGAATCTTAGATCCAGCCGCTAATTTTGTGATGCAAATGACATTCCAAACTTTTCATAATTAAAATAATAGGGGTTTATTCTTTCTTGATAATTGTTAGCTTTTCCTCTTAGTTGAAAAGCCAAAAATTGTTGCCACCTCTTCCTTGATGGAATGGTATGAAATTGTTGTTTTTTCCTTGTTTGAAATTGCAACATCCGCTCCTTATAAAATTTCTTGATCTCTACCTTGGTAATTTTCTCTTCCTCCACTATTAAATATACGACCTTTACTTTCAACATTTTGGCTGAAATTGACAATATTTTTAAGATTCACCAGACTCTTAAAGGCTTCCTAATTTACCTTTTCTATCTTCTCCAAAATTCTTTTTATGTGGCTTTCAATATTTTCTTACTACTCTGCGATTTTCTTAGTATCTATGTCATGGTACAAAATTATTAAGGCACCTCATAGTCAAACTTTATTGACATAGTGTGTAGAATATTTTCTACCTCCCTTGCAATTGGAAATTTCTTTTCCATGCATCCTCATCTTGTTGATGAGATTTGTAACTCATAAAAAAATATAATTTTAATATTATGAACTAAACATTTTATTCCTTTCATATTCTTTACATAGAGACTATAATTTACAATTTGAAAATTTGGTCCTTTCAACTCCTTTATTTGAAAGCTTCAAGATATCTTATGATTGTTTAGCGATTGTTAGTTTGCTAGAGATTAAGTAATCTACACCTTGATGAATTTCTGAAAGTGATAATAAATTTTTCTTTCAAGCGATTTCATTAGCCCCTTACCATAATCATGATTCCCACAAAACTCCAATTATTGTGGGCTTTTAAGTACATAGACATTAAAATTCCTAATAAGTATAATCTAATTTCTGAAATAATTTGAGACCAAACCAAGTAATATTAAAATTAGTTTTCATGTATCTCTTATCTCTATAAAAAAAAACTATAGTAGAAAAACATGGAATAGTGAGAACTTTCTTGATACTCACATAATCAAAATACCCTCACGCTGACACAACCATAATCTTCTTGTATTCTAATTTGATAGGAAATATATTATTTTTTCTCACATAGAGAACAATAGAGAAATGAGAGAGGAAGTAAAAAAAATAAAACTTCTTTATTTTCTCAATTGTTTACCTTCAATATTTATCACACACATATATTATACAAGAAAATCAATGCCTTTATATAAACATCATTTTGTAGTAAACACCACTACCCATTCGAAGCTAGAATTTGACTCTAATAGAATTGCATCCCAACAAATTATTAGGTTAAGATACAACCACAAAGTAGCATGAATTGGTAAAGTACCACTTATGATAAAGCTTTGAGAAGATCCTAAGTACCCTCCAAAATGTGGGCATGATCTCAACAAGTGTTCCATATGTACACTCTAAAATAGGCAATGCTGAGAAACACTAACACATTTAGAAAATTCATTAGACTTTGAACATTTACTATTATCAATAGTGATTGATCCAAATCTAAGTTTTCACTTTAATTAATGAAAATGTTTTCTCTTCTACTAACTAAATCCTAATAGATTGATTTTTTTATTTAACACACTGCAAAAAATCTCATTAGTATTTTTTATTATTTTTTCATTTTGAAACTTTTTGGAATATACCAATTAGTAACAATATCTCAAATATTTTTTCAAGTCATCTCATAGCCTGGGTTTAAATTTTGTCTTGAAACATGGTGGTCATGGTTCAGCATTCTCTTAGTTTGACTCAAGGGTATTGATTCTACAATAAAAATTTTTGTGGAAAAGGCTTTCATGTCATGTATTCAAAAATTTAAATTCAAATCTCATACTTTATTGTTTCTTGTTAATTTAGAAATTAATTATCATGGTTATTATGACTATATGCTAGGTCTGCTTAGTTTTGGGCAAACCAAAATAGTATGGTTTATTTATTTTTATTTTTGGTTTATTTTAATTTTTAAATGAGAGTGAATGCTCTCATTTAAAATGCATCGATTTTAATAAAAAAAATATTTAATTTTTAATTGATAAAAATGTGTGCATAAAGAATTATGTTAAAATGAAATTGGGAGGATCATGGAACATACGGATGCTAAATTTGTGCTAAATTTGTGCTTAATTTTTGTGAAGTTCTTGCAGTATTTTGAAGAAATTGTGATCGTGTTATGCTCGTGTTGTGCTTGTGTTGTGCTCATGCTATAATAGGAGTATTCAAATTTCTTTTTAAAATATTGGGTCCAAAATTAAAAACACTATTCTACAAGTATTTTCAAATATTTTATATTTCATCTAATCTATAATAATCTGGACATTGGACTTTGTACACGTGTATAAATATTCTACTAATTTTGGAAGTAGAATATTTATTATGATTATGTGTTCTTTATGATATTTATTTCTATACTTTCTAGCATAAGTAGAGAAGTATAAATATATATATTTCGAACATTTAAAAATATATTTAATTACGTAGTTTGATAGAAATTTTTGTTAACCCAAAAAATTATTTTTTTCTTTTTTTTTTTTGAGTAAAATTATCTGACAGTTTTAAGAAGATTAAAAATATCAAATTAATCTAAAAATTAGACCAACTATTCTTGGTTTTAGGTGGTATCTTGGTCGGTCCCCAATTATGGTATTAGAGAGAATGTTTAATTTGATTGTTTTTGTATTTTTTATTTTTCAGAAGTTGGATTATTTTTTCAATATGGATGAAGAAAATAATTTATTTGATATGATTAGATTGTGACCCTCCAACTATTCAATCTAGAAAATAAAAATGAGGGATTTGCTTGAACCAACTTTCGGTGATCTAAAGCCAAAAAGTATGGATGAGGTCAAGTGGAAAAAATTATACTATAAGGCCTCTATCACAATCATATAGTGGGTTAAAAAAATAACTTACCATCACAATCTCATCTATTGTAAAAGATGATAAGATGTGAAAAAAGTTAGAATCAATGTATGAGAAAAATATATCAAGAAATAAAACCTTCATAATATAGTGATTAGTTGATTAATCATTTAAGTATTTTTTCAATTATTGATTAATCAACTAGTAACTAGGAAAATAGTAATAGATGATGAAGTTTAGGTATCTATGCTTCTTAGCATGCTCCGTGATATTGGGGAAATGCTCGTAATTTACTTATGTACATCAACTCCAAATACTGTAATTACAATGATGATATTACTGAAAGTCTGGTAAGTAAGGTTGTGAGACGGAGGGAAAAAGAGATTTCTCAAGATATTCTCATATCTTTGTAACATAAAATAAGAAATGGATCGAACTCAAAACTCACACTTGGAGAGGGAAGTGAGAGTTCTCTCAAATGTAAGTACATAGTAAAATGTTAATACTATAATCAAGTTGGATATTTAAAGAGGAACTACCATAGGTGGAGGAAACTTCAAGAGGAAGATAAAAAGAGAGATGTGATCGAAAGGATGCATAGTAATTTTATCTTAGAAGGTGATGTTGTATTGTTGGACAATAGTGTATTATATGATAAAATTAATTAGGATAGCGACTATGTAGTAGATATGGCTGCAATCTAACACATCATAACGAACCAAAACTTACTTGTGACTTTTTCATCCAGGGACTATATAATAGTCAAGATCGGCGATGGAAGCACCTCATAAATATTAGGCATCAGTATAGTTTGTTAGGAGACAAACATGAGATACTAACTACTTCTTAGGAATGTCCGATATATTGGATAAACCTACTATCCATAGAAATGTTCGATAGCATAATTTATGTGGGAAAGTTCAAAAAGAATCAATAGAACTTATTTAATTGATCATTGACTATAACAATGAGAAGGATATATTCCTTCTATATAAACCTCGTTAAGGGCTAACTCATATTAGGTAGATGCTTGATGGAAAAATACTTGCATTGACTCTGAGCTACATTGGTTTGAGTATATTAATATGGATAATATACTTCTCACATGAAAGAAGTTCACACTCGCTATTCAACAGCTACATAGTGAAGGCAGGACTGATAATATGATTAGAGAAAGTCATATTGCTATTTAACTTCTTTCATGAAGATTGATAAAGGTCTATCTAAATTCCTTAGGTATTTATTCCGAGACAAACATGATCATTGAAGGAATCACTAATGTTATGAATTTTACTTCAGTCATTTCTAGGGATCACACTGATCAAGGAGGAGCTTATGAGTTGAAAATACATGTTAATACGTGTACTTCAACTACTCTCCGAGATCAGTTGGATCAAGGGAAAGCTAATTGGTCGAAGGGAAAAGTTGAGTTCTCAAGATGTTATAATTTTCAAAAAACTTTTTCTCATATGAGGAATGAGAAATAGTTTTTTAGTTTAAGAAATTTTCTATTTGCATGCACTAAGCCCAAACCAAGAACCAATCTCAGACTGCCCAAATAGGGATGAGGGAGAGATTGTTAGGTCTGCCCAGTTTTGGGCAAGCCAAAATATTATGGTTTCTTTTTGATTTGTTTTAATTTTTAAATGAAAGTGAACACTCTAATTTAAAATACATCTATTTTAATCAAAAAAAAAAGGATCAATTTTTTGTTTATAAAAATGTGCATGCTAAAACAAAATAGATATGGGGTACAAAACTTATGCTAAGTTTGTAGTTAGTCCCTACCGAGGTTGTGTGGTGTTCTAAAGAATTTATGATCGTATTGTGCTCATGATATGTTAGTGCTATAACAGGAGGGCTCAAATTTCTACTAAAATACTGAGTCTGGAATTGAAAACACTATTTAACAAGTATTTTCAAATATTTTATATTTCATTTAATCTATAATAATTTGGGCATTACACTTTGTGTGTGTATAAATATTCAACTAATTTTGGGAGCAAAATGTTTCTTATTATTGTGTATTATTTATGGTATTTTTTTTATACTTTACAACAAAAGTAGAGAAGCATAAATGTATATATTTGATAAAGCTTGAAATAAATTTATCTACATAGCTTGATATAAAATTTTGATAACCCAAATATTAATTTTCTACTTTTTTTAAGGGTAAAATTTTATAATAGTTTTAAGAAGATCAAAAATGTCAAATCGACATAAAAGTTAGACTAAGAATTTGTTCATAACTATTCTTGGTTTTCAAGTAGTTTTTCGATTGTCCCCAATACTATATTATGCATGATTGGCATGACTTTTATTTTTTTAATGCCCATACAAATAATGCATTTACATTTTATGTCTCATCATATAAAATTTTATTTATACTTAACCATCCAAAAATTCGAGAAGGAACATAAATTGAAATTAAGTATACAACAAGCATGAACATGTGATGAATGATTTGGAATAATACAATTAAACAAGAAATGATTTAAATAAATATATAAAATTACTGGTGATGTTCATGATTTATAAATTAATATATTCATATATTTCTACATAGATGAGGTCAGAATGCAAGTTCCGATATTTTTATGTGAGAAAATTGGTGTCAATAATAATATATAGAGTTATCCTAGCTATATAGAATTATCATTTTAACCAATCAGTTACATTTTAAATCTTATGTATGCATTATAACCCATTAGGACCGAGATTCATTAAATTTAACTTAGTGTGATATAAACCAAAAAAGATGATAAATTTCACACTAGACTATTTTTCTAAAACTCTTGATAAATGAATATTATGCAATAACCATTCTATATGCGAAAAAGATAAAAATCTGATTTTTTTTCAAATTCAGAAATTTATTAAAAATCAATTTTCCCATAAAATCAAAAATTTCCTAGGTGATTATGACACTAAATTCACTAATCTGATTTTGTCATTAAATATCATATCAATAAATGTTGTGTCAAATTAGATGTGCCAAGTATAAAAACAAACAAAAAATTAAAACAAGTCTTGTAATTGTTCATTTTCATGGTTGCCTTAAGTTACCTTAAATTCTAGGTTGAAGTGTTTAGAATTGTAACACATCAAATATTAATTTCTTGTTAATGATTAATCTTCCCTTGAGATTTTATCCAATAGGTCTTCTTTCTACTCTAAATTTTATCTTCTTGGTTGTCTTATTTTTTCCTTCTGACATGATTATGCTCCTCACAAATTATATCATCATATTCATTTTTATGTTTATCTTTCATATAATATATTTGAACATGGTATGAGAGAGAGAGAGAGGATAGAATCATGAAAGATGAATTTTACATAAACATTAAGGGATGGTAACATACAATTGTCAATAAGTTTTCAATAAAATAGGCAAGAGACAGAGAGAGAGAGAGCGCTTCATGCATAACTTCTGGCTTCATCACCTATGCGACGACATCTCCTTTACCTCGTAGTTTGTACATATCCACAGGTGTTAGATAAAATATCAAGGAAGAGGGTGATAGTGATTTAGTTCTAAGATAACTTATGACTGATTTTGGGAGGCTGATCTTTTCACAAACTAAGCTTTATCTATTGCTTAATTGGTGATAGAGCATACACCACTACCTCAAGACATCTGAATACTTCGATAAGCATTTACAGGAAAAAAATGAGTTGCTTGTCCATATTAATAGATGTCTATATCATGAATACTCATTCTATGGATTAATAATAAATTGCTTACATCAACCATACCACCATCATTCTCTTCACTACTATGGTCCACCTTCTCACAATTAAATTTTTATCTTAAAAGGGTCGCGATTCAGATTGGGTCAATTTTAGTAACACAAAACTAAATGAGAAAAAATCAGACTTGGTTGAAGCTTTTTGGGATTTGGGTTGGGCTCAGGTTGAAAAATTTCAAACAAAGCTAAATTCAATTGGGTTTGGACATAATGGTGGGGCATCCAAAAACTAACTCGAACCCATAAAAAAAATAGTGGTCTCTTATTTTATATTTATCAATCAAATTTTGATTTTTATAGATTTTTTATATTGGCTCTTTTTTTGGAGTACCTTTTTTTGGGGGGGGGGGGGGGGCACTATTTTTTCTCATCATATCATTAGTCCAATAATTTATCAATTGTATAATTTTATCTTGATATATTTATATGTAAACCTATATACAATATATATATATATATATCAAAATTTTTTTTCACCCCCCCTCACCAACCCAAGGTAGATGTATACGATAAATTTTCATACTAGTTAATCATCTCAGGAATGATCGCAACAAATCATATTTAACTTTATAATTCATATGAGATCAAGTACATTAGTGCTAGTTTTAACACATCTAGTGGGCATGAATATATAAGTTTTAAATTAAAAAAAAAACAAAACTATTTTTCGAATATGAAAAATTGTTTCATTTTTTATTTTGGTATTTTCAAATTCAAAAATCATAGTTTATGAATTCAACAACAACTGAAATTTTACAAGCAATTGATGTATTAGTGCAGAAAAATTGGGTTTTCAATTATGAATGTCACAAAATATAAATATTTTATATTTTGAAGACTATTTTTTAAAGTTTTTGAGAGTTATATCAAAATATAAATATTTTTATTTTGAGGTTCTAAAATATAATTTTCACTTTCAAAATATATTGTTATGATAATAATTCAAAAATCAAACAAGGAAGATTTGTGTTTTGATGGATTATGCACAAAATAATAAAAAAAATATATTTTTTTTCAAATAATAAAAACACTAACTTAAAAATATTTTAAGTTTTGATGCACTCAAAAATATGAAAAATGAAAAAAGTAATTTTCAAACAAATGGAAATTCAATTTTATGTATAGGAAAGAGGTTTCCCAAAAATGAAAGCCATTTTTTGCATCCAAAAATGGTTTTCAAAAAATAAAAATTAATTTCCATTTTTAAAAATCAGAAACTTAAGGGTGTGTGGGTGTGTGTGTGTGTGTGTGTGTTTATGTTTCATGGGTTTATAAATATATATAAGTTTTTATATATAAGTAGAAATAGTATATATATAAACATAAAATACACACATGCACACACAAGTTTTTATTTAAAAAAACAAAAATTAGATTTCACTTTTTCAAAAACTAATTTTAGATGCGAAAAAGAGTATATTTTTTTGAAAACCATTTTTCATATTAAAATCTGATTTTCATTTATTTGGCAAAATGAATTTAAAATTGAAATTTTATTTTTGAGTTTGAAACTTTGGGTTTTGAATTCATAATTTTTTTTTTGAATGCCAGTATTTAAAGTTTTTGAGTCTTCCAAATTTTAATTATATTATGTTTTTTAAATATTTAAAAAATAAGGTATTATTATTATTATTATTTTGTGCACAATGCACATTAATATAGATATGCAAAAATCAAATGAATAGGATGTTGGCCGAAAAGGAGCCAACTTTTGGCTGTCTAATCACATGAATGATCTCCAATCTCCATCCTTGAAGAAGTTAAGAGTCAGTCAACAAAATCCAACCCAGCAATCAATAAATAAACATTTGCACCAAGAACAACGGGTTCATAGAAAAAATAAAGAAGAAGCCATAACGAGCAACTTTTAGGGGCTAGAAGGACATTTCATCGGTGAAGCCGATGAGCAACGAGAGTCGAACCAGGAAGCACAGTCCACATGCTGAGAATTGAATTCTGTCAGTTACAGTGAAGAAGCGAAATAAATGAAGTCCCCGAGGGGTAAAAGGAAAAGCTAGCTTTTCGTTTCTCTGTCCTTCCATTTTCGAGAGAAGCTAAATGAAGTAGGATCCCTGTAGGCCTCCATCCCTTCCCTACAATTGCTAGAACCTTTCAAATTTTAGTCAGCTACTTTATATTTAATGATGTGAACGATGTGATTCTTCGATTAATAATTGAATCCGTAGTACTTACGTGGGAAATGTAAACAATCCTGATCCGCATGCCAACTAATGTTACCTTGACAATTCTTTATCGGTTTACGAAGAACGCACACACCAAATAGTTCCTCCTGTGCGTTCGAGTTTCGATCATTGCAGAACAGCGGAATCTTTCGTTTGAACTCTGATACTTGCCACCAATGAGCATCATCGATGATTCAACAACGATCAAAAGAGAGTGTTCTTATCACATTCCGACTCAAACGCGTACAATAATACCGGGGTGGGGGGTTCATTACGAGAGAGTTGAAGCATATTTAGTTCATACGCATGCATGTGAAGAGAGATAAAGAAGGTAATAGTGAAAGAGAGAGAGAGAGAACACAGATTCGCAGGTAATGTGGCAGAGTGAGGTCGTTTATTTTCACCTACTTCCTTGAACCACTTTTCTATCCTCAGACTTTCCTTTCCATTCTTGTTTCCTCTCACACTCACCCACCTCTTCATTTTCTGTCAGACTCGAATCCTCGAATACGGTGTCGTCGTATTTAAGCGTTCGATGTGATTTATCCAATGTCAGCACAGTAGTGTCTTCTTTGTACTTTTAAACGCTGCTTCGTATTTACTTTCATCTGCTAGTGTAAGGACTAAGGAGTTGAAATCGCAGGTGTGCAGTCTTGGATGGCCATTATGAAATTTCGCTTGCGGTTTCTGCTACTCTCTTTTCTCTTCTGTTTTCTAATTGCTGCTGTTGAATCCGACGACGGTGAGTTCTCTTCCTTCTCCATTCTTCTTTTCTGCAAAACTGATGAAATCTTGTCGTTCTCCCTAGTTTCGAAAGAAAAATAATTACGTGACGTGAATGTATATGACCTTTGCGATGTGGCATTGGCTTTTCAGTTTGAAGTGATTACATTTTGCTGTACTCTGGATTTCCTGGTTTTTATCATTTTATATGAGCATTGAAAATAAGATTCAGTGCATATATGAAGGGGCGACACTTTTGGAGATAAAGAAATCCTTTGGAGATCCAGATAATGCTTTACATGAATGGACCTATTCGCTAGCTTCAGATTACTGCATTTGGAAAGGAGTTACTTGTAACAGTATCTCTTTTAATGCCATTGCACTGTGAGTATAAGTATATGCATTTGTAGTTTTCAAACTCTGAACGCGGATTCAATTCTGTTGTTTCATGTTTAGAAATGTTAATCTTGTAAGTTTTCTACTGCTGTCAGTAATCTATCAGGGTTGAATCTTGAAGGAGAGATATCGCCTGCTATCGGTGATCTGAAAGATTTGATCTCAATGTAATCCTTTGAATTATTTTGTTTCTAAATTATTCGTGAAATAGATTCGCGTTTCCTCGTTATGATCATTTCCATGCGTGTTTTCTTTTCTTTTTTTTTTGTTTTGATTTCTTAGTGATCTTAGAGGAAATAATTTATCCGGGCAAATTCCTGATGAGATCGGCGATTGCACGTCATTGAGAAATCTGTATGGTTTCTTCTCATCCAATATCTTTTTATGTTTCATTATCCGAGGAAAATGTTTCTGGGTTTTGTCAGGGATCTGTCATTCAACGAAATACATGGCGACATCCCATTTTCGATTTCGAAGTTGAAAGATCTTGAATTTTTGTAATCTTCTTTTATCCGCCATTAATTCGAATTATTGTTCTTGTGCTTTTGTTACTCATAATCTAACATTTCTATGTTCTATCCTGAATCTTTTATTTTAGAATCTTAAAAAAAAACAACTTGATTGGGCCAATCCCGTCGACACTTTCTCAGAATCCAAGCTTAAAGATTCTGTATGTTCTTCAGCATCCAATGACCGATCAACAAATAATGAAAAACCTTGTCATAATTATTTGAATCATTATTTTCCAGAGATCTTGCACAGAACAAACTCTCTGGAGAAATACCTAGACTCATTTACTGGAATGAAGTTCTTCAATATATGTGAGTATGCCTTCTCTTATTATATATTTTTTTGTCTTATTTCTTGTGATGAATTTTCACACTATAACAAAAATCATAATCAATGACGCTTAAAAAGTGTCATTATATATAAATAATGTCGATTATCAATAGCGTCATCCACTAGAGTGACATAAAATATCTATACATATAATTATGTTTTTTTGCAGTGTCGTTGAATCATACATTGACACTAAAATAAAATGTCATTTTTATTAACAATAACACTTAATTTTAGCGTCAAGGTATTATTCTATGACACTGCAAAAAAACGTCATTATATGTGATAGTTATTGTAAATTTTTTTAAAACTATGACACTTATTAAAAGTGTCAATGAAGATTATGATTTAAATAAATTTAAATTTAATAATTATTATAAATATATTTTCACCTGTTATGTAATACTGCATGCATATAAGAACAATATTCTTTACAATCCATACCAAGAATATAGTTTTCAAGTACAGAGGGGAACTCAGACTTTTTACAAATCAACAAAAAAATATAACACAATTTCAACATTCATTTCTTAAATTCAATTAAAATTTTCTGATATATGCAACCCAATTGTGCCTTATCTCCATAAAATTGGTTCATGCTAGCATGACAAAGTTGAAAGTTAATTTCCAAATAAGGTAACCTGCATAAAAAAAGATGAATAATAAATACTTACACTTGCAGAAAAAATTATATCATGGAGCATTGGAAAAAAAAACTTCAATAATAATATATCATAAAAATAATTTATATAACAATTGACATATACGATCAAACAAATTTAACAACAAAAACAAAGTTAGTAGTAATAGATAAAATATAAAGCAGGAGATTTATCAATTATGATATAAAAGTTGATCAAATTTTTTAAAATACAAAACAATAATAATTAATTTAAAACCTGTATGTATGTAGTGAGTTTAAAGATCTCACAAACAATATGAAAAAACACTACAAAAATCAATTAAATATAATAAAATGAAAATTTAAATTACTTGTCATCTTTCCAACACATCAAAAAAAAATTTAAACAAAAAATATCATTTAATTATACTTTAAATTAAAGTAAAATATGATAAAAAAGTTATTTTATAGATATGACATTAAATGTCTTTAGGTCCTTAGGCTAATTGATTTTGAAATAGTATGACTATATAGCACACATTTTTATGAAATATAGCCTCATTTTTTTCCATACTGTCACTGTCTGATAAACAGAGGACAAGAGAACAAATAGATTAACATGTATAAAAATGACACGAGATAAAAAAAAAGAATGGATAATAACCTGCTCAAAGCTAACAACAAGAATTGTCCACTCTTTATTTATTGTAATTAGCAAATAGGACCTTGCAAGATGAACTGAAGGCCGAGCCTGAAAAAGGAAATGGAAAAGAAATCATTATAACTCTGTGACAGAATTGTAGCCTAAAAATAGGGAGCAGATAACTCAACTAAGACAAAATCACCGACAAAACTAGCACCAACATCATAAAATCTGCATTAAATGATGGAAACATAACTAATTAAACTTCACAAAATAGCAACACTAAATACGATGCCGAAGATATGATGCATAAGCCATGTACAACTCCACTTTCCACAGTTTGTAAATCAAAGCCGTGTAGAAACTGATGACAAGAGTAATTGACTACAATTTTTATCTTTTGAGAACAAGAGAAGATCAAATTCAAGCTAGTATTGGGGGGTGTGAAAACAAAACATATCCTCTAAAAGGCAGAAATACGATGGAGAAGAAAGCATCCATGAAAGTAACTTTCTAATATGATATGATTCTGCAACCTCTACATCCAAGTACAAAAGAAATCAATAAAAATGAAGAGAAGGAAACAAAAAACTTACACTTTCACCCCTAGTTTTACTCTGTAAAATCTAAACAGGAATCCAAGGGCATTTGTGTTGGAAAATAAAAAAATGGAAGAAGATAGAAGAATAATAACGCTTAAAAAAACTTCAATAAACTTTAGAATAGAATACATTAAACACAAGTATTATATGGTTATTTATAGGTTACAAATCCCACAAACTCTCCACAAAACTCTCAACTATCTTAGACTTAGTCTTAGGTAGTTATATTACTTAAAAAATTCAAAGTTACATTTAATTCTCAATTAACTTTGACCAAGTCTATAATTTTTAAAATTATTATTATTATTATTAAAATAAGTTTATATTTCAACATTCTCCCTTAAACTTGATTTTATTACTCCGAGTAAACTTCTTTGCCTGATGAAATCTTCTTGCTTGAGAGGCTTGGTAAAAATATCAGCTAATTGATCATGAGACTTCACATGCTCCAACTGTACATCCTTCTTCGCAATGCACTCTCTAATATAATAATAGCGAGTATCAATATGCTTACTTCGATCATGGAAGACTGTGTTCTTGGCAAAAGCTATTGCTGACTTGCTATCCACAAAAATTTTGGTCGGCTCTTGTTGAGGCACTCCTAACAGTTTTAATAGATTTCGAAGTCAGATTGCATGACATACACAAGAGGTAGCTGCTACATACTTTGCTTCACAAGTAGAAAGAGTGACTATCAGCTGCTTCTTTGATACCCAAGTACAGGCAGTGTCTCCCATATAGAATACAAAACTAGTAGTACTCTTGCGATCATCAATGTCTCTACTCCAATTACTATCGCTATACCCAACAAGCTTGAAATTATCACAAACAGAATAATACAAGCCGAAGTCTGTAGTACCTTTAATATAGCAAAGAATTCTCTTTGCTGTCTTCTAATGAGTTGTTGGATTCTCCATGTATCTACTAATGACTCCAACCGTATAAAGAATATCAGGCCTTGTACATGTTAGTTAGCGTAGACTTCCCACCAAGCTTTTGTAGAGAGTGGGATCCACCCTACTTCCTTTCTCATGCTTGGATAATTTGATTCCATATTCCATTGGCATGCCAATTGTATTAGAGTTATCTATCTTGAACTTCTTAAGTATATCTTTAGCATAGCTTTCTTGGGTGATTAGAATTCCATTTTCTTCTTGCTTAACTTCAATAATAAGGTAGTAAGACATGAGTCCAATATCGGTCATCTCGAACTCCTTCGTCATTTCTTTCTTGAACTTGTCAAACATGCTTGGATTGCTACCCATGAAGATTTAATCATCTACATACAAGCATACAATAAGAATATCATCATTTTCAATTTTAATATAGATTGCATGCTCATATGGATACTTGATAAAATTTCTTCCTTGAAGGTATTTGTCAATTCGAGCATTCCAAGCTCTTGGAGCTTGCTTCAATCCATACAGTGCCTTCTTCAGCTTTAAGACTTTATCTTCTTCTCCTTTTACTTCATACCATCGTGGTTACTCAATATAGATTTCTTCTTCAAGGACTCAATTTAGGAAAGAAGATTTTACATCCATTTGTTGTATCCTCCAATTATTTTGAGCGGCCAAGGAAATAAAAATTCTAATAGTTTCTAATCGAGCAACATGAGCAAATAACTCATCATAATCAATACCGGCTCTTTGACTGTAACCTTTTTCCACCAATCTTGCCTTGTATCTTTTGACTTCTCCTTTGATATCTTTCTTTGCTTTGTACACCCATTTCACACTAATTGCCTTGTGCCCTTTAGGAAGTGAAGCTAATTCCCATGTTTTATTCTTCTTGATTGCCTTTATTTCTTCATTCATTGCTTGTTTCCAATTCTTGTTTCTAATTGCTTCTTGAAAGTTTATATGTTCACAGTCGACAAAGAGACAAAAGAGAGTAAGATTCTCTTGATTTTCTGTTACTTCATATATTTCTTGTATGCTTCTGAAACGTGGAATTCTTTCGCTTGAGCTTTCCTCTTATTGAATACTCTCAGCTGGTAAAATTAGTGGAGTAGCTGGCTCATTTTCTGCTTGTTCTAGCGTTGGATGTTCCACATCATTTTCTTCAACATGAGGGAAGAAATTGTAGGTCTTCATTTTGTTGTTCCTAATCCAATTCTCCTTCTTCATCAAATATGACATCTCGACTAATGACTGTCTTTCCAGTACCAGGATTATAAAGCTTGTAGCCTTTAGAGTTTGCATCATAACCAATGAAGATATATTTCTAACTATGATCATTCAGCTTGCTTCTTTGCTCATCCGGGACATGCACATGAGCTATGCTTCTGAAGACTTTTAGATGGAAAATACTTGGCTTTATTCCACTCCAAGCTTCTTGTGGTGTTTTCCCCCATATGCTTCTTGTTGGAGATCGATTGGATAGATACACTGCACATGCAATTGCTTCTGCCCACAATTCTTTCGGTAGCTTCTTGCTTTTAAGCATGCTCCTCACCATGTCAAGGATAGTTCTATTCTTCTTTTCTGCTACTCCATTTTGTTGGGGGGATCTCGGAACTGTGAGAGGTCTTTGAATTCCATGATTTTCACAATATTTCTGAAATTTGTTCGATGTAAATTCTCCTCCACGATCTGATCTCATGGATTTGATTAGAAGCCCGCTTGCCTTCTCAACAAGGGCTTTGAACTTCTTGAATTTTTCAAATACCTCTGATTTTTCTTTTAAGAAATAAACCCAAGTTTTTCTTGAATAATCATCTATAAAGAGAAGAAAATAGTTGCTCTTACCAAGTGAGCTGGGCTTGATTGGACCACACACATCTGTATGTATGAGTTATAGTGGCTTTCGAGCTCTTGAGCTTGACTCCTTTGGAAATCCCTTTTTGAATTGCTTTCCAAGTAGACATCCTTCACATATTTGATCAGGATGACTAATGATTGGTAGTACTTTCACCATTTGCTTTTTAGAGAGTAATTTCAATCCTCCGAAGTTGAGATGTCGAAACAGAAGATGCCAAAGCCAAGTTGTGTCTTTGTAACACGTCTTGAGACACTTTGCAATATCACTTTGAATGCCAAGCATAAACATTTGATTTTTTGACATTGACACTTTAGCAATTAAATTATTTTTCTTATCTCTTATAGAAAGATTATTATCTTTTAGATGAATATCATAATCTTTCTCTAAGAGCTGTCCTAGACTCAAAATATTACTTTTCATGTCTAGTACATAATAAACATTGGAAATGAATTGATGATTTCCATTCTTTAATCAGATGAGAATGTTACCTCTACCTTTTACTGCTACTTTTGATTCATTTCCAAAAACCACATTCCCACTTACTGATTCATCAAGTTATACGAACATGATTCTTTTCCCACACATATGATTGCTTGCACTAGAATCAAGGTATCATGAGTTATCTTCACCTTTTGCATTTCCCTTATAAGCCAACATCAAGGTTTCACTGTCTTGATTTTTTTCTTCCACATAATTGGCTTTTTCTTCAACTTTTTTTATTATTTGGAGCTCTACATTCTGAGGCATAATGGCCAAATCTTTTACAGTTGTAACATTTGATATGTGACTTATCATACCTCGATCTATAGTTGTCTCTCCCATAACCTCTTATTGTGCTTTCTTCTCTTTGGATATTATTGTTATTATCATAGGACCTCCAACTTTGTCCACGTTCACGTCCATGTCCATGGATTCCACAACGCGATCTCTTCCTTGTTGCTTTCTATCATTCTGGACATTATCAATCTGAGTTTTGAGTAATTGCTCTATGATTCCTTCTTTCTTCTTCCTCTTTTCTTCATAGGCTTGCAAGGAACCCATCAACTGTTCTATTGTCATGGTTTGCAAGTCTTTTGTTTCTTCAATAATAGCGACAATATGATCGAATTTTTCATCTATCGATCGAAGAATCTTTTCCATGATTCTTACATCACTTAATATTTCACTATTTCTTTTTAATTGATTTTTCACTGTTAAAACTCTAGAGAAGTAGTCTGAAATGACTTCTCCTCCTTTCATATTTAAGGCTTCAAACTCAGCTCTCAATGTTTGAAGACGTACTTTCTTAACCGGATATGCGCCCTTATATGAGGTTTGAAGCTTTTCCCATGCTTCTTTTGCCATCTTTGCTTCTGAGATTTTCTCAAAAACATCTTTATCTAATCCTTGGTAGATTAGATTGAGAGCCTTCTTGTCTCTCTTTCTCGAGTCTCTCAAACTATCCTTTTGAGCTCGAGATATGACATCTTCATTCTCTATTATGTCCCACACATCTTGTGATCCAAGGAGGCCTTCAACTTAATGCTCCAGTTGTCATAGTTGCTCTTGTGGAGCATTGAGACTTGGAATGGAATCATAACACTATTCGCCATCACCTCGCTATTAACCATCAACCTCTGATACCACTTTGTTGGAAAATAAAAAAAATGGAAGAAGATAGAAGAATAATAACGCTTAAAAAAAACTTCAATACACTTTAGAATAGAATACATTAAACACAAGTACAATATGGTTATTTATTGGTTACAAATCCCACAAACTCTCCCCAAAACTCTCAACTATCTTAGACTTAGTCTTAGGTAGTTATATTACTTAAAAAATTCAAAGTTACATTTAATTCTCAACTAACTTTGACCAAGTCTATAATTTTTAAAATTATTATTATTATTATTAAAATAAGTTTATATTTCAAAATTTGATGCTAATTATTTGAGCATCAAAAAACTCACTCAAATTATTTGAGCAAAGACTAATGAGACATTTCCAAAACTTATTTGATGCTACTTTTTAATCAGAGCTTCACATTTATTATAAATATGTTCAAATTTTTATTAGTAGATGGTGTTTACTCTTCTTGTAGCGATAATATATGTAAGAAGAATAGCTATGTTGAGAAAGTTTTATTGTATAATTCAAAACCTCAATATTTTAACTATAAAAAAATTAAGCATCTATAAATAGATTACAAAATTAACAATCTTAAACAAGCTAATTATATTAAAGAAAAACCAAGTGATGAAAGTCTATTCTATGTTTATTTTAGTTCCCAAAAAAAGATATTCAATGTATGGTTTCTAAATAATAGATGTATTAATCACATGTCTAGAAATAATTTTTTCCATGGACTTGCATAGAGATGAGAAATAAACATCTAGTATTTATTAATGGGAAAAGTAAAATGAAAGAAAAAACATCTATCGGAGAAAAGCTTATTGAAGATGTACTATTAATTCCAGAACTAGATAAAAATCTACTAAGAATAAGCCAATTAATATATAAGGATTATAAATTGATACATTAAGAGAATAACTATACTATATGTGATAAGGAATCAAGAAGTATACTTCGGAAGGTGAAGATGTCCTAAAATTGAAACATCTTTATCAACCTCAACTCAAGAATCGATTCTACATTGAACATGCATGAAGTAAAATAGTCTAACTTATGATACATAAGGTATGGAAACATGAATTATAAATGCTTTAAGCTTCATAGTCAAAGCAATTTGGTGAATGGGCAGTCCCTTAATATTGAAGTATAAAATATTGATTGTGGAGAATATGCTAAGGGTAAATAGTCTATGCATTCATTCCCAAAAGTGATTGATAAGACGTACCATTATATTCTTGACTTGGTTCATTTATATATTTGTGGACAAATATTTGTATTATTCTATACGAATAATAACTATTTCATATTGTTTGTACATGGTTATTTAAGAATGATGTGAGTTTACTTTATTATATAAAAATCTAAAGTATACTTAATATCTAAGAAGTTTCAAAACTTAATTGAAAGATACTACAAAATATAATAAAAGTACTTAAAAGTTAAAAGTGACAAACAGAAGGAGTCACTTTCTAAGCATTTCGTCTTCTATTGTGAATAAAAATGAATTCATAGATAATTTACAACTCCATAAATTTCTCACTATAATGATGATGTTGTAAAGAAGAAGAATCATGTGATAATAAAGATGCCCTAGGCCCATGATGCCTCAAAAGAGTCTTCCAATATAATTATAAGCCAAAGTATCGACACTTTTATTTATTTGTTAAATAGAAGTCCAACCACAATCTTAATGAATCTCACTCCAATTGAAGTCTAGAGTTGAAAGAAGCCAAAAAGTAATCATTGGTGAGCAAATGAAAGTTTACATTGCTCTCAAATATCAAAGCATAAAAGAAAGAAATTAGGTAATTTTCTCATATAATGGAAAATGTCTTCACTCGATCAAGTCTACAAATGTCACTAAAGATAACTCGAATTTCACTAATATTCAACAAATTTGCTCAAAATATATATATTTATTAAAATCTCTATAAAAAATACTCAAATATGCATAACACAATAGTGAATACATATAAAATATCTCAAAAAAGTTAGTAAATAAAATGTCAAATAATAATTCAAGAAAAAGAAATAATCATTATAATTCACTACTTACTTGCATGGGAACATTATCATATAGGTTCTCGTTTCTTGGTGAGCATGAATAATATACAATTAATTTATTTTTAAACACAATAGAAAATCACTTATAAAAAGCTCAATGATTAGAGTTTCTAGTAAAAGTTTACCGTATTGAATTATAAGTTAGAAAATGCTAACATGGTAGCTAATGAACTAAGCCATGAGATTGAGCTTGATGTAATCAATAAGCTTCAATATCTACAAAAAGAACATATCAAACAAGACTACTACAAGATTTAATTTCTATTTCATTGATATAATATGTCATTGAAGGAAAGATTCTGAAAGATTATGACATAAGGGAGTTACACAATGTCCCGTGCCACAATAATGTTGATTCTAGAAGATTTTAGAAGATTCTAGAATATCCAAGCTAAGCTCAGCATCATGTTTAGGCCCAAGTTCAATTGATGTTCTATAATTTTTAATGTTTGTTTGTTTTTTACAATATAAGAATATGACATAAGGCAGAATTGTCATAAGTAAAACATATCTATCTGTCATAAGGTAGAATTGTCATAAGGCAGAATTGTCATAAGGCAGAATTTTTAATGTTTGGGTATTAGAGAGTACTCGAATTGTCATAAGTAAAACAAATTAGAGAAGAAGTTTGCATTGAATCAGAGATAGAAATAAGAATTTTCAAATCACCACTTTCCTCGAGACGGAATCACAGAAATGACTAGTGTCAAACTAACAAATGGCCTCGACACCGTGGATTAGTATTCTCCGGCGAAGGAAAATATTTCCAACAAAGGCAGCACTTATTGTGTCAGTTCAGTCCAACTCTTCCGCTGTTCTCGCCGATTGCTCCCGACAAATAGAGCTAAATTATTCTTGGGCTTCTGCGTTTTATGCATAGTTTTTTATGCTAAGTTATAAGATCAACTCTTTTATGGGATGGATTCCCGATGAATTGTCCTCTGTTTATAATATTGCATTTTATGCTAAATTACTCGGAACACATTCACATTCATTAATTAGGTTAACGATATCGAAGAGCTGATACAATTATAAACTTAATGGAGAAACTTACACGATACTGCAAATATGGCCCATGATTTCGAAGACGCGAGCTTGAACCCGGGCTGTTGGAAATGGCCGAACGTGATGAAGAAGAAGCACAACTCTTTCTAGAGATAGATTATTCGATATAATTAAGTTAAAAATAATATTAAATTTTTCACATAATTATATTAAATCACCTTATATTTACATTTTATTTTTATTTCTCTTAGGGATAAATTAAATATTAACAAATTATATTTTAAAATTAATTATTATTACTTATTTTATAAATAAAAAACGTAATTTTGAATGTATAAATATTTAGATATTTTTTAATTTTATCATAAGTTTCTGTTTATTTTTAATAAATAATTTTGAACTAAAATTTGATAATTTTTTTTATTAATCTAGAGTAAAAATAAAAATATTATTACTTATTTTTAGAAAAATAAATAAGAAATTTGTTACAAATCTATAAATTCAAAATTAATTTTTTCACATCCATGACACTAATAAAAGTGATAAGGTTTATAATTTTCAGCCCCTTTTTCCTCGGAAATTTTTAAGGAGTTAAGTAATTTTCCTAACCTATTAGTCCTAACAATGACACATCTAGTAAGTGTCATTAAATGTCTACTTACAAATATAATAATGACAATTTATAAAAGCGTCAATATTTAAAGCGTCATTAATTTTAAGTTTTATTGTAGTAACAATGATACTTCTAGTAAGTGCCATAAAAACTTAATACATTTTCCAAATAATGACGCTTTTAGAAAAATGTCAGTAAATGTCTAATTACAAATAGAATAATGACATTTTCTGAAAGCGTCAATATATAAAGCATCATTAATTTGCTGTTTTGTTGTAGTGTCACTGAATGCACTTGCACACTCATTTGTATGTATCAATGTATATTCACTACCATATATATGTGTGTGTGTGTGCGCGCGCGTACGTGCGTGAGCGTGCGTGAGTGAGTGCATGTATAAATTGTAGACCAACAAAACAATGATTTAAGAGTAACTTAAAAATCATGTGTGTGTGCTAAAGAAGTTGGTTTGATAAAAACTAATAAGCAAGTAGACTCTTAACAATGCAGATTACCAATATGAAACAACACCTAATATCATCATCATTGTGAACGACAAGAAGTCAACAATTAAATTAATTATATAGTTTCATTTTTGTGAGTATTCCAAAACTAGTTTTTTTTAATTTTTTTCACCCTCCCTCCAATCTCCTTTACCAATACCAAGGTAATTAGATACGACAAATTTTATACTGGTCAATCATCTCAGTAATGATCATGACCAAACATATTTAATTTTAAAGTTCTTATAAGATCTAATGCATTAGAGATAATTTAAACACATCTAACAAATTTCAAAACTAGTTATCACTTGTAATCAAGAGTAACAAAACAATAAGTAAAAATTAAATATTCAAAAATATACTAACTGAATTTATGTAGAATATATTATTTATTTGAGATGGAGATCATACTCAGTGCGCAAGATTTTTGTTCTAGCATAGAATCTGAGAGAAGTTATTATCTTAATAATTTTATCTTCAAAAATTAGATAGCATGCATTTAATGAGTCTTAAACTTGAGACCTATCATACTTAGATGAATACACTTACATTCACATCAATATATAATTTCTAATATATGCATATAATACTAAGATTTTCTATGTGATTAATTATTCAGAATTATTTTTTCCAAAAATATATGTGTAATTATATGCTAGAACACATTGTTTATTAACTTTCGATATAATCTACAATAATTTATTAAGAAACAATTTTCTTCACATAACCACAACCATCTTATTACAATATTCTGATATAAAGTAAAACAAATCATAATTAAGAAACATATCAGCATGAAAACTTGGCACAAATACTAAAACTAAATAGACTAAGAATAGCAATTCAAATAATGATAGTTATGCAATATCGACAACAAAATCATAACATCACCAAACTAAGGGTCTAAGATAATGATATAAATTGTAAAGTTTCGCCGTAGTTTGTTGTTGTTGTAGTTTTTATTTTGTATTTTTATGATTTTTTATTTATTTTGTGTTCTTGATGGTAGCACAGAATATGTTGGCTATACTAATCTTTTTTTGTCTATTATATAAGGATATTTATTATTTGATATTTTATTAAAATTATTAAATATTTTGTGTAGGGATTTAACTTGGTATAAGAGTAGGTAATACCCTAGGAAAAAATATACCCTAGGCTTGTGTGCAAGAGAGAGAGAGAGAGAGATAGAGAGAGAGAGAGATGCAAACCATAGGAGCGGGCTCACCTATCGTGTGCCAACTCCTATTATTGCTCACCAACTATGTTTGGCAAAACAAAAAAAAAAAAGAAAAAGGAAGGAGTAGAGAGTGGGTGTCAATGCCACATTCTTGCTATCGTCATCCATTAGCATGGTGACTATTCGACACTAGAAGTTGTCACAATTTCGTTGATAGTAAATAAAAACTGGAGAAACCCCCAATTCAAAAGTGGTTAATGTTTTTTCATTTATTTTCTTTTTGAGGGGAAACCCCCTAGTTCATCCCAAGGGTATTGTGTTTGTGGTGATTACTGTGTAGAAGAAATTGATGGAAAAAATTAGAAATTAAGTTATTATTATTTGGAATCTTAGAAACTAGTATTACTCATAATGAGCTACAAGTGAGAAGACTTAGTTTTATTGCCATATTATGTTTGATCATTTGATGAAAGAATGACCTAATGACCATACAAGGGATAAGTGATTGCAGATATATTTTTGACTAATGTCTTGCTCAACACAGAACTCAATTAGCCTACTAGATAATTCCCCCCTAATATTAGTATGGATTCCCTTCAATTTGTTTCTAGATTTCCTTTCTAACAAGGTAAAAAATTATTTAAATACAAATGTAGATAACAAGGATCATATATTATCTAAAATACAAATATCATATCATACCAACAGTTTCTTGTTAGATAATTTGATTGTGATATCTTCTCAAAGATATTGAGTAAAGGTTTTTTATTTTATTTTTCTTTTTGTATTTTTGATGGAAACATATGACTTGTGGGCTAGTCTAATTATATTTGTTCATTAAATAATAGTGTGAGCAGTGTATTATTCATTATCAGGTGTTATTATTTTTATTTTATGTTTATTAAGTTTCATATGGTAATAGAGGCAAGTTGTGTACCTGGATAAAAAATTACAAACCCTAAAAAAAGGCACACATGTGCATAATTTGTACGAAAAAAATCAAGATGAACAAGCATAGATTCTTGTGCTGGCGGACATGTAGGTATGCTCATAGCCAGCTATCCAGAATTGAATTGTACATCAGCATGCACTTAGAGAAAATCTATGACAAAATTTTATGCTTTTCTTAGAGATGATCATATTTAATATATGATCTTTGTGTTTTAGATAATATATTCATATCTAACTAGAGTGGTCATTAATATAGATAAGAAAATATTTAGAATCACATAAAGATTTTACCTTCAATATGATATACTCCTTTCTCAAAATATAATAAGAATACTTAATAATTAACCCGACTTTTTTTTCTAGCTAAGAAATTAGATCCTTTTTGTATATGGCTAGTCTAGTCAAATAATTTTTATGAGATAATTTTATAATTTTTTTCTCTTATTTGAGTAAGTATTTTATGTTTCAATTGAATTAAAACCATGATTTATGAATAGAATATTTTGAAATTTTATTGTGTAATAAGTATATTATTAAACTTAAAAAAACATAAAAAAAATAATACTTAATAATAAATGATATATTGCTCACATTTTTATATAATGAGCAAATATGATTGAGACAACCTATGTATCAAGTGTTTCTATTAAAAATAAAAAAAAATAAAAATTGAATAATAACTACAATATTCCTGGTCAAACTGGTACATACAAATCTAAAATATTCAACTCAGAGCAAAGAAAAGTAAGTTGATGATAATTCAAAGTATTCATAAAGATGTTCGATGGATGTTATATTGTTTGAATGTATGTTGTAATAATTGTCTCATCATAAATTTTCTTTTTGAGAAAAAATAGTCTATCTCTATGTACATCATTTATTCTTGAAATATCAGATTTGAGATTATATGCTTCAATGATTAATTGTCATAGTAAAGAGTAATTGGAGAAGAGAGTGCATGCCTAATCTTCTCGAGAAGATGTCACATTTAAATTATCTCATAAGTAATCATTGTCATCATTTTGAACTTCTCCTTTATGTTGGATAATAAAATAAATGCTCGTCTCTTATTTTTCTAGGATATTAGATCATTTTAAAGAAATGTATAAAACTCTGTCATAGATTTTCTCTGATTGCATGTTGATATCCAATTCAAATATGGATAGCTGGACATGTGCATGCCTACATCTCCGCCAACACAAGAATCTATGCATGTTCATCTTGTTTTTTTCTTATATATTATGCGCATGTCTCTTTTTTTAGGGTTTGTAATTTTTTATCCAATTACACAACTTGCCTCTAATATCATATGAAACTTAATAAACATAAAATATAAATAATAACACTTGATAATGAATACTATATAACTCACACTATTATATAATGAACAAATATAATTAGACTAGCTCACATGTCATATGTTTCAATCAAAAATACAAAAAAAAAAAAAAAGAATAAAAAACATCTACTCAATCTCTTTGAGAAGATATCACATTCAAATTATCCCACAAGAAACTTTTGTTATCATTTTAAACTTTTCCTTTATACCAAATCATAAAATAATTGCATATCTCTTATTTTTCTAGGAGAAAAGATCATTTTTAAGAAAAGTATAAAATTCTATCATAAATTCTCTTATTGCACGTTGATATTCAATTCAATTATGGATAGCTTGCTATGTGCATGCCTACGTGTCCACCTACACAATAATCTATGCCTGTTCATCTTGTTTATTTCACAAATATATAGATTATGTGCACGTGTCTCTTTTTTTAGGGTTTGTAATTTTTTATCCAAGTACACAACTTGCCTCTAATATCATATGAAACTTAATAAATATAAAATAAAAATAATAACACCTGATAATGAATAATATATAACTCACACTATTATATAATGAATAAATATAATTAGACTAGCTCACATGTCATATGTCTCAATCAAAAATACTAAAAAAAAAAAGAATAAAAAACCTTTACTCAATCTCTTTGAGAAGATATCACATTCAAATTATCTCACAAGAAACTTTTGTTAATATTTTAAACTTTTCCTCAATACCAAATCATGAAATAAATGCACATCTCTTATTTTTCTAGGAGATAAGATCATTTTTAAGAAAAGTATAAAACTCTATCATAAATTTTCTCTTATTGCGTGTTGATATTCAATTCAATTATGGATAGCTGGAAATGTGCATGCCTACTACGTGTCCTACACAAGAATCTATGCCTGTTCATCTTGTTTTTTTCTTATAGATTATGCACATGTGTGCCTCTTTTTATGGTATGTAATAAACAAACATAAAATATATATGTTAGAATCTTTGTGCATTCCTACGTGTCCACCTACACAACTTGCTTCTAATACCACATGAAACCCAATAAACATAAAATATATAACTCATACCCTTATATAATAAACAAATATGATTAGACTAGCTCACTTGTCGTATGTTTCAATCAAAATTAAAAAAAAAAAGTAAAAAAACTACAACATATATATTAGAATTTAAGCTCAGAGAAATTGTCATGGATCCTTTGGTCAACTTTCACTTATCATCTATAAAATGATTGACATAGTTATTATCATCTAATTTGTTGACAAAGAGAATGCTCGTTCTAATATTAGGAATATTTTTGAAATATTTGAAAAAAAGAATCGTACCATTAAGAACTTTCAAGCATACAAAAATTAAGAAAATAAAAAGTATAAAACATATATTCGTAAATATACCAATTGAACTTATGCAAAACAAATCATTCAATAACATTTAGAAAATTGCACAAAAATAAATTAACAAACATGATGTTATTTACATAATCAATATGTCATTATATAAACATTAACATATCAAATTTCATAAGAAACTTAAGTTAAATATTATTGTATAAGAATAATATTATGATGATTGATTACCTAAGAAGTCATTGGGCTGTATGCATCTGTTAGACGCTATGTCTTGGTATGTAATAAGTAACTTCGTTCAAGGATAGTAGGTATCAAGTTTGATACTGATTAGCCATAACTTCTTCGACTTTCGAAGATAAGATTATAGAGATATTAATCTCTTATACACCCATGCTAAAGCAGGGACAAATCTATTAATATTGTTTTAATATAAAGTTAATCAAATCACAAATGTAAAATATATCAATATCAAAACTTAAAAACAAATATTAAAATTGAAGTGACATGTGGCCATGAATAATAGTTCAAACTCTAACAGTCATGTAAGAGAACAATTAACAACTAGGATTTAAGGTAGAATATTGTACATAAATCAGAACTAAGACATCCTCATCCAAAATCATAATATCACCAAACAAGATGACGTTATAAACAATAAAATTTTTTCATAATTGACTATAATGAGAGAAAAATCTTCAAAATACTGTCACAAAAATACTTATATAAAAATCTCTGATATATTCATAATATAAGTAGTGATGAAAATCTCTGATATATTTATCGATATATCTTCAAAATATTTATTAATTTTAGAATTGATATATTCGTTAAAATTGATATTTTTATTATTGATAGGTACTCTTATAAAAATATATGCTAATATAAGCTAATATATCTCTTATATATCTAATATGTCTATAAAATTTAAGTAATGATATATCAATCAAAATTAATATTTTAATCTTTAAATCTATGCAAATTGATATCTAAGAATAACACAAATAACTTATATGGAACATAAGTTTGCATTCTAAAGAAGAACTCACAATATTCCTTTGGCCAAAAATCAAATCTATTTCCCCCAAGTCTACCAAGATATCATTGAAATAGTCTCCACTACCATAGAGAGAGAGAGAGAGAGAGAGAGAGAAAATGTGTAACCACACAAAAAAGGAAAAAATGAAAAATATCTTTTTCATTCTTCATTAATACAGCCCTCAACTTCTTTTTTGTTTGAGATGTCTATTAGTCAAAAGAAAATCATGTTCTACTGACTACTACTCATGCATATGCCACATGTTTTTTTTTAATATTTGAACCACATCTTATATTTATTTGATGAAACTCATTGAAACCTGCAAAAAAAAGATCAAATGATACTAAATTCAAGCCAGCAGATGCACAAGACGATCAGCTCATTATGCCATGTATACTTGTTGTTTTTCTATTACATGGTTCATTGGAATTCAATTAGCTCTTTTATTACTGCTTTTGTTAGGGGTTTGTTGGGGTAGGATGTTTAGGCCATAATCTATTCGAAACCACAAAGTATAAAGAATAATGATTGATTAAGTAATGGAAGCAAATAATTAACAAATAAAAATTAAGAAAAAAAAACCTCAATATAAAAATTCCAAAAAATATATCCAATGAAAATGAAGTTCAAGTAATAACAATGTTAAATTAAATGATAAATACTGAAGACTTTTTCACACATACTAGAAGTCTGTGAAGTACAATATGCCCAAAAATTAAGTTTTGGATCAGAATATATTTTCTAGAATATAAAACTATAAAAATTAAAAATTCAGTACAAATACTTTAACTTTAAATTTTGAGATGAATGCTTTAGATCTCTTTTCACATTATTCTTTAGGTGATAGAGTCGATGCATTGGATTTATGGCTTGAAAAATCAACAATGTGATAGCATAGCTATTTCTGGACCTAAAAAGAAATTATATCCGTAGCTTTCAATTCTTCAAAATAGTCCAAACTTTTATTCCTAATGACATACATTCCTCGACATAAAAATAGAAACTAATAATATTCAAACTATACACACTAAAATTATAAATATATTATGATTATATAAATAATTTGCACACATAATATATAAAAAATAAATCATATCAATGCACATATTGCAATTTAAGTACAAACAGATAAATATATAAATTTAAAATCAATATGTGCAGGAGAGAGAGAGAGAGAGAGAGAGAATCTTGTGAGTTAGTTTCTTGAACTCAAAACCAAAAATGAAAATGGCAGAAACACGTACTATGCCAAAAAAAATTATACCTAGAAAAATTATGTCATTTCTGCATGTTTCTAAAAAATGCAAGACACTCAGATTTATTTTTTTAACCACTTGTAGCTCCTCAAAAATTAGGTTCTATTTTTTAAGGATTGGATGGGGGTGCTACCCCATCCAAGAGGGCACCACACGTACTCACTTTGTGAAATTGGGATTCTTCTCTTTTTCATAATGTTTAAAAAAACCTTTTTTTTATTTTTTTTTTCTGTTTCTATATTTGTCTGCTTTTAGATAAAACATGAGATTTAATCCCATGTATTTGGCCTATCATACTACATGCATTCAAAAAAATAAAATAAATAAATCAATCTACCCAATTCGAGCAGACTTAACAAATCTCTTCATCTACCATGGGTGGTGAGACACATACTATAATGTATCTTAAAGATATTTAAACTTTACCGATGATAGTGATTTCGTAAACATATATGTGATATATTTATTCATATGTATTTTTTTAAGTACCATTAACTTTTTATCTAATATATCTTATATTCAGTGATATTGTATATCAATGTACTTTGACATATTGTGGAAGATTATATTCTTAGAAAGATGTATAATATTCTGACTGTCATGCCGTATAATATATGTATCTTGCCATACATCCAAGTCTGCAAGTAACTTTTTTATCCATAAAGTTTTTTTGTAAGCTTCTGTAGCTGCAATGAACTTAACTTCAGTGATGAATA
This sequence comes from Sapria himalayana, assembly GCA_029783825.1. NCBI lineage: Eukaryota > Viridiplantae > Streptophyta > Magnoliopsida > Malpighiales > Rafflesiaceae > Sapria > Sapria himalayana. The sequence continues at coordinate 450,445 of JAREIK010017964.1, read as the reverse complement.
GTACTACGCGCTTCTATTGCTTAGATTCTCAAGATATAGTTTCCCCTCCAAAGGTTATTAGATAACCCGAGGTGGATCTATATGGATCTAAATCACTAGCCATATAAGATTTAGTATATCCGAGAAGGATGAGTTTAATCTATCTAAGCACAAAGATAGCTATGAAGTCCTCCGTAAGTACCTTAGGATAGATTTTACTACAGCCCAGTGATATTTTTCTGGGTTCGAGAGAAAATAATTGACAACATTAACAATATATACTATATATGGTTTAGTACATATCATAACATACAAAAGATTGTTGACTACTGAGACATAACAAACATGACTCATGTCTCTCATTTCCTTATCAGTCTCTGACTATGCTTGGCACTCAGCTATAGCTAATGAAATTGAGATTGACTTAGTCTCATTAATAAAAAATTTCTCAAGAACTTTACTGATGTATCATTCTTGAGATAATTAGATACACCTAAAAGACCTATTTCTGATGAATTAATTCTTAAAATCTACCTGATTGGGCCTAAGTTTTTCATAAAATAAATTTTTTCTACTGTCCCCTTGAGTCTATCAATTAGTGTTCTATTACGACCGATAATTAATATCTCTATCATCTCCTAACTAATAACAGATAAATACATAGTGATCACAAGATGTATGCTGAAAGTCACGAAACTTCATAAATGACTAAAATTTTTTATACAACTACCTAGGAGCATATTTGTAATCATATAATATTTTATTCAATTTACAATGAATTTCTTAGGCTGGTCCATATATAGAGTCTCGTGAAAGTCACCATGAAGATATATAGTCTTCATATCGAGTTGATCTATTTCTAAGTTCAAGCTAGCATCCAAACTTAGAATTATTCAAATAGAAGACATATTCACTACTTGAAAAATATCTCATTAAAATTGATTCATTTCTTTTGATAAAATCCTTTGACTACTAATCAAGTCTTATATCTTAATTGAGAGTCATTATCACTAGGTTTTAGTCTAAAGAGTCATCTATTTTTCAAATCTCAATTTCCTTTCGGTAAGGGTATCAGATCATAAATCTAATTGACATGAAGAGACTCATCTATTTCTGCATAGTTCAAAGTTATTTCATTTTATTCTCAAAAGAGATAACTCCTAAAAGGTCTCAGACTTACCTATATCTGTGAGTAATATGTAATCTCGAAGTCTATAGGGTATCTGACAAGATCTAGATGATCTTCTTAGTTCAAACTAAAATGTGTCATGATAAATTAGATCCTGCCCAGTTCCACCTAGAAGATGGTCTCTCACCTCCTCGATAGGTATAACATGAGGTTCAATGATATCATGTATATCATGTGGCTTAAAAGTATTAGTAATATCCTAAAGCTCAGAAATATCAGGTAGCAACTCAATCCTTCCCCATTAATCAGACTGATTTCTTGAAGGAACTAGCACCAAATTTGTGCAAATAGGAATCTCTGTGGTATTACTCTTATATTTTCTCGAATTATCATCATCTATAAGCTAGTCCTCTAGAAAAGTCACATCTTGGCTTTGAACAAGCTTCTTGGTAATTAAATCCCACAGCCTATACTCGAACTCCCAGTGTCCATAGCCAATGAAAATACATGGATATGCAATATTATCGAGTTTAGATCATTTATCTTTTGGAATATGAACGAAGACTTTGCAACCAAAAATTGGCAAGTAATCATGAGATATCTTTCTCGATCTAGATTTTATTGAGAATATCTTCATCCAAGGCAAAGGCAAGACACATATTGATTACATCAACAATTATGCTCATAGCTTCTCATGAGAAAATATGTATCAAACTTTCTCCTTAATAATCCAATTCATCTTCTCAGTAATGCCATTTATTTGTAGTATCTTGGTTAGTATCTTTTCATATCTAATACTATGTGATACACAATAACTGTCAAACTAATTTTGATATTCTCTCCCATTATTAGAACGTATAAAGATTGATTTTTTTACCAGTCTCTCTCTCAAATCTAGTATGAAAATCTTGAAAAATAAGAAAAATCTAATATTTCATTTCAGTGTATATGTTCATACCTTTATTGAGTAATTGTCAATGAATATGACAAAATAAAAGGCCTCACTAAGTATTTTGTTTTGCATAAAGCAGATATCAATATGAATCATATCAAAAATTTTTAATCTCCTTAAAGGTGGACGAGAATGAAAAGGTGATCTATTGCTTTTTATCCAATCATACACTATATACACTCACCAAGAGAAGATCTCTGGTCAAACAGCAAAATATTCCTTTTAGCTAGAAGTTGAAAATGTTTCTTACTCACATGGTCAAGTCTTATGTGTCAGAGATCAATATTACTTTTATGATGAATAATATTTACTTTATTTTTAGACACTTGCGTCTTGCCTGAGTGGCATATAGAGTGCTCACATTTTTTTTTATCACAATGACTAAAGCGCCCTTGACCAGCTTCAATCGATCGTTACCAAAATGACTAATATATCTTAAGTCATCCAGCATTCCAATAGATATTAGGTTCATATGAATATCCGTTAGTATTGAAAATCTCTCAACACCAACTGATGTCCTGTTTGTATCTGTAGATAAATATCTCTCATGCCTAAAATCTGTGATATCTCATAATTACCAATCTTTACTATGCTATAATCACCAGATATGTAAGTAGTAAAGAAATCAATGTATGGAATGATATAAAATAATTCTCTCGAGTTAATAAATTAATCATCTTCCTAAGATATAATATTAGCAGAATTATCATCGATAATCAATATTAAATCACTTTCTGATGTGACATTTCCATCTCCATTAAGTCTCTCTCCTCTTGTACGCTATTGTTGTAGATTTTTTCAAAAATAATAATCTTTTTTCATGTGTAATAACTTTTTGCAGTGATAATATTTGTTACTTTTCTTACTTTGTTACTTGACTTTAAAAGAACGAGTTCTTCCTTCAGATTGTGTGTATGCTCTTTCTTTCTCACTAGATTATATAATTATTTGACTACAAGGTAGTCACAGATCTTCTCCAGAAAAAATGTGTCGTTTCTGTCAATTTCTAAAGAAATTCCGGACACAATTTTTTTAAAATTGTGTCTGATTTTTTTTTCATGTACGCATGTTACTCCTAAAAAAATACATGGGATTCTTTCTGTTTTAGCAAAGTTTTTAAAAAAAAACATTTTTTTTTAAACAAAACATGTGATTTTATCCCATGCATTTGATCTTAATACTACTTGCCTTTAAAAAAAATAAAACAAACAAAATAAATAAACAAGTCTACCAAACTCGGGCAGACCCAACTGACACGTGAGATGAAATGGGCCACGGGCAACTCAGTGCGCTATGTATGCTTGTTGGTTTTCCATTGCGTGGTTCATTGGAATTCAATTTGGTTTCTTATTGTTGCTCTTACCAGGGGCTTGAGAGGGAACAATTTGGTGGGCACCCTCTCACAAGATATGTGCCAGCTAACCGGGCTGTGGTATTTGTAAGTAGTTTATCTATGCCATCTGATTGGGTTATGCTGAAAATGAAAAAAAAAAATGCATGCCGACCACCAACCCTAACCTGGTTGGTGTTGCTCATCACAGTGATGTGAGGAACAACAGCTTGAGCGGGACTATTCCTCAGAGTATAGGCAATTGTACTTCCTTCCAGGTCCTGTATGTAATCCATTTTTGCTGCACCAATCTGAGTTCATTGCAGCTCAAAGAAGGATCAATAGTTAGTGATTAACATGCCTCCTGCTTCTTGCCACATCTTAGGGATTTGTCTTATAACAAGCTTACCGGAGAAATTCCATTCAACATTGGGTTTTTGCAAGTAGCAACATTGTGCGTGGTGACTTAACTTATGTTTTATTTAAGATCTGTAATTTTGGTCATTGTCTCCTTGCTTTCTTTCCCATATAAATGCGAATGTGTGGCCTGGCCAGATCACTGCAGGGTAATGAGTTGCAGGGGAACATCCCACCAGTTATTGGTCTCATGCAAGCTCTTGCTGTACTGTACGAGTTGTTCTTAGCTCTTGCACAAATCTTGGAATTGTTCTCTCTTTATTAAATGGTGTTTTGTGCTCTCTCAATTTCTGCATGTGTTACTGTAAACAAGAGATCTAAGCAGAAACATGTTAAGTGGACCCATTCCTCCTGTTCTGGGAAATTTGACATACGCAGAGAAGCTGTAAGCACATTATTTTTTCCTGCATTCTAGCAGTGAATCATTCCTGTGACATTGGGATGGTTGAGAAGTCACGAGTCATCATTGGGTTTACATTTTCATTTTTATAATATTAATTTATTTGTTAACAGTCCTGGAAGTATGATTCATCATGTAGGTACTTGAATGGAAACCAGCTCTCAGGATCAATTCCTCCAGACCTTGGAAATATGACCAGGCTTCACTATTTGTACGTCCAAACACCTCTTTGCCATGGCGCCTGTTTTCTCTTTTATTGTTGCTGAAACATAGGTAAAATCATGATGATATATAATCAAATGTGTTAACACAAGATAATTAAAAAATATAAGGGTAACCACTTAGAAATTTATAGATCAAATATACTTTTATATGAGTACTGACCAATGATAGAAATATTTATTTTGACGGATATATCGCTACTTAAAATGTATGCATATTTTAGAGATATATTGGTGAATATATTAAAAAATTTCATTGAAGAGTAAAATTGATTGGGACAGTTGACATGTACGGTGCTCTCATCAAAATTACAAAATAAAAACAATAAAAAGTAACTATATTGTTCTCTATCAAGTTGACAAGTATAAATCCATTACACCAAGCTTTGATTTCGAAGAAAAAAAAGATAAACTAAATCATCTTCAAGATATTTGTCAAGATGTGTTGATTATTTTGTTGTTTGAATGGGTGTGGTGGTAATGATCACATCCTAAATCATCTCTCTTAGAAATAAGTAAATAACTTTTATGTTTTTTATTCACTCATCAACCACTAAATTAGAGGTTATATTTCTCTATGCCTAACTATCACAATGAATGGTAGTGAGCAAAGAGAGTGTATATCTAATTTTTTTGAGTATATTTTATTCAAAATATATCATAAATAATTATTATTATTACTCAGAATACTGTTCTGTACTATAATACAAAAAAAATATATTAATCTCTTATTTTGTCAAGAGTCAAGATTGTCTTTAAAAAAAGTGTCAAGTTTTGTCATAAATCTCTTCTTGACACATATTAATACCTAACTCAAATTTGAATACCTAATCAATTGGAAGTGTGTATGATCCTTGAAAGAGATCTTAACATACATCAGCATGAAGATGAATTTATTGAAGAGAAATTATGAAATAACTAACCATACTGATTGTATATGCTATATCTGCCCTGATTATAGTTAGATAGTTAATTTTTCTTATGATTTTCCTATAAATAATAAAGTCAACTAAAAAGAATTACAAAAAATAAAGTTAATTCTTGAATCAATAAGATTATTTGCTTAAGTATACCTAAAAAGACCAAAATTTTGAATGAGTATTATTACATATTACAATGCTAACAATAAATAAACAACACTTAATATATAAATGTCATACAATTAATATCCTTATATAATAAGTAAAAATAATTAGTGCAATTCACAGGTTGAGTCTCCCAACAAAAATGTCAAAAACAAATAATAAATAAATAAAAAACACGTCTATCAAGCTAGTGTATACAAATTCATAATACTAAATTTTAAAAAAAAAGGGAAGTAGAGGCCTCTTCGATGCCTTTGTGAAGAAATCTACTTATTACTCTTTTGTCTAAATATATATTATAAGAATTGACTTATTGTTAAATCTTTTCTTTGAGAAATAAGTAATTCAACTTAATGTTCTTTATATGCTTGTAAAATATTAGATTGAATCTATGTATATTGATGTTGAATTATCATAGCAAATGATAGTAAGCCAAGATAGTACATACTAAATGTTTTTCAGTAGATGTTGCATACAAACTATTTAACACAAATTATTATCATCGCACTGAACTTTATCTTTGTAATATATTTTAAAATAATGTTTTGTCTTACTTTTTTAAGAGAGAAGGTTATTTTCAAAAAAAATATAAAATTTTATTATAAATCCTAGAGCTTGACAGGAGCCCTAAAGCTCCATGGAGCTTGACGAGAGTTCATCGAGTTCCAAGGAGACGAGCTCTTAGAGCTCAATCACGAGCTCGTCAGTCTCCCATAGAGTTCTAGGAGCTTGACGAACTCCATGGAGATGAGCTCTTGGAGCTTAATAACGAGCTCCATGGAGCTCTTGTTCAGCTCCACGGAGACTAGCTCATGGAGCTCAACGAGAGTTCATAGTAGAGGTGTCAACTTTATTGATCCTCTTCTTTTATCGTAATGACTTTGAGAGGGGAGATGTGATTAAATTAATTATGTTCATGAATTTTTTGATTATATTTTGAAGGGTCATAGGGTAATCAATATTATGCAGACTTACTTTTACACTACTTATTATAAGATTTCTATATTTATTAGTAAGAGTGACATAATAAAATATTATAAGTTAGAAAATAATTAATAATTATTATATTTAGGAAATAATGGAATAATGTATGTGATGCCCGATATATGAACTAGTTGCGATGATGCATCATTCATATCTTATTCTCATTATGTAGATTCAAAATCTAAACATAATAAACAAATTTTAGGATTTCTCGATATCCTTAATTCTCATGATGATTTTGCCATATAAGAGTATATAAAAAGGATTTTTATAGAATATTATATTCATATTAAAATTTTTAATATTATATTTGATAATGTTTTCACTAACTAAGTTATCATTAATATGTTTATTAGAATTATTAGAGATGAGTCACTGTAATTATACTTATATGACATTGAAACTTCTAAAATGAATATGAGGTATCGTTAAAAATATACATATATAATATTAGAGTCATGTGTTGATTATTTACACATAATATCGGATTAAGTCAATAGTAAGAGTGACGAAATTATTAGTAATGATTCAGAATATGATATATGAATTTTTTAAATAAAAATTTTAAAGATTTTTTATGATAATAAATATATGTTCATTTGGGTACACTCACCACTTGCATTGTACTTGAGTGTACACACAATATTCGTTGACTAATTTTTTTTTTGAATATATCTTGTAGTAATGGCAATATCCTGAATCTTATTCCTAGGAAAAAGTAATCTATTTTTATGTACTTTGTTTATTTGTGAAATATCTGATTAGTAACTATATGCTTCTTTGTCTAACTATCATAGTAATAGGTTGAGGTAAAAGAGAGTACTTATTCAATCTATTTGAGTTATTATCACATCCAAAATATCTTTAAAGTAATTATTATCATTATTATGAATTTTTTTGTATATAAAATCTTGAAATAATAACTTCTCTTACTTTTTTAGTAGATAGTTATTTCCATAGAAAATATAAATTCTTATCATACACATTCTCTTGGTACACATTGATGCTCAACTCAGATTTAAATAGATTAATTGTAAGTATTCATGATCTCTGAAAGAGATTCAAAGTTCTAAAAATATCTTCATATATCTTAGAATGCAAAGAGATGCATCAATATAAATCTATCGAGGAGAATCTAGTAAATAACTAACTATATTGACTGCATATAATATATTTGTTCTAGTCATATTTAGACAGTTAGTCATCATCTATATATTAAGAATCAATTAGAAAGATTATATCAGAAATAAAATTAACATTTGGATTAATAAAAATATTTTCTAGAGCGTAATCCACGACAAAATAATAACTCTCATAGAATAAGTCATTTATATATTAAGAAAATATCTAAGTCACTCAAAATTTTTTATTTAAAATTGTGTCTGAATGTATTTTTTGAGTTGAATAAATTATAACTTATCATTTCCAGTAATTAGAATATCATCCATATATAAAATAAGCAAATTCATTTTGTTATTAGAAATTTTCTACAAAAATAAAAAATAATCAGAAATATATTTGTGTACCCAAATAAAATGATTTTATATGAAAATATAGTAAATCATACTATTAGTGACTGCTTTAGGCTGTATAATACCTTATGTAATCTATAAACTTTATCTAATTGTATTACTCAAAATAATGATAATTATATCATATATATCTCATCTTCAAGATAATTAAAATGTAATATATTTTTTACATCTAACTAATATATATTTTAACAATGAGATTTAAGAGAAATAAAAATCTATATTAAGGTCATCACCATCTTGATAACTAGAGAGTAAGTGTATCGATAGTCCACATAAAATATATAAGTGAATCCTCTCGCTATAACTCTCATTTTAAGGTAATCAATGATCTAACACTATTATATTAATTTCTTGAAGAGAAAGTATATCAACTTCACAATAAATACTCACTTGCAATCAACAATAAACTTTCCAGAAGGTCATTGTAATAATTTTTAAGTCTTTCTATAGTGAAGGACATGTATTTTTTTCATCATGGTATAACATTATACTTTATGAAATAATATCACAAAATTAGACTTGCGTATCCTAGTACTACAAGAGAAATAAAAAAGTAACGAAAAAAATAGAGTTTTTGACAAAATTTATAAAATTAGGTGGTCGAGTATAATTTCTATTTCTTTTCTGAAGTGCAATCAAAAAATCAAGATTAGAAGAATTGATTATAGGATTATTTGTCTCTTTAATAAGCTTATCCCTAATATGAGAAGGCTGTGTGTGTGTGTGTGTACATATATATTGATATAAACTTTAAGTCATGATTGGTCAAGTCTTAGATTTACCAACTCAATTTGAATTCGTACTGATGAAGACTTGTAAACTATTATGTCATATGAATATGTATGAGATTTCATAATTTGAGAAATCTCACCATCTCTAGACTTAGTATGATTTGAACTAGTTTATAAATATAATAACTCAATGAGTAATATCATACTAAATACTAATAAATTAGATATAATTAATGAGTAACTTTATATACTAATTGGTGGTCAAGACAGTGGTACAGGTAAGAGAAAATATAATGAATTCAGGTGCAACATGAGTCTTCAACATGGGTGAGTAAAAGAAACATGCCAAAAAATTATTTTGATTATGTATGTTATATTTGATCAGGTAATAGTCAGATAGACATTGCTACAAGTAAGAGAAAATATAATGAATTCAGGTGCAACATGAGTCTTCAACATGGGTGAGTAAAAGAAACACACCAAAAAATTATTTTGATTATGTATGTTATATTTGATCAGGTAATAATCAAATTGTTTATATTTAATATGATTTTTCTACAAACATTAGAGTCATCTAATAGATTTTATCAGATGTAATATTAGTATATAGATCAATAAGAATTTTTACTAAAACATGAACTAAAAGTTCAATCCATGTAGAAGTATAAAATACATATCTCTTATGTTACAAGATAATACTTCTTATAAAATAAGATAATTATATACCAAGAAAATATTTGAATCTCTAAAGATTATTTGTATGGAACAGTGAATAAGATTACTCATTGAGTTGGGTGATTCTTAACTCATAATTTCCAACAACTAGAATATCATCTAAATGAAAAAAAAAAAAAATTATCTTATCGTCAGAGCTCATTTATTAAAAAAAATAATAATTTATAATATATTTGTGTAAATAAATATAACTACATATGAAAATTTTATAAATTAAGCTTTTGATAATCATTTTAAGTCATATAATATCTTTTATAATCTATAAATTATATCAAATTATACTACTATAAACTCATATAGTTGCTTCAAATATACCTTTTCATAAGGTCACTATGAATAAAAATATATTTCATGTTTAGTTAATATATCATTCATATGTAATATGCAACTAGAGAAATAATAATGCATATAGAGATGATCTTGGTCATTGATGAAAAAATATTCTGAGAATCCATACTTAACATAAGTGCTCGCATCACTACAAATCTCATTTTAAAGTAATTTACCTTTCTATTTGGACATATCTTCATAGTCAACACTTAGCTATAAGCATTTTTAGGATGTGTGAGATAATTCCTTAAAAGTAGACCTAAGGTTTTTAGTATCATCAAGAGATATAGTAAAAGAAGTAATTAAAGAGAGAAAACTTACAATTGATAATACCTATGAGATCTGATGTTAAGTATAACTCTTCTGTCTCATTAAGAGAGTGATCAGAAGATCAAGACTAAAAGGGTCAATTATAAGATCATCAACCTCTTTAGTAGACTCATTCATTGTCTAAGTAGGCTGTGCATGTATCCTCCTTCCACTCATGTAAAAGTATGAAAATACACACATTTTATGTGACAAGACAATATCTCTCTTAAAATAAGATAATTATATACTAAAAAAATATATAAGTCTCCAAAGATCATTTGTATGAAATTATGAATAAAATTGCTCAATGAGTTGGGTAATTCCCAAATCATAATTTCTTATAACTAGAATATTATCTAAATGCAAAATAAGCAAAATTACCATATTCTCAAGGATCATCTAAAAAAAATAAAAACAAATTCAAAATATACTTGTATAAATAAATACAGGTAACAACATGTAAAAATCTAATCAATTAGACTATTGGTAATTATTTTAAACCAAATAATATCTTTCACAATTAATAATTATATCCAACTTTATTGTTATAAATTCATGTAGTTGTTCAATAGACACCTTCTCACAAGATCACTATAAAAAAATATATATTTTATATCTAGCTAATATATCTTTTATATGTAAGATATAACTAGAGAAATAATAATGCATATAAAAATCATTTTGATCATTGAAAAGAAAATTTCTAATAGTCCACTACTAAATATATGAGTGAATCATATCACTACAAATCTCATTTTAAAGCAATTTATCTTTTTAGTTACACATATCTTGACAGTCAAATACCCAACAATAACAACAACAAATATTCTTATAATTCATGATATTAGTTTCCAAGTTTCATTTGAGAGAAAGACATTCATCTTTTCTAACATGATTTGTTGTCATTCTGTATGAGATTATTTCTCAAAAGTAGACTTGAGTTTCTTAGTACTACCAATAAAAATTGTAAAAGAAGTAAATAAACATGAAAGACTTATATATGATAATACCTATGAGATTGGATATTAAATATAATTCTTCTGTCTCATCTGGGATATTAAATATAATTCTAAGTAGGTTATGTATGTTCCCTTCTTTAACTATAGGTCCTATGTCCAACATGATTATGTCTACTAATCTCCAGCTCATTATCAGCTTGAACTAGTGTAGCTTCATGAGCTAGTGTATTATCTAGATCAGAGAGAGATTTTTTTTCATGAGAAACTTGCTCTTTTCAAAGTTAATAAGATATATACTTGTTGGTATATATGATGAATTTACATGAACATTATTATAATGTATACCAACAAGTTGTGGCATAGTATATGAGGGACTCCACCCGAATTGGAAGTTTAAGTGAGACAACTAAAAAGTAAGAAAAAAAATAACAAATCAAGTTGTATCTTCTAGACATTTACTCATTGGTTTACTAAAAAATATTTCTTGCTCAAAGAATACTACATCAATATTTATTAAAATCCTTTTAATCTAGTAAAAAATACTTATAACCTTTTGGATAATTAAATATAAAAGGAAATTATATCTCAAGATCATGATTGTTAATTTATCTTATATTATGAAATACTGTAAACAAAATAAGTATTTTCAAAAAATTTAAGAGATGAGATAAATATATTTTTGTTTAATATATATTCCAATACATTATTATTTTTTATTTTTTTAATATTCTCAATAGATGAGTAATATAATAAAGAAAACGAATATAAATAAAAAATAATAATCAAAAAATATTAACTAATTCTCAATACTCTAGTGTATACATAATAGTTTTTAAAGAATTGTCATTAATTACTATAATATTCAAAGTACATGAATAAAAAATAATAAAAAAATGAACTGTCACAAATAATATAGATACATTTACTCCAAATGAAAAGTAAATCCTATATTTTGGGGGTTTTCCAAAACTCTAATTTGAATAAAAACTAAATTAATTAAAATCCAAAACATGCCTCAAAACCCTAATTTTTGGTGCACCACCAAATTTGTTGTGGTTGGTAGCACAAAGTGCATCCATGCACCCCACGCATGAATAAACACCCATGCACCTCTTATACCCTTGCACTACTTGCACACCACACACTTATTGCCTCAGTCATGGCATCAATGCTCCATTGCATATAATGGGTGTGTGACGACATCAATTGGTAGCACATAGTGACTGTTTCTCTCTTTCTATTAGAATTCGTGTGCGCACTGTGCTGGCATAATGCATATACTTCTCTCTCTAGGATACAAAAGTGAAAAGAAGGCTCCCCTCACTTATTGCTAATGCCTTCAAAGTTGTTCATACTACAATAATCTTGAATTTATGTCTACAAATTTTATAGAGAACAATATTTGTACATCTTTGACTTCACTATGCATCTTCTACATGAGAAAGAGACCAAAACAGAACTTTTGGTCCACACACACACACACACAAACTTATTTTCTTTGTCAATTCAAGCAAAACAATGTGATTTGAAGAAAGAAAGATCCTTGAAAACCATGTCATTAATGGAGACACCAATATTGTATTGTTCTTCAGGGAATTGAATGATAATAAACTTACAGGCCAAATTCCAGTAGAGCTGGGAAAGCTCACCGATTTGTTTGATCTGTATGAGTCTGCAAAGTTCCTGATTCTTTCTTTTGCTGCATCTGCCTACGAGTAACCTTTCTGTGTTGATGTTCCTGCAGCAATGTGGCAAACAATCATCTCGAAGGGCCAATACCTGATGCCCTCAGCACATGCATCAATTTAAACAGCCTGTGGGCATTTCAATTGTTTCTCCATCACGTTCTTGTTAGAAATGTCATTGTTTCAAAATGACTGTTCTTTTCTGATGATTACAGCAATGTTCACGGGAACAAGCTAAATGGGGCTATTCCATTTGTATTTCAAAAGCTCGAAAGCATGACATATCTGTAAGTTTTCCAATTATGTGTAGAATGTAAGAAATGTTCTCCGATTAGGTATCTCACAGTTGTGAATGTGAGTTTTCCAATAACTTGTATTTTTAGGGTCATATCATCAACAAGTTATGTGCTTTGGATTCTTTTCAGGAACCTCTCTTCCAACAAAATTAGGGGTCCTATTCCGATTGAGTTGTCGCGAATTGGCAATTTGGATACTTTGTGAGTGCTATCATCTTCAAGATCCTCTCTCATGTTTTTTCTTCTACTAATTAATCTTCTCTACCATGCTCTTCTTTCTAGGGACCTCTCTGATAATGAAATTGATGGATCCATCCCTTCTTCCATTGGTGGCCTAGAACACCTTCTTCAGATGTATGTTACAATACTAATCATTTCCATTGTTTTCTACCTCCATTTTTTCTCATCCATCTTCATCTCTCCCTCCCTCCCTCTCTCTATCTCTCTTGCACGGGTAGAAATCTAAGCAGAAACCAATTAATAGGATACATTCCAATGGAGTTTGGTAACCTGAGAAGCATTATGGAGATGTAAGGGATCATGGTGCATTGACTATATCCATTGAAGAGCAAACTGGGCTTGTCCTGAACTCTCATTCCATGCCTTCTCATTGCAGGGATCTTTCGAACAATCATCTTTCTGGATTGATTCCTCAGGAGCTTGGTCAGCTTCAAAACATACTCTCACTGTAAGCTACATTTCACAATTTTTTTTTTATTTCTATTAATTGCTCGACGTGTAGTGTTTTTGTCAAAGGACAGTATGTCTTAGATTAAATGCTCATCAGACATAGCCTCTTGAATTTTTGAGGATAAGTATGTGGAGATACTAACATGTACACTAGGTATGATTTTTTTTTTGGTTCATAATGTTGCATTAAAACAAATGCAGGAGAATAGAAAAGAACAATCTATCTGGGGATGTGATGCCGCTTGTCAATTGTCCCAGCCTCACCTTCTTGTATTTTTCCTAGACATACTCTATCTATCATATATGTCTTCCCTTGTTCTTGATGGTATATTATTGCTAAACAAGAAACATCTCAATACTAACTGTTTCCTTGCAGAAATGTATCATACAATAACTTTGCAGGAGTCCTTGCCACTAACAGTAACATTTCCAGGTTTCCCCGTGACAGGTTAGACAATTACTCTCTCTATATATAGTTATGATTAACTTCCCATCATCATGTTTTTCTCGCAATGTGAATATTAAGAACAGCTTTCTTGGAAATTCTGGTCTTTGTGGATCATGGCTCAACTCTCCCTGCCACGAATGGCATCCATCCCGAGGTCTTCACCAATATATGTGTTTTTGTGTGTGTGTCATCTTTGTTGTACAAGTTAAAGTAGGAAATTTACTCTGTTCTTGTGCATGATTTTTGCAATGCAGTCTCATTTTCAAAAGCAGCAACATATGGAATAACTATTGGTGGTGTTGTAATTCTTCTCCTTGTCTTGCTAGCATTGTGTTGGCCACATAATCCAGCAACTTTTGGAGATGGGTCACTTGAAAAACCAGGTATCAGATTGGTGAAAATGGTAGTTAATGATCAAATGAAACGAAATGAAGTAGATACTACTGGTAACACTCATCATGATGGATTGGCAGTCAGATATTCTACCCCCAAACTGGTGATCCTTCACATGAACATGGCGCTTCATGTGTATGACGATATCATGAGGATGACTGAGAACTTGAGTGAGAAATATGTGGTTGGTTATGGCGCCTCGAGCACTGTATACAAATGCGTTCTCAAGAACTGCAAACCAGTGGCTGTCAAGCGGCTCTACTCTCATCATCCTCGGTGCTTAAAGGAATTCGAAACCGAGCTGGAGACAGTTGGCAGTATCAAACACCGAAACCTTGTCAGCCTCCAGGGATACTCTCTCTCTCCGTCAGGAAATCTCCTCTTCTATGATTTCATGGAAAATGGAAGTCTCTGGGATCTCCTTCACGGTATCCCCTCCTCTCTCTATCTCTACGTCTTATAAATGCCTCTCTCTTTGGAGACATTCGATAAAAAAGAGCTCAAATTGAAGAAAAAAAAAAAGAAAAGATAATTTCGCTTCCATGGAATTTCAGGATCTACAAAGAAGAAGATGTTTGATTGGGATACGCGACTTAGAATAGCTCTTGGAGCAGCACAGGGGCTAGCTTACCTGCATCATGATTGCAGTCCAAGAATAATCCACAGGGATGTGAAATCTTCCAACATTTTGTTAGACAAGGAATTTGAGCCACATCTCACAGATTTCGGCATTGCAAAGATCTTATGCTCGTCAAAGCCGCACACATCTACCTATGTGATGGGCACCATCGGCTACATAGATCCCGACTATGCTCGAACTTCTCGCCTAACGGAAAAGTCAGACGTCTACAGTTACGGGATCGTTCTGCTCGAGTTACTCACTGGGAAAATGGCAGTGGACAATGATTGTAATCTCCACCACCTGGTTTGCCTTCACTTCTTTCTTCTTTTTAACAAATTGAATGTTCCCTACTCGCTCATTATGAGAGATGAAGTTTATTGCCCACAATTTGATTCTTCGTTCTATTTCTTGGGTCGACGCTATCTTAGATCCTATCAAAGACGGAGAACAACGCAGTGATGGAGACGGCAGATCCCGAAATCACTTCCACATGCACTGATCTTGGAGAAGTCAAGAAGGTGTTCCAACTAGCACTTCTCTGCACGAAGAAACAGCCGGTGGATCGGCCTACCATGCATCAAGTGGCTCGCGTCCTCAAAAGCCTAGCCGTCCCGTATGCTACTCACCAGCCGAAATACTCCTCCGTGCCGTCCGTCGGCGTTCCTCCCTGCTACATGAACGAGGATGCCAGTCTCAGGGCCCCACACATGATCAATTTCCCTACCATTAGCACGTCAGAAGGCCAACTTTTCCTTAAGTTCGAAAAAGTGATATCACAGAACACAGCCGGTGAAGGGCTTATTCAAGTTTGAATCTGAGGTGAGGATACCTTACAAATCAGGGTCACATTTTCTGCTCTTTGTCCAATTAATTGTGTAGGACTAACTGGCTGGGCACTGGCAATATATTAGTTAGAATTATTGTATTTGCATTACTGAAAACGAGAGGACATTTAACCGAGGCTAAGGTTAGCTAGTGAAATTATGGGGAAGTTAGGCTTGTTCCAAAACAAAATATATATGTTTTGGTATAATTTATAATTTTTTTAAAAAAGATATATCCTACCACAATTTTTATTTGTTGGTTTTGAAAAATAATTGTCTATTAATATACATATATATATATATATATATATATTAAAAGCTATTCAAGTTTGAGAACCACCCATGAGATGCAAAATTGATTTTTTATTTCAAAAACTATTTGTTTTTTTAACTGCCACATAGGCCGTCACGACTATGATTGTGAATGATCAATATCATCAAGACTAAAAATTTTCTACAAATAACTTGAGAGTTGAGTTAAAAAAACTAATACATTTTCTCTTATTTTGAACTCATTCCTTTCTAGATTCTTATCATGTTATTTTTTTGTTTTGTCTTTGTATATCTAAGCATTGTCATAAGTATTATGACTTTGTGAGAATGTCAAAACCCATAATTATTTAACATGATCACAAAATTTAGTTGAGTGAGAATCTCTCAGTCAACATAATTTCCTAGGGATTGTTTGATTTTCATAGTTCAGTGCATCAACAATGAATTGATGATTGTAAGAGGTGAATATAAATAGAAAATATACTCAGACTCTAGGATTAACATATGTACTTGTATGTCATGATATTTCTTGGTGTTTGGTTCATATTGTATTTAGTTTTTGTATGAAGGGTTGATTATTATGAAAATGTACATGTGCTTTTTTGGCATACAATGTTGTAGTCATCCATTAGACTATTACTACTAAGTATAATCCCCTTATAGTTGTCTCATTGATATTCAACACAAAAGCAATATATTGTTCAATATGGCAAATACTGAATAATATTAGCTATTTTGGAGATAATGCATGATGTGTTTGCATAGAAAAAAGCTTTAAATACAACTATTTCACTAAATTATAGTTT
This sequence comes from Sapria himalayana, assembly GCA_029783825.1. Taxonomy (NCBI): domain Eukaryota; kingdom Viridiplantae; phylum Streptophyta; class Magnoliopsida; order Malpighiales; family Rafflesiaceae; genus Sapria; species Sapria himalayana. The sequence goes on along the minus strand of JAREIK010017964.1, from coordinate 433,312 downwards.
TATGGATTATGATACTTAATAGTGAAATTGGGTAGTTTTGTGTGAAATATGAGATTTTGTGGATTTATTGAGTATGAGAGGAGCAAAAAGTCATGTAAAGTCATGACATTCATTATGTTGTCAAAAACTCTATATAAATAGTCATGAGAATCTTTATATGTTATGACTCTACCACTTTATTGATACAATTGTTTCATTGTTAAACATATTCTTTTTAGCTATGAAACTTTATTGGAGTCACAATTGTATTGACTCGTAATATTTTTATGACTATGATATTAATTTTATATCATACTAACTAACTATCTCGCCGATGCTAAAAGCTACAATATTCTCCATCACCATGAATTTTTCATTACATAACCACATATATTAAGGCAAAAAATGACTTTTCTCAAGTACTCTGACTTTTAGCTACAAAAAGTTCTAGAGTATTTATTCAAGTTGCTGTCATTTATAGAGACATGACTATTTGCTCTAGAGAAAATATAAAAGCCACGGTCATTCCTAGCACCATGACTTTGGATTGCAGAATAGAAATTAATGAGTCATGGCGATTCCCAGCACCAAGAATTCATGTTACAAAGAAAAAAAATATATGAGCAATGACCATTCCCAATATCATAACTTTCTATTATAGAAAAGAAATGCATGAGCCATGACCATTCAAATACAATCTCTTCATGGATCCTAGATATTATATCTCCATATTTAACATAAGTTATAATAATAGAACTAATTCAAGTTATCATTAGGTATGAGGTATAAATCACTACTTGGTAAGAAATAAGCTTCATCATGTTGATACACTGGGTTGTGAATGTTCATCTTATACTTCCAAAGTTCTCATCTTTTGATTTTTTTTCTCACTTTTTAAGTCCCGAGGTGTTAGGTCATCTTTAATATTTTGCTATGTTGATAGTGGCTAAAAAAGCAACACTAAACCAAATATACAAAAAAGTAAGTTAAGACAAATAATGAAAATCAGGGCATAAAATCAAGTTATTGTTATCTAAACTACTAAAACTAGAATTATCCTTTTTAAAGAATAGTCACATTAACTAAACTATCTCTGGCAATGGCACCAATTTTTTTTTTCAATTTTGTTATGATCTCTAATTTTTAGGATTAAACAATTTCTCAAAATCTCATTAGTCAAGGGTCTATCTTCCAACTAGTCTTATAAGTATACAAATTATACAAGTAATAAAGTAAAATATCATCTTGATATTGATCCCACAGGAATTATGTAGGAGTTTGATCAACCAACTATGTGTCGAATGCTACTTTAGTTAAAAGGATAAAATTAAGTTTTTTGTAAGACTTTTAAATTCTAAGATTGTGTCATTTCTATGCATTATGATTTGTCAAAATTATCTGATTGTTATTATGCTTGGTTATAAAATGAATATAGTATTATTTTGAGAATGCCATAGTGCACTATTGGCATGCAAGGTGATGATGAACTATTACACCCTTCCCAATGATAGTTTCTTCATAGTTGTTCATTTAGTATTTTACTACTTAAAAAATAAAGCATCCTTACTTTAGAGTCTTTCATAAGTTTATAGCTTTTAGGCAATTCATCAATTATCCTTAATGGTTTTTTTATATTCATATTCTTATTCTCTAGTCTCATATATCCTAAAGATATAAATTGATGTGATATTAAAAGTATTTGAACTTTTGATTTCGTAAGGGTACTACTTATTCAATTAACATATGTTTTCCTTCAAATCTCACTAGTAGTAGTCATATGATAGAAATTAACTCATAGGTCTATCATTACCTTATGAGAGTCACTTTCGCTCATGCATATCTCATGACTTACCTATCATCATTTATCATTAAGACACATGACTCTCACACTAAAGGTGAGACTATTAGGATAGCATTCTATAAAACCCCCATAGTAATTGAATGTTAGTTCACTTAAAATATGCATAATTGATTGGCCTATAAGAATGTTAATGCTTTTGCCTTCATGAGTGTCACTTCCTTTCTAACATTATGAATAAGTATGATTCATGGCTTACTTGACATCATCAATCGCATTAGCATGCACAAACATACTAATAATAAAACCTTAATTTTAGTTTTACATTAACACCATATCTATTAATAACCAAACTATAATACAATCCAAACATATAAAATTATTACCTAAGCATCTATCACGTGAAATTAAATATAATAAACTTAGACCTCAATTTAGCCTAAGATTGAAGAGAAATTGACATGAGATAATTTGAAATATATCTCGTGAAATTTTAGGTTCTCAATGACAGCTCTCAAAAGTATTTAGAAACTAAATTATAAACTCATAATTCTTGTTCGCGTACCTTAGATTTTTCTCTAGGTAGAGTTAAAATTCATGCCCTCCTTAGAGTTTATTCTTGTGTCTTATATCATCTTTCTGCTCATGTATCTCAACTAGGTTGGGTGAATTTGTCCTCCCCAAAGCCATGTTTTTGGTCATTTTTCTCATGGCCTCAAATTTTTTTCTTTCTCCTTGTTTTGCACTTGTATACTTGAATAGATGAGTGTGATTTTTAAGTGGAAAGTACCAACTTTGAGAAATACTATGGCTTTGGCTTTTCGTCTTTGTAACACAAAATTATAGCATTGTGAATGAGCCATATTTTTGGTCTCTTTTTTGCTTTAGATTACAATCACATTGGAAATAACCAAAATTGGATATTTCATTTATATAACACTAACTCATAGCATTGAGAATAATTGTGTCTTGTATATTTTATCTCTATATTACAAAGTCACGACACTAAGAATGAGTTGCAACTTTAGTCTTTCTTGCATTAGATTATTGCAATACTAGGAATGACAATGACTATGTATTTCATCTTTGTAATACTAAGTCATGACATTAGAAATGTACATGACTTGTTCATTTCACCTATATAACCCAAAGTTATGGTGCTGAGAATTGGTCATAGTTTTGATTATTTCTCTAGATCAAAAAGTCATGACACTAAAAATGGCTGAGTCAAGTAATACGCTCTACAACTTTCTATAACTAAAAGGCTTAGTAAAGGAGAAGCACCATTATTATTTCCTTGGTCTTGGTGGCTATCTAATGAGAAAGTTGTGGTGCTGGAGAATGCTCCAACTTTTAGCTTCAATGAGATATTTGGTTGATACGACATAAATTTAAAATTGTAGCCATACAAAATACTATAGGCTAGTGTGCCTGCAACTCTAAAAAAGTTTCATAGCAAAAAATAATATATTACACAATAAAATAATTGTGTTAATAATGTGATTGAATCATGATATATGAAGAATATCACATTTATTTGTGTACAACTGTAATCAAGAATAGATGCTAAAACTACCACATGAGCTCGACGAGGTGTAAAAAAGTCATAATACAAATAATTTTATGACTTTATATGACCTTTTCGCTCTCCTTCTTTTTATCAAATCCACTAAGTCTCACATTTTGCACAAAACCACCTAATTTTACTAATATTTATCATAATCTATCAAAACTATGATTTAATAAAGTTATTTTATTTAAAGCTATTTTTTTTTGCAAACATATCATGGATAATCACAAAAATAACTAGTATTATTCAGTATTTGGCATATCAAACATAGTTGATTCGTGTAAGGGTCATTATCATATATACTCCTTTTAGACAATATGTCAATTATTTTTGATTATTATTTTGAGTATGTATTTTTATTCTCCAACCACTAATTATCTCAATGACTTAGATAATGCGGCACTAAATTAAATTTACGTTTCTGGTTTTTTGAGTATCATACTCATGATAATTAAACATATATTTTCTTAAGAATCTCACTCATGAAAATCATATTTGCGTAAATGATTCATTGGGCAATCACCACCATACGAGTCTCTCCCACTATATGTTCCCAATGACATACTTATCATTATCTTCCACAATCGATACATGATTCTCACATTATGATGAAACTTCTAGGTAAGACATTATATTTAACTTCCACATTGCTTTTAGGTTAGTTCCTATATATAGCACATAATGGATTTGTCTTTAATATGTTTGTACTTTTAGCTTAGTGAGCATATTACTCACAATAATCAATATATCTCAACTTAGTTTATCTCACACATTAAAATTAGAAGGACTATCATTTTTTTTCTATTCAAAACACATGAGTGTGTCATGTGATATAATCACCATCCACCATGGTCAACATATATAACCTGACATATATATGAAAATCCTAATTTGAGGTTCTCAAGTGCATCCATATCTAATAAAATCCAAATACATTATAAACTAAATATAAACTCATTATTTTAATTATCAACTCTAGAATTCAATTTAGTTGGACATTAGGGATAAAAGCATGCAAGGTGTATGAAAAATTATCTTGTGGATTCTAAGGTTCTCAATAATTTCTAAACTAATTTCTAAGAAGAAACCCCTAGTTTTAATCAATTTTACTTGTTATTCATCTTAGATTTATCCCTAATTAAGGTTGAGGTCATTAAACCTAGGCTTGTAATACATCATGATCATTTTTGTTCCTTTATTTGCTCTCTCGCTTTTTTGTTCTTATTTTCTTTCTTTTTTATATTGATCTCTCTAAGTGTAGCTTTTATACTTTAGTAATTCATACAATATTTAAGTTGGATATCATGACACAAAGTTGAGGTTGCATCTTTGTCATTTCTTTAGATCTTCTCTGGAGCATAATTGTCATAACATTGTGAATGAATAGGATTTATGCTTAAACTCTCTATAACATAAAGTTGTATTAATATAAATTTGTTGTCACTATGATCTTGGATTATTAGCAAAATTTCAAACTTTGGGATTGCTATGATTGAGTCAAATTTTCTCTATAATACAAAGTTGTGATACAAAGAATTGGTTGACTTTGATGTTGGTTTTATGTGCCAAGTATTATTATAATGTGAAAACCATGATTAGGTCAAATACTTTTTGTAACACAAAGTTATAGTGCTAAATACTATCATGGCTTTGGTATTTGATCTCAAAGTACAAGATTGTAACATTGGAAAAATGCATGACTAGAGTAATTATTCTCTAGAATAAAAAATCATGATTGAAAATGATAGCAAAACCTATATATATTAATATTTTTGGCTCTATTTGAATAAGTCATGACTCTGGAATGTGTCATGATTACTTGGCTACAATGATATAAAAATAATTTTATGGTCATTATCTAGTTTAGAGCTAGTGCAACCATAACTCTAAAAATTCTTTTATAATAATTATATTGCACAGTAAAATAATTATGTCAACTTAGTGGTAGTCATGGTGTATAATGAATATCACAACTATTTTAGTATTCTTATGACCAAGAAAAAATATCATAAGTAATTAAGGCTAATATGGAGAGTGTATAAAAGTCATGACAAGAGAATTGTCATGCTTCTCTATCTCTTCTCTCTCCCACCAGCCTTTCTCTATTGCGTTCATTAATTTCACTTAGATTCTCTCTAATTTCACTATTATTTATTTCTTCCTTTTCAAAATAAGATTTTAGTGAAATCGTTATGATAATCATTATTATTCATGAAAACACTTCACATTTCACTTCCTAAATGTTACCATTTATTCAGTATTTTGAGTAATCAAAATGAAAAAAAACATGACTTTACTAAACAAGCAAAAAAAAACACTTATAAAAAAATTATTATTCATCATCGAGCAATGAATCTTTCTTTAAACATTCATGTAAATATAAAATATATCTATGATAACCATGTCTAGGGTTGAGCATTGTGAGCTTTTATTTTGACAATATATATAATTCAAAGTTTTGGGATTTGTTAAGAAGTATATCATTTATATTGTGAAATATTTATTCATGACACAATATAAAAAAAATTTATAGGTTGTTAATAAAGAAGTGCTACATTTAACATCTATAGCTAGATATTCTTTAGATCTCTAGTTATTTCTGTAACTTTAACTATCTTGACTAGCTTCTTAGTGTAATCTTTTTCTTTAACTAGTTTTCTTGATTTCTACATCATTATAATAATCAGTTCATCAAGATATTTAGCTATGGATGTCATGACTATGGAAAATGCCACGTAATCATTGATTATGACTTCTTTGTAAGTTTCCATGATTTGTTATGTGGTCATGAATTTATTCATTCTATAAATCATAGCTTTTGTAATAATAATCAATTCGTAGCTTGTGTAATATCTCTATGAATCATGTTAGTCATGAATTTATCTCCTACCATGAATTTGGTCATTATTTTGTAGGAAAAGTGATGGTATCAATTGAAGTCGTGACTTTCTTCATCACACTTTATTCTTTCTCATTTTCCTTTGGATTTTCTACCATTTGTTTTGGCCTTGCCATTATTCTTCATCAAGTCAATGATTAGTTATATTTTTTTTTACTTGTATATTTGTCTCCATCTCTAGAGTCTCCTCAATAGTTATATTTTCTACCATTTCCACCTCTTCTTTTGCATCTTCTGAGTTGTATGATTCATAGTTCCATGAAGTTGTGACTTTAAAGAAGACCATGACTTCATAGCTATTTAGTATTTAACTTATTGAATATTCTTTAGTACTATCAAATTATATTTAAGCATGAAAATGGGACATAATTGAATTGATTTCATTACTTTGGAGCTTTGGTGGTTTCGATAAATAGTCATGGAATTGATAGGTTTTTGGAAGTTTTGACTACTTGGTAATTTATAAATTATTGAGCAGTTTTAGCATATATTCTTGGTTAAAACTCTACTTAATTAGTCATGATAATCTTTGTACATCATGACTATCATCTCTTTACCACAAATTTTCAACTATACAACATATTCTTTATAAATAGGATATTATTATAGTCATAGATATAGTTATTTCATAATAATTAAATAGTTATGATAGTAATTTCAAGTTGTAATAATCAAGTTCTCCATAGGTGCTAAAATTTTCCATCACTTTCTTTGGTTGTGACTCTATCTTTAAAAAGATTTTGTATTCTTAAATTAATAATGGTTTTTTCACAAAGTCATAATTTTTGGGTTATAAAAAGTTACAAAGTCAAAACTACATAGAATAAAGTTGCGGCAATTATCTTTTACTACAACTTTTGGAAACAAAATATCATAGATATCTTTTAATCGAGCACGATCAATCCCTAATGCCATGACTTTTATTCTCAGGAAAAGGCAAAGCTAATACTTTTATGTTAATGCTAATTTCTAATATCATGACATTTGCATCTTTACGGTCATGTGATATACAAGAAAGATTAATATCAAAGTCATGACTATTTAATTGAACAAGAGAGGCCATTCTTTATGCCACATCCATTTTCAACTATATGACCATTTTATGGATAAAAGATACCATTCCAAATTTCATAGTTATTCCTAGTGTAATGGTCATTCTTAGTATCACGACCATATAATGAATAACAAAGACTAATGTCAAAGCCATATTCATTTATAGTATCATAACTTTGTGTTACATAGATAATATGCCTAAGTCATGGATACTTCCTAGTGCCATGAATTAGGGTTACATAAAGATTAAGATATATTCTAAAGTCATAGAAATCACTTTCTAGAGTCGCAACCTCAAACTCAAGTGATGAAGGCCAAAGTCACGACATCTTCTAAAATCTATGACTTTCTACTTAAAGAAATACAAAAATATCAGAGTATAAAAAAAGAAAAAGAAGGGATTCAAAGAGAGGAATCTTAATCTTCTTCGTTACCATTCACCAAGACAAAGTTAAAGAACAACAAATAATCATAGGGGTGATTTTCTCACTCTCCAGGTGATCCACAAGTAAGGAAGAGACAATATATATATAAGCTAAACTTTAGAGTTGAGAGGCATGAATTTAAAATCCTCACTCTCTAGGGTAGATTTGGTATAATAAATCAAAATAGTATGTTATTAGGGTTTATGTCTGAGATTCGTATGAGTGCCATCATTGAGAATTTGAGTATCATAAGTTATTTTTTTATGTAGCTTGTAAATCTCTCCCTAATTCTAAGCTAAATTGAGGTCTAGGATTTGTGTAATTTTACATATGTCATATATAAATAATTTTTATATTACTATATATATTTAATATATATTGTTGAATGGAAATTAATGGAGATGATAATTAAATAAAAATTTGAATTATAAATTTAACTATTGGTGAATTTGTGCTTGTTGTCATAGTTGATACTGATAGGTAACCCATGAGACTCACTAATACATATGATATGATGAATATGACAACCCTTATGAGTATGATGCATGAGTCAAATCTATATGTTAAAACTTGAAATTTGGGTATGTTAATTATTATTAGTATGATGCTTATGAAACCTAACGCTTGAATAATTTTACATACCAATCCATTGTACATGCTTTAGAAGAAATAATTCTTAATTGAGATGAATGTTTTATATAGTTTTCTCTTAAGAGTTTTACCTTTAGTGTTGTAGTCACATCGTTACCATGGAAGATGACAAGTAATTTATGGGATATGCATGAGTATATTATGACTCACAGGGTGATGATAGTCTTTGAGTTATTTTTATTTGTATAATTTTCATTCGAGAAACTTGAGAGAACTATATATTAATTGTACAAGTATGATACTTACAAAACTAAAAGTATAGATATTTATAAGTCACTTCAGTTTTTGGTCTTTATAATATTTGAGGCACGATAATAAGATTGTATATGTAAATAAATTGTTAAGGGAAACAAATTAGTAGCCTCAAAGGTATGAACTTGTGAATGATTCTCTAGAAAAGATGATTTATTATCTTAATGGTAAAATACTAGTGAATAGCTATGAGACAACCAACATTAGGATAAACTCAATTGGGATAACCACCTTATATGTTGTTATGGGAAAAGTGTCATTATAGAATAACCCAACCTTCATTTTGTATTGAAATCCAAAATAATTTAATTTTTTGAACATGTATCATATAAATTAAGTGGACAAACCCTAGGATTTAAGAGTCATAACACAATCTCTAATTATATCCTTTACTAAAATTGAGTCACTATCAGTTGACCGAACTATTGATATAATCTTTATGGGATCAATATCTATATGAAAATCTTCTTTACTATTTGTATGACCCATACACTTATTGATCTTTATTGACAAGATACTTTCACAAGTAAACTTTTGAAATAATGTCTAACCAACAAAATTGGACAGTGTAATAAAGTTATAATAATTTTTTGGTACTATTGTTGGGAATTGTTCACTTTGGGTTCTTAACATGATTTGACGTAATTATCTTTGAGAAAAAATGATTTTTATTTTTAGTGGTTTAGGTAGTATTAATTTTGTTAAATTTTTCTAGATCCAATAGATTCTTTTATTATATTGTTTGAAAAGTAGATTATTTTATTTTATATTTTGCTAGTTACTTTTCTCGTCTTTTCTATTTATTAGCCATATTTTATGAGCAAAAGCTCTAAGACTCAACTAACCTCACTCTATAGAAATTGAGAGAATTAGAATAGTAATTTCAAAATAAAGAGTTGATTAAAAGCATATGGAGATAACATGTAGTGATAAAGAGACTCAAGTAGTGATGATAAAGTTATTTAATAGCAAATCCACCATCATACATTGAAAGATTATTGGTAACCCAAGATGATGAATAATTATTTGGGTATTCAGATGTAACTAGTGGAAACATACTAAGTTGAATCTTAGTATGATAATGATGGTTCATTAGCATTAATACAACATAAATTTATCTATAGATCATAATGAATATGTAGCAATATTTTTGAGCTATGTGATATGGTAAAAATGATTGGAGTTAGTCTCGATGTAAAAAGATTACAACTACTACCATCCTCATTAAGGGATAAAGCATATAGTTGAATCCAGTGCTTATCTTATGGCTCTATTAAGTGTTGAGATAAACTTATGAGGGTCTTTCTTACTAAGTTTTTTCAACCTTAAAATTATTTCTTAGTTACAAAAAGCAAGATAACTCATTTTTAGTAGAATGAGTAGGATACTTTATAAGATGCTTGAAACTATTTTAAGGATTTATAACAGAGGTACCCTCAACATAAGTTTGAGTTATTGTTCCAAGCCCAACCATTCTATAATATGTTGAATTATATGATGAAGTGCATGAGTGATGTGGTCATGAGTAATTTGATTATGAATAAATCACTAGAATAGATACATCACTTGTTTGAGCATCTAGCAAATAATAACTACTAAATTCCAACAAATTATTTATTTAGGAGAAGTTAAGCTAGAGTATTGGAGTTAGATTGTTTCATTACAATTGAAATAAAAATGAAAGCTTTCCTAAGGAAACTTAAAATCTGAGAGGAAAAGAGAAGATGATTTGGTGAACAAATTTTCAACCACATAAAATGATAAACTTAGATTCTGGTTTTACAAATAGAGAAAGTCAATATATTATAAATCAAAGGGTATATATTTTGACCTTATAATAATGTCACAAAATTACCATTCATACTTGATAAATCATGAAAACTTTTCATTTGGAAGGTATAAGAGTAGGCTACAAAATATTAGGAAAGCTTCGAGAAACTTTAGGAACAATTTAGTGACCTATAAAAATTTAAGGAGGGATGATGCTTAAAGTATCAACCTTGAAAAAAAAAGGGAAGTCAACTCTAGAAAAAAGTATGAATGCCATATTAATAGAAATGATAAATAGGAATGATAACCAAGTTACCGCGATGAAGAGGCTTGAAGAGAAATTAGTTCACATAAGTTTGGCAATGAGGAATATCACGAATTAAATTAGATAATTATCATTATCAATAAAGGAAAAAAGAGTTAATAAATTGTGAAGTGAAATTGAGACAAATTTGAATAAGTGCTTATCTCTATTACTTCAAAGTAAAAAATAATTAGAGGAGCAATGTATTAAGAAGAGTAATCTAGAAATTCTAGAACTGATAATGTCATGACTTTCCCAAAATTTATGGATCCCACTAAGACGTTCACAAAAGTTATAGCTTCCACTAAACATATTTTTTCAGATAAAGGATGTAGTGTCATGACACCTCATAAATCTATGACTCCAAAGGAAGTGTAAGCTCAACTCTCACTCATAGCTAGATGTGAATAAAGAAAATGATAAAATATAGGAGTGAATGGAGATTACCCAAGGCAATGGAGATAAAAAATAAATCAAAATGAAGTTAAAGATAAGTTTCTAATGAATCTTTTGTTTTTATAATATTTTAGGAAGGTAAAATTAGATGAACAGTTTAAGAAATTTCTCAACATATTTTGGAAACTAGAAATGAATATATAATTTATTGAATCTCTAGCCAAAATCTTGAATTATGTGAAGTTTATAAAAAATATCATGAGTAGTAAGATAAAATTAGAGACATACGATATCATGAATATGACCGAGAATTTAGATACCATATATTTCGGAAGGTATTATGTGACATGAGATTAAATATCAACTCGATGTTTCTGTCGATTGCGTGAATGTTGAATATTGGAAAAATCACTTTGATATCTCTCTGACTCCAAATGGTTAATTGAATAATGAAGTATTAGGATAAGATTATTAAAGATGTTTTGGTTACGTGATATCTTTATTTTTCTAGTAGATTTTGTTATATAGGATATGAAGGAAGGTAAGCATGCAGAATTATTTTGGGATGATTTTTTTTATCTACTTGACAAGTTCTTATTGATATGAAGAAAAGGGAGTTAACTCTACATGTTGCTGAGAAACAAGTAAACTTTAATCTTTACAAAGGTATTTGATATTCAAATTATTAAATATTCTTGTATATTTTGATGGTTGATAAAAATGTGTATACATGGAAATATAGCTAATATGTATTGATTTTATTCTTTTTGCTATTTTATAGAGCTTTATTGAATAGTCATGAAATTAATGAGTTTTGGAGATATTTCATAGTGAAGGTAGATCAATAAGGCTCACATAATTTTGATATTCATTCTTTACTAAAGCTTTACCTAATTAGTTTGGGGTCAATTTTTGTATGCCGCAACCCTTATCAACTCATTAGTATAATCTTTCTTCTATTTGATAGATTCTCAATGACTGTGATATTATCGTGAAGTCATAATTAGACTTAGCTTAGAATATTTATATGGCTATGACATTAATTCTCTATCATAATAACCAAATACCCTATTGATGCTCATGTTCATGGCAAATTTTATAATACTGTGACTTTATCTTTATATGGCTCTGTAATTTTAAGTCAGAGCCTTGATAGTTGTTATAAAGTAGTGATTTCAAGCTATAGCAAATTATAGAGTTATAGGTACTCATACCAAACTCATGATATTTATTCAAAGTTATGACTTTTGGGATACTAAATATTATAGAGAATATTATTTAAATACAACAATTTCCAAAGTTAGCCCTTGTCCTCAAAGGAATACAAATCAACACATTGTATGTGCCAGCTAAGCGATAATGCTACAACATTTTAACAACACTATGACAATGTGTTAAAAGAAAGAACAAAAGATTAGTGTCATGGTCACTCACAATGTTGTAGATACTTAAGAGATATGAATGATAACTTTTGGGTCATGGGCAATTCCCTACGCCATGGCTATATCTAATACAAGAAAGATCATTTGTCAATGTCATAGCCTCAACATAGTATTGTAGCTATATAATAATATGAGAAACCATCTAAATGCCACTGCCACTACATAGTGCTACAATGCTCTATGGACTACAAAAGGGAAAATGCATGAAGCCACAATCATTTCACAGCTCCACAAGATCAAAATGTTGAATAGAAACATGACCATTTTATAGAGTCACGACCTCAAGCTAATGAAATAAAATGTGAATTATAAACTTGGAAGATTGAGAACTCTTGAAAAAACCCACATTTCTTCTCCTTCTAGCTCACACACCAAGAAAACCCTCAACAAATACAAACCTTGGGAATGAATTTCTTACTCCCTATGAGTTATAAAAGCAAGCAAGTGACAATTGATTTTTACTAATCCCTAGAGTTGGAGAGCATGACTCTGAAACCCATCTCATTTAGAGATAGATTCAAAATTTTTCACTAGACTAGCATGGTCTAAGATTTTTGTAATTTGAATTATATGATATAATTATTGTTTATTATGAATACATTAATTATTTGATTTAAAATATGTATGAATATTATAGATAGTGACTAAATAAAACTTGAATTAAGATTTTGACTATTGGTAGGTTTGTGTGAGGTTATGGTGGATGGTGATAGGTAAATCATAGGACTCACTAGACTTGTATATATGCTGGGAAGGAAGTAATAGCTACTTTGATTATAAAAAATGAGACAAACCATTATGTTAAACCCCAAAATTCAGGTATATTAATCATCATAATTATGTTGGTTATAAAGCTATAAGTGTGAATGATTTTACATGTTGATTAATTGTACACATTTTAAAGGAACTAGATCTCAACTGGGATGGATGTTATATATGGTATTTTCCCAAGGGATTCATCTTTAGTATGAGAGTTACATCGCCACTAATGAGAATAATGATACATGGTCCTTAGGAGATACATGAGTATGTTGTGACTCACAAGGTGGTGACTTTCCTTATAATCTTTTTTTATTCATATGATTCACACTAGTGAAACTCAAGGAAGATATATATTAATTGATTGAGAATGACACTTATGAAACTAAAAGTGTAAATACTTACAGATCATGTCAATCAGTATTTTGTATGATAATGGAACCCAAAGAATAAATGTGTGTATACAAAGATGAATTGTTATCTTAGTGGTGATATACCAAGGGGATAACTATGAGAGGACCACCATTAGAAAGAGACTAATAGTGACAACCACCTTGTATGTCATTAGAAAAATGAGTCATTATACAACACCTCAACCATCATTTTGTGTACAACATATAATGTATGCAAAGTAATTTAATGATATCAGATAGATTAAATGAATGACCAAATTACCAATACAATCTCTATGAAATTATTATTTGGACAAAAGTCCATTATACTTATATGACTCATGCACTTTTTGATCTTAGTTGGCAAGATACTTTTGTTAACAAGCTTTTAGGATATCACCTAATCGATAAAATTAAATAGAGTAACAAATTCACAATAAGTTTTTGGTATTATTATTAGAGATTATTTAGTTTAGTTAGTTAATATGAGTTGATATCATTATTCTTATATAAGGATAATTCCTTTAGTAGTTTAGGTAATATTATATTTGATAAATATTGTTAGATCTAAATATTAAGTTGTGTTAACTTTTTTGAATGGATGATTAAATTTAACTTTTGTTTATATTCTTGTATTCTCTTTGATCATTCTTTTTTTAGCAACCTTTAATATGCCAAAGCTTTGGGACAAAGCTAGAGCATATAAACCTAGAAATCAAAAAAACTATAAGAATACTTGCCAAATAAAGAACTGACAAGGAGAATTAACATACAAACCCAAGGAAGTGATGAGCAAGCTATTTGACAATCCATCCACTACCATTCTTTAGAGAATTATTAGAAGTTCATAGTGATGGATAGTTATTTTGGGATACATTTGTAATTAGAGGTGTCAACCGGGCTTGGCCGGGATGGCCCTACACGGTATGGAATTTTTCGTGCCCGTTCCTGTGTCGTGCCTGTCCACAGCACCAATTGTGCCGTGTAGTGCCGAGGCTAACCAAGCTTTGTGTCGTGCCTGGCCTAGCACGGTACCATGGCTTGTTGGCATGGCACCTCATCACAAGCTGATAAACCCTACTTTATTTTAAATTATAGTTTTGGCGGTGCGGCAGCGTAATGACACGCATCGAAACCCTAATTTTTTTTAAATTAGGAGTTCAGCTCGATCAGGCCAAACCTGGTGGATTCGTGCCACTGGCCTGTGCCGGGTTGACCTTCATAGAACTGTGCCAAGCTAGGAATGGCACGGTACAATAATGTCATGCCTAGCCTGGCACAAAAGCACGATCTGGCCGGCTAAAAATGGATCGGGCCGGCTCGACACGTCCCATTTGACACCTCTATTTGTAACTAGTTGAAACTAATTAGTTTGAGTTGAAGCTAAATATAATATCTATGGTTCAACAATACCAATATAGAAGAAAGGCATCGGAGGTACATGAGTTGGTTCTAATTTTTACATGAGGCTCCATTAAGAGTTGAGATGAATTGGTGAGTGTTTCTTACTAAATCATTCCCTTGTCAAATTATTTTTTAACTTTGAAGATAGACAAGTCAAATTTGGCAAGAGGAGCATGATAATTTATGATGCTTGGGACCATTTTAAGAAATTATCACAAAGATGTCTTCAACATATATTTGAGTTGTAGTTCCAAATTCAAACATTCTATAATAGGCTGAACGATATGGCATGGTACATAGTTAATAAGATTGCTAGAAGACATATTATAAATGAATCACTAGAGGAGGCATATCATTTATTTAATGAGCTATCAAAAAATAACTACTAAACTCAAACAGATAACTTATTTGGGAGAAGTCATGCTGGAGTGTTAGAGTTGGATAACATCACTCCACCATTGAAGCAAAGATGGATGTCTTATTAAGGAAGTTTGATACCCAATAATAAAAGAGAAAAATGTTGGGAGAGATCGCCACTTTACATTTTGTATGAATCGGTGAACTCAGATTCTATTTATCAAATGGAAGAGGAAAATCAAATACAAAGCAAAGGGCAAATGTTTTGACCCAACAATAACATCCCAACATATATATTACCATCCGAACATGAGAAATCATAATTTTTTTTTGTATTAAACTATGAGAGTAAACTTTAACATATTGGGTAATTTTCTAGAAATATAGGGAATAATGTAGTGAACTACACATATCAAGGGGGCTCCAATTTTACTTGCTAACCATCACAAATTTTCGAAAAATTAATTGCGATGATGGGTTGTAAATTATTATAGCAAAACTTTAGAAAAATAATAATGACCAATATAAGTAAATGAGGATGCTTTAAGTAAGGATGAATGAAATCAATTTGATGATGAGAAATATAGTCTCACATTAGTCAGTTGGTATTATTAATAAAGGAAAGAGAAGTAAATGAATTACAAGTAAAAAGGAAGTAAACCCAAGGACCCATACCTCAATATTACTTTGAAGTGGGAATGAGCTATAAATACACCATGAACAAAATAATCTTGGACATTTTGGGGGTGAATATGGCATGACTCTACTAAGAACTACAACTCAAGTACTACAAAATTATTTTGAATAAGAGGATTCTCGAGTTTTTAGAGGTAGCAAGGTCGCGACTTCCTCAAAAGTCATAGCTCAACCTACAATTCTTTAAGAAGCCACAACCCCAACAGAAAAGAACTAGAATAATGATAACTATGAAGCCATGATATCCAACAAAGTCATGTCACAAAAAGAAGTGCAAAACCAAGTTTATCCAAAGAAGAGAAAAAAAGAGAGAGAATCAGAAGAGTGAATAGAGCTTACTTTAGGCCATGAAAAAAATGGATCAAAATAAAGTCAAAATTAAGTTTCTAATAAAGCTTTCATTTCTACATGGATTTAAGAAAGAAAAATTGTATGAATATTTCGAAAAATATTTTAATATATTCATAAGGTAGAAGTGAACATACCATTTGCTGAAGCTCTAGACCAAATACAAAACTATATTAAATTTATGAAAGATCTAATGAGCAGTAAAAGAAAGTTAGAGACAAATAATATCATAAATATGATAGAAAAAGTAGTGCTATAATTAAAAAAAAAACTTTTAAATAAAATATAAAAACCTTGGGAGCTTTACCATACCTTGCATTATTAAAGATCACACATTTTTAAAGATATTGTGTAAAAATGATTAAGTGTCTCACTTTACCTAGTAGATTGTACTATCAAGTACTCGAATAGAATTATCAAAGATATATTTCTCAAGGTTGATATTTTTATTTTTCCTATAAATTTTAATGTTTTGAATATGGAGGAAGATTAATATGTGCATTTAATTTTGGGATGAACATTTTTGGTATGCGACATGCCCTCGATCATTGATATCAAGAAAAGTAAGTTTATTCTCTATATTAGTGAGGAACAAGTAAAGTTTAATCTTTATAATAATTTATGAGGTCTAGATGATGGAGAAATAGGGTGTTGGATGATAGATAAGCTATTTCATACTACATTACAATACAAAGTAGATTTCTAGTAAAAAGACTTTGTTGAAAACTACTAGCCATATAAAGATGAAATGTATGAAATGAGAAAAAAACTTTAGAGTTCTGAGAATGACTAAGTATAAGAAATAGAAGAACAACTTTGGTATTGTGAGAGTGTTATAGTATAAGAAACAAAAGAATAAATTTGAAGCGATGATAATGCTGAAAATAAAGAATATGAAGAATTATATTGGAGTTGCAAAAATATTGAAATATAGAAAGATGACTACTATGAGGTCACAACATTCTTCAAAGTCATGACATCTGAGGAGACTTGTGATGATATATCTAAAGAATAAAAGGCATCTAGAAAAAAAAGATATGGCTAAATAGAAATTATGGAAAGGGAAATCAAAAACAAAGTCATGGTTGTGTCCAACACCATGACTTTGGGGTTTCAGAATGAAAATTAAGGAAAGATAGATGATAAAGTAATGATTATACCTAGCACTACAACTTTGGTATTATAGAAGGAATTTGTCTATTAGAAACCTAATAACAAAATCATGACTATAAACAACAACTTGCCTTTGGAGTTACAAAAAGAAAAGAGAAATGTAAAGGTGCAAGACAAAGTCGTGCCTTCAATAATAGCCATGATGTTGGAGATACTGGAAGAAAAAAGAAAAAATAGGCTTAAAGAAAAAGCCATGCCAATACTTACTGCAATGAATTTGGGGATCCAAAATGAAATGAGACATTAGAGCAGAGGAGTTATGAAATTCACTAAAGTCATTGTATCAAATAAGGAAACAACCTTAGAGACAAGTACAACTAAAGAAAAGATGAATGAAGAGATCAACAAGAATGATGTGAAACAATATACTAAAAAATTGCATGGACATTAGAAATCTTTGATGGAGTTAAAAAGAGATTTTGAAAGTCTATCTATATATATTAAATATATCATTGCTTAGGAGGAAACTCAAGTAATTTTTTTCTACATGTATGATGTAATAAAAAACTATATCCAACACATAAACAAAAGCATACGTCCATTAACACACAACTATAGTCATAGAGCTCAAACTCTACCATGACTATCAACATGTTTGCTAGAAGGTGCTCTACTATTTATAGACTTTATAATCCTTAAACTTAGTCGTAGTAATTTTTGTGATGATGAATAGTTTATTTGGAGTGGGAAGTTATTGATTGGGAATGAGCAATTATTTTAGTATGCGAGTTTGTTCGGTATTTAATTTTTGAATATTCTTATGTATTATTGTAGTTAATAATGATGTGTATATATGGAAATAGAGCTAATATGTATTGATTTCATGATTTTTGTATTTTAGAGAGCTTTGATAAATAGTTATAAAATCAATGAGTTTTGGAGGTATTAAGAAAATGAGGTAGATTAGTAAGTCTCAAGTAATATCAATGTCCATTTGTAATATGATATGATATGACAATTCTTGTATGATATGACCCTACCAACTCATCATCACAATCTTTCTGTTGTATGACATCCTCAATGATTGTGATATGATCATGGAATCACAACCATAACTAGCTCAAAAAATTTAAGTGATTATGACTTTAATTCTCTATCACAATAATTAAGTACCTTATTAGTGATCAAGGTAGTGACCAATTTTACACTACCATAACTTTATCTTTATATGGTCTGATAGTCTCAAGTCAGAGTCAGAATAATTTTTATAAAGTCATAACTTTTGTGTTACAAAATATTAAAGAGCCACATATACTCATACCAAAGTCATAACAATTATTCAAAATTATAACTTTTGGAATACTAAATATTATAAAAAATATTACTCGAGTATGACTATTTCCAAAGTCATGACTCTTATCTTTAAAGGAAGATATAGCCATAACATATATGTTCAAGCTAAGTTCCAATCTTGTGGCATTCTAATAGCACCACATCAATGTGTTATATGAAAGAAGAAAAGACTAGTATCATAGCCACTCATAGCACCATAAACACTTAAGAGATATGATGTATTACTTTTATATAGTGGTTAGTTCCTAGTGCTACAACCATAGTCAACACAAGAAATACTATTTTTCAATGTTGTGACCTACACATAGTGTCATGACTATAAAATAATATGTGAAGTCATCTTCACTCCACAACCACTTCACAATATCACTACCCTCTATGGACTACATTGATGACTACATGAAGCCAAGACAATTTCAAAATGCTATAAATTTAATGTTATTAAGATATCAGGCCCAAGTTATAGTTATTGTTAGTGTCATGACCTTGTGTTACAAAAAGATCAAAATATTGAATAGTCATGACTATTTTCTAGAGTCAAAACCTCAAGCTAAAGGGATAAATATCAAAATTATGATTTTCTTCTAAAAGTTACAATTACATACTTAGAGTAATGTAAGGCTACCTGAGTATAAAAGTGGAAGAGAAATAATTTTTTAAAAAATTCTCATTTCTTCTCCTTCTCTCTCATGCAATAAGCAATGCCATAGTAACCACAAACCATATGAAAAATTTTCAGACTTTCTATGAGTTTTACAAGTAAGCAAGGGATGAAGGACTTATGCAAATATCTAGAGTTGGGGGACACGACTCTCAAACCCCTCTTCTCTAGGTTAGATTTAAGAATTTGTATCAAACTAGCATGATCTAAGGGTGAGTTGTGTAATTTAAATTATGTAATATAATTGGTTTTGATCATAAATGTATTAATGGTTTGATTTATTATATGTATGGATGTTAATGGATGGTGACTGAATTAAACTTGAATTAAAATTTTGACTATTGGTGAGTTTGTGCAAAATTATTATGATGGATGGTGAAGGGAAAATCATAAGTCTCACTCATGCATATGATAAGGAAAGAAATGAAAACCATTCTGATTGTATTACCTAAAATAAATCTATACATCGAACCCCAAAATTTAGGTACATTAATCATCATTAGTATGATACTTACAAAGCTAAAAGTGCGAATACTTTTACAAGTTAATCTATTGTACATATCTAAAAGAAACTAGTTCTCGATTAGGATATACATTATATATATTATTCTCTCAAGTAGTTCTCCTTTAGTATGAGAGTCACATTATCATCGAGGGGGATGGTGATAGATAATCTTTGAGACTTGCATAATTATTTGGGTCATACAATAGAAAGTTACTCACAAAACTATCAGTATATTATGAGTCACCTCTACTCATGCATATCTCATAGCTTACTTGGCACTGTCTGCCATAACAACATATGACTCCACACAAACTGAAATCCTTAGGATAATGTTCTATAAAATTCCCATATCAATTGTGAGCCAATTTATCTAAGATATGCACAATGGATTAACTTATAAATATTTTTGTGCTTTCACCTTAATGAGTGTCATGCTCACATGATTAACTTTTCTCAAAATTAAGTTTTGACATATAAGTTTGTCATGTATATCACAATTGCAAGGGTTGTCACTTCCTTCCTACCATTATGTATGAGTGTGATTTTTATATTACTTATCACCATATACAATGATAGTATGCACAAACCCACTAATGATAACACCCTAATTTCAGTTCTACATAATAAATGCATCCATCAATAGCCAAGCAATAATAAAATGAAAACATAAAATCATTAATTAATTATCCATCACACAACATTTTACTTGATATTAGAGAGAAATTCATATGATATAATTTGAAATATATCTCATGGAATTATGGGTTCCTAATGACAGCTCTCAAGAGCATCTAGGAATCAAACCCTAAATCCATAATACTTGTTCTTGCCCCTTGATTTTCCCATAGGTGGAGTTGAAATTCATGCCCCCCACCCTTAGAATTTATGCTTGTACCTTGTATCACCCCTTTTCCTCATGGGTCTTCTCTAGGTTTGAGTGAAATTGTGCTTCCAAAACCCTAGACTTTTTATATTTTCTATGGCCTAGAATTCTCTTCCAAATTCCTCATTGTGTGCTTTCATACTTGAATCACTAGGTGTGAATTTTATGTGGAAAGTCGTGATTTTAAGGAATACATCGACTTTTGCTTTTCATCTCTATAACATGTATTTATGATAATAGAAATGAGGCATGACTTTTATCTCTTTCTAGCTTTAGAATGATGCAATGCTAGGAATAGCTATGACTATATATTTTATCTCTAGAACACAAAGTCATGACTTTGAGAATAAGTTGTAGCTTTGGTCTCTCTTTTGCATTAGATTACCATGGTGGTGGGAATGGTTATGACTATATATCTCACCTCTATAACACTAAGTCATAATATTAAAAATAATCATAGATCATTTTATTTCTATAACCCAAAGTCATGATACTAGGAATAAGTCGAGACTTTGATCATTTTTCAAGAGCAAAAAATCACATCCCCAAAAATAGCCATGACTTGAGTATCACCATCATATGGGTCACATTATCTTGTGTGTATCCCATTACTTACTTATCACTATCTACCATTGCCGATACTTGACTCTCATACTATGGTGAAATTCCTAGGCTATATATTCTACTTAACTCCCCATATTACTCAAGGCAAGTTCTTCTAAAATATGAACAATGGATTGGTTGTAAGTGTATTAGTGCTTTTAGCTTTATGATTTTCATACTTATAATGATTACACTTATTTCAATCTCAAGTTTTCGCACATAGATTTTTCCCATGCATTAAGGTTAGAAGATTTGTTCCTTCCTTCGTATCATATAATAAGAGTATATCCCATGACATATCTATCATTTTCTACCATGGCTGACATGCATAAAATTATGATATAAGCAAAATCCTAAATTTTAATTCTATAACTCACCCATTTTTATCAATATTCCATAATAGAATATTAATACAAACATCATTAACATAAAAGTAATGTATCCATGACACACACATGTATATAACACAACACTATATATTAATTTAGCCTAATATTGAGAAAGATTTCATATGAGATATGTTGAAAGATATCTCGTGTGAATCAAGGGTTCCCAATGTATACTAAAATATGAATCTAAGTATCAAATCATAAACTCAATAAAGTTTTGCCTAGGTTGACCTTGAATTTGTCCCTAATTAGAGCTTATAATTATGCTGCCTAGGGTTTATATTGGCTCTTGGCTCAAAATTCATTTCTTCTCTCCTCTACTTTTCTTTTCTTTTCTAAAAATTGCTTAAATACTTCGATCTATGCAATACTTTCAGTTGAAAGTCATGGTAATAGCTTAAGGTCATGATTTTCATGTCTCATTAGATCTTATCTAGAGTAATAAAGTTATTACAAAAATAAATGTCACGACTTAGGTAACTTCCTTGTGAAATATAATGTTGTAGTATTGGGAAGGGTGACAACTAAGAGAATTTCTTCTAGAACAAAATGTCACGACAACCCATGAGCATAGCTCAGATGGGTGCGTCTCAGCTTTCCAAGGACGAGGTCCATAGTTCGATTCCTTTAGGCCACCAACCAAAGTTATTTTCTAGCAACTTAACTAGTGTCCATAGTTAGTAGGGTATTATGGTCACCCAAGGAATTAGTTGAGGTGCACGTAAGCTGGCCCAGACACCCTCATCATAGAAAAAAAAGAACAAAATGTCATGACTACTCTTGGAATGACCATGACTGCTATTTTCTTTTTGTAGTAAAATATCATGGCAATAAAAATTATATTGAATGATATATTTATTCCCTATAACCTAAAGTTGTAGCATTGTTAATAAGCATTACTTAAATTTTCTCACGAGCATAAGGTCGCAATGCTAAAAAAGTCTTTGACTAGAGTAAATGCTTCTTAGAATGAAAATCATGATAGAAAATAATATCATAACTTAAAACACATAGTGTTTTTGCTGTGCAATGAATAAGTCATGGTGTTGGAATTCTCCAAGACTATTTATACTAGTAGAATACATGGCTATCATGATATAAAAATAATATCATGACTATTAAATACTTTTGAGATAGTGTAGCTGAAACCCTATGATAATTTCTTGACCTCAGGGGTTGTGTGCATAATGAAAATATTATGTTAACTTGATAATCGAGTCATAACATATAGAGATAATAATGACTAGTTATATAAAGTTATGACTAGAAATGATGTCATAACTTCTCAATAAGATAGTATAAGTTAAACTCAAGTTATGACATAGGAAATTTCATGACTCTTCATCACTTTTCTCTCCCCTCTAAGTCTCAATCAAGTCTACTAATTTCCACACAAATAACTATAATTTTACTAATATTCATCAAAATCTTTCAAAATATAAAGTTAATGAAGCCTTTCCAATAAAAATACAAATATATACAAACATACCAATAAATACACTCTAAACAATCTAAAACTTTAGTACATAGAGTGATGAATATTATGTCTAAAATAATACTAGATACTCTATAATGTATATTATGTATACTCTTATTATCCAGGCCTCAAGTATCATAAAGACCAAAAATTAATATTGTTTGTAAGTATTTGTACTTTTGGCTTTATAAGTATCATTCTCATATAATTAACATATGTTTCTTTAAATTTTACTAGTGAAAATCATATGAGTGAAAGTGACTCAAAGAGCTATCACTAATTTATGAATCACAATAACTCATGCATATCTCGAGGAATACTTATTCTTCCTACTCGATGATGATATCACTCTCATATTAAAGGTGGAACTCTTAGGAGAATATTCTATATACTATCTATCTCAATCGAGAACTAGTTAATCTAAGATATTTATAATAAATTAGCATATAAACATATTCATCCTTTCGACTTCATAAGCACCATACTTATCATGATTAACATATTCAAATTTTAGGTTATAATATATAAGTTTATCTCATGTATCATAGTCAAAGGTCTACCACTTCTTTTTTACTATATGTGCAAGTGAGTTCTATGATTTATCTATCATTATTCACTATGAAAACTTATATAAATTTACTAATAGTCAAAACTTTAATTCAAGTTTTATTTAATCACTCATCCTTCAATCTCTATAACACAATATAAATTAAAGTACAATTATTAATATAAAACTATTTATATATCACACAAACAAAGTTATATAAACCTTAGACTACATATTATTTTAATATAAATTCCAAAATCTATATTAGATTATGTATTGCATTACTTGCTTGCTTGTGATGTCCCTAGGGAGTATAAAATTCACCCCAAGTATTTGGTTATTGCACCTTGACATTTGCTTAGAATTTGGAAGAAAAAGGATAGAGATTTATCTTTATTTTTTTCTCTTCCTCTTCATACTCAGATATTTCTATATTACTTTTAGTAGAATATAATGGCTTTCAGAAGAAAGCTACCACTTTGATTTTCATCTCTTAAGCTCAAGGTCATGACTTTAGAAAGTGACTACAAATCTAGAATATATCCTAATCTTTATATAACACAAAGTCATAGTACTAGGTAATATTCATAACCTATATCCAATATCTCTATAATATAAAGTTGTAATATTGAAATGACCATGGTTTTAGCATTGATCTCTCTTGATCATCATATAGCCATGACACTTAAAATGACTATGACACGAAGATTGATCTTTCATTTGTCTCAAGTGGATATGGTATTCATATTGGGAATGACCATGGTGCTAATATTGACTTCTCTCATATATCCTATAGCCATGGAGCTATAAAATGACCATGACACTAGCAATTAGCCAACACATAAGTCATAATTTTGTCTTTTCTTGAGGACAAGAATAATGACCACGGGGAATGACTGTACTAGAGTAATGACTTCTATAATATTTTATGTCCAAAAATCACAATGCTGAATAATTATCATGGCTTTGGTCTTAAAAGTATTTACACTTTCGGCTTCATAAGTATCATATTCACATAATTAACTTATATCTTTTCTCGAATCTCATTGTGGAAAATCATATGAGTGAAAGTAACTCAAAAGAATATTACCATCTAATGAGTCACAACCACTCATCCATGCTATATGAATTACATGTCATTTTCTTCCACAGTGAGTATGTGACTCTCATACTAAATTTAAAATACTTTTGGAGAATATTCTACAAAATATACATATTAATTGAGAGTTAGTTTTTCTAAGATAAGTACAACATATCAATGTGTAAAATCATTCATGTTTTTAGCTTTGTGAGCATTATACTCGTAATGATTAACATACCATCTTGAATTTTGATATATAAGTTTATTTTACACATCATGGTCAAAAAAGTTATCAATTCCTTCCTACCATATATACATGTGAGCCCTATGGTTTATTTGTCACAACCCTCCATAATAACATACACAAATCCATTGATAGTAAAACTTTATTTTTAGTTTTATATAATCATCAATTCCATCAATATATTTTCAACAATAAAATCAAATATCACAAGATAAAAAATCATATATAGGCATCACTTTATGTTTATTTTTATTTAATATCAAAGTATCTATTCATCACATAAATCAAAATAAAGAAACCATAGATCTCAATTTTTCCTAATATTAGGGAGAGATTCATATGTGGTATATGGTAAAAAAATCTCATGAGAATCTAGAATTTCAAAATGTAATTCTCACACTATGTCAATTGAATCTTTGAAATCTATCCTAGGAGGGGGGGGGGGGGGATTTGAAAGTGACGCTTCCTCCCAACTTGGATTTAACCTTGGTCTTGCATCATTTTCTTTCTCGTGGATCTCCTTGGGTCTTAGGAAGAATGAAAATCACTTATAGGATTCTTGTTATGTAAGTAAAGGAGAAGATAGTTCTGCTAGCTTTCGATTCTTCCAAAGTTTTCTTTAAGCTTTATTAATTTTTAGCATTTTACAAGTAGAATGTCTTTACTTTGGAATGATGTTGTGACTTTGACTTTTGGTCTCTTGAGCTTGAGATCACAGTATTGGGATGTGGCTTTGGCTTTTGAATACTCTCTAGATTTTTTGTACCTAAATAGTTGTAGTGTTAGGAAGTTGCAATGGCTTTGGAATGCTCTCTAATATATTCCCAAAATTCATGGTGTTGAAAAGTTACCATGACTTTTGCCTTTTCTTATGTATCATCGAGACATGATACATGGAGGTTTCCATGACTTATGTATTTCATATTTGTAATGCAAAAGTCCTGGTGTTGGAAAGTGACCATAACTTTTGTTTTTAGGATATATATCAAAGTAGCAACATTGAGACATGGCCATCATTTTGTCTCCTCTTGATGACATAAAGTACTAGTTATGGAAATGGTTATAGCTTGAGTATTGCCCTGTGTAACCCTCTATAGTGAAATGTCTTGACACTGAGAAATAACCAAAGTTCAAGACTTAGGAAATTTAATCTTTAATAAAGATAAATTTGCGGTGCTAAAAATTAGCCATGACTTTTAGCACTAGAAGAGTACTTGGTTATTATAACGTAAAACTAATATCAAAGCTATTTAAGATGTTATGAGAAAAGAATGATTGTGACTCCAAGATAAACTCACAACCAAAAAGATTATGTTGCACACTGAAAGGATTATATTGACAAATTAGTAGAGTCGTGATATACAAATATTGTCATAACTAATTATATAAAGTTATGATCAAGAATGAATATTAAAACTACTCTATAGGACTGGTCATCACTAAGTTGCCAATTACCTCTAAAACGTAATGATTTTTTTATTATTCATCACAATATATTAAAATTCAAATTTCATAAAATAATTCCAATTATCACATATTTCGTACCTATATGTTATCAAAAACAATCCAAATGCTATAGAATATTTAATATTTTACATACTAAACATGATACAAGGGGGTGATTGGTTGATTGCTTCAACTGCATCATTTCACATCATATCTCACATTTATTACTTTACTACTCACACACCAAGTTATTATGACCTAATCAATATTGGCCATAGTGACACATCTAGGACAATGGTCATATGAAAGGTATATTTGCAATTACAAATCATGTATCAATTGGCACAAAAAGTTGTTCATTACTTTCAAAAATTCTTTTAAACTTATTGTCCATATGCATGTTGGATGATTTTAGATATGTGGATTATTTCAATAGTAGCTAGTGAAAATTGGTCAATGGCCTCTAGCCAATATGAGGAATTATACGGAAAAGATAATTTATGTTATTTAGAGTGTCTAGAGACTAGATAAATATTATTCATTGATTGGTCATCATTAGTCTCTAATATATAAAACTTGATCAATTGGTTGAGATGGGCCTTTAGAATTAGATAAAATTGATCAATTGATTTAGATTAGATAGATATTATTCATTAAAATGGCATCATAATGAGTATCTTGACTACTCATTTTGGATTCTCCTTTAATTAGTATATGGACTATATGTCTATAAAAAGCAATATAATTGATTTTTATTCTTTTTCTTTTAGAAGATTGAATATTTTTAAAAATATATATTCTGCTATTTCATTTCCCATGGGATTAGACTTTAGAGGAGACTAACAAAGAAGCTTCAATTGAATGAAAAGATTTAAAGGGTGAACCAAACTATTAAGAAGTAAGTATGATGTATACTTTCTTTTGCATAACTTTTCAAATAATATTGGGAAGAAACTATGTATGGTTGTTAATTTAATAAATATGCATCCTCACGTCAGCCTTGATGGTGATATTTCAACTAGGGTTTGGAATGGGAAGCACATTGCATATGATTATTTAAAAGTATATGGTTGTAAAGTCTTCATTTATATTCTAAAAGAAAAGATATTGAGATTATATGTCACTAAATGTCCTTGCATATTCCTTGATGATGGGCATGAATAGTTTGAGTACAAATTGTGGAACCTAATAGTCAGTAAGATTGTTAAGAGCAAAAATAATATTTTTCTAGAAGATCAACTTACCAATGATAATCATTCTAGTAGTGAGGAGTATAAAACCATGAAAATCTTTATTCATACATACTCACAACCTATTTTTTCATAGATAAGTCAAATCAAGAGGGAAGAATTTAATAGCTTGTTATTGATATTAAGCCTTATGACCTTCTAGTTGAGGAGGTGATGGATATAATCCTAGAAAGAATTAGGCAAGCCCTAGTTGATTATGATGATACTTCTCAGCCCCATCTGAGAATATCTTCAATGTCATTTCATTTATCCTCTAGATATCATGATTATGTATTAATCATGGATGCTATCAAATCCGAATCACTTTAAGAATTCATTTCTTTTGAGCATAAAAAGGAATAATTTTAGGGTATGTATGAAAACATTGAACCTTACATATGAATGAGACCTACATTATAATTCTCTAACCAAAAAAAGAATGAGGAATTAAAAAATAGGTGAATCTTTAGACTATAACTTGATGATAATGATTCTCAACAAAGATACAATACTTGATTGGTCATAAAATATTTTAGTCAAATAAATGTAGTTACATTTCATTAGATATTTTCTCTCTTCGTGAAGATATCTTTGATTTGAGATGTTCTAAGCATGACTTCTAGCTTGGATTTTGAAATGGATACACTTGATGTAAAGATTGTCTATGTTTATAATGACCTTCATATGACACTTTACATACTTATGATAACCAATATATATTTGTTCGTCATCAGTATAATGATACCCAACTTATACTTTTAATATATGTTAATGATATGCTGATCATTAACCATAATAGAATACAAATTAATAAGCATAAAAGAGTTGGAAAAAGTATTTTCTCTGAAAAGCTTAGGTCTAGTCAAATATTATGTAAGGATGAGCATGATATGAGATAAACATTTCAAACATATCTGATTATTTTATGAATACTATGTGACAAAGGTTTTTGAGAGATTTTGCATGAAAGAAACTAAGGTAGTCTCAACCATTTTAGCCAAAATCAATTTGATCTGAGTATTGAGCATTGACATAATACTAATGAGGAAATAAAACACTACTCATGTTCTCTATATATTTGCTATTGGTTTTCTTATGTATATTATTATTACTACCAGACATGATACAACACATGTCATCAATGTTAATCATTTTTTTAAGAATATGGTATGTATTACTAGGAAACAATGAAATTTATTCTAAGGTACCATCAAGGTGAATCTTAGTTATCTATGTATCTTGGTGAGTGAAAGCTCATTTTTCCTAGATACACTAACTCTAATATGACTAATAATAATGATTCATTATGGTTCACCTCATATTAATTTATAACCTTTGGAAGGGAGTTGTGAGCTACAAAAGTATATAGTACTGTTCAACAATAAAGATGAGTTCGCCTCTTGGGCTTTTAATATTCTCATTATAATTTTTTATACACCCTCTTTTTTACATGAGGTTTGAGTTTTGTTTTTGTATTTTTGCTTTGCAAAGATCTTTCAACTTTTGGTATGTCACACCTTGTCAACACCTCTACTCTTATGGATTACTTATGAAACCAATTTTTGGACTAGGTTCCACAACAATATAACCAACCTGGACATGTGTGATTAATGACCTAATTATGAACCATAACCAAATATAATGGTTTTTTTTTGAATTTGTATGCTCTTTCTTATATAATAAAACAATGCCAAGTTTAAAGTTATTGGTCTAGTAGTTGAAAGTCTTAAAATTTGTTAAATCTTACTTTGACATAGTGATTTTATGAAACAAACACAATACAAATAATAGTGGAGAAATGTTTATTTCAATAGATTTGTTGTTTGAGAAATGACAATTCAAAATATGGTTAATATGTGATTTGTTTTCATGCATTAGTGGTTCAACAATAATAAGAATTAATTGGAGAATTTGAGACTCAAACTATGATAAACTTCTAGAATACTGGTATAATTATGGATTTCTTTTTGGTATGTTAGTGAAAGAATACATTGATTTTATCATCAAAAGCAAAGAGAGTTTGCATCAAAAAATTACTTTTTGTTATGGAGCAAGAAGGTAAAACTTAACATAATAATTCAAACATGTCCAATTAGTGAAACAAATATATCATCCACCTAGAAATTTGAGTAGGATTGAGAAAGTATATACGCATTAATATTTGTTCTCCAAAAAAGAATTGAAAGTATAATCTCACTAAGTGGGTATATATACTTAGTGTTTTTAAAAACAAACTTATTTTTGTTTTTTAAGATATGTTTGTGATTGTTAGGAAAAGCAAAACACTTTTTCATCTATAATTATGTAATTTCAATTTAAAAATAGACACCATTTAACTACTATAAACAAAATTCTTGAAAATATTTTTTTTGAATGGAAGAATGTGTATTTTTAGTAAAGAACAAATGATTTTTCGAAACTATTGCCCAAAAAAGAAAATTTGGAAAATACTTTAAAAATTATTTTATAGTTTTTTTTTAAAATAGAATCATTAAAATAATGTTTTCCAAAATTTGAATGAGAACAAGTAGGCTTGATCACATTTTTTTTCTATTTTTCTTAGAAAATATGTATTGTTTGTTAAGTGAATATTAAGATGAAGTTTTGTTTGGTCCCTAAAAATATGTATTTCTTCATAAAAAGAAAACTACAAACAAAATCATTTCGATGATGCTACCAAGCTTTTTTTTTTTCCCAACTTTATACTACATTTCTAGATGGGCCTTTTTAAGGACAAAATATACCAAATCTTACATAAATAGCAAGAGACATCACAAAACATGAGAAAAGTAATTTGAACACTAGATAGTAACACTTTATTACATAAATATTGCAACACATTTGTACTTCATATCTTGAAAAAAATACAAAACTTTTCTATGTTTGTGGGGAATAAGAGTAGAAAGGATGGAGTGGGTATATCGAGATAGTGAAAAATGAAATGAATCTTAACTTCCCTTTATTTATTTATTTATTTATTTAAAAAAATAAATAAATATTTATTTAATTATTTTGCTAGTTTATTGGTATTAAAAAGAGAAGTAAAACCATGAATAAATTATAAATAAGAAAATTACTATATTATCCCTACTCGTTTTTTTTATTATTATATTATTAGTTGAAATTTTATTCTTATTTTTTTCACACTTTTTATATAAGTATGTGAAATTTAAAATTTAAATAGAAAGAAAGTAAATAAAAACTAATTTGAGGAAGAACAAGTTATGACAACAATTTTAAATTTATGAAAATAAAAACAAAAAAGCTTTGTTTATGAAAAAAACAATAGCAGAAAAGTATATAAAATTTGGAGGGTAAAAACGTCAGTATGCGCGTATAAACTCAAATCAACTAGAGAGGGATTCTATAATGGTTGGCTTATAAGGAAGCTAACATCTTTCCATCTCCTATATTTTTGCTTCTTCATAAGAACAAATAAATGATTTGGTTCACCACCTCCCTTTTCTTTATCATCTCCTTCTCATCTCTCTACCTACGACTTCATATGATCACTCAAAGTATTACCCTAAATTATAAATATATAACTCTTTGCTTTAAGTTTTTTTTAATAGTTTTAAGTTGAAAGCAAGGCATAAATGAAGATCAATACATTTAATGGAATACAAAAAAGAAATATGGAAGAGTTAACAGGAAAAAAATGATTATTTTAATAATCAATATTTTATTGAAATCCTAAGTTATAACACTACTAGATATCTATGTTATGTTATAGTGGAAATGTGTGATGTGGTCACCAATCTTAGTGAAAATGATTTCCTTTATGATAAAAATAGAGTTGTCAATAGATTTTGTTTTTCCAAGAAAATTAAGTGTTGGATTAAACATTAAAAAATGTTTTTTTAGTTCACGAGTCTAATGTAATTTCAAACAGTTATGTACTTCATGATAATTGATTTGTTGATTTGCTGATTTGCATCCCTATGTTTTCTCAAAAGCATATTTTTTATCTGCCAAGGATATCATATTTTCTATCTTTGGATTTGGTTGAGAATGTGTTGCCTAATATCTAATGTCCAATGCTAACACTTATGAGATTAATGTTTGAATATGATTGAATATGTCACATCTCCATCACTAGTTATTGATCAATTAACTTTATTTTAAGCATAATTAAAGCACTTATGAATGATGAACTTGATTCTATTGTTTCCCTAAGTAACTAACTTCAATATGAACCATTCTAGCTGGGCTTGATTATGAGCTCACAATTGACTTCATTATGATCTTGATTAACTCATAGTCGAAATACACCAATTAGCATAAAACATCATCATCATCATCATATATATATATATATATATATATATATATATATATATATATATATATATATATATATATATATTATATTTTTGCTAAAATTTAGTTAATAAGACCTCTACTAAGCAATAAATTTGATTAGGCTCATCAAAAGTATAGTAGCCTAATTGGAAAAAAAAATGAATACTCTTATCCTAGGGTCACGAGTTTGATCCCTAGCGATGCTGAATGGATTTCACAGGGTATATATCAATTGGATCAATCATAATGTTGGGACGATGGTCTTACTTGCTCTGATCTTGAGGCTCCAAGGCTCATATATGGACCAAATAATGATATGGATTGGGTTTGGGGGGAAGAAAGGGCATGAGAGATATATTTTTTTTTTTGATTAGGGTCAATTTAACTTTTATTTGTTAGGATACCCTTATATTCCTTGGGTCAAGACTAAGTATGCTATGTTTTCAATGCCTCATTAATCTATTTTATTTCAATGCTACCAAGGATATATTAAACACAATGCCCACCATGAAAGTCATATTTTTTTTATCTATCATTTTCTTAAAATTAGATATCTATGATATGATTTATTCACAAATCAACATATCTTTGGTAGCATGGTTTAACAAATTTTGTGATCAATATGATGTGACTTTCATGGTGGGCATTGTGTTTTATATTATATAGATGGAATTGGAATATAAGAATTCCTTCCTTGACTTGCTTATGATTTTTAAAGACCAAGTTGATTATTGAGTTTGATCAATTTTATCAAGAGAAACCAATATCTTCTAAATACATTTGACATTATAGTTTGATCGATCAAAGATGATGTATACTTACCCTAGGGATACGAGTTAGATCCTTAGAAATACTGAATATGTTTCCCAGGGTAATTGCCAATATCATGTTGTTGAGAAGAGGGCATACATAAACTAATATTTAAAATTTAAAAATAATAGAAATTATAAAAGCATACAAATAATACAAATCATAAAAATTTTAAAAATTAAAAATTCCTCTAAATATAAAGACTTTAAAATTTCATTATGTTTATAGAATACCTATACCAAAATAGAAAAATATAGATTCAAAATGTTTATAATTTTAATTATATTATCTTTTATGTTTTTCATAATATTTCATTTTTTCTATTTATTTCAAATTTTTAACTAAAAATTTGGATGTTTTTTTATATTTATATTTATATTTTTATATTTTTTATAAAAAATATAAAAAATATTTATAAGTTTTATATACAATTAAAATGTATTTTATAATGTTTCTATTTTTTATATTTTTATATTTTATAATGCATTTATAAGTTGTATACTAATATTTCCTATGAATATGTTTCTATTTTTTATATTTTTTATATTTATAAGTTTTATATATTTATATTTTTTATTCATTTAATATTTATTAAGTAAAATTGTTTTTAAAATGTATAATTTTATAATTTTTTGTAAATATTGTCTTTTTTTGACTTTTATAAGATTTTTATAGGTTCATAAAAAATTTGTAATTATTATAATTTTACAATTTTTTTTATTTTTTTTATTATGGTAGAGTTCATATAAATAAATGATCAATAAAATATTTACAATTTCTAGAAAACTAAGCACCTTTTTGATATTAGGTAGAAATTGTAATAACAAAAAAAATTACATATGTCAAATAAAAATAATAACCATAGTCTGCTCTTTCTATTGATTGATATTGTTGCCATGAAGTAATATCTACTATTGAATCTTGATAACTAGTGCTATAAAATTTCAAAATAAAAAAACCTCCCAAATCAAGAGCAGCTCAAATAGGCTTTCAAGAAGAGATATGTTTCCTAGAAAATGAGATCATATCTTGACCATGATATCATGTAATAAATATAAACTGGATCGAAACATAATCATTTATTGGAGTGAAGAAGCCTTTGAAGAAGTTGAACACAATCTATTTGTTAGGAAATTTAGCGTCCAGGGTTTATAATTTTATAGATTCAGAAGAAGAAGAAAAATACCAAATGGTATATCAACAACCACAATATATCAAACCACATCAAAAACATGAAAATTACATGGTTTACTAAGTCGTTCAACATGATTAGCTACATCCACCAGAAAAATATTTATGCACTTACATATTATAACCAAAAAAAATGTTCTTACAGTTTGTGAGCAGTAATCACAAAGAAAATCACTTAGAGAATATAGAATAAAATGAACAGTCCCACATAAAAATGACAACAATTAAAAAAAACAAAAATAAATATTTATATTAACAGGTCCTCGATATTCAATAACAGAGCGGGTTGAAACACTTTGATGGATCGGGTTGTGCTCCAAAATTTTCTTCGGCATGCTGACCGATCAGCGGGACCCCTATTATTGTGCTATTACTACATTCTCAATCTCTCAATATTTTCTTTCCTTCACTAACATTAAAATTATTAAAACAGAAAATATTCTTGGTTATACAAAATAGTTTATCAAAACAAATTATATACAAAACTATTTTTACTATCTATAATTTCTAAGGTATTTTTCACTTATGGGCAAGATTGTCAATTGAAAGATCAAATAGTATTTCACAAGTATTTGGATAAACATGAGAAGAATGAGGTTTACAAGCCTTTTGATAGATAACCAATAATCCTTAAACCTATGAATGAGGTATTAGATTATCCTACAATTGCAATTCTGAAAAGTTTCTTAAAGAATTAACAAAATAATCACAGATAAAGTTGATTTTGGCCACCTTTAATATTAAAATTACATTTTTTAGCTCTCCCATGTGTTTATCTTATTGTAGGGCTCTAAAACAAATATATTTATATTTTGAGGCCCAAAAAATTAGAAACCAAAATTCCCCCTGCTCTGTATTTAAAATTTTTTTTGGGCTAGTTTCAAATTATTAAACTCCTACAAAATATGAATTAAAAAAACAAAATTGATTTTTGAAAATGAAAAGTAGTTTCGCATTTAATAGGCTATTTTTGAATTAGAAAACCACTTATTTTTTTTTTTAAATACGTGATAGCATGGAAACATTTAGGTTTCTGATTTTTTTGGGATATAAAGAGTAAATATTTGATGTTTTGAATAAAATTTTAAAAATAAGACCAAAACATAAATATTTTCATTTTGAGATCTAAAAACACAATTGTCTAATTTTTATATTCAGGTGTATAAATGTAGAGCATGTCTAAAGTGATATCCTATTTAAATTGATGAATACAACTCTGTCCCAAATGTGGGTTGCAAGCAATATACATACCTAGTAAATAAATAAATAAATAAATAAATACTGTTTTAAATTTTAAAAAATAAAATGAAAAATATTTTTTAAAAAATAAAATTTAAAAATTGTCAATTTTTATTTTTTTTAAATCGAAGGCATATACTATGTAAGTCAAAATTGAGTTTCTGAATTTTAATGCATCAAAATATAAATAATTTTTGGTTTGAGATATTTTTTATTAAATGTTTATTTTTTTTTTTGGCTGGTTCACCAAAACATAATCTATCTTATTTTTTTTTAGTTAGCAATTATTCATATTTAGTAATTTTTTTGGGGGCGTTATATAAGTATAGATAATTTTTATTTTTTCACCTTCCATGGTTTGACCTGTATGCTAATTTCGGTCGATAGGTTTCCATGGTTTTGACCGGACCGGAGACTGCTTGCCCCTGCCGTGGTTTAGAGATGCTTATTACCAGCCAAACGCAACCTTGCCTTACAACATCAGTTGCGTAGCTTAGCTGTGTCGGATATTGATTGATGATAGAGAGCGGCTTCTAACAGGATAAGACGATAGGACTAGCTTATTTTAATATTCCCCTCTGCTGCACATCCCGCTGGAGTCTGTCCTGGACCCTGGTGGATCAGGTTCGACCTAACCCAAGCTGCTAGGGGATAAGGTCTCTCTATCTTCTGCCCCTTGTACCTTCTCGCTCATTTCAATCGTCTCCCTCTCTCTCGTTCTCTCTCTTTATAATTACTTACAAGAACGAACCATCGTCATCCTACGGGACCAATAAATCAGTATCATCTTTTTGCCTTCCTTTGCTGGATATCTATCGGAAGTCTTGTTAATGGTGAACTGAGAAATTTGCCCGTTTATGTGTTGAGATGTAAAAAAAAAAAACGTAAGGAAAATTCAAGGGCGATGATGGCAGAGACGGAGGCGTGAGAAATCAATATGATGTCTTCGATCTTCGGGTTGTCAGATACTATAATTGATTCCGTGGAGGCGAAGGAGGTGAATTGCTACAGTTCAGTGTCGTCAAATGCATCGTCGATCGGGAAGAACAGCGATCTGTCGGGGAAGGAGCCATCTGAGGGTGATGTCTACGACGAGAGTGAAGTACAGAGTGGATATCACGACGCGATCGACACCATGGATGCAATAGAAGAAGCTTTGCCTATCAGGTATGTTATTCCGTTGGTCATGTACTTAGTTTTCATTTCAGCTGAATAATTGTTCTGGATAAATTTTGTTAACCTGTCAGGAGGAGGTCGAGGCCGGACTTCAAGAAGAGAATTATAAGCGATATGCTCACTTTGTTACTTCATCTCCCTGTTGATTTGTTTCATATAACCGATATGTTATGCAATTTGTGTGCCAGTTACGAACCAGCTGGAAGATAATTATGACTACTTCGTTTACAAGGTTCATGGATTCGTTGATGTAGTAGATTCGGCTAATCGAACAATAATTTGTGCTGCTGATTTTAAACGCTTTCTTCTCGAATTGTTGTGCGAATTGTTGTGCTCCTTCTTAGCAGTTGACGGTGTGGCAAGTTCAATGAAAGAGCAAATTGAATTGTTGATGAAATCAATCATGAA
The DNA here is from genome assembly GCA_029783825.1 of Sapria himalayana. Classification (NCBI taxonomy): domain Eukaryota; kingdom Viridiplantae; phylum Streptophyta; class Magnoliopsida; order Malpighiales; family Rafflesiaceae; genus Sapria; species Sapria himalayana. Next base: position 396,160 of record JAREIK010017964.1, on the reverse strand, counting down.
CTCAACGTAGTAGAACAGTTTTGTTTTTTAATCTTCTGATCGACTTCACCAAAAACCTCCATGTTTATGAATGTGGTTGCAGGCGAGGAATATCGAGATTCTACAATGGCAAATCCAAGTCATTCACAAGCTTAGCAGAAGCATCGTCTTTTTCTTCCATCAAGGATTTTGCAAAACCTGAGAATGCATACGCCAGGCGACGTAGAAATTTGGTTGCATTCAATCATATGTGGGACAAGAACAGGTGTTTTCTTCATCAAAGTAATGGAAGTGGAATATCGAAGAGATCCGTTAGCTCGAGCAGAAGCACATTGGCTTTGGCATTTGCAATGAGCAGCAGCAGCAGCAGCTCGGATAATGGATCGAGTACAAGTGAGGATTCATATCTCAACTCCAATTCAAGGCCATTGCAGCATCTCCCAGTCCCACCTGTTCACCCCTCGCATGGTAATCTAGCATTTTTGCAGCGTCGTGATCTTAATTCAAACTCATCTTCCTGCCGATGCTTGTTGTTGGCTGATTTAGAGTGTCATGTTGATGCTTCATCTTCATCTTCTTCTTAGTTTGTTTGGGTGGGTGATATCCAAACCATGACTAGTTAGACGTCATGTTGATCCAGGCAAGACTCTGTTGTGGTAGTTCAAACTTGACCTTGACGAGGAGAGCAGTTTTTTTTTTCATCTATAGGTTATGTTTTTGTAGATTGTTATCACTCCATATGCGATGTTGGAGGTGTTCTTCTCTTTGAACTTGATTCCTCCATTAAACATCTGCTCCAGTTCCTAACAATATTTGTCTGAGTAAGAATAAGATTTATTAAATTTAGGCTGGGGAAGTGATTTTTTTTTTTTAAATATTTTAGACGTGATTTGAAGTGTAAAAATCAGCACTGCTTCTGGACTTAAAAAAAAAAACGAGAATTATGCTAATCACCTTCAGGTGGAAATATTAAATAAAAATTTAGTTTACAAAAAATTTAAGAAAAAGTAACCTAAAATTAATAAAGAAATCATGTTTTGGGTTTCGGGAAACTTAAAGATTGAAATTGTATTTCTCATCCACCTCATGCTCAAAAATATTGTGTTAGCATTAAAAAAAAAAAAAAAAACATATATCATCTCCAGCCCACTCTCTATTTTTTCAATTTTAGTTAAATTAGCTAGTCAAACACAAAAAATTCACTCTAACTCACTCTCTATTTCATAGTTTACTCAATTAGCTTAACAAATATTGAGAATCATTTGAGATCTCTAAATTTTTTCTCAACCACACTTAAAAAAATAACGACTCAAAATATATTTAAATATTAAATTTATTATTTTAGCTAGTAATTTTTTAGAATACACTCCGAATCATACTCTTTATTTTATACCTAATTTCTAATAATTTTTAAAAAGTAAAACATATATATATATAAAGAGAGAGAAAGAAAAAAAAGATAGAGAGACAATTTAGAGAGATCAAATGACTCTCCACATTTGTTGAACCATTTGATTAAACTATGAAATAGAAAGTAAAATGAGAGTGAGTTGGAGATAATTTTTTGTGTTTGACTTGATAAAATAGTTAAATTAAAAAAAATAAAGTGAATTAGGATATGCTCTAATATGTATAAATGTAGTGTCTAGGTATATGTTTTCTAAAAAATGTACACTTAATATATATGTTTGAAAAAATGTATATTATATGTTGTGAAGAATATATAGTATATATATTATATATGTGTGTGTATAAATATATACAATATATATTTTTCAAAAACATATATAGAGTGTAGTGTATATGTAAAGTATATACATATAATTATAGTATATATGAAGTATGCTAAAACTCTATACAAAAACATATGTTTATATATGTATCTATTCATTTACAAAAATACACGAAAAAATAAAAACATCTATAGAATATATATGAAAACATAAGTATTACATATACGCATGTTATATGTTTTCAAGATATATAAAACATATACTCAATGAACACCCTTATTTATAAAATATTATTTTTGCATATACATATAGAGTATATACTCTGCATTATACATGTTTTTTTTAAAAATATAGTATGTATATGCATATACTATACATATATAGATAATATATATATATATATATTAAATATATAATGTATACGTCTTTCAAAATATGTACACACACACACGCGCGCGCTAGAATACATATTCACAATACAAGTATATATGTATACTATGTATACGTTGTACATTTTGAAAACATTGTTTTTGATTTTTTTTTTAATATTTTTATTATCATTATTTTTTATTTTTTAATGTTGGTTTGGCATTATTTAAGGATGATGTGGATGATTAGAGGGGCATTTTTGGGTTTTCCATTTAAGAGCCCCAAAACATAAATGTTGGTAGATTAGAGAAACTTTTTCATTAAATTTTTTAGAGGGGAGACTCTTAAAATTTTTAAAAGGGAAGACTTTTCTTAAAATTTTTTTAAGGTGATAAATAATTTTGTTATATATTTTTATTTTGAGACCCCCTAACATAATTTTTCTAAAAATAAATTCATTAGGTCTAAGAGTTCTAAAATAATGATATAGCCCATGCGACATCTCTTCAGCAATCATGCAGAGGCTTGGCCTTCTAGCAATATTAAAAATATAATTTTTGTTGAATTACTTTCACTTTATTATAGGTCAATTATAAGGATGACTCTCGATCTCGATCAATTTGTACAATGACTAAAAATATTTGTTTATTGTCGAGTTCTTTGCTTGTGATTGTCACGAACCAAGAGTTTCAAAACAATGACAAAGCCCTTGTGGCACCTCATTAGTAATCAATTAGAGATTCAACCTTCATGTAATGTTAGATATTAACTTTATGTTGAATTTATTTTGTTATACTATATGCTAATAAGGATAAATAACTCAGCCAAATCAGTATGCCTAAACTTTTGAAAAATCATGCTAATTCATTCACCCCACATGGTCTCTTTAGAGTTCTCTCAAATCTTTTAAATTTTAACCACTCAATATATTGATTATTAGAAATATATTTGTACAGAGTCACGGATGTTATAATTATGAGTCTGTGAGACTGTGACAATTGGGCTTGCATCCAATGATCATACATGCATTGTTTTGACGCTGGTCTGGCCAACATAACTAAGTTGCGCTTGCTTGGCTCAATTGGCTCCATGGGATTGCCTAACTAGCTTACTTAAAATTTGGCTAGATCATGTGCTGCTGGCCCATTTGACCATGCTTGTATTGCTACCTCTAAACATAATGCACTCACATGCATGTCATCATCATGGAATATAAATTTTAGTACAATTATGTGAGATGGTAGGTGAAGAATTATACTATTTGAGTCTAAGTTGATTTTTTCTTGTCTTACACAATAGGACACATGAGAAATATATAAGTATGTCAAATAATAGAGAAATGTTAAAGAGAGTATTTTTAGAAATGATTGAAACCTTTCAATTGATATTTGAGGCAACTCTTCAAATAATGACTGGGAAAGCATCTACGCCAAAGATCTAAGTCATGCCAATTTTCATAATTTTATATTATAGTAAACAAAAAAAAAATCTAGAAAAATCTAGAATATCAATTATATTTGAGTCACAAAACATTCTTGGCTTAATCTTGGGCATTTTGGAATATTTTGGAATTTTAATTGATCTCTTAAAAGGATGATTCATCTTATTTTGGCGATAGATTCAAGCCATAATCCATCAAAATAATTGAGTGGTGATACTATCATTTGCATTAGAGGTTTTAAATTGGTCATGTCGTGCTAGCATGGTTCCTAAAAATGCCAGCCCCACATGACCCATTGGTTTGTCAATTGCATGGGTCATGCTTGATAATGATTGGTTGGGCTGGGTCATGCCAAAACCACCATACCATGCACCAGGCATAACTCAACATAGACTAGCCTAGGATAGTTAGGTTCCTTCCATGCTAGTTTGGGTGAGGTCCACGCTAGGCTAGATTTGCTAGCAGGGCCAAAACTAACCTATGCTACATGGCATGCCATGTTGTTTTGTGCCACATGTTTTATGTAATTCAAGCTAGAAACCCTAACTCGGCATAGCCCAAACTATGCCATCAGCTAGCCCATCAATATTCTAGGCATGGTTCCATTCATATTGTGGTGCATCATTTTTTGTGGGCCTTGCCATGTTGTTGGGCACCATCTCGTTTGGACACCCCTAATCCACACATGTTTCTTGTTTTTTTGGTAAAGTTACAAATTTTACTTTCTAAAATTTTAATCAATTAATTGAGAATTCTAAATAATTATTTTTCTATAACCAATCGGATAGTAGTCCAATTAGTAAAAGAGAATAATTACTCTAATCATGAGGATACGTGTTCGATTCCTAGGGATACTAGATATTATTTTCCCTTGGTGCTTACTAGATCATCTATCATGTAGTTGGGATGATGACTTTACCTGCTATAATTCCAGGGTCTAAGTCCCATATTTGGGCCAAATGATAACATAAGTTTGGGGGGGGGGGACAAAAATTATCCTTACAATAGTTTTTATTTTTTTAATTATATTAAAATATAAAATAGTGTAGTTGCATATTGACTATGTTGTAACTTTGTTATGCAACCTAATTTTATTGGTTAGGATATCCTAAAAATTCATCAACAAGAGTATCTCATCAATATATATTTATAAGTATATGGGTCATATAAGTAGTAAATAAAATTTTTATCTAGATATCGATTCCACAGAGATTGTATCAGTAGTTTGGTTATTCAACATTGGGATAACTCATTTTTAGTAAATTATGAGATAATGGATATTCAAATTGTGAGATAATCTCAGGTCTATGAGTTTATTTATTTATTCTATATGATATGTATTTAAATTAACTTGACTTTAATTATTTATTTTATGCCTAGACACATAATAAATATTGGGGTATTATGTTATGATTTCATATCCTAATGACATATAAGGTAGTTATCACTATTGAGCTCATCCCAATGGTGGTCTCCTCGTAGTCATTCCCTTAGTACATTACCATAGAGACAACAAATCATCTATGTGCAAAAGTTATTTATAATCACATGTTTTATGTATCATAGAAAGAAGGGTCATCACTTCTTTCCTACCATACATGTGAGTGAGCCTTGTGGTTTATTTGTCACTGTCCACAATGATAACCTAACATGAACCCATGAATAGTCAAAACTTAGTTTAAGCTCTATTTAATTATTCATCCATCAATATCCATAATATAATATAAATCAAACATATTAAGTAATACAAAAAATCATTATCACATAAGCTAAATCAATTCACACAAATCATAAACTACATATTATTTTGATAAAAAAATTCAAATCTGGCATAGAGAGGGGGTTTGAAAAGCCGCAACTCCCAACTCGATGGATTACATTTAATATGATATCCTTTGCTTGTTTGTGGAACCCATAGAGAGTGTGAAAATTTCCCATAGGGTTGGTATTTGCATCGTGACTTTTCTTGTGGTATGGAGGAGAGGAAGAAGAATTTTTTTTTTTCTTGAATTTTTAAATCATTTAGTTTTATACTCAGGTGATTTTACATTACTCTAAATAGTAAGGCATGACTTTCAAAAGAAAGTTTTAACTTTGATCTTCATCTCTTGAGTTGTGGTCACGAATCTAACAAATGGATGTGACTCTATAATACATCTTAATCTTTTTATAAAACAAAGTCGTGATATTGGACAATGACCATGACTTGGGCCTAATGTTTATGTAACACAAAGTTGTGATACTATGAAATATTATGGCATTGTGAAGGGCCTCTCATATTGCTATATGATCATGGTGTTGTGAAATATTCTTAATGTTGATATTAGTCTTTCTTGATCATTATATGGTCATGGTGTGGGGAAATAGCCATGATATTAAGAATATATCTCTTCTATATCATGTGGTTGCAACACTAGGAAATGATCGTGAAACAAAATTTGCTCTTCATGTCTCTAGCATCTATGACATAAAATTTGCTCTTCATATGTGAATTACAAAGATGTCGCAACACTAGAAATTAGCTCATATATAAAAGTCATGACTTTACCTTTCTTTGAGGACAAAAGTTGTGACATTGAGGAATGACCATATTCGAGTAATATTCTTTCTAATATTTAGTATCCAAAAAGTCATGATATTGAATAATTGTCATGGATTTGGCTCGAATAGTTTTAGCTATATAATTTTATATAGCTAAAAAAGTCATGGTTTTATAAAAAAAAATCATATCTATAACTTGAGACTATCAACCCATATTAAAGATAAAGTCATGATGGTTGGGCTTGGAATGACTTTTAGCACTAGTAGGGTATTTGATTACTATAAAGTAGAATTAATGTCATAACCATATACATTTTATGAGATAAGTGTGCTGTAACTTCATTATAATATAACAGTCACAAAGAATATGTCATACAATGAAATGATTGTGTTAATGAGTTAGTAGGATAATAATGTGCAAAGATTATCATGACCAATTTAGTAGAGTTTTAGTCAATTATAGATGCCAAAACTATGTAAGACTTCATATTCTACTCTCTTAGCTAAACACTTCCAAAAATCTATTAATTTCATGAGTATTCATCAAAATTCACTAAAACTCCAAAGTCATGAAATTTATTCATAATTTTTTTATTTACAAGCTTATATATCATCAAAATCTACCAAAAAAATATAAGAATATTTAATAGTTTGAACATCGAACAAACTTACCCATTAAAATAATTTATCATCTCCAATAATATCTTTTCCCTCTAAAAAAACTTATTATCTATAAAATGTATATGATTAGGTTTGAGTATCATATGGTCTATAAATAATGGAGCCACTTCAAGTAGAAATATTGATAGTCATGGTTGGGTTTGAGTTTCATGTCTATACTTGTGGGTAATTGGATGTACACAATCATTTATGCAATGGATTTAAGTATTTATTATATCATGCGTGTGAAAAAAATTATTGGATTGCCTTCCAAGTAGTGATACAATTAATATCCATAGCTAGACCATTAAAACCTCTTTTCTTCTATCTGAGATCTTTGATATCCGTGCTAGCTTTTTAGTATATTGTTTTACCTCCTTATTAGTTTCTTCATTTGACATTGCTTTAGCTACAGTGCTACACTTGTTCCTTGAGCCTTTTCTTCATTTGGATACCACAACTTTTGTGGGTACCATGGCTTCTTCTTCTTTACTATCTTGTCCTTTTTATACATGGATCCCATAAACTTGTAACACTATGTACAAAATAAACTTTGCCTTTTAGTTTTTTCTTGCTATTTTTTTTACAGATCCCCAAAGTAATGTCACTGAGTAAAGTCATGATTTCGTCTTGAAACTTTTTCTTGCTATTTTATTCTGTAACCCCAAAGTCATGGTGCTATGTATTACCACAATTTTATCTTTAGGTTTTTGATAAACTATTTCATTTTGTATTGCCAAAGTTGTAGTGCTGAGCATAGCCATGACTTTGTCTTTAAACTTTTTTCAGCTATTTTTATTATGTAATACAAAAGTTATGATGCTATGCACAATCATGACATTGTCTTTGATTGACTCCTCAATTTCTATCTCAGCTATATAATGTTTTACATTTTGTCCATTTATCTTAAATTATCTTCTATTTTTTAACCTCTTTATGATTGCCCCATAAGGTATCATGAATATTAATTCAAATGGAACTTTTCATTAAGATTTTAATTTTCCTAAGAACGACTTTAAATTAGAATTAAAAACTAATACTTTTTCCTTTGCTTTTGAACTTTCTCCTTTGATTTTGAACTTTCTCCTTTGATTTTGAACTTTCTCCATTGCAAATTCTTGTCATGTTATCATTTTATTTTTTCTTTATAAATGTATGAGTTGTTATATGCTTTATTTCTCAACTATTATAGTTCTATCATTTATAGAACCCTTCTTTCCTTTATATCCTTCAAATCATAATTCACCATTTTGATATCCCACCGTACTTTATGTTTGAGTTCAATAGGCACATGACAAGCCTCTCCAAAAATGAGTTGAAAGGGAGACATTCTCAACGGTGTCTTGAAAGCCCTTCTGTAGACCCAAAACACCTTCTCCAAATGTTGAGACTAATCTTTCCTAGACAAATTGATTATCTTCTCTAAATTTTTTTTTATGTCTATATTTGAGATTTCTGCTTGCCAATTTATTGTAGATAATATGCGAGCTATTTTTTATGTTTAATTCAATGTTTTTCAAAACATACTTCAAATATTTTATTGTAAAAATAGCTTCCACCATTACTTATTATATATCGTAGTGCTTTGAATTAGGTAAAAATATTTTTGCATAAGAATTCTAAAATTATTTTTGCATCATTTTTCTGCAATGCTACAACTTCCAATCATCTTGATATATAACCATCTGCCAATATAATATACTTTTTCCCACTATTAATCTAAAAAGTATCCATAAAGTATATTCTCTATATATTAAAATTTTTACTTCTAAAATACCATTTAGTGGTATTTCATGTAGTCTAAATATAGTTCCCCATTATTGGTATTTATCACATCATTATGCTATACTTTGATAATCATAAAATATAGTTCCCCAATATAGTTCCCCATTTTTCACAAAATGCCCTGTATCTGGTGATGAACAACACTTGAGGGTAATTACTTGTTAATCATTTATGGGGACATATCTTCTTATAGTCTAGTTAGTGCATCTTTTAAATAATAATGAATCATACCAAAATATAATATTTCACATAATAAAGATTTTTTTTGATGTGATGTAAAAAATGGAGGTAAGATACCACATGCTAAATAGTTAGCAAAATCAACATGCTATAGAAGTCAAGTCTCCAATATAATAATTTGTTCATTCAAGAAATTATCTGAAATTCTAGCTTTTTTATTGTTGTCATCTCTAAGTTCCAATCACAATAAATTATTAGCTATCATATTGTATCTCACCTTCTTATCTCTAATTTGAAGATTAAATTCTTGTAGAATTAGTATCTTATATTAATCTAGGTTTAGCCTTTTTTTTGTCATTAAGCATCACACCGCTATGTGATTCAGATACATAATCACCTTTGTTCCAAGGATGTATGGTTAGAATTTATTATAGGAGAAAATCATGACTAATATAATTCAATTTGACTTCATTTAACATTCAATTTGACTTCATAAGAGATTGCTTTAAAAATTGTTCTCCAATTTTATCATGCTTCTATCCTAAAACAGATCTCAAGGCATTTGCACTTATATTACACATAATAAAAATAGTTCTTCCCTTCGTGACACGATCAATATTGGACTTTTAACCAATCTTCTTTTCAAATTTCAACTCTTAAAAGGTATTTATGTATTCATGATCAAAGTTAAATATTGCAACTTTCTCTAATAATTTACACAATAATTTAGCTATTTTCAAAAAGTTATGGTTGAATTGCCTATAAAAATACCTTATATCCAAGAAAAATTGTCACCCCTTTTATAGAAGTAGGGTGCGATAAAGTTTTGATGATAAACACTTTTGCAGCATCAACTTCCAATTCTATAGCTGACATTGAATGTCCTAATACTATCCACTCTTTAACTATGAAGGGATATTTTTCTTTGATTTAGATATTCCTCTCTTTTCATTTGTTCAACAAAACTTCTAAATAGTGCAAATATTCTTAAAAAGAATATCTATAAATTTAAAAATCATTCATGAATATTATAATAATCATTGATTTCTTTCTTAAGATCAGTAAAAATTATATTCACGCATATCTGAAATGTAGTCAGTGCAACACTAAGTCCAATGACAATCTACTAAAAGAAAATATTTCATATGAGCAAGTGAACATTGTTTTTTCTTGCTTTAAAAGATTAATTAAAATTTAATTATACCCTGAATATTTATTTAAAAAATAATAATAAGAATAAGAGGAGATTTTGTCTAATATTTGATTCATAAATGAGTGTGGGTAGTGATCTTTACTTATTCTTTTGTTCAATTTCTAATAATTAATGCATAATCTCCATCTGGTTGTTGCACAAGTGGAAATCTTTTCACTATTCTCCTTTTTACCAGCATCAACTATCCTTTCATTAGCATAAGATATATGAGGCTCACTTATGGGTTATCATATATTATTTAGATATTGCTTGTATTTAACCATTTCATAGTTTTTTTACAAGTCTTTCATAATTGGATTTAACCATTATAAGGGTTTAATTACTAGCTTTACATCTTCCTCCATGAGGATCTTATGCATGCTGAAATTCTTATGAGAGTAGCTTCATAATTTTTTATGAGATTCACTATTCCCTTCTCTACGTCCTATGTTAACAATGTTGAAATGATAATTAATTTTATCCTATTTTCTCACAGAAAAGTATAATGAACATTATTGGGTAATTCTTTCAAAATCAATCCATCTGGGTTTTCCATTATTGTCTTTGTTGATTTCCATGACATTTAGGTCGACTTTGACTTTCATTTCATTAACTGTGATATTCATGTTGACTATGTATTTCATTTCCTTTGCTATGGCTTTATTCTACAATTCAACAAATTTGTATCTTTTAGATCTCTATGTTTCTATCTTTATTTCCAGCAAGTATTTTTCTAGAGATTCTGCTTGACCCTTCTCACTCATTCTTTTCAAATTTTCATCATTCACATCATTCTTTTAATTCTTAGGTCCAAGGTGGTTAGCCCATTCCCAGAGCTTCAGCTCATAAAAAAATAAAAAGATATAAGCAAAAATCAAAATAAAACTATCTACTTTCCAAACAAGCTAACATGATTTGGAAAAATTTATTAAACTCAATGACATCTAAATTATTAAAAAAAGAATTATCCATTTACAAGGATATTTATGTCAACTCACATTGACCAACCAAACTAATCAATCCTCGATATTGATACCAAAAACTTATTGTAACTTTGTTACGTTACGTCCTCCTAATTTTATTGGTTAGGCGATATCCCAAAACATTATCAACAAGAGTATCGCATCAATAGAGATCGGTAATTATATGCCTTTTAAAAGTAGTTAAAAGAACTTTGAATTTATCTAGATATTGATCACACATAGATTATATTGGTAGTTTAGTTATTTAAAAGTGAGGTAACTCATTTCTAGTAAACATAGATATTCTGATTTTGAAATAATCTTAGTTTTCTAGGTTTATTCATTTAATCTAATGTGATGTGTGCTTAAATTAGCTCAACTTATATTATATCTATATTTAAAATGAAAGTTGGTGTATTATGCAATGACTCCTTGCCGAAAGGCATACAAGGTAATTATCACCATTGAGACCATCCTAATAGTGATCCTCTTATAGTTGTATTTGTACATCGCCCATAAAATAATAAATCATATCTATGTGAGAAATATTCATAATTCCACACTTTTTAGGCAACTTCATGAACTATCCTTGATTATTACTTTATTTCTACATTATTATTCTTCAACCTCAAGAATCATAAAGACCAAGAAATAACATAATTTATAAATATTTACACTTTTAACTTTGTAAATGTCATACTCGAATAGTTAATATATTTTTTCTTCATGTTTTATTGGTGAGAATCATACGAGTGAAAATAACTCATAACACTACTAAAAATTACATGAATATTGACCAAATTACTGACCTAAAAATTTGGTCAGTAATTATTGTCCAAATCACGACCATTTAGCGACCAAAAAAAGGTATCGAAAAAAAAAATTTACAATCAAATTTTCGACCAAAGACCGACCATAATTACCGATCAGATGTTTTTGGTCGGAAATCGGTCTGTAGAGTGGGTATTCAATATATTACCGACAATTTAATGACCAAAAATATATTACCATTAAAATTGATCGGTATCGTGGATTTTTAAATTATTTATAACTTCATACTGCCTACCATTTACCGACCAGATATATAGATGGTAATTACTGATCAATTTATGACTAATTTAGTGATTCAAAGAGACGCATCAGAAAAAATACTTCTGACCAAATTTATGACCAACTACCGATCATATATTACCAACCAAATTATTTTTTGGTCGGGATTTGGTCTGTAAATTAGGAGAGAATTAGCAAAAAATATTCCCAAAAGATTATCGATCATTTAATGACCAAAAATACATTACCATTAAAAATGGTAGGTAAAGTGGTTATCCAATATATTTATAACGTCGTAATTATCGACCAAACTTTCGATCAATTATTTTAGTTGGTAATTACTGACCATTTTACAACTGAATACCGACCATACCTATCGACAAAATATTTTTGGTTGGAAATTGGTCAGTAAATAAGGAAGAAAATAGCGAATATAAATTACCGATAAATTACTGATCATTTAATGACCAAAAATATATTACTATTAAAAATTGGTTAGTAAAGCGGACTTCTAAATACTTATAAATTTATTCTCATCGACCATTTATTGATCATAATTTTGGTTGGTAATTCATTGTTTTAATTTTTTTGATTTTACAATCATTTGCTGAGTCATTAAAACCTAAATTCATCGAAACTCCATCATTTTTTTCGAATCAGAGGTGATTATAAGCACGAAATCAATAAAATTTGATCTTTCTTCTGAATTCAATAAGTTTTTCTTTGTTCTTCTCCTTCAAAATACTTATACATATCCCTGTCTATCTGAATTATATATAGACAATCAGATTTTTGTTTTTTTTAGTATAATCGTGTATTAGGTTTTTTTTTTATTTTTCCTCTTAATTTCTTAATTTTTGCTTCAATTTCATTTTACTCAATGTTATTTTGACTCGATGCAATTAATTAAACTATAATTTTTCATGTTTAAAATTTGTTCTTCTACTATTTAGATTTGTAGGGTTTTAGTGATTTTGATTTCAATTACAGAATGTTTGCATCCGAATAATCATAATGTTAATGGTTTATATTTATATAATCATATGACATTATGTATAAATATCTATACTTTAATATATATAATGATTAATGTTAAATCAAACTTTTATATAATGTTAATCTTATATGTCTATAACAATATATATAAACTTTTATACATTTATATAATTGTATTATATTATGTATAAATATCTATACTTTAATATATATAAACGTATTACATTATAAATACACATTGATATGTTTATATAAACATATAATATTATATATAAATATTTATACATATGTATTAACGTTTATAAATATTTATAAAAAATTTACATTAAACTATTCATTTATATATATTTTTTATATAACAATTATGCAACATTAAGTGATTATACAATTTTGTAAATATTTATATTACATATTATTTTTTTATATAAATATAGAATATTTATAATGTTTATATAAATGTGATATATATACTATATATTATTTATAAAAGTGTTACATATAAATATAATAATATTTAAGTAACATTTATAAAAATATTATATTCATAAATATTATATAGATACACGTGTTTAATTATATAATCATATGCCATTTTATATAAAAGTATTTATAACTATATTTATAATAAAGCAAACTATATTCATAACTTTACATAACTAATTTGTAAATATATAATAATGTATAACTATATTTCTAAAAAAAATATACTATATGTATACTAATATATAACTATATATAATTATATTTTACTAAATGTATAACTATATAAATGTTATATATAATTATATCTTTAACTACATACTTATTTATAACTATATGTGTATAACTATATATAAATATTTGTATAAATATGTAACACTCTATATAATTAAATATAACTATATTTGTAACTATATATACATATATGTATTCATATAATTAAATTAAATATTTGTTTATAACGTTGTATATATTTATGTATAACTACTTATCACTACTTGTATAAATATATCTATATATAACTATTTGTTTAATTATATATAACTATTTATAGCTATATATATTATATGAATAATAATATATAACTATAAGTAATTGTATCTTACTATATGTATAACTATAAAAGCTTTATACATAATAATATTTAAATATATACGTTACAACTTATATTTAATATATATTTGTATATATTTGTATATAAAAAAGTATTTTACTATATATATACCAATACATAACTATATGTATAAATATATAAAATTAAATGAACAAATATATAAACATACATGTATAAATATACGTTTAACTATACGTGTAACTATATGTATAACAACACGTACCTATCTTTATAATTACATGTTTAACAACATACAACATTATGATAAACTATATGTGTATAACTATATATAAATATTTGTATAACTAAATAAATGTCTATATAATTATATATAACTATATTTGTAACAATATATACTATATGTATTAATTTAATTAAAGCAAAATATTTTTTTTATAACGTTGTTTATATTTATGTATAACTACTTATAACAACTTGTATATGAATATATCTTTATATAACTATATGTTTAATTATATATAACTATTTATAACTATATATATTATATGTAAAATAATATATAACTATAAATTATTGCATCTTACTATATGTATAAGTTTAAAATTTTATGCATAATTATATTTTAATATTAAATTTAAAGCTTATATTTTATTATATATTTGTATATAGTAGTATATAAAAAAAGTATTTTACTATATAATTATACCTATTCATTACTAAATTTATAAATATATAAAATTAAATGAACAAATATATAAACCTACATGTATAAATATATGTTTAACTATTTTTTTTAACTATATGTATAACCACATGTAACTATATTTATAAATACATGTATAACAATACACAACATTTTTTTAAACTAAATGTGTATAACTATATATAAATATTTGTATATATAAATAAATGTCGCTATAATATTATATAACTATATTTGTAACTATATATACGTATATGTATTAATATAATTAAAGCAAAATAATTTTTTATAACGTTGCTTATATTTATGTATAGCTACTTATAACTACTTGTATGAATGTATCAATATATAACTATATGTTTAATTATATATAACTATTTATAACTATATATATTATATGTAAAATAATATATGACTATAAATAATTGTATCTTATTATATGTATAACTTTAAAAGTTTTATGCATTATTTATTTAAATATTAAATTTACAGCTTATATTTAATATATATTTGTATATAGTAGTATATAAAAAGTATTTTATTATATCTATACCTATATATTACTATATGTATAAATATATAAAAGTAAATGAACACATATGTAAACCTACATATGTATAAATATACGCTTAACTATATGTGTAACTATATGTATAACCATGTGTAACTATATTTATAATTACATGTATAATAACATACAACATTTTTTTAAACTATATGTGTATAACTATATATAAATATTTGAATATCTAAATAAATGCCTATATAATTAAATATAACTATAATTAGAGACAATCGCATTTGTTAAATAAAATGATTTTTTTAACTAGTTATGGAAGATGATCGTGAATGGATGTACAAGGGTCAAATAGTGAATGGAATGTTCTCTAATGAATGGGGGGATAAAGTTGATGAATTTGTTAAGTTTGCTCTGAGACATCCTAAGTGTGTGAATGATGGTACAGATATAAGATGCCCTTGCACTTTAGTTAAATATCAAAATAAAAAGTTTTGTGACGGATTACTATGTTTGGATATACCATAGTGAGAAGCAAGTCTACTAGAGGTGTTCAAGTTCAGTACGAGTGTCATTAATTATTTTTGTTTTAATTATTAATCTTTTTTATTTATTTTCATTTCCTTATGTATTTTTTAAAGATATGACACATGGACGAGGTAGAGGCAGCACGTTGCAAAGTTGTACAAGTTATGGTATAGGCAGCATGACCTCAGGTATGCCTGAAACTGGTTAAGGGTCATGGGTGGATGAGACGCCACAGTAGACAGAGAAGGTTGTGAATGTACCGTAGCAGCAGCATCAGGTGACTGATCCACATAATGATCATGAGATTTTGATAAATGATCAAGAGACATGGAAGGGAGATGTTGGAGAGTCTTTCTCAAAGCATCCTACAAACGAGACTCTCCATATTGCTCAAGTTGATCAGACAATTGATAATTCGTAAGATATAAAATTTAACAAATGATTTATTAATTTATTATTTTATTTTTTACTTGCTAATAAATTTTTGGTTACATGATGAAGTTAGAGCCATCTGGTTCTATTTCTAGGGTTCTAAGGATAATTTTCAGGAAGTCCTTTAAATCTAATGAACATAATTGGAAGTCACTCACAGATAGAGATCAATTAATGATTTGAAGAGAATTAAGGTAAATATTACTACCTAAAAATTTTTACATCTTTTATTTATTCTTTTGTTC
The DNA here is from genome assembly GCA_029783825.1 of Sapria himalayana. Classification (NCBI taxonomy): domain Eukaryota; kingdom Viridiplantae; phylum Streptophyta; class Magnoliopsida; order Malpighiales; family Rafflesiaceae; genus Sapria; species Sapria himalayana. The sequence continues at coordinate 379,793 of JAREIK010017964.1, read as the reverse complement.
ACTGATTAAAATTTATTTATTTATAATTGCAGAAAGTTTACAGGTGGACACAGCCAAAGGAGGCGGTCAAAAGTGTGTTCTACAAACATGATGCCAGTCATTACAAAGATGCCATGTAAGAGATCAAAGATAAATGGTTGAAAAAGAAAGAAAAAGATCCGAGTAACTTGGATCATGTTTTCAAGGAGTGACGGAGCAGATGAGAAGATTCTGATTATATGAATAGGTGTGATAAACAGAGTGACAATCATCGCTCATAGTAGACTTGGGAGGATAATGGCATGTCTATACACACTTTTGGATCTCGCTCTATGTGTGAGCACAAACGAGCATTGGAATTATTTCTAATTTATATTTTTTATGTTTATTGATTTGTGAAATATATTCAATTATACCTAAATTTTATTTATCATAAGGAATTTTTTTGTCAATAGACACGCAAGGTGGGTAAGAAGCCTAGTGCTCCCCGCTTACCCAGATACACGCACACGAAGGCTCATGATGATCAGACTTTCATTGATCAGAGATATGAGGAAATGTTAGCTGTTGCGACTCAAGCATATTTCCAATCTGCTTCAGGTTCATGTGATGGTGCAATAGTTAGTTCTCATTCATCAGCTTCACCAGTTGATATGAATCAGATTTGGTATGCGGCTATTGATGGCAAGGAGAAGATGTCCATCTATGGCATTGGTTCGTCAACATCATCATTTTACTCGCATAGACGACTAGACTATGAAGCTGAATTTTTAGGACCAGTTTCAAATTTGTTCTCGAAGATGGAGGAATTTAAGGACACGATGTAAAATGCGATATAGTATCAATTGACTGATACCGAGCGACGCATGATCGACTATGAAGATGATAGGGATGAGCTAAGTATGCATTTTGACTGGCTTACAAAGAAGTTTCAGGAATGAGGACTGTAATTCATCACTGATGATCTACCTCGGATTATTCGGCGTAATGCTCTAGCTACAGCATTTACTTCATCACCTACAGCAACACTTGCAACAACTGCATTAGGACTAGCAGTAGCAGACAGCTCTACCCTAGTACTCAACATCTCACCGTGTGAACCAGAAACATCATATTATAATGATTATGAAACTATGTTGGATGATTGAGTGTATTACACACATTTTTTTTCAATACCTTAAACTTTGATTTTGGATTTAATATATAGTTGTTTTTTTTGTTTGATGCATATATAAATTTAGAATATATATATGCAGTATATATAGTTGTTTGCTGGAGTTAATTGGATTTTTTTTTGTTATCTGTATATGTTTCTGCAGCAACTGCATCAAACTGAATGTTTTTTGGATTTTATTTTTTGTGTTTTATGTTCCAGATTCTGCAGAAACTATTGCAAAACTACAAAAAAAAATTTTGGTCATAAATTACTGACCAAATTGCGACCAAACCTACTAAAATTTTTTAATATCAATGGTCGGTAAAAGGTCACCAAATAGTTGGTAATACTTTTGGAGATCAATTATCGACCAATAATTTTAAATAATATTGGTTAGTTTTTTGTCGTAATTTTTTTGGTAATTACCGACCATTTGAGACTATTTATCGACCAAGTGCTTTTGGTCTGAAAATGGTTGGAATTTAGTCAATAATTATTTGTTGGTGAATGCTATGTAAATGGTCGGTAATTTACTGACCGACTAATTTTTTGTCAGTAAAAAAATTACCGACGAGCAAAATTGAGACCAAATATTTTGGTCGGTAAATGGTCGGTATTTGGGTTACTGACCAAAAAACACCAAATTACCGACCAACTAATTTGTTGGTAATTCGATGAATTTTAGTAGTTTAAGGATTGTCACAATCTTTCAAGTCATAAAAATCTCATGCAAGTCCTGAGGATTACTTGTCACCATCCTTCTCAGTGATGATGCGACTCACATACTAAATGTGAAGCCTTAGGAGGAAAATATTCTATACAACATTAAACCCAATTGAGAATCAATTCTTCAAGACATACAATGGAATAGAATGTAAAAACATTTGTATTTTTTACTTTGTAAGCATCATACTCAAAATAATTAGCATACCCAAATTTTGAATTTTAACATATAAGTTTATCTTACACATCATAGTTAGAAGAGCTATCATTTCCTTCGTAGCGTTCTTATGAGTGGACCTATTGATTTACCTATTATTATTCACCACAACTATTTCACACAAACCCACCAATAATCAAAACATTTGATTCAATTTTTATTTAATCGCCCATTCATTAATATCCATAACATAATATAAATTGAACAATTCATTAATAAAAAAACTATTTTCATATCACATAAATCAATTTACATAAATGCTAAACTATATGCTATTTTGGTAAAAATTTCTGAATATATCATAGAGAGGTGAGATTTGAGAGCCACACCCCAAACTCTAGAAATTACATTAAATCTTGCTTCCTTTGCTTGGTTGTGAAACTTCTACGAAGAATACAATTTATCTCTAGAATTTGGTAGTTATGCCATGACTTTCTCTGTTCATGGCATAGATGCAGAACAAGAAGAAAGGAATATATATATTTTTTTTATTTTTCTATCTTTTACTTTTATTCTCATGTGATTCTACGTTACTCTAAGTAGGATGTCATGACTTTGTAATTATGACTTTCATCTCTTGAGTTTGAGGTCATCACTCTAGATCATAACTCTGAAATGTATTTCAGTCTTTTTGTACCATAAAGTTGTGGTTCTAGGTAATAACCACAAATTTGACCTAATGTCTCTATAACACAAAGTGGAAATGCTAGGAAAGGTAATGAGATGATGAAAGGCCTCTCATATTGTTATATGGTTATGACGCTATGAAATAGCCACAATATTAGAATTGATCTATTTTTTTCATTATATGATAATGACACTAGAAAATAGCTACAAAGCTGAGGAATTTCTTGTGTATATTGTGGTTGCGACACTATGAAATAGTCACGACACAAATTTTCTATTCATATATTTCAAGTATCGAGAGTGATGTGAGTGGCTACGTCACTGACCTTTACTTCTCTCATATATTATATCACCAAAGATGCCATGAAATTGGCATTTATCCCATATGTGAAAGTCATGGCTTTATCTTCTATTGAGGACATGAATCATGTCCTTGGGAAATAATTATATTTGACTAATATCTTTTATAATATTTAGTATCTCAAATATTATAGTGTTGAATTATTGTTGTGTTTAGAGGTGTCAAGTGAGACGGGCAGCCCGAGCCCGACATCAGGCACGACCCAATTGAGTCGTGCCTGGCCAAACATGATATGGTCAAGAACTGTGCCTAGGCCCATGATGGGCTAGCTCTTGGCATAGTTCGTGCCATTCCGAGCTCTCCCAGGCCTTGTGTCAGGCCATGCACGACCCGGCTGCCCTGCTCGAAGGCACGGTTCATCGACACTAGCCGAACCATACCTTAGATCTCGAGCTGAGTTCAGTCACAGTCCGAACCTGACTGCCTGAAGCTCTGAATGCCCACTCGTGACTTTGAACCGTCGAGCTCAGCCCGAGCCCGACACCCATAAGCCAAAGCTTTTGCAATCATTGAGTTGAACCAACCTAATGGTCAAAAAAAATCAAAAAATATGCTTTTTCAGCCATTGGATTCAGCCACAATGATTAAGGCTAGAAATCTGACGGCTATTATGATTCTACACAAAAAAAAATCCTTAAAATTTATAAAAAATGTTTTTTAAATCACTTTTTTCAAATCTATAAATATACTCTCATCATTCTCTAATCTATATCTTATTTTTATATCAATATTCCTATTCTCTCTCTCTCTCTCTTATTGTCTCTCTCTCTCTCTCTCTCTTTTTGGGACTTGGGTGTCTACATCGGATATCATACATCGCACATCGTCAAGCAAATGAGATTTTATGCTTTATGAGTATTATTTTTTAAATTTTGTTTAGTTTTTTTATTCTATTTTAATTAATAGTTTAATATAAATTAAAATTTAATTTTAAAAACATAATTTAGAATATAATTAATAAACTAATAAAAAATAAAAATGACAAATCATAATTTTAATGATGATAACGAAATTAACATTAATGTAAACATTGAAAATTTTAATATAGATAATGATAAAATTATGGAAAAGTCCAAGGCTGCCAAAACTTTGTTTTCTCCCATACTTCAAGCCAAACATCAAAAAAAAAACACAAATTAGAAGAAATAGGTTGGAATTACTTTAATATTATACGAAATAAAAATGCTTGGGGTGCCGATAAAGAATCAGTACAATGCAAATATTGTAAAAAAATATTAACCTGTATGAGTTTATGTAGGACTTGGCACCTTAGGAGGCATATTGAACAATGCACCAAAAAATATGGTGCATTAAATCATAGGAAAACCCAACTCAATGGTGGGGTCTTTGAGGTTGTATCTAGTTCGACCTCTATATTGACTCCCTTCATATACCACAATAAGTTAGGGAAGTAAAATATGGTCAAAATAATTATCACGATGGGTCTTCTAATTAGAATTTTAGAGGATCCAAAGGTAGTCAGCATCAAGCAGACTTATTTTTAGCCTGCATATCATAGGATTCCTAGGTCCACATCTAGGAATGACATACTAAAATATAATGACTTAGAAAAAGAAATAAAGATTAATAAATTTATGAATTATAGTAAAGTGGTATCCGTGACTTCCGATATCTAAACTAGTCATGATGATATATTTTATGCTTACCTCACCACCCACTATATATATTCTAAATAGACACCAAATAAAAAAATATTATGATTCTCAGAGTTTTTCCATCCTCATAATGGCCCAGCCATTTATGAGTGTAAGATAAAAATTTTTAAAGAATATAATATTTAATATAAAATATAAAGCATCACATTTGATAATGCATCTAATAATTAAGTAGTTATTAAAATGTTTGTTAGGACCATAAGAGATGAACCATTATAAGATATTTTTTATTTTAGATGCATGTGTCACATCATTAATCTCATAAGCGAGGATTAATGTTGTTTCTCCCACTTTAGAAAATATACATAACTCACTAAAATTTCATGGTACACCTCATAGATAATAGGAGTTTGGTACTCTATATTTGTATATGGGTCTAAAGAAGAAAAAATTTCAATCAGATGTGAGATATCGTTGGAATTACACATATCTTATGTTAGAGTCATGTGTTGGATACAAACATGTGATAACTAACTATGTCAATAGTAAGAGTGACAAATTTATTATTGATGATACTGACTGGGCTACATGAATTTCATTTATGAAATTTCTAAAAATTTTTTATGACATGATGAATACCTGTTTGCCAGTTTATACTCCTATTACTTGCATGTACTCATATGCATATGCAACATTAGTAGAATATTTATGAAGTTTAGAGATGACTTGATATTTTATGACATGGCTCTTGAGATGAAAACCAAGTACTTAAAATATTGGTCTACCAGTCCGTCTCTTTATTATCTGGCTACCTACATGGACCCCAAGGTTAAGGTGGAAGGAGTAGAAAACATTTTGACATATATATCCTCATACATGAACCAAGAACACCAACCTGAAAGATTCATTAACGAGAAGTTGAATGAGTTATTTACATACTATGATATTATGTATGGTGGTAGTAGTAGTCAGGCTTTGAGTACAGACATGCATATTAATATTCAGAGATGATAACTTCTCCATTCATTTAGCAAGGGGGAAATGATGGGGTGAACCATCGAATATGAGCGAGCTGTCTTGGTACTTAGATACTGATTACTACTCAATTCATTCACATACTAATAATAATAACCTTGATATTTTATAGTAGTGGAAATCATTCGAGTCCACCTATCCCATGCTGTCTAAGATGACATGGGATCCATTGACTCATCTAGTGTTGAGCATAGTATCAGAATCTTATTTTTATATTATAGTGAATGTGATTTCAGATAGAAGATCAAGATTGCAGCTAGATATTATTGAGGCATTACTATATATGAAGGATTATGAGGATTCAAGCTTGAGTATCCAGGATAGTGTTGTAAATGCAGCAAGAGCAGAGGAGTTAGTGGCAGATGATGATTCATTGGACTTTGATGATGATTGAGATTGAGTCTACTGTGAACCACTATTGATACCATCATATGCTTATGGGATTAATCATTTTTGTATTGTCTATTGATTTTTGTTTTTTGAGCTTGCTACTTGCATTGTTATTTTATTCTTTATTTATTCAGATGCTTACAAGATTGATATTGATCTTTGATGTATTGATTTTTGTCTTTTGAGCTTGCTTTATTATTTTGTAATTTGTACTTTTATTACGTTGCAAAAATGAAATGATTGAAATTTATAATATTTATATTATGTTATTATTTTGAGTTGTGACTTATGCATTGTGATTTGTGATTGTAATTTTATTTTGTTGTTGTATTTATTTATTTGTTTTATTAATTAATTTAGTATTAAAATTTTAAATATTTAGAAGTTAGGGATGACCCAATTCTGAATGGGCTGAAACAACATGTTCCGACACATCCTGGCATGACCCGACACAAAACCCATAAGGATCGACATGAACCAGCTCAAATTCGGCAAACTCGGGCAAGTCAAGACATGTTGGGACTGCCATTTTTAAGTTGTGCCATGCTAGGCACAACATGACTCCTATACCGTGTCGTGCCTGGCAAGGCATGGTGGCTAGAGTGGGCCCCCAAAAAATGGGCCATGCTCGCCTGACACGACCCATTTGACACTTCTATTTGTGATGTAGAATTAATATTATAGGCATATAGATTTTATGAGATAAGTATGATAATTGACAATGACTCCTTGATAATATTATAACTACAAAGAATATATTATAAAGTGAAATAATTGTGCAAATAAGTTGGCAGGGTAGTGACATACACAGATTTCCATAACTAATTAGATATAGTTTGAGCAAGAATAGATATCAAAATTATCCAAGACTCTATATTCTATCCCCTTGTTCGATATTCAAACTACTAATATTTTTATAAATTTTAGTAGTTTATAATGATATGTAGACATGATAATAAAGCTATTATGAGTTGATTTAATGACAAATACTTATTTTGGTGAGTTTTAATAAATAGTCATAAATTATTAAATTTTTGGAAGTGTATAGAAGATGAGGTAGAATATTGAGTCTCGCATAATTTTGGTATCCATTCTTGGTCGAAACGTTACCTACATGGTTAGGGGAATTCTTGTATTTCAAGATCCTACTAACTTGTTAGAATAATCCTTTCACTATGTGATATATTTTTTGTCTAAAATATTATCATATAGTTGCATCCACACTTATCACATGAAATTTAAATGGCTATAATATTAATTCACCATTGTAGCAAACAAGTACCTCGCTAGTGCTCAAGGTCACAACTAAGTCCAAGTACCTTGACTTTATCTTTAATATGACTCAGTAGTCTTAAGTCAAATGCATGACCTTTTTACAAAGCTATGACTTTTGAGCCAGAAAGAATTATTGAGCTATGACTACTCAGGCCAAAACTATGGTAATTATTTAGAGCAATGACTTTTTTGATACTAAAAGCTATTTATGATATTACTCAAGTATGACTATTTCTAAGGATATGACTCTTATCCTCAAAGGAAGACATAGTCATGACATGTATGCTTGAGCTAATTGCCAGTGCTATGACATCCTTATAGTGCCACGACAACATGATATATGAGACAAAAGAATGCTAGCGAAATGGCTACCTACAATGTCATAGACATTTGAGATATATGAAAAGAAAATTATGTGCCATGACTATTTCACGATGCCATGGGCATGAGCATGACCAACACACGAGAAACATTCTATACACCGTAACTAGTTCCCAATGCAGTGACCATATCAAAATCAAGAAAGACCATTTCTAATGCTACAACTTCTACACAATACCATAGCCATATAACAAAATAACTAGGTATTCACCATTCTACACCAACTTCCTAGTGTCATGGCACTTTATGAATGATAAGATGACAAATGCATGAAACTACAACCACTTAACAATACCATTACTTTGTGTTACAAAGACATTAAGCCCAAGTCTTTGTCATTGCTAAAGCCATGACTAATTCTTTGTGTTAAATAAAGAACCGGATTTTGACTAGAGTCTTGGTCATTTTCTAGAATTACGACCTCAAGTCGAAGATATAGAGTCTAAAGTCGTGGCATTCTTTTGAAAGCCATGACTTCCTACTTAGAGTAATGCAAGGTCAATCGAAAATAAATATGAAAGAAAATAAAATTCTAAGGGATATCTTATTTTTCTCTTCTCTCTCATATAAGAAGTAAATCCATTGCAACTACCAAATCATTGAGGTGAATTTCATACTTCCTAGGGAGTTCTAGAAGCAAGCAATAGATACAAGATTAATACTAATCCCTAGAGTTGGAGGGCATGACTTTCAAATCCCTCTTCTCTAGGGGTAGGGTGGTAAAAAGTCGAGCCAAGCTAAGCTTTGAATATTTTGAGCTAGACTTGTTAATTTATGAGTGAGCTTGAGCCCGAGCTAATCTTTTGAATGAGCTTAAAATCAGGCTCAAGCTCGGCTTGATTTAGAAAAAAAAAAGCTTAGCTTAAGATCATTAGGCCCATTTTTCATATGAATGAGCTCGAGCTTAACCTCGAGCTCAAGCTCAATCCTGAGCCTAAATAGAAGGACCAAAAAAAAAAAGATAATGATTTGGATGTTTTAAAAAATAACATCCATATCATCAAGTAAATAGGTATTAAGGTTAGAAGATAAAATTTTGATGATAATTAAAAAAAAACTTATCTCATAAATAAAATACTAAAGAATGAAAATTAACATGATAAAAATTGAAAAAAAAAGTAATTTGCTAAAAAGATTGAGAATGAGATAATGAAAAATAATAGATAAGATGAATATTGATCTAGGGAAAACAAAGGATACAAACATATTTTAATTCCCAAGTTTTTTATACAATGTTAAAAAAGCTCAAGCTAAGTTCTGGACACTATCTTCTTAATGATGCAAGAGCCAAAAAAATAAAATAAATACTAAGATAGATTAAAAATATAGATAAAAAGTTGTGTTTTTGGTTGGAAATTAAATCATAATTGCAATCCCAACCTATGTGTTTGATGAGGCCAAACCAAAAAAATAAAAATAAAAATACCTTTTTAATAATTAAAGGAACTAAAACCAAAATCAGATGGCTAAATTATATAATAATGCTTCTCAGGGTTATCTATACCCCAGATGACAATATTACCAAGGAATTAATATGAAACAAGAAATGAGCATTCGTCTATTATCTAGACCAATTCCCCAAATTTTTTATACAACTTAAAATATAGGTAAATCTAAGTTTTGGCTGCTATCTTTGTATACAGTTTTGATAAGACATGGGCTAAATAAATAAATTCTAACACAAGGCAAACATATTGCAATCTGGTTGAAAACTGAAATTGCTAATTCAGCATGTGATTTTGTTGAACTAAAAAATAAGCATAACAAACCCAAATATTAAAATTAAAATTAAAATAAAAAATAAATCTTTTTTTTAATATATGTGATTGTGGAAAAAAAATTTGGGCATCCTAATAAAGGCATAGGAACTTCACGCAGCAAAAGACATCTCAAACTCGGTACAAAGAAACTAAAACTGAAATGGCAAACAGACATTCAAGAATGCTGGCAAGAATCCCAATAACAAGATTAGGAAACCAGTAATTTTAAGCATACTTTTAGGCCAAATATTCAATCATAAATATCTTTCTACAATTACTAATAACTTTCATTGCTCGATTTCCCAACTCAATTCCAATGATTCCCTTTTTGGACCTTGTAAGTAAATAGTTTCAAAGTGTTTTTAATACAACTTGTGTAAGTTTGTCAAAATAAGGTTGTATAAAGTTAACAAGACAAAGTTAAAAATCTTTTTGAACCATTTTAGTTATGCTGGCTTAGACCTGACCTGAGAGTTGAACATTTTTAACTTTTTATTTTGGGTTAAGTCAAATAATAAAAAGGGTGTTGTTTTTTAATGTCCAGACTCAGTTGGGCTCGAGCTCGGCTCGGGATTAGGCTTGGAATTTATCAAGCCTAAATTAAGGCTCAAGTTTCCCTTGTTTAGCTAATGAGCTGAGTCCAAGCTGAGCTTTTTTTGAGTCGAGCCCGAGCTGAGCTTTTTTCGAGCCGAGCCCAAATAGCTTGGCTCGTTACCAGCTCTATCTAGGGTGGATTTAGATTTTTTGTACCAAACTACCATGAGCCTAGGGCTTGTATAAATTGAGATATGTGATGTGATTTTGATTTTTAATCAATGAATAAATATATTAGATTTATTTTATGTTATAAATACTGATGGATATGATTAAATTGAACTTGAATTCGAGTTTTGACTATTAGTAGGTATGTGAGAGATTGTCATGGTGGATGATGATAAGTAAATCACAAGGCTAATTCATGCATACATTATGAAAGAAATGATAGCCTTTCTAATAATGATGCATGAGATAAACCTATATATTAAAACTCAAATTTTTGGCATGCTAATCATCGAGTATATGAAACTAATGATGTCAAAAGTATAAATGCTTTACATGCCAATCCATTATACATATCTTAAATAGACTGATCACTTGAGATGAATACTAGATAGAAAATTCTCTCAAGAAGTTTACCTTTAATATCTGAGTTGCATCATCACCGAGGAGTATGGTGATACAAAATTCTCTTGCTTTGCACGAGTTTATTATGACTTACAAGTTAGTGACAAATCATATTACCTTCATTTGTATGATTCCCATTAGTGAATAAGAGGGAATCATGTATTAATTATGTGGGTATGATGCTTACAAACATGAAAGTGCAAATACTTATGAATCATATTAATATTTAATCTTTATAATGATTGAGGCTGGAAAATAAGAATGTGCATATGAAATAATAATCAAGGGTAATTGATGAAGTTGTCTAAATAGTATAAAATTGTGAATAACTCTCGAGTAAAGATAAATTATTAACATAGTGGTGACATACCGAGGGAATAATTATGAAGGGACCACAATTGGGATAAATTTAATGGTGACAATTACCTAAAATTGCCAATAAGGTAATAAGTCATTTCACAACACCCAAACCTTTGTGTTAGATCTATCTTTATATAAATTGAACAATTTAAACATCATCACATAAATTAAATGAAGAAACTATAGACCTAAGATTAAATAACAATTAAAATATCTATTTTACTAAAAATGAGTTGTTTCATTATTAAATAATCAAACTATCGATATAATCCCATTGGGATCGATATCTTGATAATAGTTTGCTTTAGTACTTGTATGATCGAGATTGGTACATTTGCAGATCTATGTTGATGAACCATCTAGTTATTGAGTTTTGAAATATTACCTAACTGATAAAATTATACAGCATAATAAAGTGATAACACCTCTCAGCTAAACACATATATTAACTTATAAATTTCATGACTATTTATTAAAACTAGCCAAAACTCCAAAGTCATGAAAGGAATTTGGAATTTCTCAATTTCCAAGCTTATAAATCATCACATATCACCAAAATATATAAGAATATTTGAAAATTTAAATACTAAATATACTCTCACCTCTAACTTTTAGAAGCTTTCAAAGTAGCATGTGACATATTATTAATCAAGGAAAAATTATATTTTAGTGTATCCAGTGAAAATAATAATAATTATATTTCATGTAAGTAACAAAATAGCAATTTAAATTAGTTTTTCATTTACCTTCTTTAGGCCTTGGAGATGTATTTTTTTTTGGTTTTGTAATTGCAATGAGAAAAACTCTTGAATCATTTAATGTGCATTTTGTTCAGTGTTTAAACTACAAAATATTTTTGTATATTATAATGATTTATGATAATATATATACATGAAAATAGAGATAATCTGGTTTGATATTATTACTTTCACATTTTAAAGAGTTTTAATGGATAGTTATAATATTAATAGGTTTTTAGAAGTGTTTAGAAAATGAGATAGATCATTGAATCTCATGTAGTTTTGGTATCAATTTTTAGTCAAAGCTTTACTTAATTGATTAGGACTATTCTTATATGTTACAACCCTACCAACTCATTGGCATCATCTTTCTTCCATATGCCATATTTTTAATGCTTATGATATTATCATTAAGTCATATCCATACTTATATTGAAGAAAATTAAATGGTTGTGATATTAATTTTTCAACACTACAAACAAATATCCCCACTGATGCTCAATGTTGCTGCCAAGTCCATGCATCACAACGTCATCATTAAATCATAACTTTTAGCTATATAATATTATAAAGATACAATTATTTATGTCAAAATCTTGGTGATTATTCAAAGTTACAACTTTTGATACACTATATATTATATATGATATTACTATAGTATGACTATTTTCAAAGTCACGACTCTTATCCACAAAGGAAGACATAAGTATGACTCATATTGTTAAGCTAATTCTTAAGTCCTTGGAAACCATGCAGAGTTGTGATAACATGATATATGAGATAAGAGAAAGTAACTTCCATAGCCACCCACATTGTTATGGATACTTGAGAGATACAAAGGGAAACTTTAGTATTGTGGTCATTTCCTAGTACCATGGCATGAAAAACACGAGAGACTTTCTTAGTGACGTAATTATTTCTTAGCATTACAACCATATAAAACTTAAGATAGATAATTGGCAAGGCCATGCCTTCTACACATTGACACAATTATATAACAAAATGATATGTCATCGCCACTCTATGACTACTTCCTAGTGCTGAAGCCTTTTATAGATGAAATAAGGACAAAAATATGAAACTATAGCTATTTTATAGTGTTGTGACTTTGTATTATAGAGCTATTATGCCCAAGTTGTGGTCATTAACAGTGCTATGACTTTATGTTATAGAAAGATACAGATGAAGATTAGAGTCATGATATTTCTTTAGAGTCGTGAGATCAAGCCAAAGAGATGAATGATGAAGTTGTGACCAAAAATCTAACTTCATACTTATAGTAATGCAAGTCTCCCTAGTATAAAAGTAGAATATAGATAAATTTTATGGGGTCTCTTATTTTCCTCTTCTTCTTTCTCATTCCAACAAACAAAACTATAAAAACAACCAAACCCTATGGATGGATTTAACACTCTCTAGGAGTTCTACAAGTAAGCAAGAGACACAAAAATAATACTAATCCCTAGAGTTGGGGGGGGGGGGGGGGGGGGGTGGAGGGGTATGGCTTTGAAATCCCTCTTATCTAGAGATTTATTCAAGAATTTGTACCAAATCAACATGATTCTATGGTTTGTGTAAAATGAGATATATGATATAAATTAGTTTTTATTAATGAATAAATATGTTTTATTAATTTTATGTTAGGATATTGATGGATGGTGATTAAATAGAACTTGAATTATGTTTTCAACTATTAGTAAGTTTGTATGAGATTGTCATGGTAGACAATGACATGTAAACCATGAGGCTTACTGATACATACAATAAGAAGGAAATGATAGCCTTTCTAATTACAATGCATGAGATAAACCTATATATTGAAACATAAAGTTTGGGTATGTTAATCATTATTATTATGATACTTACGAAACCAAAAATATAAATACTTTTATATATCAATCTATTATACATATTTTGAAAGAACTCATTCTCAATTGGATTGTAAATTATATAGAATATTTCTCCAAGAGATTTACTTATAGTATAAAAGTTGCATCATCATCGATGATGATAATGATAAGTAATTATCATGACATGTATGAGTATGTTATGACTTGTAATATAATAATAACCATTATGAGGTACTTTTACTTGTATGATTCTCACTATAAAACATGAGAAAAGTATATATTAATTATGCAAGTACGACACCTACAAAGTTGAAACTGTAAATGCTTACTAACCATACCAATCTTTGTTCTTTATGATATTTGAGATTAGAAAATAAGAGCGTGTATATAAAATAACTATCAATGGCAGTTGATGAAGTTTTCTAAAAGATATGAGATTGTGAATGACTCTTGAGCATAGATAAATTATTATCTCAGTGGTGATGTACTTATGATATACCTAAGAAGGGAGCACAATTAGGATGAGCTTAATGATGATAATTACCTCATATGTTATTAAGATAAAGAGTCATTACATAACATCCACACCTTCATTATGTTTCTAATATAATATAAATCAAGTAGCTTAAACATTATCATATAAATTAAATAAATAAACCATGGACCTAAGATTATCTAACAATCTGATTATCTATTTTACTAAAAATGAGTTATATCACCATTAAATAAATAAACTACCAATATAATTTTTGTGTGATCGATATATAGATAAAAGTTCTTTTTACTATTTATATAACCCATGCACTTGGGTTGTATAGATTTTGACACCATTGTTAAGTATTGTTTATTTTGATCTGTCAACATAAATTGACATAATTATTCTTGTAAAATGATAATTCTTTTTTTTTTAATTTATATAACATTATGTTTGATAAATATTCCTAAATTCAAAAGCTAAATCTTGTTAATTTATTTGAATGTGGATAATTTTATTTTGGTTCTATTCTTTTTCTTGCATTATGTTTTCTTTTTTAGCACAATTCATGAGCCAAAGCATTAGGATTGAACTAACCCTTCTGGACCCAAAAAATTAAAAGAACTAGAAGAACTCTTGTCAAACAAAGAGTCGATACAAATATTAGAGGGCACTAGCAATAATAGAGAGACCCATGGAGGTAATGGGAAACTACCCAATAGTCCATCCACAATCATTCTTTGTGGGATTATTGGAGGCCCATAGTGATGCATAATTATTTTGGAATTCATTTGTAACTAGTTGAAGCCAATTACTTTGAGTTGAAGTTGAGTCTAATAGCTATGGTTCAATATCACTAGTATAATTGAAGAATATCAAAGGACCCTAATGGACATGTTGCAATATTCTTGGAGCTACATGATACTATGAAAATGAATGGAGATAATTATAATATAATAAGATTATGCTTATAATTTCTATTTTCATTTAGTGGTTTGGCATATAGGTGGTTCCACTGTTTATCATGGTGATCAATTGAGAGTTAGAATAGATTAGTGATAGTCTTTCTCACTAAATTCTTCACACCACAAATTACTTCTCAACTATGGGGTGAGAAAAGCTAATTTTGGCAAGAAGATTATGCAAATTTAAATAATGTCTAAGATATTTTTAAGGAGTTGTTAAAAAGATGACCTCACCATAGATTTGAGTTTTGGTTCCAAGATCAAACCTTCTACATTGGGCTGAACTATATGATGATGTGCATAATTGATGTAGTTGCCGGATGGTCAATTATGAAAAAATAACCAGATGAGACATATCACTTATTTGAGGAGCTAATCTCATTGGGCTGAACTATATGATAAGTGATATTCATCAGTTCACCATCATTTAAACAAAATGGAAGCTCTTTCAAGGAAGCTTGATACCCAAGAAGAAAAGAGAAGAATGACAAGGGCGATTGCCATTTTATATCAACATAAATTGGTGGACTCAAATCTCATTTATCAATTAGAAAAAGCTAACTAGGTGCAAGGTAAAATGTACATATCTTGATCCAATAATAAAGCCCCAATGCATTACTATCCGAATATGAGACATCATAAAAATTTTATATATGAAGACTATGAGAGTGGGCTGCACCACATTGGGAAATCATCTAGGAATATTGGGAACAATGTAGTAAACTACATTAATCATGGAGGTTTAAGTTTTAATTCCCAACCATCATGAATAGAAGAAAAACCAAATTTAGATGAAGGGGGTGCAAGCAATCCAACTAGAATTGAAGAATAGAGAATGATACCCAAGTTAATCAGATAAGGGTGCTAGAAGTGAGAATGAATGAAATGAGTTTGGTGATGAGGAATATAAAGCATCACCTTAGTTAATTGTTATTATTAATGAAGAGAAGAGGAGTAGATGAAGTATCAAGTGATACAGATTAAATTCAAAGAATATTTCTCAATATATCTTAGAAGGAGGAATGAGCAATTGAATCATTCTATATAAAAAGATTCTAGAACCTTAGGGGGTGATAGTACTTTGACTTTCTCAAAAGTTGGGGCTTCAGAATTATAAAGGTATCATGAACAAGAGGATTCTAAAATATTTTGGGGTAACAAGGATGTGACTTCCTCAAAAGTCATAACTTAACCTAAAATTCTCCAAGAAGTCATCACCCCGACTAAAGAGAAATAGATTGATGATAGATATGATACCATAACACCTAACAAGATAGGAACTCAAAAAGAAGTACAAACCTAATTTTCACCAACAATTGAGAAAAAAAGAAATAAAGAAATATAGAAGTGAATGAAGCTTACTAGAAGATATTGAGAGAAAGAAATAGACCAAAATGAATTCAATGATAAGTTTATGATTAATCTTTTATTTCCTCAATAACTTAGGAAGTATAAGTTTGACAAATACGTTGAAAATTTTTTTAATATATTCTAAAAGTTAGAAGTGAAATTTGCCAAAGTTCTAGTGCAAATGCCAAACTATATTAAATTTATGAAATACATAATGAGTAGCAAGATAAAGTTAAAGATATACAAGACATAGATTTGACTGAGAACTATAATATGATCATTCAAAGAAAACTTTAGAGAAAATTGAAAGATCCTAGAAACTTTTCTATACCTTGCACTATTAGAGATCCTACATTTTGGAAGATGTGCGACTTTGGATCAAATATCAATGTGATGTCATTGTTAATTGCATGAAGATTGAATCTCAGTAAATTTACTTCAACATGTCTCTCACTCCAAATGATGGATTAGACTATTAAGAACCCAAATTGAATCATTAAAGATGCATTGGTCAAGGTGAGTGTCTTCAATTTTCTAGTAGATTTCATTGTATTTGGATATAGAGGAAGATAATTATGCATTGTTAATATTAAAAAAACCATTTTTGGCCATGGAACAATCCCTTATCAATGTCAAGAAATGATAGTTCACTCTCCATGTTAGTTAGAATCAAAAACAGTTTAATTTTTTATAATGACATATGTGGTGTAGATGATGATGAAATGGCATGTTGGAGAATTGACAATATCTTATATATTACAATGCAACAAAAAGTAGATTTTTAGTGGAAACATTTTATAGAAGACTCCTGGTTGGATTAAAAAAAAGAGTATGAAACAGAGAGTAACATTGGAGTTGTGATACTGATGAATATGAGGACTATGAAGAATTAGATTAGAATTAGGAAAATTAGGAAACAAATAAAGATGATTGCTATGAGGTCATAACATTCTTCAAAGTCACAACCTTTAAGGAGTCTTATGATGATCACTCTAAGGAAACATAGACATCAATAGAGAAATACATGGCTTAGATAGAAGTCATGAAAGAATAAATCAAAGACAAAGCTATGATTGTGCCCAATACTATGACTTTGGGGATATAGAATAAATTAGTCTATTAGAAGTTTAAGGATAAGGTCATGGCTATGCACAATACCATGACTTTAGAGATACAAGAAGAAAAGAGCAAGACAAAATTTCAAGGAAAAGTAATGACTTCTTTTATACGTGTGACCAAGGAGTTAGAGGAAGAATAGGACAAGGAAAAGGTTTAAGATAAAGTCACAACTTCAATTATAGATATGAATTTGGAGTTATAAGAAGAAAAGGGATAGAAAAGGATTAAAAGTGAAGTCATGGCATTACTCTACACTATGACTATAGAAATCCATAATGAAAGGAGACTACATCAGGAAAAGAGCTACAATATTCATTAAAGTCACAATATTAAAAGAAGAAATAATCCAATAATAAGTATAACCAAAGCAAGAATAAAGGAAGAGACTAATAAAGAAGGAGGTAAAATAATATACTGAGAAGATAGATTGACCATCAGAGATCTCCAATAGAGTAAAAGAGGCTTTTTACTCTATATCCATCTATATCCAATAATTTTTTTTTTGGGAAAAAAAAACCCAATAATTTTTGGGAAAAAACCCAATAATTTTTTTTTTCTAGATGTGTGATATAATAAACACCTATATCCACGACATAAAAATATGTACATCCAATAATAAACAATCACAAATATTGCTACTATTGTCAACAAGTTCGCTTGAAGTTATTCCACTATTTATATACCTCACAATTTTCAAACATAATCATAACAATTCATAGTGATGATGAAGATTTTTCTTTTTGAGGGAGAAGTTATTGTTCGGGGATGAGCACTTATTTTAGTATGAGAATTTGTTTAGTGTTTCGAAAAGTTTTGATAAATAGTCATGAAATTAATGAGTTTTTGAAGGTATTTATCAGAGGAGGTAGATCATCGAGTCTTATGAAGTTTCAATATCTATTATTGGACAAAACCTACCTAATTCATCGAGACAATTCTTGTATGCCACAATCCTCCAACTCGTTAGCATAATCTTATTATTGAAGGTATTAATGAGTTATTCATGGAGTCACAACCATATTTACCTTAGGAAATATAGATAACTTTGATACTAATTAATTTTCATAATAACCAGTACCCTACTAGTACTCAATGTCATGGCCAAATCTAAACACTACAACTTTATCTTTAATATGACTAGATAATTTCAAGTCATAATCTTTGAGCTACATAAAATAATAAAGTCATAATCTTTGAGCTGCATAAAATTATAATGTCAACTATTCATTTCAAAGCCATGACAATTATTCAAAGCCATAACTTTTAGGATACTAAATATTACAAATGATATTACTTGAGTATAACCAATTCCAAGGCTACAACTCTTATCCTTAAAAAAAGAAATACCTATGATTTGTATGCTCAAGCTAATTGCCAATGCCATGACATTCTTACAGTACTACAATAATATGATATATGAGAGAAGAGTCAGTGTCATTGCCACCCACAGTGTCATGAACACTTGAGAGATATGAAAGAAAACTTTTGTGCCGAGGATATTTTCCAGCATCATGACATGACCAACACACAATAGACCTTCTCAATGCCATGATCATATAATAAAATAAGAAGTCTTCACCACTCCATAGCCTCTTCATAGTGACGCGACCTTTTATGAATGACATAAGGACAAATGTATGAAACTATGGTTATTTCAAAGTAATACGACTTTGTGTTACAAAGATATTATGCCCAAGTCATGTTCATTGCTAGTATCATGACTTTGTATTATAGAAAGATTAAGATGCATACTAGAGTCATGACTATTTTCTAGGGTCACGACCTCAAGTTGAATATATGAAGTCCCAAGTTGTGTCGTTTTTGAACACCATAACTTTCACTTAGAGTAATGTAAGATCGCATGGGTATAAAAGTGGAGGATATAAAATTTTCATGAGATCTCTTATTTTTCTCTTCTTTTCCCTCATGCAATAAGCAAAGGCATGAAAACTATTGAATCCTAGAAGTGAATTTCATGCACCTTAGAGGTTCCATAAGCACGTAAGAGATGCAAGATTAATGCTAATCCCTAGATTTGGGGGGCATGACTCTGAAACCCCTCTCCTATGGGGATGAATTCAGTAATTATTAAGAAACTACCATGAGTTTATAATTTGTGTAAAATAAGATATATGATGTGAATTAGTTTTTATTAATGAATAAATGTGTTTGATTTATTTTATGTTATGGATATTAATGGATGATGAAATCTATTAAGAATTATTGTAGTGTAGCCTTGGATCTCTTATTGTAGACACTCCTTTCACTACTTAGATTACTTTGTGTATCTTGAAGTTTAAGATATAAGTGGTTACTGATAGTTTGAACCATCTTATGAGAATTAAGTATTTTTCTTTTTCAACACTTTATCCCCATTTTTGATGACTACAATTATCTTGCTTCCCAAAACATGAGTGTTGCAAGTCTCAACAAATGGTTGGTGCCCTTATCCTTTAAATCTTAGAGAATTTTCTTTTCTCTTGATTGGATCTAAGCCAACATGAAGACATCGATCACTTGAAAGATATAAGGTAATATCTCTGGTGATTTATCTAAAGAATCACTTCACTTTCTCATCTCTGAGCAAAATGGGAACTTCTCTACATAAACTAGCAAAGTTTCTTTGTTCACCACTGTTAGCCTAACATATTCTCTTTATAGATTGTTCATTGACTCTTAGGAATTTTCCTTTTCTGTGTTACTTAGAGGGCCTCCCAGAATTTGAAGTGCACATTAATCAATCTAATTTAACCTTATGCTGCTAAGGAACTCTCACTAATTCCCACAGAAAAGAACATGCTCAACAACTAAATCAATTCAATAAAGATTTCACTCAGATATTATTGGGTTGTAATCACTATGGACTACATATAGTGAAGAACACGGTAATTACAATCAGCTTAATTATTTTATTTAATACAATTTATTCATTTTCAAATACAATACAACTAGTACATCATAAAAAAGAAGTGATACTTGTTCAAATTCATGTTTCTGATAAGTAAAATTTTAAATCCAAACCTAACTACTCAAATAAAAGCTATTCTACTCTAGATCTACGATAAAAAAAGAAAAGAAAAAAATCAAGTGGTGTTGTTAGCTACCAGGCATATGGGTTGCCTCCGGCACCCCTTTTCAAGAAGAATAAATCATTTTTATATGGTCTATGCTAGCCCTAGCTTCTAGGGTTATTTTTTGTAAAATCTAGAATGATTGGTTCTACTTCGAATTCTTTGTCATGACCACCAAATCTCGTTTCTTTTCATTTCACTGTCATGACCAAATGCTAATGTCATAACTAAGTTCTAATGTCATGACCAATTGTTGATCTCACGACTAATTCTAATATCTTGACCAAGTTCTACTATCATAACTAAGTTTATTGTCATGACCAAATATTGATGTCACAACAAATACTAATATCTTGACTAAGTTTTACTGTCATGATCGAATGTTGATGTTATAACCAATTCTGATGTCTTGACCAAGTTCTTTTGTCATGATCGAGTCTGCTGTTACGACCAAATTTTGATGCCATGATCAATTCTGATGTCTTGACCAAGTTCTACTATCGTGACCAAGTATCTACTTTGGAATTATTCGGAAAGCATCTTCTTTGTTGCGATAGTAGTTTTCTAGTCATGATCTTGCTTAGATCATCCTTTCTTGGTGATTGAAAAATAAGTTGCGACCAATATTGTTTTTCATCCTTCCCATTGGTTATGACATCTTTCACTAGTTGTGATTTGATTTTTAATTTTTCTTCAGATTTTTGTTACAACAAAGTCGATTTTGTCGCACCACAACTGATTTAACCAATTTCTTGGATTTTAGCTGTTATTTTTCTTCTTCTAACTAAACACCTACAAAACCATGAGAAGAGTGACTTTCTATAATATAGCCATAAAATCCATCTCATAAATATGAAAACATACCAGGAAAATTCATCTCATAAACATCGATGAATTTTTGTCTCATTAGTGGACATGACTAGAAATGTTCAATTCGATCCCATTAACTTGAATAACTCTCCAAAATCTACTCGAATTTTTTCGTTTGAATCAAAGATAATAGTTTGATAAATATCTCAATACTTAACTACATTATTTATGAAGAGTTTCCATATTTCCTTTACTAGGAATTCCCTTGATATTGAAATGAATATTCCATACTTGGAAAATCAATTTATGTTAAAACTAGAATCATTCTCAACCCATCATTTTTAGGAAGACCCATAATAACGTTCATGAAAATTCTCTTCTATAGATGTTTTGAAATTGGTAGAGGCTATAGAAGCCCTACATGCAATTTATGTTCCAGCTTGTTTTGTTAGTACATCTAACAAGTTTTCACGTTTGCTTTTATAATACTTTTTATTTGTGACTAGTATTATCATTCTTTCACAAATACTAGATTGTGATGAATATTTGGATGACCAATCCACTTGCTATCATAACATACATGCATAATATTTCTTTGATCTTCCTAAGTAATCGGATGTATAACCTTCATCCCTTGGAGAATAATAAATTATTTTCTACCCAAAAATTTTTCATCTTTCATTTGATGACATATTCCATCAATGATATTAAATCGAATCCTTGAGTAGCTCTTACTTGATAGATTATCTTGGGGGACATTGAGACCTATTAACTATGAAAACCTCTCATTTGGCTTAATGAATTTGCCATTGTGTTAGTTTTTCTTGGCTTGTATTCCATCACAATCAAATTCTCTTAAGAATTTTTATTGTCGAGTTTGATTTTGAGTGAGCTTCTTCTGATTTTAAAAATAACTTATTGCTATAATGTTCATCCTTACCAAAGAAATAAGAACTCAAAAGGTAATGTCTCCATGTACACAAGTAGTCAGCTATATCTACCATTTCTCTCTCATAAATTATATATCAATATTCAGTTTCATTGAATTTATAAATTTAAGATAATTAAATGATTCTCTTGCATTAAGATCCCTTTGATGACAAAATCTAATCCATTAGTTTGAATTCCATTAGATTTTATTAGATTCAATAAGGTTAAAAAAAGTTTTTCAATAATATCCTACTTTAGTTGGTTAAATATTTCTCAGCACATTATTTTCTAGTCACATACCTTCTATTTCTTCAATAAGTTTGTTAGTGGCATGACCACTTGATAGTGTCAATGAATAAATTATTGATAGTAATTCACAAATCTGAAAAATGATTTTAACTGTGTTACCTTAATTGGTAACTCTCATTTAATATTAACTCATATTTTATCTTGAATAATTCAAATTATCTCATTTTCCAAAAGGTGACGAAGAAATTATATTTCTTTTTTGGATAAATATATGCTTCTCTCATTCTACACATAATCTATTTTTTCTTATCACTTACAAAATTTGTCTTAAGTAATTCACATGTTCTTCTATTGATAGACTATAAATTATAGTATCATCTAAGTATACAACCATAAATCAAACCATAATAGGTTGGAGCAACTTCATGAAAGTCAACAATGTTACAAGCATATTAATGAGTTCAAAGGGCAATACTAGGATGACATATGATCTATAACTAGTTGCAATAGTAATCTAGCTTCATAATTCATTTTATCTCTCTAAGTTGATTAAATAAATTGACTATTAGGGAAATATGATACTTTTTCTTTACTTTAAACTTGTTAAGAACTTGATAATTAATACATAGTCATACAGATCATCATATTTTCATTAAATCAAGATTGGTGCCTCATAGAGTGCCTTTGATGGTTGAATAAATCCTATTTTAGTTAATTTTATAAGTTGCTTCCTTAACTCTTTGAGCTCTAGTGGTGTCATAAGAAAAGAAGCCATGACTAGAGGTTGAACATTATATATTAAATCAGTTTTATGATCCACTTCTCTTTTTAGTGATAACTTTTGGGAAGTTTAGATAATTTTTAGCATTATATAATTTTTTTTAGAGCCTTACCTTCTTTTTCCCTAGTCACATAATATTTTTAAAAAGTAAAGCAAGTTCTCTTGTTTCATCTTTCTCCTTTAAATAATTAGATTGCTAAGAGTATTTTGACGAGCTATCGCATTTCTCGATCATCTTAATAAGATAATACATCGACATTGAAGATTAAATATTCATAGAAAGTTAGAAAATGATACCAAGATTGCATTGACCTTATTGAGGAAATTTTGTCCAATCACACATTTATAATTAACAAGAAGAATTACTTTTATAATTTGTATGGAAAAGTTTTTCCATTATTGTTCTTGAACTTTTTATCCTCTGCTTCTATCTTTGTTTTTGGAAGATTCATGTCATTCTTGCTTCTTAAATTCTCACAATAATTTAGTTATGAACATGCTCTGAGTGAAATCTTAATTACGCCTTCTTTGTTGTTCTTATTTTGCCCATGATTTAAAGCTATTCATGAAAGAGAAAAATGCTTCACTTTCTCCTAAATCATAAATTTGGAACATGAGCTCTGAGAATCCTTAAACATATTTTCAAATTTTCCTCCATAATGAAAGACTTAGTAACTGTGTTTACCCCATCTTTCACATATTATCAATTACATTATTGATGAAACTCTCAATTATGCAAGACTTAGTAACTTCACATATCATAGAGGTACTCAAATATTTTTGAGAGTACCTCCACACCTCACATTTTTACTTCTATGATACCACAAAAGTATTGTTATATCTACAAAATACACTGATGTACTACAAATCTTGATTGCATCTATATTAAAAAGGTTTCTATTTTTGACTTTGCTATTTCATTCCATTCATAAAGTGCATAACTCATTTTTATTGTGATCTATTCTCTTTTTCAGTTGTGCTCAACACTTGTTGGAGTTTAGCTTTTATGATCATTACAACTAGTACTATTAGCTTCCAAATCCACATGTGTGCTTATATGAAGAAATTGACTTTCCAATTTAATCTCATCGTCCATATTAAGTGGGTATTGATGGTAAAGTATGCAAGTGTTTCAATTCAGTCTCTTTCAAAATTGTGCAGCCTTTAGATGTACCTAACTAAATAGAAAAAAATATGTATAAATACATAATAATATTATTTTTTTTGATATCATGGGTATCCTTTAGTCCGAGCTAGCTGGTGCGCACCTCGATTAGTCCCACAGGAAAACAAGCCTCCACACAATTTTACCCATGGCCTAGGTAAACTAGATTTGGTTGGAGGTGTGATTCGATCCTAGAATCTTTCAATCCAATAACTAGTTCCATACCATTCAAACCATGGGAGCATATGAATACATAATATTATAAATCAAGGTACATTGTATGTATATACATATTTCAAAATTTTTAATATATTATTGGATATGCTTGAAATGGCAAACAATGTTAATTTGTTTTTTTTCGATTTGATTTGTTTGTTTTTTAATAAGATGTCAATGAATAATTGTTATTTTAAAAATTCAGGTTATATTATATTATGTTACTGCTATTTTTTTATTTATTAGTTTTTATATGAATGTTGCGAGGTGGACTAATTCCTAATAAAAATTTTTTAAAAAACAAGATGAAATGAAAAAATAGCATATTTTTTTTCAAAAGTCAGTGTAATGAAGAAGTTAAGAAGGTCCCCATTCTCTTTCCAAAAACAAAGAATCTAAAAAAAGGCATTAGAAAGAGGATAGAGGCTTGAAGTGATTTTGTGCATTCAAGAAACAAAAAAGGCAGACATTTTATTTTATTTTTTTGTCCAAAAGGTGAAGGAATACATAGGCATTTAGTAAGTATGATTTGTAGAATATGCATGGTTGTTTTGGAAGGAGCTAGAAGCATCTCAATTTGTTATGCTGTAAGATATTTTTATTAGAGAGTTATCATCTTATGGAATGTTCCTTCATCTAATATATATTTTGTACATGACGTTTTGTATTGGGTAAAAATTATAGAGAATAGAATTTCTATTACTTGTTGGTCTCCATATTCTCTCCATCCATGGCAGTGCACATGGTATCCGAGGGATCTATGGCTACAATATTGTAATCTCTTATCTTCTTCATTCCTTTCATCCTAATCATTTTTCTCATCATTTTTTTTAAATAGTTTCTGAAAATGGTGAAAACTACATAGATGACAAAGATCTCGACCTTGATTTTCTTCAAAATAGAGGATTTAACAAAGGAGGAGATTTCATTCATTCGATGTTTCTGCATAATTCAGATCATCCTGGTATGATTTTGGTTACTTTTCCTCTCATCGGATCCAATTACCTTTCCTGGAGTCAATGATGAAGATAGCCTTGATTGCCAAATAGAAGCTAGGCTTTATCAATGGCAAATACATACAACATAACATGAATTACACAGAATATGAAGTATGGTTGCAAGGAGATAGTATGGTAATTTCTTGGATCCTATGTCCTATTTCCAAATATATTGTGGATGTATTTCTTTATACAAATACTATAAAATAGTTGTGTGATCAACTTGGCGAAAGATTTGGAGAATGTAATGGTCCTCTCATTTACCAGATTCAAAAAGAAATAGCTTCAATCTCTCAAGGAACAATGAGTGTTACTCAATATTATACAAAATTAAAGAAGACATGTGATGAATTAAACTATTTGATGCCTATTCCTAACTGCTAATGCATACCATATACTTATGGAAATTTAAGGCTGGTGCAGGCATCCTTTCCAATAACCAACTCATGCAATTTCTCATGAGTTTAAATTAGTCTTTTGATAGTGTTCAAAGTCAAATTCTTTTGCTAGATCTGCTTCCTTCAATAAACAAAGTTTAATCCATGGTACTTATAGTTGAAAAACAAAGAGAAGTTTCTAATCTCTTCACTAAAAATCTTGAAAATACTACTCCATTTGCCCGATCATCTTCTACCAACCAGTAGGCGGAGGCCATGGACCTTCTCGCACTAATCTAGTATATATGAAGGGGCCTACTAGAGGGCTAGGTCATTCTTCAAGCCAAAATATGGTTCCCAATTTGATTCAAAGAAACCATTTCATTGTGATTATTGTAATAATAATGGTCATGTGAAAGATACTTGCTTTCCTCTTCATGGCTATCCTGATTGGTACAAAAAATATAAAGTTCATACACATGCTAACTAACATGGCTAAGACTCCTCTCCAGACTTCTTCAACACACACCTTCCAATACCAGAATTCCACATCTACTATGCCTCCTGCATCGACCCCATCCAACGTAATTGATGCCAGCCATTTTGCTAATCTTGAGCATTTTGCTGGTATTCCTTCAAGCTTTGCTTTCACAACTTAGGATTCTTCTAATATTAAGAATTGGATAGTGGATACAGGAGCGTCCACTCATTGTGCTCATATTTTTCTTTACTTATCAACCATGCAATTGTGATTAGCCCTCAGTGTGTATCCTTCCCAGATGGTTCTCAAGTCTCAGTTCAATACTGCGGCACTGTGGTCCTCAACTCCACTCTTGCACTCCATGATGTTCTTTATATTCTCACCTTCTAATTTAATATTCTTTCAGTTCTAAAACTAGCTACTACCTCAAATATTCTTTTCAAATTTTATCCTAACAATTGCCTTTTATAGGACTTGAAGATTGTGCATTTAGTAGCTATGGTCAAGCTTGTCAACCATCTCTATATTCTCGATCAATCCAGCTTTCAGATTGGTTCTTTTACCACTATTTTACCTATTTGTAATAATACCAAAACTGATGTTATATCCCTTCTTTGGCACCAACGCTTGGGTCATGTTACTTATAGGACAATTCATCACTTACCTATATGCACTAATCTTCCTATACAATCAGCTCTTTGACATATATGTCCTTTGGTTAAGCAATATAGGCTACCATTTCCTCTTAGCACAATTCATACTTTCAATTGTTTTGATATTTTACACATTGATATTTGGGGCCCTTATAAAATTCCATCTCTAACTGGTGCTCATTTTTTTCTTACTATTATGGATAATTTTAGCCGAGTCACTTGGACTTTTCTTCTCCATAATAAATCTGATTTATTTCATATATTCTCCATATTTTTGTTGATGGTTCAAACTCAATTTAAAACATGTGTTAAGACTATTCACAGTGACAATGATGGCAAATTTCTTAGCACTCATTTTCAAGCCCTTCTTCATTCTCATGGCATCATTCACCAATATAGTTGCCCTTATACTCCTCAACAAAATGACATTGTTGAATGTAAACA
Source organism: Sapria himalayana (assembly GCA_029783825.1). NCBI lineage: Eukaryota > Viridiplantae > Streptophyta > Magnoliopsida > Malpighiales > Rafflesiaceae > Sapria > Sapria himalayana. Next base: position 352,075 of record JAREIK010017964.1, on the reverse strand, counting down.
CCACCACCTCCTCGACACATCCCGTTCCTTAATGTTCCAAGCTTCCCTTCCAATTCCAAGCTTCCCTTCCAATTCCATTTTGGGGTCATGCCATTCTCATGACTACCTCTATTATCAATTGATTGCATTCGTCTCTTCTCTTGGAAAATCTCATTTGAACGTTTAAATCAAAAACCTTCTACATATGGATGTATTTGTTTTGCTACCATCACACAATCTCATAAGGATAAATTTAGCCCTCGTATTACTTGTTTTATTTTCCTTGGCCTTTCCCCTAGCCAAAAAGTCTTTTAAGCTTTACAATCTTTCCACACATAATATCTTTGTCTCTAGGGATGTCATGTTCAATGAGAATATTTTATCTTTTCAAGACATCCCACCACCTTCATTCCCACACCTCTCCTAGCCCCACCCTTCTTTGATGACCACACTTCCCATCCCACCATTCCCCCCTTCCCTCTTCCCACCCTTCACCTATTATTTCTTCTCCAGTACTTTCACCTATTATTAATACACATTCCCCTTCTCTTGCTAACCCACCTCACTACCCTAAACAATCTAATGCTCCACGATGCAACACCCACCTTCGGACCACCCTAGCTTGGCTATCACACTTTGAAGTCCACTTTGCTTCAACCCCAACTAGTATTAATACACATTCCTTGGCCTTCATTCCCACACCTCATGGCTACTAGTCATTCTCTTTTCATCATGTATTTAGTCCTTATGTTTCCTTTTGAGCTAACATCTTCATTTTTGAACCTACTTCCTATAAGCAAGCTTCACAGGACACACGTTGGCAACATGCCATTGGCTCCCTCATGGTAAGTCTCCTATTAGCTCTAAATGGGTATACAAAACTAAACTATACCCTAATGGTAACTTTGATAGATTTAAAGCACGTTTAGTAGCCAAAAGCTACCATCAAATTGAGAACATTGATTATAATGATCAGTTTTCTTTGATGGCAAAACATGTTACTGTCCGATTATTCTTCACCATTCTTACTACCAAAGCTTGGTCCATTCATCAACTTGACATTAACAATGCTTTCCTTCATGGTTACTTTCAATAAGAAGTTTACATGCTTCCTATTGATGGTTACACTAAGTCATCCCGGGTCAAGTATGTCGTTTACGTTGCTCTCTTTATGGCTTAAAACAAGTCTCACACCAATGAAATCAGGAATTATGTTCCAAACTCACTCAATTTGGTTTTATTCAATCTATCCATGATCATCGTCTCTTCATCAAATGGTCTTCTATGTTTTTTGTTTGGCTCTACTTGTTGATGTTGATGATGGGCTCAATTCCGGAACCAATGAGGTTGACATATTGCATGTTAAAAAAATTTGCATTCCATCTTCAACATTAAGGACCTTGGCTTTGCTAAATTATTTCCTTGGATTAGAGATCGCTCGCGGCCTTGCAGGCATGTTCCTCCCACTAGCATAAATATGTGCTGGATATCCTTACCGATGTTGGCTTCCTCATGCAAAGACCACCTCTACTCCCATGCTTCGAGGCCATAAATTCCATGCAGATTCTCCTCTCCTAGCTAAGCTTGAATGTTATCGCCGATTTATTGGTCAACTTTTATATGTTACCATGACACATCCCGATATTACCTTTGGAACATAAATATGTGCTGGATATCGCCGATTTTTTGATGTTGGCATCCGTGGAAGGCCCATTGGGATGCTGCTCTTTATCTCTTTAGTTATCTCAATTTCAACAACTTAGCCAACATGATTTTGCTCTCTATTGATATTTTTATATCCAGCAATAATGACTTCCATCTATCAGCTTACTGTAATGCTGATTGGGCCTCTTGCTCTGAGACTCGACAATCTCTTACGGGCTTTTGTATCTTCCTTAGTCAGACATGCATATCTTGGAAAACTAAGAAGCAAGCCAGCCACCATTTCCCACTCCTCGGCTAAAGTAGAATTTTAGAGTATTGCTTTTTTTGTTTGTGAGCTTTTATAGATATCATATATACTATGTGATTTTGGTCCCACACTTCCTCTTCTTGTCCTTATTTGGTGTGATAGTCAAGCGGCCCTCCATATTGTTGCTAATCCTATTTTTCATGAGCGCACCAAACACTTGGATATTGATTGCCACCTTGTATGTTATCAAATTTACTTGGTTTCATTTATTCTCAACATATTTCTTCTCTACTTCAAGTGGCCGATCTATTTACCAAGGCTTTGGCTGCTACCCAATTTTGTTTTCTTTGTCCCAAGTTAGGGTTGCTTGACTCTTCCCAATCTCAACTTGAGGGGGGGCTATAGAATATGCGGGGTTGTTCTGGAGGGAGCTAGAGATATCTTAGTTTGTTAAGTTTTAAGCTATTTTTATTGGAGAGTTATCATCTTATGAAATGTTCCTTCATCTAATATATATTTCGTGCATGTCATTTTGTATTGTGAAAAAATTATAGAGAATAGAATTTCTATTACATGTTGTTCTCATTGTTCTCTCCATCCATGGTCGTGCACATAATTCTCTAGCAAGTATTTTTAGAGAATAATACAATTAAAGCCACAAGTATTATTTTTCATATTGATTCAAATAATAATTGTCATCTACTTATTTATAAGAATAATTACATATTGATTTAAAATTAATATCACACTCATTAGAAACTTTCTGCTAATTTATAAACCTTACTCATTTCTTTGAATAAATTATATGTTTTTTTTAAATTTATATAAATCAATATTATTATAAAAGATATAACTTAACATCTAAAATCATTGAAATTCAAAATACCAACTATTAAAATCTTATTTAGGGGGAATGAAAATAACCTATTAGATTTTCTAAATAGCAAGACTGATGAAATTATAATAATTTCATCTGATTGGAAAATATATTTTTTTTTTTAAATTTTTGAAAAATTTATGATACTACTAACATGTGTCCTTTAGCATACACTTTTACATCATGCGTTACACAAATATATTTGAACAATATACAAATATCCACTTTTTTAGAAAAAAAATATGTATAGAAATGCAAAAAAAAAAAAAAAATCTACTTGTATTGATCCAAAGGTTTAATTAGAACTTATAAAATACAAAAAAAAAAAATAAATAAATAAAACTCTCATATCCATTACATGTGTTGTTCATATCATCTAACATGTGGGGTTGACCAGTGGGCCAACAAATGATGACGGGCACAATTGCCCGAAAAATGAACTTGTGAGTAGGGGTGTAATCGAGCTGAGTATTAGGCAGGCTTGGCTCGGCTCAGTTTTAAAGGAGTAGGTTCGAGCTTGTTCACGAGCTTATTCACGAGTCTGATTAACGAGCTTGCTCATAAGCCTATTCACGGGCATGTTCACGAGCCTATTTATGAGCTGACGAGTTGAGTTTAAGAGTGCTCGGACTCGGCTCGTTTAACTTAAGAGCCTCAAAATGATGTTCGGGAATTAAAAAAAATATTTATCTAAAATAGCTAACATACAACTAAATTAAAAAGATAAGATAATAAAAGTTCAATTAACTTTATTAAAATTCAAGAGTTAAAGTATTCATCATGTTTATTTGTAGGAAAAATTTATTGTGCATCAAACATTCTCCATGTTCACGAGCCTGTTCGCAATCTTAGTTCACGAGCTTGTTTACAAGCCTTGTTAACGAACTTGCTCACAAGCCTGTATATGAGCTGACGAGCCGAGTTTGAGGGTGCTCAATCTCGGATCATTTAACTTACTAGCCTTAAAATGATATTCGGGCTCGACTTGTTTAACTTAATAAATGAGTTCGATCGAGCTTCTAACGAGCCAAACGCCGAACAGCTCGCGGCTCGGTTACAGCCCTACTTGTGAGCTCGACCTTGACAGTCCTTTTTTGGCACCTCTATCCCCCCAATGGCTTCACCAAACGTCCAAACCTCAACACTTGAGGGCTTCTTGGTAATTATGGCCTATTGCATGTTTCCTCTGGTAATTGCCTTTTCAAAAGGTTTATGTATGAAATAATTTAAAACTTATTTAGTAAAGGTATCCACTTTGTTGTGCTAAGAATATTCAACTAACATTGCTTGATTTATTAGACAACATATGTAATTTTTAACAACATTGCTTTATTTCCGATGTTAAGCTGGCCTATCCGTGAGGGTCAATGTTCTTATACTACACTAATATGCTATACATATACACACAGTTGGCCGCATCAATGTTTATTTCCGATGGAGAAAAGGGGCGCAAGGATGATCTGCCAATAACTCTGGAATTTCAACACTTAGAGGATCTACCACAGGGATTGCCTTGTCGATGTCATCAGTGGAGAATGGAACACTGCAAAGAAAAAAAATAAGGGAGATCACTTTCATTGACGGGAGCATAAACCCTACATCCCTCCCCGTCGTTCTTGTTCACTGCCGCGACTGTGACAATTGTATCAGTCTCATCTTTTTTAATTGCAAGGCACAGGCACCTTAAATCATCATCGAGCAAGAAAGAGTTTGACGTCATACGAGAGTCGTTTTCCAACATCGCTCTCATCTGAGCAACCACCTGACGAAGACGAACACATCATGAGCAACCCGCTCGCACACAACCATGCGACGCGACAGCGACGCGAACGGCAATACAAACTCACTGCATTGGAAACGCTTTGTGTGCCATATTTATCATCCCAATACATGGTGCTTATGCGATATATTTGCCGAATTGTCAATGCCTGCGAGTTCGAGTGCGTGTTACGACGGCAACAGTTTTTCCTTTTAATTTTTTCGCTGCAAATATGGAAGAAAAGATTCAAAAAAACAGGAATCAACAAAGCAGATTATACCGGGCAGAGATCCTGCATTATCTCTTGCAATGATTTTTTCCTTTTTTGATGTATCACCTGCACGGTACAGACAGTACAAAAACCCTAATTATGCAGGCATGCCATATGACGGGGTGTATCTGAGCTGAAAACGAAAGAGGAGGTATAGTATATTACCAAGAATCCAACAGCTTGTCTAATAAAATTCAGTTCGTGCCAGGAGGTTCCCGAATACTACATTTAGTATTGATTGGTTCAGCTAACGAAGAACGATGACGGGGGCAACAGTTTTGGGGAGAGTCATGGGCGCAACTTACCTCCTCGGTCGCGTTTCCAATCCAGTTCTCCAATTCAGCAAGACCTGCTCTTACATATTTTCCATTTGAAAATGTGCAACATTCACGCCGCAGAAGAAGGCTACGAAAAGCCACACAAGAACATATTAACTGATGGCCATGATGCAACAGAGGTGGTATGTACAGCATTTGGTAGCTTACCTATTGAAAAGTGACATGTTGATGAAAGAGAAAATCTGAGTAATGATCTTGCGGATAAAAAATGAAGGTACCTGGGTACAATTTTGATGCCCAACATAGGCTTCATGTCAAATAATCACACAAAAAAAAAACAAAACAAAACAATGCTCAGCCTCAGGCATTCAATACTTTGATCACAACGAAACATCTCCAACAGTGAAATCTTTTTTTGTGAGATTGAGACTTGCCCAACTCAAGAGAGATGCTATGGACGAATCTACTTGATTTGAATCTTCTAGATGCACACCCACCTGTTCGTTGCATCCATTTAAGAGTATTTCATACTTATTTTCTTGATGGCTGCCAACCTCATTAGATATACTCTTAATTTTATTACTTTTTCTTCTAGGCAATATATATAAAGTTTGAGGCATTTTGATTCAGAAAGGTCGCATGAGTTAGATGTGCTCATCAGATAGAAAATACAAATAATAAATAGTAAGAACAAGTGCAAACTCTAATACCTCCGTCAAATTAATGTGTGAAAAGTCCAAGACACCGAGATCAAAAGAAAAACAATCCAATATGAACAAAAATAAAATTAAAGATATATGAACAAATTTTTTCTAAATTATATAGCATGTCTCTTTTTTTTTCTTATTTTTGTTTTTTTTTTTTCTTATTTTTCATCATCATCATCATCATTTTTTTCTTATTCCTCCTCATCATTATCATTATTTTTATTCTTATTCCTCATCATCATCATCATCATTTTTCTTCTTATTCATCATCATCATCATTTTCTTCTTATTCATCATCATTATCATCATTATTTTCTTTTTCTTCTTATTATTCTTCTTTTCTTTATTAGTTTCTCATATATTGTTATGAGGAAATAATGAAGAAAGTCTATAATATTGTCTTGAAAATTTTTGGGGGATTAAAATTTGCTTTTTTTGGAGCTAATCAAATGGGTAATTAAGATCCTTATGAACAATTCAGATAAAGACTTCATGATCAAGACTAGAATCTACTAAAGCATATGCCATGCAAAAAAAATGCTTCTATAACATGAGGCTTATTATAAGCTGGTGGCTGTGCATGGTCTAGGCGAGCATTTATGGCCAAGGTCTAGGCGCAATGGTGGGTTATGAGGAGCATGTAGTTGAAATTGCAATGATGAGGGCATGACATGCCATTCAATAGGAACAAGATCATGACCAAATGGAGATTGTCATATTCCATGTTCAACAAGTGTTTCCCTTCCATGTTCAATAAGATCTAGCTTTTTATTATCGAAATCAAGAATAATTTGGATAAGAATAATGCAGAGCTTTAAATTATTAGAAATGAATAACACATCATCACGTCCTTTCATTATAACATGAACTATAATCTCTTGGCATATGGAAGGAATTGTATTTAAAAAGGAACTATATTATCCACATAGAAACTCACATAATTAAATATTCTCTCATCTAGATTTCGGGTAATAAATAATTTATTTTTGCTATATATTTTTAATATATTTAATAAGTGAGTTTGTAAGATATTATTAATTTCTTTCAAAATAAATGACATAATCTATTTCTACAATATAAAGAAAATATTCTTTATATAGGGAATCCCATTCAAAGTTTCAATACTAGTATCCAATATCTTACTTTTGCTAAAATTTTCAGACCTACAAGATATGCCGATTAAGTTTTTAAAGGATAATATAGTTTATTAAAATATTTTCTTCATTATATCACCATCAATATTTTAATCAGAGCCAATACATTTTACATTGATATTACATGAAACTACTCAATAATTTTTTTTTCTATTTAATATATTCTAGAATAAAGAGTAATTTGATTATATAAATTATATTGACAAGATAACTAACAACTTGATTAAATTGTTTAAGTTGTACATTCATAGAATATAAAATATTACAAAATTACATATTTATTCTAGTAATTAATTATTCAAATTTAATTTGTGGATGAAAAATCAAAAAAAAAAAAGAAAAAAAATTGTTGGCTCAATTAATTTTGTCTAATTCAAGAACTAGGGTTTAAGCTATACCAAATCAGAAACTTTAATTTTTAGGATTTTTTTAATATTGATAGAATGAGAAATAAAATCCCCTCAATTGAATTATAATACTATTACTGAATTAGGGTTTTGCATGCTCAATTTAATGCTATCGAATTTGGAATTTTAAATTTTGGGTTTCTTAACTTACTACAAATTAGGGTTTATGAGGTAGTAGCCCCTAGCTGAATTAGGGAGTTGTTGAGTTTCCCAATTTGTCACTGAATTTGGGTAGTAGCCCCTAGCTGAAGTAGGGTCAGGAATTGGCATGCCTAAATAGTTCAGAAGTGAGATGCAACAGATTCAAAACAAATTGCAACAAAACTATAAAATTGTATTTTGTGCTATTGATGTTTCTCTACATGATTGACATATTATATAAATTACTTTCATGAGATTTATGAGAATAAGCATAAACATGAAGACTTCTAATGACTGTGAGATATTATGTAGTAAAACATTTTAAATTTTCATATCGACACACCATAATAATATTAGTAAAAATTTATTCAGACATCTGAGATTCTCGTATGACTTTCACGCATGATTATTCGATATGCTAATACTTTTCTTAATGATTGCACTCAACATACATCAATGCCTATTTAAAAAAAATTAATTTTATATATTTTTATAAAATTTTATCAAATAGTAAAATTACAATTCTAATTTAACATTAAAATATCAATAAGTAATAAATATTAGAATAAACTTCATGTTAATTTTCTTATTTTTTTGAGAAATATAAGATAATTCATTAATCATTTTATACTGCTACTCATGTATAACATAAAATAAATGAAAGAAACAATAGATATTTCATTGAGTTCAAGGTCCTCACCAGAAAACCCAGGGTTTGGCATGGTTTCAGTAACGTGGAATGAGAGAGGAGAAAATGAAAAAGAATAAATAATTTTAGTAATTTAGGAAAAAATAGTTCCAAAATACAATATAAATCATGTCAAGTATTCAAATATAATGAAAAATATCATTTGAGCTGGGGCAAACAAGTCATAAGCACTCAATTTAGAGAAGAGAAAAATAACCTATAACCTTCTAAACATCTTTGTGAAGAGGAAGATAAGGTAAACCTCAATACTTTATTCTTCAAGCTAAGGTAAACATGTCATAAATACATAATTTTGAGAAGAGAAAAGCAGCCTATGGCCCTCTAAAAGCCTTTGCGGGGATATTTACATTCTACTCGCTGATATATATATAGACAATGACAATCAAACCATCCTATATTTTTTTCTGAATGAAATGACAATCAACATCAATAAATAGAGTTTATCCGCTCATTAAATACTAGATTAACATCAATATGTTAGAATGTTTGACAAATTACAATAAAATATCATAAATATCATAAAATATTAGAATAAGTAGGCAAAACTTCTCCAAAAAAAGAATGATTACTAATACTCACAAGTAGGCGATACCATATTCCATAACTATGTATTTTATCTCCGTATTGAATCTTAAAATTACTATTTACCTGACTATCATCCCTATTAATAATTGTTGGCATTTACTATCACTGGCTCCCCAAAAGGGTGCATCATCACCTGCACATCCTAGCATAGTGGTTACTTTCCCATAAAGTTTCCTCTTATATTGTTGTAGTTTTATAAGTTTTTATTCCCCCTACCTCATATTGCATTATTAATTAGGGCACCCAACTTGTAACTGTAAGTTGCCCTAATCATAATTTCCGATTATATAAGGGCTTGATTTGTTTATTTTCATTATTTAGTATGATTACATTTTAATTTCTTTTGTGTAGCTTAGACTTAAACATGACATCAGAGCCAAAATCCTATGGAAAAAATAACCCTAGGGCAAGTGGGGAGTTAAACCCCTAGAAAGCGAGAAAAATACTTATACTTTACCAACACAATACATGTATTATGTATACATGTTTGCTATAAGTGCATGCATGGATTGAAGAACAAAGTGAGCTACACCACATTATGCACCACTGTAATTGCCACCACATATCCACCGCATTGATGCTATTGGACAATAACATCATCGACATTTCAATGATGGTAGGTGCTATAATAGGTAGCTTGCAGTGGTGGCACCTTGTTTTTTCTTCAGTTGCTTGTGCATTTCTGAGGTTGCACTATGGCATTGTTCTTCAAGTAGTAGATATGTGCCAATGTATGTAGTCCGCAGTGGCTACAATCGGGAAAAACCCTAATCAATTATTGTGGAAACCCTAGTTCCACAACATGGGGAATATTTGTATTTCTAAGGTTTCAAATTGAAAAAACCATAACTTAAGTTGGCAGGTTAATTTTTAGAATAATGATGTAATGTTGATATATATACAAGGAAGATTTCTTTTATAGTGCATGTATTATTAGAAAAAGGGTTCTACTAGTTATTAAATGTTATTTTTAGAGAAGATCAAAAATTGTATGCAATACTGAAATAGGCAAGCTAACTATCAAAGTAATATAATAGTTCTTATATTGTTCACACACAGTGATACTTATGTTTATCAGAAAGAATTATATAAAATTTTTACAAAGACAATAATATATACTTTATCTCCTTCAGATATTGCTTACTATATCACTCACACTCTCACTTAAGATTCATGAATTATCGATACAGAATATGATATTCATATTACTGATAATCATATCATATTCAATATTTTTTTTTCTTGTGAAAATATTATTATATCCAATAACGAATATTCAAAAGCTATTGCATATGATAGTATTCAGTTTATATCATTGTTACTTCTCAATGTCATGCTTATCTTTGATTATCATACTAGTTTACTTTATGTGAATTAAATATTATTTTTAGAAAAAAGACCGATAATTTTATGCAGTATCAAGAATGACAAATTGACCATTAGAATAATCTAAGGGTTTTTTATAAAATTCATATATAATATTACTCATACTTATTAGAGAGGAGCATATAAAACTCTCATCAAAGACAACAATAAATATTATTGATCATGTCACTTCTACTATTACTTTACATATTATTGATCATGTCACTCCCACTATTACTTTAGATATTACTGATCATGTCACTACTACTATTACTTTATACTCCTAAATTATCAATACATAAGTCTATATTCATATTATTGATAATCATACTATATTCTTTAATTTTGTTTCTTCTTGTGAAAATATTATTATATTCAATAACAAATATTTTAAAGCTATTAAATATGATAGTATTAAACTTGCATCTTTGTTATTTTTCAGTATCATGCTTATTCCTGATTGCCCTATTAGTTTACTTTCTATGAGTTATCTTTTCAAGCAACTTAATTTTGATTTTATTTTTATTTCTATTAACTTTTATTTACAAGAATAAGAAACTCTAAGAAAGACTCAATTTGGATTTGTGCAGGATAGATTATATATATTCTCATCTATAATATAATTCTCATCTAGATATTTGGGTGTTTGAATTATTTACTTATGTATTCTCAACTTGGTCACTCATCACTGACCAAGTTGAGACTATTTTATCAGTCTTATAAATATTTCAATCCTAGAATGTAAGACATGTTAATTATGGAAGCTTATTAGAACTTTTTATCCTAGTTCATTTTGAGCAAGAACATATTCAATCTGATATACTAAGATATATAAGAACATGACAAAGATTTAACTAGAGAGATCTTTAAATATTTGATCATTTTTGTGGATTACTACTCAAAAAATATATAAATATATTTATTTCATGATAGATCACATGTATTTTTTAATTTTCATATATTTCATAAAATAATATAAAATAAATTTAATAAAAGTATTAAAAAATTTTAAAAATAATATATCAAAATAGACATTACATATATTTAATATTTATTGTACGAATCATAAGATTATAATAATGCTTCTTGTATCGATACATTCCATTATAATAATGTTATTGAAAGAAAAAATAAATATCTGATTGAGATAACTTGGATACCTCTACTTAAAAAGAATATTCTAAAATATTTTTAGAAAAATTAAATTATAACTACAATCAACCTCATCAATTGTACATGTAAGGTTTATAAACCCTAGGCAAAGATTTGCATGCACTATACCAGCATAATGGACACACACATGGTGGAAGTGGATTACTTGTGTACAAGTGATGAAGTGTGTGGTAGTAGTAGGCACACATGGTAATGGCTATACGCTCAGATGGTGGTGGCAGCAAGCACGCAAGGGTGGTATCAACAAACATGCCTAGTTGGGGGGCATCATACATGAGATTCAAAAGGCACATAGTGGTGTCACTGAGTGGTATTTTGGGGAAAAAATCTAATTAGAATTTTAATAAAATGATAAAAAAATGAAAATTTATAAAAATCTTAATTTGGTGTAGTATTTTTTTCGGAGAATTTATTACAACAAAGGAAAATGGAGGACTCAATTTAGTATACTCACTGCAAGATGATGGGCCACAAGAAAAATAATCGTTGATTATTATATTGAAGTAAAAAGCTGATAGCTTTACATAATATCTAGAGAGACAACCTAACTACTAGAGACATTAAAGATTCTTCACATAATTTATCCACCATAACACTTATACTAACTAAAGAAAAGTATAAAAAAATCCTTCTATTTGTTTAAGTATTACTATTTGTTTTATTCATACACTCATTTCAAACTTATCAATTATCGACACATGAACTAATATTCAAATTATCTATAATCATATCATATTCACAACTTTTTTTTCTTGCTTTTAAAATATAATTATCACCAATTACAAATATTTCAAAATTATGGATATGATAGTATTCAACTTGAGTCTTTATTATTTTTTTCGTATCTTACTTATTTTTACTTATCCTGTTAGGTTATTTTTTATGAGTTGGATTTTTAAACAACCAAACTCTATTTCTTAGGAAAATTCTATTTAAAATTGAGCAAGATAAATACTGTCCTCTTTTAGACGGTAAGATCTCCTCAAAATATTTAAGTATTTTGGATTCTTCACTCGTGTATTCTCAAATTAATCACATATCATCAAATAAGTTAAGAATAATAAATCTTATTCTTAAGAGTATTTTGATCCTAGAGTATGATGCGTGTCAACTATGAAACCATATAAAAACTTTCTATCTTATATGTCAATCTGATTTGACAAGTGATCTATTCAATCTAATATACTCAAAAATACAAAGATTTATTAAAGATGCAATCATAGAGTTATTTAAGTATACCATCACTTTTATTTATGACTGTTTAAGATATACATGAATATATATTTTTTCATGATAAATCACATTTTTTTTTAATTTTCTAACTTTGTATAAACTGATATGAAATTAATTTGATAAAAATATTAATAAATTAATAAATACTTTATGGGCAGACACATCTTACTATAATGAGATTGCTGAAATGAAGAAAAATATTTATTTAAGATAATATGAACATTTCTACTTGAAAAAAATATTTCAAAATATTTTTGGGGAGATTCAATTTTAATCACAATCTATCCTATTAATTAAATATCTTATAAACTCATTTTATAATGTATATCATTTCAGATTCTACATAATGGAGAAAGACTATTTAGCTTACCTCTTCATATTTTTGGATTCATTTATTTTGTCCTCAATAGCTCTCCACATCAGAATAAGCTTATATTTAGGATCTTGAGATTTATTTTTTTTTGAATATTATAATACTCAAAGAGAATACAAATATTTTTACACCAAAGATTAATATAATATCAATAAGTGCAACTTTTGACTTTTTTAAATACTTATTTTTTAACGATTCCAAAATAAATACGAGTTCAAATGTTGCATATGAATCCATTACTTTTTATCCTTTACCTGAAATCCTGCCTAGACAATCAATTAGTAAAAAGAGTCACTCATATCATTTTGATTCTAGAGAGAAAGAAATATACCATAAAGAAATATTTTATTTAGGCCTAAATGACAAAGTAGTCCCCATGAATCCTTCATTGAACAAATTCTTTCCTAAAACAAATTTATATTAGGAGATAGAGGCATACCCTCCATGTTTAAATTGAAGACGAGCTTACTAAGGAACCATATGATCTCGCAATTAGTCTCACTATTTTGACCTTCTGATCACTCTATGAAAGAGAAAAATAAGTTACACTAAACACTCAATTTCATAGGTCTCATCATGTTCTCACTTTTTTCTTTCTTTTATTTTTTTTATTTATTCTATAGATGATACTAAAATATCCAAGTCTCAGTTTAAAGAATTATCTCATCCAATATGATGCCAAAAACATGATGAAAAAGATTTATGCCCTCCACCCCAATGAGATTTGAGAACTAATACCAAGACATTTGAAAAGGCCCATTGTCAGCTACATATGAGTGCTCATTGTGAAAATAAGTTAAGATGAGAAATATTAGAAAATGAAATGTAAAAATTAAATAAACTCTCAATATGTAATATTATATAACAAATATCCTTATATAATGGATATAAATGATTGAGACAACTCATAAATTAGGCACTCCCATCAAGCTAGAGCACATAAGTCCATAATATTAAATTTGATGGAAAAGAAAGTATGTTGAGATATCTTCAAAGTTTTTGTGAAAATATGTAATGACTACTATGTTGTATGAATATATGCTATAATAATAATCCTATCATGAATTTTCTGCAGTAGACAAAAAATAGTCTACCTTGATGTATTTCATTTGCTCATGAACATTATTAGATATTATATGTCTAATTGTCTGAGTGACATAATAAAAGATAATGAGAGAAGATAATACATATATGATAGAATGGACTCATATTTCTTCTGAAACTGTTACCCATGCTATGAAGTCATGTCTCTATTCCATGAAATCATGATTGGACTGATATTAGAATATTTGTCAAGGAGTCGCAACTTTATTTTATAGAGTTGTGATTGGACTAAAGATAGAAAATCTACAAAAGAGTTGCATTCTATTCTATAGATCATGACTGGATTAAAACTAAAACATATTCTAGAATTCAGAGTCGTGATATTGATTATGGAATACAACCTAAATAGAATCACAACCTATTTTTGGTTGGTTGTAATTGAAAAATATACTTTGGAGTTGTGACCTGGAGTATGGGGTAATGACTCATCTTAAGTTGTGAAATGCCTCGGAGTCACAACTCAACTAAAATTATAACATGTATTATGGTATCATGATATCATTTTTATCACAACATATTTTGTGTTGTTGCTACTGGTAACTTAAGGATTCAAGTTATGATACATTCTATAGAGTCCTGACATGAATGAAACCATAACATATTATGTATTATCGTGACTTAAGACTTAAGTATAAGGAATTTTTTATTTTATCATATAAAGATTTGTAAATAAGAGTTAAACAAAATTAATAAAAAAAATATTCAAAATAAGGATTTTATAATACTGTTACAAAACATTAATAGTGTGAAGAGTTTTATTTTATTGTCTCTCTTCCCTCTCACTCCTGTTCTCTCATTGTGAGCCTATCACAAAACATATATGAGAGAATGTTTCTCCTTGTGCTCGAAACCCTAAACCAATACTAAAGAATCCCTGCACTGATTCCTAGTTGTATCGAAGAGAGATTACACAGAGAAACCTTAGATTACATTTGACCTCTGATTTTTACTAGGATGATATATCATTTGGTATCGGAGGTGATTGTCTCAGGTACTCATGGATTCAACATTTAGTATTAAAGCTTATCTTTGAGACTTTGAGTTGTAATATTGGTATGAAAACCAAGTGTTTGAAATTATTGAATATATCATTGGTATCATTGTAATGAAATCTGATTTCGTATCATTTGGTATTAGAGTCTAGGTTTAGTCACAAAGCCTAGTTTGACACTCACAGCTAAGATTTACTTGATACGTAGAAGGGTAAAAATTAGAATGATGAGTCTGACTATATATATGATTGAGATTGAGAAGTTAATAATAGGAAGGATTTCAAATTGTAAATATTAAAGATTTACTTATTAAAAAAATTATAGATCCATAATTAAACAACTAAAGCCAATGGTTAACGATCAAAAATAAGATAACTTCATTAAAGAAAGTCAATTGGGACAAATTTAATTGCACAATACAAGGCTTGATCTGGTTGTACATGGTAGACAAAGCCTTGATGAATATTTTTGATAAGAAATCCATGAAAGATTTGTAGAAAAAGTTGTAATTGCTTTATCAAAGTAAATTATCAGTAAACAAGTATGAAAGTGCTCCAGAAGATGGGTGATTGAATTGAAGATGATGTTTCTTTGGAGTTTAGACATGTCAACCTAGTTAAGTTTGGGGAGCTTATCACCAGTATAAGTAACCCAAAATAGAATGAAACTAATCAACATAAAAATATAAAATGTAGCTTGATAGGCTAGGTCTCACGAAAGGTGGATATTTTGAAACTGCCGCACTGGCTGCATTGCTACGTGGACAAAATAGGCCATTGACTAATGATATCGGAGAAAGGACAAAAAACCGTCAATAAGGTGTATTGCCTTCTGTCGTTCTTGGCTAGAGGTGTCAAATGACATGAGTAACCCAATCACGACTCGGTTCAGTAGTGCCTGGCCCGGCACGGCATGGTTTAGAACTGTGCCATGGGTCAGGCTGGGCTGCCCCTTGGCACGATTCATGCCGTGCTGGACCAGCATGAATCACGCCTCATGTCAGTCCATACACAACTCATGTACCTAACCTGACAGCATGGCAAACTGGCGGGTGACTGCCCGACGGGATCATTATCGAGCAGTCACCCGAGCCGTTTTATTTATTTTTTTTTAAATTCAACCCCCATCATGGGGGCGGTCCATTTTTTTTAAAATGCAGCTACGTGGCCAATTGTAATTGATTGGCGATGTGACCATTTTTTTTACGCACGACATGGTCGACATGGCCGTTCTGTGCTGGGCTGGTGAACTGTGCACCTTGCCGTGCCTAGCACGTCATGTTGACATGATCATGCTGGGAAAAAATGAGCCATGCCAGCACGACATGACCCATTTGACACCTCTAATCTTGGAAACCGAAAGTCAATCTCTCCTAAAGATGTATAATAATTGATGAAGCGGTGATGAGTGAATATATAGTTAGGAGGACCCACGTATGAGATAGGTGTTCCTCTGGATCGCAAGAGGTGCAGATTACTGTCTAGTAATGCGTAATGGATATTGCCTACTAGGGGTGGAAGTCAATCTCTCCTAATAGTAATGCTGTGCAAATTACTCCTTCAATGACTATGTGATGCCATGTCCGAAAAGAGGGATGTCTTCTTTGCCCCAGGGCTATTAGCATGAACCTTAGTGGATTAAAACTCGTGGAGAGTAGCAGTTTTCAAAGACGAATATCAGTGAAAGATGTCTTGCATGAGGGCATGCAAGATATTGATTGGGTAAGCGAGAATATCACGGACTTAATTTGTGAGCATCCATGACTGAAACTGAAGATTTTATTCAAGATCAAGCATGCCGACGGATTTGAATAAAAATATATGAGAGTGCTCCAGAAGGTAAATGCAAGTAGATTAAAGATGATGTTTCTTTGGAGTTCAGGTATGTTAACTCGGTTAAGTTTGGGAAGCTTGTTGCTAGTCTGTGACTTGAATATTAAGAAGAATATTAGCCCATCTTGCACAAACTGGTCGGGAGCTGGAGCCGCTCTCCTGATGAGCCCAAGGCAGGATAAAACTAATCAACATAAAAAATAAAAAGTATGACCTAACAGATGTCTCATTAAAGTGAATATTTGAGACAGCCGCATGGGCCACACCATTGTGTGGACAAAATAGACCCGTGACACTAAGCCCCATGCCCCATCTAGCTCTTGGAGTCATGGAGCCAAACATACAAGGCAACAAGACAGAGAATGCACTGCCCAACCTTGTGACATAAAAAACCCCAACCTACCCCACTTTGCCAAAAAATAGGGCGAGGCATGAGGAGGGTCGCCTTGGCCGTGCCCAGCCCCATTGCCATGCCTACATTTGTTCACTATTTGATTTTTAAGATAATTTAATTATCACCATTGATAGTGATACAATAAACTTATCCTATGAGATAATTATCACAACCTTGCTATCGAACAATACAAGTTGGAAGAGTGTATAGAAATACTATAAGAATTTATTATATGCAAGAGAAAGGACTAAAGAAAGAAGTGGGTGGTCCAAAAATACATCCAAGGCAAGATGAAGATTAAATAGTATAAATAAGCTAATGTTGAAGTGCTAAAAATACAATTTAGCTAGATACTTCAAGAGGAACTACTAGAGAAACCAACATGCAGTGAAAGGAAAATATGAAATCGTGACCTAGACAAATTTTGGCTTGAAAAACGAGGAGCCATCCACTGGGGGATGAGATTCATTTTACTGAATCCCATTTTGCTCATGTAGAGGAGAACACATGACTTCTCATTAGAGTTTGTTTGCTTAGTATAAATCATTTGATGAAGGAGATATGAATATGTAGAATTACTCAACAATGAAAATGTCGATGCATTATAGTAAAATTAAATATTTTCCAAGGGTGATGCATGTTCGTGATTTGAGATTTTGAGGATAAATTTGATCTCGGTGTATTAAATTTCAAATGATTATGTGAAAATTTCTTATCATAATAATAATTACAAGACGTCATGATGAACAATGATAATATTTCAAGAAACAAAGTGTGAAACCTTGTACAAGTTGCAAGTAACTACTATCATGACTCCGAACAATAGATTCTTTAGTTCTAAAAAGAAGGATGACATGGAAAATAAGTAAGGCATACAACATGATTTTTCCATGAAAAAGAAATCCACTAGAAATATGAAGTTGTACTATGAAAATATAATATCATGGCAAAATTAAGTGGAGTCTTAAGAACATAGAGTTACGATGTGAAAACACAATATCATGATATAAATCCAAGTGAAAGAATCAAAGGAGGTACATAACTAATAAATCCCAAAGAAGTTGTGACAAGAAGATTTAGAGTTATGACAGGGAGATTGAGAGTTGCAACAGGGAATCAAGCATGTCATGAAGCACTTGGAGTTACGACAGGAAGACTCAGAGTCGCAACAAGGAACCAAGTATGACATGGGGGACTTGCTGTTGCTACAAGAGGCTCGAGGTCGCCATAAGAGAACAAGTTGGCCATGAGGAGTTTAGAGTTATGACATGCAAATTTGAGGTTATGATAAGAGAACAAACAACCCATGAGGAGTTCGAGATCAACATGCAAACTTGAGATCACAACAGAAATCCAAATTGGTCATGAGAGATTTAGAGTCATGATAGGGAACTATGGTGTTGCGACTCCAACCTACTGGAGGCACATATGAGCATAATTTTGTGGCAAAGACAAAAGCTTCTAGGGACTCAATTCAATGGAAGCAATCCATGAAAGAGAAGCTCTAGTCATTGGAGAAAAACAACACCCAGAGATTTGTGAAGGTTTTCTAGTATCAATAGGCAATTGAATGCAAGTGAGTATTAAAATAAAAATTAAAGTTTGATATATAGATCGAAAGTACAAGACACAATTGGTTGCCAAGGAATATTCTCAAGTATAGGGCATAGACTATGATGAGATTTTCTCATCTATAACAAAGATAATTTTCATCCAAGTAATATTAGTTATTGTAACAAGTTATGACCTCTAAGTTAAGTAGCTTGATGTAAAAATAATATTTCTTCACAGTAACCTAGAGAAAAAAATTTACATGAAACAACTAATCAATTTATGATGATTTAGTTTACAAGTTGGAGAAATCTCTGTACAAACTAAAATAGTTTCCTCAAATGTGATACTATAAATTTGATTCTTTTGTTTTACAACTGAGATTCACTAGATGTGAAGCTAACCATTGATTCTATACTAAAAAGGTAGACAAAAATTTTGATATACTAACATTTTATTTTGATGACATACTATTAGTGGGTAATAACTAATAACATAAATATGATTAGTTCAATGAAGATGTTACTTATTGAGAAATTTTATACGACTAATCTCAACTCATCAAATCTTATACTTGGCATGAAGATCAGAAAAGATTGAGGGACAAAGATATTATATCTCAAGCATCAAATATATGTAGAAAAAAAAATACTTTTGCAGTACAATATGACTGATTGCAAGCTGATGGAGACTTTTGTGGCAATTGGTATGAAGCTATCAATCGAGCATTGTCTTTCTACCCAACTAGAGAAGGAAGAAAAGACTCTCTTCTATATACTAGTATAATTGGAAGTTTGCATATATCATGATATATACTAGACCTAATATTTCATATGCTATGTTAGTATTTAGCAAGCTTATATCTAATCTGGGAAATAAGCATTGAAATACCATCTAAAGAATACTCAAATATCTTCGTAGTACTCTTGATTTTGTATTACATTTTGGTGGGAACAACAATAAGAAGGTGTTGAGGTTAGTGGATTTGTTGATGTAAACTAGGATTGAGCTATGGATATCCGAAGGTACATAAGCAAATATATTTTTAAATTATATGGTAATTCTGTGAGTTGGATTAGTAAAAGATATGCTATAGTTGCTCGATTTTATCCATAAAGCTAAAATATACGACTCTTACTCATGTTAGTAAGAAAGTTATTTGGATGCAAAAATTGTGTGCATTTGATTTCAAGGAGAAGACTTGAAACTCATATGTGATAGTCAAAATATTAATCATTTAGCAAGAAATCCAATCTTCTATTCATGGATAATGCACATTGATATTTAAAACCATTTTATTTTAGAGAAAATTGATCAGAGACTATTCAATTGGAGAAAATAAACACAAGAAAAAATATCACTAATTACTTGACAAAGGCTATGAGTACAAATAAATTCTAGTTGTACATAACTAAAATTGGGACAAAAAAGAAGTATTCCCTAAGTAGAATATTATGATTAGCTCATACTTTTTTTGAAATTGCTATCTATGTTGCTGATTCGCAATCATATTATGTTGAGCTGTGATTGGACTATAGCTAGTATATCTATTGAGGAGTCGCAATCTTGTTATGTGGAGTTGCGTTAGAACTAAAACTAGAAAATCTATTAAGGAGTCACAATCTTGTTCTGTGAAGTTGTGTTAGGACTAAAACTAGAAAATTTACTGATGAATTGCCATGACATATTTTGTGGAGTCATTACTGTACTAAAGTTGTAACTACTACTAGAGTTCAGAATTACAACCTTAGTCTTTGAGTTGCGACCTAGACGAAGTTACAATCTATTTTTGAGTGGTTACAACTAGAGACTACTTTAGAGTCATGACCTATATTGTAAAGTGGCGACTCATCATAAACTATGATATGTACTTTGGATTTATGATTTGAATTATAAAGTTGCAACTCAACATAAGATGTAATATATGTCATGGTGTCACAATCATATTCTATGATGTCATGACATCATTGTTATTACAATATATTTTATGTTGTTGTGATTAATAACTTAAAGATATAAGTCACGACTTATTCTCTGAGATCATGCCATGGATGAAGCCATAACATATTATGTGTTGTTATGACTTAATAATTACGTGTAAGAACTTTTTTTTTACTATATAAAGGCTTGTAAATAAGAGTTATAAGAGTTTAAGAGAGTTAAGAAAGAAATATTCAGAATAAGGGGTCTACCACAAAATATGAATAGTATGAAAAGTATTTTTCTTATTTTGCATGCCTCTCATCTCTCCACTCTTTTCCTCTGGTGAGAGAGTATGCTTTTTTTTTCTAAAAATGCTAAACCAACGCCATATGAATCCCTAAATTGATTTCTAGTTTGATATTAGATGGAGGATACACCAAGAAACCTCAAATTACATTCGACCACTTAATTTTTGCTTTGAGGTCGTATCATATGACATCAAAAGTGATTATCTTGAAAACCCATGAATTCAATATTTAATAGCAAAGATTATCTTTGATACTCTAAGTCATCATACTTAATATAAAAACCAAATATGAAATTCAAGTATTTAGAACTATTTGATTGATCATTAGTAGCATTGTATTGGAACCTAGATAAGAGGCATCCACACACTATAAATCATAGGAGATCTCAAAATAATAATATATTAGAATATATGTCATATAGATTAAGAACTTACTGTATAAATCATAGCATTATTTTCCATACATATTGCATCTGCACACCCCAATATAATTAAAGAATAAATATTATTTGATTGAGATAACTCAATCTCTTACCTCAAAGATTATTTTGAAATATTTTAAAGAAATATTATTTTAGCTAAAATTCACCTCATCAATCAAATATGCTCTTATGTCATTTCTCAGCATATACTCTTTCAGATCCTACATCTTAAATATAAATTATTTAGCATGCTTCTCATAATTTTTGAATTAACTCATTTTGCCCTTGATTGCACTTTAGAACACAACAAATTGGCATATTGGGCATTGAGATGTACATTCCTTGGATACTTAATGACCCAAAGAAAAAAAATATATTTTTTACTAAATACTGATAAAATTTTGTAAATGTAGATATTATCTTTTTTAATAATGACTCATTTTTAATGAGGTTAAGAAAAATATAAATCCAAATGTTACATCTAGATCCATTATTCTTCCTCCTTTATATTTAGTATTGCTTGAACTACTAGAGTACTAGTTAGTAGATAGAGTCACTCATCATTTATATATGAGTATGTTGATAGTCAATTTGACATTACTCACATGAAATTACCATATTTACTAACAAATTCATATCATGTTAAGTTTAATGAGTTTAATTTCTTAGGTAAGAAGACCACTTTCAGTTTTATATGACATTAAAGTTCACGAGTTTATATCAATACAGACTCATATTGACTCGACAACCAGGAGACTTGAATATCCAGGACTTTAAATCTATATAAAGATAAAGGCATATCCAACATACTCAAATTAAAAACGAGTCTACCAAAGAGCCAAATAATTTTGCAACCAAATAATTTAATACATGATTTTTCAAGTATCGTCATGCCTTAGCCTTATTCTTTATTTTAATTATTTTATTATTTTTCTTGATAGTAATAGAATACCCAAATATTTCTTTGTGATATTATCTTATCAAAATAATGTTAGACTATGATAAAATAGATACATACCTTTCACTATAATAGGACTTGGAAAATAGTAATACATTCAAAATTATCTATTGTTTGGTGCATCTATGTGTTTATTATGAAGACACATCGAGATAAAAAGACATCATCTTACGACAAGATGATATATCATATTTCTTTTATAGTATTTCACAATTAGTAGCATTGATCGAAATAAATGGTAATACAATGAGAGGATTTACCCAGATATTTAGTATGAACTAGTAAGACTTTTATTCTCTATGGGTTAAGATGATCTCAACACATATCGTATTTCTTTTATAGTATTTCAGAATTAGATGATATATCAACTAGACATAAAAGATATAATTCATAATAATAACCTTAAGGAGGAGATGTATTATATAAAGTAACCACATGTATTTTGAGTAGTACATTCAAATATAGTTTGTAAAGTATAAAAAATATTATATACTCAAAATAATCTCCAAAAGCTAAATTTGCTAGATATTCATAAATAATCATCTTATTTGGATTACACAAATATGTTACTAATATTTTTCTATTTTTTTGGATATGTTTTTGATGACATGATAATTTTGTTAATTATATATATATATATATATATATATATATAATATTTTGATTATATGAGTTAACGAGTTAGATCACCCATAACAATGAGTACCTTCAAATAATTTCAGACAAAAGATCTTGAAAAACTTAGATTACCTAAGATGCATTTAAATCATTACTAATGAACTGAATTTCATAAAAACTCAAAAATTAAACGTGCTCAATCATGATTAATACTAAAATAATTGACTAGTATAGAAATTTGTCGTATGCATCTACCCTAGAGTTGGTAAGGAGAAAATGAGAGAAAAGTGAAAAAAAAAATTCTTAGCATATATATGTTTTATTATACGAGCAGTATTATTTTATTAATACATATATTAACTTTACTTCTGATGGGTTAATACAATTTTGTTATTGATATTTCTTTATTCTTTTGGATGAGTCTTGATGACAAAATAATTTTATTAATTATCCACATATATAATATTTTGATAATGCGAGTTAATGAGTTAAAGATTATCCAAGTCAATGAGTACCTTCAAATAATTTCAGATGAATGATCTTGAAAAACTTAGATACTTAGCATATATACATTTTATTATAAGAGTAGTATTATTTTGTAATAAATGAGATATATACTTCATACTCTTATAAATATTAGTATCTTGGATTGTGTTGTAGTATATATTTATATTGATACATATACTAACTTTACTTCTGATGGGTTAATATAATAATGTTACTGATACTTCTTTGTTCTTTTGAATGAGACTTGATGACAAGATAATTTTCCTAATTATCTATGTATATAATATTTTGATTATGTGAAATAACGAGTTGAAGATCATCCAAGTCAATAAGTACCTTTAAATAATTTTAGAAGAAAAATCTTGAAAGACAAATACTTTCTTAGTAATATATATTTTATTATACAAGCAGTATTATTTTGTTATAGAAGAGATAAACACTTCATACTCATGTAGATGTTGGTCTTTTGGATTTTGTAGTAGTAGATATTCATATTGATACATATATTCACTTTACTTCTGATTGGGTTAATACAATTATGTTACTGATATTTTTTATTCTTTTGAATGAGTCTTGATGGCAAGATAATTTTGTTAATTATCTACGTATATAATATTTTGATCACGTGAGTTAATGAGTTGAAGATTATCCAAGTCAATCAGTACCTTCAAATAATTTTAGATGAATGATTTTGAAACCCATAGTACTTTCTTAGCATATATTAGTTTTATTATATGAGCAATATTATTTTGTAATAAATGAGATATATATTCATACTTTTATAAATATTGATCTTTTGGATTATGTCATAGTAGATATTTATGTCGAGACATATACTAACTTTACTTTTGATGGGTTAATATAATTATGTTACTGATACTTATTTGTTCTTTCAGATGATATTTGACGACAAGTAATTTTACTAATTATCTATGTATATAATATTTTGATTATGTGAGTTAACAAGTTGAAGATCACCGAAGTCAATGAATACCTTCAGATAATTTTAGACAAAAAAACTTGTAAGACTTAAATACTTTTTTAGAATTACGAGCAATATTATTTTATCATAGAAGAGAGACACTTCATACTCTTTTAGATGTTGGTCTTTTGGATTGTATTGCAGTAGATATTCATATTGATACATATATTAATTTACTTCTGAATGATTAATACAATTATGTTATTAATATTTTTTTTCTCTTTTGGATGATTCTTGATAACAAGATAATTTTGTTAATTATCTATGTATATAATATTTTGATAATGCGAGTTAACAAGATAATATTTTGATAATTATCTATGTATACAATTATGTATATAATACTTTGATAATATTTTGAAATAATTTCAAACGAATGATCTTGAAAAACTTAGATACTTCCTTAACATATATATATATATATATATATATATTATACGAGGAGTATTATTTTGTAATAAAGGAGATATATACTTTATACTCTTATAAATATTAGTCTTTTGGATTTTGTTGTAGTAGATATTTACGTTGATACAAATACTAACTTTACTTCTGATGGGTTAATATAATTATGTTACTGATACTTCTTTGTTCTTTCGGATGAGACTTGATGACAAGATAATATTTTAATTATTTGAGTTAACAAGTTGGAGATCACCCAAATTAATGAGTACCTTTAGATAATTTCAGACGAAAAATCTTGAAAGGTTTAAATATTTCTTAGTATATATATGTTGTATTATACAAGCAGTATTATTTTGTCATAGAAAAGATAAATACTTCATACTCTTATAGATGTTGGTCTTTTGGATTGTGTTGTAGTAGATATTCATATTGATATATATATTAACGTTACTTCTGATGGGTTAATACAATTATATTACTAATATATATTTTTTCTTTTAGATGAGTCTTGATGACAAGATAATTTTACTAATTATCTATGTAAATAATATTTTGATTATGTAAGTTAAGTTAAAATATTTTCTTAGCATATACATGTTTTATTATATGAGCAATACTATTTTGTCATAGAGTAGATATACACATCATACTCTTGTAAATATTGATCTTTTAGATTGTGTTGTAGTAGATATTTATATTGATACATATACTAATTTTTTCCGATTTAACATATTCAATCGACTCTACGATATATAGAAAATTATAAAAAAAATTAACTATATGACTATGATGAGATCATACATAACATACGCAGCCAGTATAAGTAGTCATTTCTTAAAGTCTTCTAGGTGAGTTCACCTTGACGTAGCTCTTTGCATATTGAGGTATATGAAAAAATCTCTAGGACTTGAGATCTTTTATAGGAATTATTAACTTATAGTTAGCTGAATGTTTATATTCGAGTTGGATATCAGTATGCACCAAGATGATACTACAATAAAGTTTTATATTTTTTGAGAGATAATCTTGTCTTCTATAAAAGTAAGTGATATGTAATTTTTTTTTGAGATTTAATAAATATACATAATTCAAAATGATGATAATAATTACTTGCAAGACATTTTTGATACAATACAAACTCGAGAAGATCAGATACACACACTCTTCTTTTAAAACCATTTACTATAATAGTTAGATAGTGAAAACATATATACTAAAATCTAATATTCCATCAGTAGACACATCATATGTAGGTATATTATTTTTTCAAAGGAAAAAGATTTTGAATTAGACCATTACTATAACATATATGTGTTTTATTCTATTAACAATATCATCTTATTACAGAAGGGATATACACTTCACATTCTTGTAGATATTGATCTTTTGAGTTATGTTGCATCATATATTCCCATTAGTCAAGGTACTGACGTTACTTTTAAAGTGAAATATCTAGCTTAACTCTGCTACTTAAAAGAAAATGATATGGAAAATTAATTATATGAATATGATGAGATCAGATATAATATATACAATCAATATAATAAGTTATTTCCTAGATCTTCTTCTGTAAGTTCATATTGATGCAACTCTTTGTATACTAAAATATATGAGAAAATATTTAAGATTTGAAATCTCTTTCATAGATTATAGATATTTGCAGTTAGATAAATATTCACATTTGAGTTGATCACTAACATGCACTAAGAAGAGGTTTATGATAGAATTTTATACTTGTCTAAAAGTCAAAATTATCTCATAAAATAATAAGTGCCATGTAATTTTTTTGAGATCTCATATAGTAACAAAACTTAGAGTGACAATAATATTTACTTTTGAGATACTTTTAATGTGATAACTACTCAAGAAGGTTAGATACACACTTTATTCTCTTACTATCCTTATAATGTGATAGTTGGGTAGAAATACAGTCTCATTTTTTGGCATTCAATTTGAATAAAACACATACAAGCAGATTACAACTTTCTATAAAAGAAGATTCTAGAAGAAATCATTACTACAACATATATTTTGAATGACATCAATTTATATTTTCTTCCTCAAAGTTTAGTATTATAAACTTAAATGCAACAACTTGATGGGAGATGTTTTAGTTTTCTAATTCTATTTATTTAATATTTTGTATTTCAGATGGGAATACCCAACTTATGAGTTGACTCAATTACTCTCACCATATAAGGATATAAGAATATATGATTTATGATTTGCCACTCATTATGTGTAGTGTACCATATTGGCACAATCATGGTGCCAATGGTGAGGAGGTAGTATCATGTTGGTTTTTGTGATGAAACTTGTGGTGTTAAAATATTTTGAATAGTGATTTCGTGGTGTTCCATGGTAGAGTAGTGAATATATATATATATATGAGATACTTGTTGGGTGAGCAACTCGAGATTGAGTTAGATAATTAACTAGTAATATATGCACAATTACTAGCTAATTGGTGACACTCAATTTATCTGAGTATGACCAATATTTGGTTCTTACCACAAGTACAAGAAAATTTAAGACTTAGCTATGTCAATGTATTCTTCTAAGATGCATGGATAGGCTAAACAAAATACCATTGCCTTCTTTGGAAAGATAAACTAACAACAATTTCTACATTGTCTCATCCTCCTGCAGTGAGAATACTAGAGGATAGATCTATCTTTTAATGGCTAAAAAAAGATTTGTAACATCCTATGATATAACTTTGATTCAAAGGATATAATCCATTCGCTATGAATCTAATATATGACATATAAAAACTAAGTAGCAAACTAAATAAACTATAAATAATAATAAGTATGCCCAGCAAGATCAAAGTTGTCTGTCAGTCTCAAACTTATCATAACATGATTATCATCAACTAGGTCTTATCTCAAATATCTGGGATCAGACACAAACTTATCAATTAAAAAATAATATTACAAGCCTGAGATATTCTTGATCCATAAAATAAAACTCTAAATTAACTAAAATCAAATTTACTTAACGCGTTCACATTATTTCAACACGATCAAAAAGGAATGAATAATAAACTGCTACAAAACAAGGTACTACTTCTCCATCAACCTAGACATGAACACCAATATAACAACATGAACAGGAAAATACAGTACGTACATAATTCTTCCGTAAATGGCAAGTCATCGAATCCAGAAATTTGATAATGCCCTCCCATTGATTACTGGGTGTTTGCTGAGGATCAATGCCAGGAAATCTAGAAGATTTCATCGCACATCTGATATTTTTTGGTGCCTTTAAAAATATAAATTAGCCACAAGCACATAAAAACTATTTACGTTCACAATAGCACGAAACTAACAACAAAACCAATCCATGCAGAGGTTTGACCTGTGCAACAACAAATGGAGAAACAGGATTAGTATCTTATCTAGTATTTCTCAAATCGATTAACACTCACCTGAATGCACAAAACCAAGAGCGGCGACAAATCTTTTTTCAAACGATCTCTAATCATGCCAAAGATCTTCTCTAAACAAGTAGTTAATTGTTGTTTGAAAAGTATTGCTGGATATCTTGCCTCCATAATCAATGGACCATCTTCATATCCAATATGTTTGAAAGGAGATTTCATACCCTGAATATCATTGACTGAAATCAGGCAAAAATATGATATCGTCGAATGCATGATTTTAAACACAAAATATTGAAAGCATGATATCAAACACAATATTAATCAATAAAAAAAACACAATATTAATCTATGGACCATCTTCATATGCAATATTTCTTTTTCAAACCCTAAATATCATGTCCAATATCTTCTATTGTTTAATTTCTTGTTGCATGCAGAATGAAACAGTCTATTGTTCATCAATTAGGATTCTAGAATTTCTTTTTCGTGGTCTTTCATGCAGAGTTTTAGACTTGAGAGGATGTAAAAAGAAGTAAATTATACCAAAAATATTAATCACAATGTTATCATCACAAACTAATGGCATGTCATGTGTTTTTATTCCGGAAAATAAGCCTGAATATATTAATTTTTGCTTTGTAAATTTATATTAATTATTAATAAAATTAACTATGAATTGACCAATTGATAGTAATATTATACATGCTTGCTCACATGGGATAACCATGTCATGCTCACAAGATATGTCATTTGTCAACCTCTACAAGTAAACATGCTATTAATAATATAAATATTAACATATGCCCACTCAATGAAAACTATGAAAATACTCCTTATAAATTGAGAAATTAGTAATGACTTACCTTTTGTAATATTAGAAATTACATGATCTTTAATTTTAAGGTCAATAATTCCCTTCCAGTCAATTGCCTCTTCTTTATGCTTAACCAATATCGTACATAACTTTGTCATATGCTTCATAATAAAACTACATATTGAATAATGTCATTTGGCATAATCCCAAGAATTAAAAGACTGCACGATTATTGTATTCCTTTTTTTTTGGAACTTAAATATCACGTAATATTTTGATTCAACCTAAATTGATAAATTTTTATTAAACTTTCTAAATTTTGACAAGCATAAATTATAATTATAATCCAACCTAATATATACAATACTAATTACTACTAAGTTAATTTATAATATTCTCCTTCCCCTTCCTCCCTTTAGTATTATGCTTATTCAAATGACTGCTACAATTCTCTTTTAAATAACTTTAGCAAAAAACATAATTTTTTTGCATCAAATAATTGTATAACTGCATTCAAATGAGTTGAGTGTCTATCATTTATAATAACATCTCTATCACCAATAATTATTTTAAGATTTTTTAAAAGTACAAACTAATTATCAAAACTCTCCGAACTTACCACCCTATAAATTAAAGAAAACATATAATCATTAATATCACATATTGTTGCAAAGAAAAGAACTCCACATAAATACCACTAATATGAGATGAGTTAATAATAATAACATGATGATAAGACAGCAAAATCTTTAATAAATATAGAATATCCAACAAAAAGTAGCTCAAAATACTCATCTTCTGAATGAGTACACTTCAAAATATTTATTAGGTTTGTTTCGACAATACGCTGACACATTCAAGATAATAATTTATAATAATTATATGAAAATCCAATTATATATTCTTTTGCCTTTTGCTTAACATACCATACTTCATTGTAAGATATGTTCAATCTTTCATTAGTGATAAAATTCATATATATTTATCATGGTAGATAATCATGAGTTAATTGAATATTATTATCAATGAGGAATAATTATCATCTCTAGAGGAATGATGATCATCTTTAGAGGAATGATGATCCTCTAAAGAATGATTATGAAAATTATTAAAAATATGCACTGGAACTTCATAATTTTCTAATGCTCGACTAGTGATTTTCTAAGGCTAATCAAAAATAGTGTACACCACATTCATATGCCCTGAGCAATTTTTCTTAAATTTATATTTAAATCTTTTAACTAAGGACATTAAGTAATGTATATCACTTGCACTCAAAAAAATTTTACCCAATCTCATAATAATATTATCATATCGAGATATCTCAAGTATAAAGCCATATACTTGATCATATTTTGATAAAAAAATCATAATAATTAAAAAATATATCCAAGTGCCTTTGTATAGATCAATGACACATACACCTTTACTATAAGTGGAATCAAAATCAACAACTAGGCTATAGATACATGATAATTAAATAAATTAAATAATAAAAAAATAATTATATGTAACATCAACAATATATATTTGAAATAACATCTATAATAGTGCACAACATGTTACCTTATAATTTGAAATACTTATTCATTTACAATAATAATTGGGAACAAATAAATATGAAAATAAATATAATTAAAATATAATAACTTTGCCATAGATGTATCATCTTCATGTGGAAACATCAGCTTCACATGAAAGTATTTTATTGGGAAATAAATGACAGAAATTAAACTTCATGCACATCACAACATAAATTTGACTCATAAGTGATTCAAATGTGATGTTATGATGTAGAATAAATTTGATATAACCATCTTTATATTCAAGGGATCCATTATCACTCTTCATCAAATATTTATTTTCATAAATGAAACAAAATATTTTATCATCCATTTTCTTTCAAAAGACAAAAGGAATCTATATTTTAATTAAATATATATTAGTCATGTGAAATATATATTAGTCGTGTAAATGTATGTATGTATGTAGCTATATGTATATACATGTTAATGCATGTTACCGTTGGATGTATAAATGAATAGTACTCATGTTAATCCATGTATGCATATACACATGCATATACTATAGTTTATAGATATATTCATTTATATAAATATAAATATAAATAAATAAATAATATATATATATACATAAATATGTGTTTGTGTAGTATATATGCATTTATATAAATTTGCATGCTATACATTTTTATGCATGTTTACCCATGTTTTTACATACATATAAATATGCACAACATTACACATATTTATAGATACTACACACATTACAATAAAAAAAATAATTATAAATAAAAATTATGAAATAATTTGAAACAAAAAAAATTTCATCGCTAATTAGCGACGGATTGTTATATGTTTTTTAATTCCATTGCTAATTATGATGTGAAGTGGTGTATGGATACGCTTGCGTGACATTTAATAATAGAAATTTATGTTTCAATATATTTTTAGAAATGAAATAATTATTTGTTTCTATATTTAGCGACGTTAATAAATTCCGTCACTAAATAAGAAACGACATACTCATTCATCACTATATTATTTGAAAAAATTTAGATACGAAATAACATTTCAACGCTAAATCAAAAGTGGAAATAAATTCTATCACTAAATTATGATAATTTCTTTAATGAAGAACATTTCGAAACTTTAAACAAAGTTAGGATTTTGAGATTTTTTATTTAGATCATGAGTTCGTCCAAATTATTTATGGATTTCCTTTCCTCCAATTATTGATGGATGTACAATTCATCCATAATTGAGGTATGAAATTATAATTTTTATTTTGTCGCATATAAATTGTATACATGAATAGCTATATTTATGAATTTTAATGTTACCTATAATTTGTTTTTATTTTTAATATTCTTATTGGGTTTTCTTATTATTTTGTTGAATAATTATAATTTTAATTGATAAATTATATATTTTATATTTTTTTCACATACTTGAATTTGTTAAATTTATGTTGCTTAATTGAGGCATGATTTTTTTGTTCATTTTATTATTGATCTATAGTTTTGATCTTTCTAATTAATTTTGATTTTGTTTGCTTATTAATATTAGATAAAATATAATAATTTTTAAAAGAACAACTCATATTAATGACGTAACTTTAACAATAAATAATTTATAAATATTATAACAAATACTAAAAGTTTATTTGTAATAACAATTAAAACCATAAAAAAATTTAAAGATAAATAATTGGAAGGATGAAACATAATGAACAATAATAAAACTAAAAAAAATTACAAGCTCATTTCAAAATTTATATAGTTGCTTGATCTATATTTCACTAAATATGCAATAAAATAAATAATACCTCCCTTTATTTTATATTAAAAAAATAAAATCATATTATATGTCACATGATATATGACTATTTATACAATATGCTTCATATAAATTAATAAATATTCCTATTAATTTATTAATATTCTCTATCAATAGTTGATTTATTTTTATTATTTTTTTATTGACAAATTAAATACATTGACATTGATAATTTTTTTTATTATTTCTATTATATAAAATACGTTTATCTAATTAGTTAGTACTAATTATTAATTTAGAAATATAAGAATTATGATATTGTAAAAATTTTTTTTCTTTATTAATACAATTCCATCTAATATAGATAAATATCAAATATTTAGTTTTATATAAATGATAAAGTTACAACTTATGCCTTTTGATACATATTTAAGACATTAAAATAATCTGTCTTATCTTATTTTAATCCAAAATTATCTAATAATAATGTTATTATAATTTTTTTATTAGATCTATGCAATAAAGTAAATATGTTACTACATCTTTATTATAAATAAATCTCTATATACATTAATATAATTCAAAAAGTATTGTCATAGGAATAAAAAAAATTTATGAATTGATTGTCAATTGATGAATGTAATACTGAAAGATGAATTTTTGACTAATGAATTTGTAGAGAAGATTAAAGAATTTATTGGTTTTACTAAAAAATAATCTAAATTTATGGATGAAATAAAAATAAGATGACCATCTAATAACTACAAATATCAAAATTTGAGTCTCCAAGATGTGGACACAATACGATATTATCTTACTAGAGGTGTCAAACAGGTTGTGGCTGGCTCGTGCCCGGCATAGTTCACCCATGCTTGGGCTGGAATGACATGCTACAGTTCCATGCTTGTGTCCATGTCGGGCCGGGCCAAAAGTTTTCGGCACGTGCCTTGACCTGCACGACACGATATGCCTAGCACGACACGACAACCCCAAGCATCTAGCGATGCCCAATGGGGGGAGACAAGCCGACTCTTGATGGACGAGAGATGCGTGGAACCAAAACCCTAGGAGTTTAAAATTTTGGCCGACCCGACCCGACCAAAATTGGGCTGAATCAGCCAAACTAGATAGATTTCAACACGGGTCCATGTCGAGCCTGCCCTCCCAAGAACCATTTCGTGTCAGACATGACACGCCAGCCTGATTGGACGTGGAAACACCGAGCTGGGCTGGGCCAGCCCGACCCGTTTGACACCTCTACATCTTACAAAAAGAAATTGTTAAAAACTATTATGTTTGGTATAAATATAAATAATTAGTTGTGGCACAAATAACTAAATATTATATATATAAAAGTGTTGATTCAAATATTATAATGAAATATACTAATCCTAATAATGAATGTGAAAAAATATTGAAAAATATTATTGGTCATTCATTAAATCTGAATGTTACTAACGATATTCTAATATCATTAGCAAAATAATTTTATAAAATTCTGAAAGCTTTAGAAGAAATGATTTAGCCAAGTAATCCGTGTGGCCACTTAATTATTTGTGGTGGCCAAATTCTTGAATTTAAAGACAAAATATCATTTTTTAAAAAGATATTATGATGAAATATATTATTTATTATATAAATTATTACCAAAAAATAATGTCATAACATATAATTTTTACAACACAAAAAATTTAATTCGAGGTATGGGTTTGCCTGTGGAAAAAATATATTGCTGGATTAATGAATGCATGATATATTAAGACATAAATAATGAAGCAATTATATGTAATTTCTGTAATTATCTTTGGTATAAAAAAATACTGCATATAAAAGGCAAAAAATAAATATTCCTTATAAGAATATATATTATTTTCCATTGACTTTGACATAATATATTTTTATTGAATCTGTATATTTCGTTATTTATATAACTTGATTTAGATATGAGAAATAACCATTCAAATGGCTAAAATTCTCAATATGTGGGCAGGATTAGAAGAAATCAACTAATAGTTTGTGGATGAGTAATCTACATGTATTCAGTGATGATAACACTACAAATATCTCTGTATTCTCCCATATGTACGGAGGAAAATTTGATATTACCTCATTATGACATACACATATTGACTGCCATAGAAATTCTATCTTTGTCTAATTTTGCACAGAAAGATTTTGATAGCTATGTCCCACCTTTCTTACGAGACTCATATATTGGTACTGCAACATCAATACTAGTATAATATTCATAATCCATAATTTATATATCAAATTATGAGAAAATCTTTATTCAGGTCACAATTGACAATAAACAATACATAGCTTTCTTAAATTTATTACATGCATTCATTATTATTTTTTATTTTTTCATTTTAATTAAATATAAAATAAAATATGAATGAAATTATAAATATATTATAATATTTAAAATTTAGTAATTTAAACTAATAACAAAATATGATAATGCTACTTATGAAAAATTATTATTTAGAATTAAAATAATATTTACATTATAAAATTTTGGATAATAAATATAAATGAAATAAATATTAGCTAGTAGCAAAAAAATTAGTATATTTTATTTATATGTATATGTAACTGCTGATATTAAATTACTTATAGGTTTATTCATTTTACTTCTCATATAATTAGAAAGATATTTAAGGAAAAACTAGTTTCAGAGAGTATAATATGAAGTAAAATACCCCCAAGTATGAAAGAATTTGAGTTATAATTATTGGGAAGAATTTGAGAAATAATTTTCATATATTTACTTATTTTTCAATTTGGTCTAATATGATTCTCTTAAAATAAATGTAGTATTAATGTATGATTATCTTATTTAATTTTTGCAAAAAAAATACAAATGAAATAATACTTTGGTGGTCTCGAGGAAGGATATATAAAAATATATAGCAAGTGTAAGATATAATAACAAGCTTGACAAATAGAGAAAAAAATATGATTTAGATACAAAACCTAATAATATCCCCAAGTATTTGGATAAAGTGATGATAATACTAGAACAGTGAGAAATTCAAGACATTGTCACAGATGGCCTCATACAATCGTTAATCAGAGAAAACATGTAAAAAATTAGGACCTTTAAAATATATTTGAAGGTTCAAAGGTGACCTATCAAAAATTAGTAGATTTGGTATAATTATCTTTTATTTTTTGTTATTGTTTAAATTTTTTGAATATAAAGGATAATATATGTGTAATAATGTATGACGTACATTAATAGTAACTATTATTTATTTTTAGGAGGCTGAGTTGAGATATCTAGCAACACCATTTGAGGTATTCAAGTAAATATATAAAAAAAAATAAATTATTTATAGACAAGTAATCAAATGATATTAATATTAGTTTTTTGTTCTGTACTTATCCTTTTATATGTAAATTATAATTAATAAAAGAAAAAAATATAAAAAAATGATTATTTAGTATTCACAATAAAATAGAGCATATTTTTTACTGTAACTAATGAGTTATTATTTATAGACTCATTAAATATAATGACCAACTTCGTTTTAATATTATTTTAAAGTAGGGAGATGACAGTTTCTTGTATTGATATAAATTTTATTTGAATATATTAATGATGAGTTATGTTGTATTTTAATGATTGTAGGAAGCTATCGAGAATATAGTTACAATTATTTCACAATTAACAGATCCTTCTACAGAGATGCCAAAGATTAATGTTATGTATATTTGCCTTCAGGCTGTCGGAGTGGAGCTAAAAAATGACGAGTGTATAGTCTTGGTACCCATGTATCTACATTTTATCCAAGTTCTATTTGGAATTCTTCATCATCATCTCCCAATTATAATAACATATTTGATTAAAGATTACACGAGGAGATTGAGAAAATTTAGAATACATTGCAAAAGAAAAAATGAGAAGATACAAAAAAAAAGATACAAATGAAAATTGAAAAAAAATATAAAAAGAGAATAAAATACAATAAAAGATTTTGAAGATGAAAAAAATAATATGCAAGTGGTAGAGATATCATCAAATTTTCATCATTCTAAAGAAGATCCATCCAGATCTCCGAATGATAGTACTCATCAAGAAAATGACATGTAATTATTTGTGATGTGTCAATAATTTTTTGCAACAAATATTATTATTGTGAAATTATGATTTTTGTGTTAATGTTTTTTTAATTAAGTTAAATTTGTGTATTGTATTTTATGAACATCTTTGTTTGTTATCTGACGTATTAATTTGTAGTGAATATAATGTGAATGTCATTTGATAAATAATTTATGAATGTGATTATTTAATTGCAAGTTACATAGTCTATGTATGTATTTGTATAATATATACAACATACAGAAGCTACATAATTATGACATATTCCTGTTGTAGAGAATAAAAATTGAATATGATGTTTTTAAATTCATTTCTAATATTTCTAATATATTCCATTGCTAATTTAATGATGGGGTTTAAGATCTCTTTATCATCGCTAATTTAGTGATAAAATTTAAGATTTCTTTACCATCGCTAATTTTAGCAACGGAAAAAATCTGTTACTCTTTTTAGAAACACCCTATTATTATCCATTTCTAAAATTTAGAAAGAAATATTTTAGAAACTATTTCTTTTGGTTTCTAATTATGTCAGTATTCAAACATTGCGACAGAATTAGAAATGAAATTAGATATTTCTAAAAAAGTATTTTCTTGTAGTGACATGCTTCTGTATAGTATATATGCACATATATTTATATATATACATATTTATTCAAACACTTAATGAATGCTTCTGTGTATTTGACAGAAAATATAAGTATTTATATGTACACACACAGTAATTTTAAGACGAGACACACACACACACACACAAACAAACAATTATATTTACACATATTAGACTCAATTTATTTGAAGGTGGGTGAGAGAATAAGAGGTCAATGGAGAATACCCATAAACTCATTTCTTGCAATTGAAAGTCGAGATTGATCAGATTGAAATCCTAAAAATACAAAAAAAAATTTAGATCTCTTTCATCTCTTTTCCATTCTATGTAATCGGACCATGCATTTTCTAAATGGCAACCGACTAGGCATTTTTTTTAATTGACGTGGAAGAGGCAAGGAGTAATATTGGGTTGATGCATTTGAGTGCACCAAAATATAATAATTTTGATTTTGAAGTATATTTTTATTTTGAAAAAATAAGATATATTTTTTTTAATTTTTGTACATAGTGCACCAAGACAATTTTTTTTTTTAATGTTACTTTTTATGTATTTGATGTGAACACCCAACCTATGGGTTGCCCCAATCCATTTCTATGGACTTTTTATTTTTTACATTAATTCATAACATCCTTCAAGCTTGATGTTCTACATATTTACACACAAGTTGAGGGGAGTGTTACAATTTAACTTTATTGGTTCTTACACTCTCAAGATAAAAATACCCAACTTGTAGGCTGCTCAAATTTATTTTGTTTTCTAAATGTAGGATTAAATTTTCATTTTATGGTGTAAGATTTATCCTTAGATTACATTTCTCCTTTTTATTATTGTTTTGTTTCTACAATGCTATGTGATATTAAAATATTATTCCACTGAAGCAAGTTTGCAAAAAGATAGGCTAGGACCTACACACTGATAATTTTAGTGTAAGCTTATTTTCACATTTCTTACATTATTTTGTCTTTTTTATTCACAATGTGAAATAATTAACCAAAAACTGCAAGACTTCAAGTATAATTCATTTCATCCCCTCTTGGTATAGCACGGGTATCATGCACATCTAGATATGTTTGTTCATAGTTCACAAAAAACTTACAAGCATTATTCTTTCAGGAAACTTGGAAGGCATAGAATGCTGAGAAGCTACAGCCAAAATGCCTTTTGATGGAAAGTTCCTTTGTAGGAGGCATAGAAGTGCAGAAGCATTAGACAGCCAATATGGCAATGAACTGGTCTCGTCAACTTTCTGAAACAGTTCGAATAGTGAGCATATATAATATTTTCATGTATTAGGTGCCATCTCAGTATAAGGTGCCATCTTTGGTGTTGGTTTTTGATTGGCATGATCCAAACAAGAATAGGCAGGGTTTGTGATACACAACCATTAGATGTAAAATTTTTCTATGTATAAGCTTGAGAATGAATATTAATGTATTAATATGTATTTTAATACTATATTATGAAAAATGTGAATAAAAATACACCAAGTCTATTACTATAAATAAAAAGTCAAAACTATTGCAGCATCACAGAAATTGAGTCCTCCCTCAAAGTAATTACATACATTAAAAAAAAATTCTCAACACTTCCATCAAAATTGGCATATAAATATTCAGAATATCAAATTTAGAAAATAAAAAAATAAGATAATATATCCTCAAGGCTTTCATGAATATATTATGTAGCTGATCTACTACTTGAACATAATATAAAATAATGATTTCATCATTAATCTTCTTCATGAGAAAAAAAATCAATATCTATGCGTTTCATCTGCTCGTAAAATATCAAATTAGAGATTATATATCTCATTGTTTAACTATCATAATAAAAAAAATAATAAGAGAAATATGTTAGTATCATATCTCCTTAAGAATATTATTGATTTAAAATATCTCATAAATAATTATCATTATCATTTTGAATTTTATCTTCGTGTTTGATCTCAATATCATCACATATATCTTTTTTTCACAAGATAATATTGCCTCCAAGAAAAAGTAAGTAATTTATATTAAATCTCCTCTCTGTGCAAGCTAATGCTCAACTAAAACTTAAAAATTCACATAAATGGAGGTACTCATGATAGTTGAAAGAAATACTAAGGTCACAAGATGTCCTCGCATACCTAAGAATGTGAAGATCTACACCTAAGTAAATATGCATTGAAAAATCTTTAAAATAACTAATTATACTAATCGCATAAGCTATATCTAATTTATTAACAGTCATATAGTTAATTTTTTTTATGATTTTTATATATGCAATCAAGTCAACTAGATGATTCATATAAAACAAATTTAGTTTTTGACTCGATAAGAGTATCTTCTAAAATACATCCAAAAAAACTAATCATTATGAGGGTATGAACTGTGTGCCTCCACTATGAAAACACAATATCTCAACTATCATAAGTTACTTCTATCCCGATAAGATATCCAAGTCTTTTAAAATCTTTTGCCTAAAATTATGATGGAAGATACTTCTTAAGTTGAGTGACTCAAAACTCATTATCTCACATAAAAAGACTATTATCCATATATATAAAAAACAAGATAAACTTAAAATCTAGACTCCAAAATAATAAAGAATTAATTATGACACTCGTGCAAATAAAAATAAAAGACTACTAGTAAAAATATCACAAACTATGCTCTCAATGACTATTTCAGACTATATTATACCTTTTGTAACCTGCAAACAAAATCTAATTGTTTTATCACTACACAAAAATCAGGTGGTTACTTTATATATATCTTCTTAAGGTTATCATGAAAAAATATATTAATTTACGTCCAACTGATATATCTTTAATTTGTAAAATACTGCTAGAAAAATAAATATTCATACTAAAATTATCATAGCTACTTGAGAAAAAGTATCCTAGTAATTTACTTCAAAACATTTAAGTAAACCCATCAGTAACAAATCTCTCCTTTAAAAAATCTATCTTCCCATAAACTAATTTTCATAGTAAATACTCACATGCGATGAACAATAAATATTTCTACGAATTTATATACTAATTTTTTAAATTTTATTAAAGTGAAAAATATTGATCTCTTTTAATATAACCATCCTGCATTATCTTAAATGAGATTGTTGTGATTTTAATATTTTAATATTTATTTATTAAGTTTTTGATGAGAGCATCTAACTTTTAGGTTACCTGAATCACTTTATCTTATTATATAAATGTATTAATTGTATGATATTATATACTTAGTATTTTATTTATATTTTATATTTTGCATATGTAATAACATAATATCAAAGTATAAGTATGTATGTGGGAAAAATTTTACTAACAAAGTAACACTAGGGGTACACAACACTATCTATAGCAAAAATACAAAATAATGTGTGTGCACAACACCAACACATAATTGTCAGAGACAAGCATGTGATGGAAAGTGAGGTCCTTGATGAATTTTTTTCTACTAAGCCTAATTTGCATACGATAAAAAATGATGGAAGACAATAATATTTTTGGACAAAAATCTAATTTGGATTATAGTAGATTTGTAAAAAAAATGAAAAAAAAAAATAAAAAAAAGGTTGGGTATAGTTTTTTTTATATTTTGTGTGACATGATATGAATAATCACAATAGAAAAATAGCTCAAGGAGAGTCTCATTCCAGTGCACTCATTGTAGGAGAAAAAGTAATACCAGAAATAATTATAAGACATTATTTTTAGATAAGAGACCAAAAATATTACACAATTGTGGGAGGTGCAAGTTGACTATTAGAAATATAAATAGATCCTTATAGAGTTCATCAACCATGATACTAAAAAATATATAAAACTTTTCTTTCAGGCAACAACAAATCCTTCAATTCATTTGAGTTTCATTGGTTATTTCACTCACACTCTCACTTTAGACTCCTAAATCAATGACACATGAGTAAAGTATCACATCATTGATACTCATATTTTATTCTTTATGTTTTTTTCTTGTTCTAAAAATATTATTATTTTAATAACAAATATTTAAAAGTCATTTAATATAGTATTATCTAATTTGATTCTTTGTTATTTTTCCATATTTTTCTTATTATTAATGTCCTATTTTACATGTTAACCTAGTTTGAGTAAAGACTTATTTGATCTAATATGCTTAGATGTATGAGGACCTAATAGAGATGCAACCAAAAAGTAATTCAAGTATTCTCATAATTTTTTTTGATAACTGCTTTAGATATATATATATATATGAATATATCTTTTTTATGATATATCACAAATTTTTTTTTATTTTTCCGACTTTTTACAAAATGATTAAAACTCAATTCAATTGAAATATATAAAAACTAATTAATAAAAATACATTAGAATAAATATCAGACTAATTTAATGCTTATAATATAAACTATGAGAT
The DNA here is from genome assembly GCA_029783825.1 of Sapria himalayana. Classification (NCBI taxonomy): domain Eukaryota; kingdom Viridiplantae; phylum Streptophyta; class Magnoliopsida; order Malpighiales; family Rafflesiaceae; genus Sapria; species Sapria himalayana. The sequence goes on along the minus strand of JAREIK010017964.1, from coordinate 310,554 downwards.
TATAATATAAATTTCTTGCAAACACACTAACAAAATAAAGTGACAAAGAAAAAATATATATCTAACTAAAATAACTAAAACACTCCTAATTCAAAATAATATTTCAATATAATTTTGATTAGAGACAAATTTAACCACAATCTATCTTATCAAACAAATATTTTCTTCTATTATTTCTCAATATATATTCTTCTAGATCTTATATCCTAGAAATAAACTATTTTAACATGTATCTTAAAATTTTTGGATATATTTGTTTTGTTCTTGATTACTTTCTAGTATTTCTCACTAGAAACTGGTAAAATTTTAATAAGTATATATATAATTATTTTTGATTATTTTTCATTTTTTAACAAGCCTAGGAAAAATGAATCCAAATATTACACCTAGATTCATTACTCTTACTCTCTTACTCATAGTCATGCCTAGACTATTAGTTTTTAAAGAGAGTCATTCATTAACTACATCTGATATGTTGGTATTCATTATAATATTAATCCCATGGAATCATTATATATACCTAGAGATATCAAATAGATCGTGCCGACATGACCCAATTTTTTTAGCCCAGCACGACATGATATTTTATCATGGGTTATGCTGTGCTGACATGGTTCTAAAAAGGGATAGCCCAACATGATAATTTGGCATGGATATGGGCGAGTCATGCTGGGTCGTGACAAGCATGGTCCAACCCAGCCAAGCTAACCTAAGTCTGGACATACTAGCTTGGGTCAGGTCAAGCTAACCTGAGTTAGGACCAGGCTAGCCAATTTGGCCAGCCGGGCTAAAATTAGCTTGCACAAGTCATCATGTCGTGTCATGGGCAGAGCCTAGGAAACTTCACACCCATATACATACCAACAAATTTAAATCTTATTAAGTCTAAAGAGAGTGAGTTTTCTCGAGTAGATAAATCTCATTTACACCCATATAATATAATAGTATAAGAGTCTGCACAAATACATACTCATATTAAGTTGACAATTAGGAAGCTTTATCACCAAAGACTTAGAATCTATATTACAAGAGAGAGATATACCTAGCCTTCTCATACTAGCGATGAGCTTATCAAGAAGCTAAATAATTCTGAAACTAGTCTATTTGATCTTGACCTTCCGATCGCTCTTCAAAAGTGAGAGACGAGTCATCCTCAGCTCTAAATATCAAAGATTTTATCACACTCATTTTATTTTTTGTTATTTTTTTATTACTTCTCTTGACGATACCAATACACACAAGTCTCTATTTGAGATATTATCTCATTCAAAAGTTAGAGAGTATATTGACGAGTCATACTCTAATGAGACATGGGAACTAGTATCATGATCTTCCAGAAGAATTATTATTAGTTACCAGTGAATATTTACTATGAAAAGAAATTTAAATAGAAAGATATATCATTTTAAAGTGAGACTTGTAACGAGAAAATATATTCAGATATTTGGTATAAATTATTATAATACCTATTTTCTAGTGGTCAAGATTATCTTGATAGGTATTCTTATTTCTTTTATAGTATCTCATAATTATAATATATACCAGCTAGACTTGGAGAATATATTTTTTCATGATAACCTTCAAAGAGAAGATATAAATGAAATAGCCATCAAAATTTCAATCAGTATAATCAGATGTAGTCTATAGATTACAAAAGATATTATATATCCTATAGTAATCACCAAGAGCCTAATTTAGAATATTTCCATAGACAATTACTTTGTTTAGGATACACATGTGTTATTGATTATTTTTGTTCTTAAGGAGAAATCTTGGTGGTATGATATATGTAGATTTATATATGTGTTATTTAAAGATTTTAATAATTGTCTATCATATATGTAGATTTATATTTTGATTATTTGAAATGAAAAATTGAGAATCAATCAACTCAAGGAATATCTTTAGACATAATTCTAGACAAAAGACCTTATAAAACTTATTTTCTTGACATAAAGATCACATATTCTATGCGGGTATCATCTTGTCGGGTATTTTCTTGAATTGTGCTATAGTATATACTCCTATTTATTTAGATAGTAACTTCACTTCTAATGCAATGCTTTCGAATAACTCTACTATATATGGAAGAATTATAGAAAAAATTAAATAAATAAACTATAACCAGACTACATATAACATATACAGTTAGTATAGTTAATTATTTCTAAGATTTTCTTTAGCAGATACCTGCTAAAGAAATAAAATAAAAATTATTAAAATTAAATAAATACCTGGACACAAATCTTCACATACTTGCGTATATGATAAAATCTTCAGAACTTGGGATCTCTTTTAGTGATCATAAATATTTATAATTAGCAAGTATTCAAGTTCAAATTGAGCACTAACATGGACCGAGAAGATATCAATAACATGATTTTAAAAATTTCTTGGAGAAAATTTTATTTTCTAAAAAAAATAAGAGATAAAATTATTTTGAGATATATTATAAAGATAAGGTTCAGAGTGATAATTACAATTACTTATAAGATTTTTTGGATGATAAATCTACTCAATAAGATCAAATATTTACTCATTTCTCCTATTATATTTTACTATGACAGTCAAACAAGTCATAGACTCTATTCTATGTTTAATGAGTGAATAAAACATATCAAAGTAGATTATTTTTCTCTCAAAAAAAATTTAGAATGAAACTATTACTATAATAATTAATATATATTCATATAGCAGAACAACCAATAAATATCTTAATGAAAATCTTAATTAAATAATAACTTATTTTTCTTTCCTCCAAGTTAGATATTTTAGATTTGTATGCTTCAGTTTGATGAGAAGTATTGTAATATTTATTTATTTATTATTTATTTTTGATACTTTTGATGGGAGCACCCAACTTGTGGGCTGCCCCAAATATTATTACTCATTATATAAGGACATTAGTGTATGATATTAGATATTGTGTTCTATTTATTTTTAATATTTTTGAAGTGTGACATATAAGTAAACCTATTGGCAATTAATTTCTCCTTAAAGTAATTTATCTTCCCATCTCTAGATGAGATGGAAAGTTTCAAAAGGTTTATGCACTAACAACAAATATTTTTAAGGTTTATGTACAAATTTCTAAGTTTCATTAGAGTAATGAACAATTAGTCTCTTCCAATATGACCTTTCATTATCTTAGATGAGATAAAGTTTCAAAAGAAGACTTGAAAATCTTAGCATCATAAAAAAAATTATATGTAATGTAAATATTCTCACAAAAACTATTAGTGGGCGGAAGGGTGTGCAAAACTTCTCACTAGTAATACAATAACAAATACTTTTCATTATTTAATCATTATAATTTTTTCCATTTGTTAGTTACTCCTAACACTTAGGTAATAGACTCATAAGCAAAGAAATATATCATAAATAATCATTTTTTATTTTTTATATATTTTTTTATTCTCCTAAAATTATCATAATTAATAACATAATACGAAAGCTATTATGATTTACCATTTATTATTTTTTCCTTTATTTTTTTTTCCATTTGATTAATTATTGTATTATAGATAAAAACGCCCAACATGTAATCACTCTCAATCCAATTGTTCCATTATAAAAGAGCTTAGATTGTAAATTATTTTATACATTGAGTTTTTTTTAGAACATTGTTATTCTATAAATTCATTTTTCATATGATATCAGAGTCAAATCATAGATAGAAGAATCAAACCCTAGGTTTTCCTAGAGGGAGAAAGGTAGACGTGAATTGTAATAACACAATACATATGTGCATATAAGTAATAGTGCATAAGTGTGCACTATAAACACATAAATAGTAGGCACACATGTATGCCTCTGTTGCAATTCCACCAAGTGTGATGTAAATCAACGCTCATTTTGTCATGCATGTGTTTGCAACAAGGGTGTGCCATGCATGTGTGTGTCACTGAAATATTGTGCAGTGTGCATTAACTCAAATTGTGCACAATGGGTGCAATGTTTGTGCACAATTGCACAATGTTGATGCACAATGACCGTAGTGTTAGTACATAATGGGTACAATGTGTCTGAGCATCAACTTAGCTTACTCCATAGCATGTTACATCTTTATATGGAAAAAGTCAAGATTCTAGTTTTTATTCTATGGAGGCTTGGACAAACAAAATATTTTATAGTGGACTACCTGAAATAATGAACTACCAGACAAACCAACCAATCAGCAATTAAGTAAATGAGAAATGACAACAGATTGACTCCAATCTTTTGATTGCTATGTAGGAATCTATTGAGTCAAAGTTAAAATCATCTTATTCATATTAAATCAAAAATAATCAAAGGACAGTACAACCAAAATGAAAGTTTGCTCCTCCAAATCAAAACCCTAATTTGGGAAAATAACAAACACTTCCACTTGCACATCCAAGACGACACCACCACAAACAAAAATATGTGGGTTGCAACCGAAACCCAGAGAGCAACTATGAGCCAAAACCCTTACTTCAAAGTCTATACACACTGTACGAAACTACCACACACACACACCATGAGGTCACACATGTTGCACATAGTGGGTGTTCGATGAAAGACTGCAGCAATGCACAATAACATGCATGTTTGCACGTACCATCACATGCATTATGCTAATAAAGCGCACGTACTCTCTTTCTACACATTTTAGAATTTGTACCCCACTAAATTTTGACTATGATATCATGTTGAAATACAAGCTAAAGAAATATATAAAAAATATCAAAACTCAATAAAAAGATATTTACTTGAGAAACTCTTATATAAGCGGCTAGTCAAATTGAGAAAATCCATGTTGGATACTCCCATATATAATGCAAAGAAAAAAAAAAAGAAAATAGAAACTATAAATAACAACAATAATTATTAAATATACAATAATAACTCCTTTATATCTTATCAATGTAGTCTTATAACAAGAGTACATTGTTATACCAATAACAATGTGCAAAAATACATCGACAAATAAGAAATATGTGGCTCACCTTGAGAACATCATTGATACCATCAATGACACAATCAAAAATTGCCTTCCATTCGGATTCGGAAGCATGCCAATGAATTAGGCACCTGTAAATGATGCAAGCTGCCACAGGTTTCCCATCAATGAAACCAATATATTCTTTTATGCACCTTGAAATGAATCTGTATTTCTCCTGTATATCCGACACAAAAATTCACTTGATAACAGATACAAAGTATAAAATAACTTAACTAACAACTATAACAAAAAAAAAACATAACTGTCAAAACAGGCAAAATATTGCTTTAATTTCAATGGTTATCTATCAAGGTATGGGAATCATAAAAGAAACCTGATGCTGTTCCGATGATCCATGTGATTCAGAAAAGTCATGTGAAAACGGCATAACAAATTTAGGTGTAGAAGATTCCTATGCCACAGAAACATATACAATAGCTGAAAGAAAAAAAATTGGCATTTAAATTTTGCAAAAAAAAAAAGCTAATAACTTACATATTCAGCTTTCTGGTCAATATAGTTGAAAGAATTTGAAATAGAGTGTCGCTTCTTTATCAGCAAGATCATAAGAACATAGTTACATAAAATTCATGCACCCAACATCTATTCATATGGAAGCATAAAGGATACAACGCGCATAAGCGCTAACTGTTGATGACTTGCATCATAAAGTACCTTTGGTGATGCAGAAAATGCTTTTTGTCTGAGGATCCTATTCTCATCCTCAAAATGAGAGATCATATTTTCAAGACTATAAGATGAGAGGAAAAAAAAAGGCTCAAATAAGTGAGATTAGGCATTTTTTTGATATAAATTAAGACAATGATTTTGTTAAAATGAATCTATGATCATCAACCAAATCAATGTCCTCAAATACAAACTTCTGAACTATATTTGCAAGTAAAATGCAGAAAAAGTAAAATAACAATGAAAGACACTTGGACCAAGCCTATGGGATACATAAATAAAATATTCGTGGGTATTTAAATGGGCAATAGAGATGGGTAAATTATTTATCAATCAATATAAAGGAGGGTTCATAAAACATTCAAATTATGAATACCTTTGAACATTCAGACTAAATCGAGCACACTTCTCTTCAATTTCTCTTAGCTTATCAACTGTAACATTGCTTTGCTTCTGAGCCTCCGTGAGCTCATCTTCCAAAGCCAAGTTTCTCTTTTTGAAAGAATCCAAAGAACCCTACAAAACCCCAAAAATAAATGAAGTCAGAGCAGTTTCTAGAATTATGATGCTTCCGTTCATGTGTTCCAGGGTATTGTCATCACAAGTTTAACTCCTACACTCATAATGGCCAGCGAAGAGAGAATTTGGCAAAAAGGGAAGCCGCATTGAAAATGCAATACTGTATCATTTAGCATAAGTTTGAAAGCAAAATCTATGGAGGGTCTTGGGTGCTGCAAAGCTTGGTTAATTAAAGATATGATGAGAAGAAAAATTTTCATGCTTGATGAGATAGAAGCAGCCAAGAGAAGGGAGGAAGAGAAAGTGATTTGGTGAAGCCGATGGAGGAGAACGAGAGGCTGAAAGCTAAAACCAAGGTGAGACAAACAGAGATAGCTGAGGTAGCCAAAAGAAGAAAAAAAAGATTGTCTCCATGCTTTATAAGAATCCTTGATGCTGGAGTCCTGGTTAGGAGTTTCACGTGCATCTTTTTTGTATATATATGTGGGTGTATGAGCGTGTATGTGTGTGTATATGTGTGTATCTGATGGAGGAGAAAGAGTGGCTGAGGGTTGAAGCCATGGTGAGAGAGATAGAGTCGGAGGCAACTAAGAGAAGTGCAAGAGCGTTCGTTTCAACAATGATTTAATCAAAATTATTTGAGAATAATGAAGGTGAGACTGACTCCATGCTTGATGACCACCCTTATGGCTGGAATCTTGGTTAGGAATTCCAAATGCATCTCTAATTATTTATATATATATATAGGTGCATGTGTGTGTATGAATGTATATAAATGTGTATGTGTGAGTGTGTGTATTAGAGAAACTTATACACAATAAATAATATAAACAACACCCTTATATAATATACAAATCCTATTTGAGCAGCACATAAGCTGAGTGCTTCCATTAACCTAATAAAAAATAAAGATACAATAATAATAAGCTGGACACATCCATATCCTCTCCATCAAACTGATGAATACAAGCCTAAAATATTAAATTTAAAGGAAATAAAAAAAAACAAAGACTTCTTTAAAATCTTCATAATGATAATTACTGATTGTTTTACCGTTTGATATATGTTATGATAATAATTTCATCCTAAATCTTATTTATAAGAAAAAAATAATTCACTTTTTCATATAATCTTGTGAAATAATAGATTTGAGACTATATAACTCATGTCACAAAATAAATAATAGTAGGAGAAAAAAATAAATAACCAGTCTCCTCGAATAAGTGTTTGGATCAAAAGTATCTTGAAAGTAATAATCGATACCGCCTTCAACTTTACTTTTACACATTATCTCAAAACAACTATTTGCCTCTTAATTTTCAAGAAGACTAGATAGATTGCCTTTGAGAAAGGTATAAAAACACATCATAAATCTCATCTTAGCACAAGCATGTGTCTAACTCAAATTTGAATACTAAACTGACTGTAAATACATACTATCATTGAAAGAGATCTCGAATCCTAGAAATATTACATAAATCAGTATGGGAAAGGTTGCATCTAAATGTACCTATAGAAAAGAATATACAAAATAACAATCTATACTGAGTACATGTGTTATATTTAATTTGTTCATCGTCAAATAGTTAATCTTACATACGATTCTCCTATAAGTAACTACGTCAACTACAGAGGTCGCATCAAAAATAAAATTAATACTTAAAATAAATAAAATTTTTTTCTATTACACAACCTAAAAGTCAAACCCCTTTAAGAGTATCAATCAGTTACCTCATATGTGACAATACAGTACCTCTTATAGATTAAATCATCTCTATATTAAAAAAATATCTAAATCTCTTAAAATTTTTCATTTGAAATTATGACTAAAAGTATTTTTTGAATTGAATAATTTTGAACTTATCAACCCTCATAACCAAAATATTATCCAGGTACACAATGAGCAAAATCACCATACCATCAAGATTTCTCTAAAAAAAACAAAAAGAAAACTATAATGCATACTATGTAAACATAATGAGATGACTATATATGAAAATCTCATAAGTCTTATTCTCACTGATTGCTATAGCCTATAGGCCATAGAATGCTTTTTGTAATCTACAAAATATGTGTGATGGTACTACTCCAAATCCAATTGATTAGTCCATATATATCTTCTCCTCAAGATCACCATAAAGAAAAATATTATTCACGTCTAGTTAGAATATTATTCATCTATGAGATGATGCCAAAAAAAGTGTCTAGGTAATCAATACCAAATATCATCTATATTGAGTAAGAATCTATATTGATATCATTTTAGCCACTAAAAAGAAAGTGTTTAGGTAAACTATACCAAATGTCTAAGTAAATTCACTCAGTACAAATCTTACCTTAAGGAGAGCTATCTTCTTATCTAGATCTGCCTTCATAATGAAATCCTACCTACACCAAATAACAAACCTATGTGTGCTGGGTGTTAGTTTCTGAGTCTCATTAGGGTAAAAAATATATATCTCTTCCATTATGCCCTAATACCATCCAGGATAAGATAATACCTTAGACAAAATTTGAAAATCCTAATATCATTAAGAAAAATAGTAAAAAAAGTAAAAGAAAAAAGAAAACATGTATATATCAATATTTTTGAGATCAGGTATTGAGTATAATTTCTATGTTCCTTCTAAAAAGTGATTGAGAGGTTAAAATCACAAGTACTGACTACAAGATCATCTAGCTCCTCAATAGACTCATCTCCAATATGAGCAGGCCATATATGTCTCCTAATAAAGGTCATTAAGCTTGGATAATCAAATCTCCTAATTTTGACTTATCATGAGCCTAAACTGTAGTAGACTTGTGAGTTATTATATCATCTGAATTCGAGGAAGATTTCTTATTCCAAAGAATCTCACTCTCCAGAATCAATAATATTTATATTTGTTGGCACATAACTTGATATGAGTATTGAAATAATATGAACCAACAAATTCATCATAGTATATGAGTGTCTCTCTATCCTAGCTAGATGTCTAAGAGATATTACTATGAAATAAAAAAAAGTAACGAATTCAAATATATCTTTTGAACTCTTACTCTTCACAAACTTATTAAAAAAAGACTCATACTCAAAAAATAAAACATCAACACTTACTAAAATTCAACTAATCTCTAATAAAAAATACTTATATTCTCTTTGAATATTAGATTATCCAAGAGAATGTGAACAAAATAATTACTCTAAAAAACTCTAGAAATAAAGTTAAATGATCTCTTTCCAAGATACATAATCTAAAAGCATAAACATTGAGAAAGAAAAGAAGAAGAGATTTGATTACTGAGATAGTTTGGGATTATAACCACACCTTCTCAATAATATTTTGAAATACTCATTTCAAATAAGAAAATCTAAGTTATTTCAACCAAATATATATTTTTTCTTTTAGTCATATTGTTCTCTAGAGGTGTACTGACATATGAATATGGTATATAATCATGTGATCTAGATAGTATATACTAAATATGTCTAACATAATTTTAATACGTTGCCTTTTTTTTATTTTTTATTTTTTTATTAAATTAATTTATTATTATTTTATTAAATATCTGAAAAATAAAAAATACATGTCATTTATTATAAAAAAATATCTTCTTATATCATGAGTAATCATCAATAAAGATAATTAAATACCTAAAATCTTCTCTGATTGTACTTCTAGATCCTCATATGTCTAAGCGTATTATATCAAATATTTCATTATTCATACCAAATTGGCAGGCAAGATAAGAAATTCTAATATATTTTCTTAACTAATATACCTCACACTATAGGGTAGAGGTATCTATAAAATTTATATATAATATTCTCAACTTGGTCAATGATAAATGATCAAATTGAAATATATAAGAAAACAATTCAACATACTCAAATAACCAGAAGGAAATCATACTATATGAGAAAAAACATAATTTACCATGTACAATCTCAAATTAAATATCTTTTAAAGTCTTTTGATCTATAAATAAATATTACTAAACGAAAAAATAAAATTTAAATTAAATTATTTGAAAAAACAATTCCTAGAAATTAAATTCAACAAATAATCAAAAATAAACATAATGTGATCATAGGATAAAGAACCGACCTAAAAATTATATATTTAATTACTTTAGAGAGTTTATCATTTACTATGATAATATTCTCTAAACAATAACAAATTGAAATAAATAAGCAACAATTACATATGAAGTAAGTACTGACTCATATATTAATAATCCAGGAATCTAAATAGAACATATCAGTAATAAAATCAGTAATACTTAAAGAAAGAGAACTATTTGATGTTAGCTTAAAGAATAGACTTATATACTCATATCTAGTAAGTGTCATGATAGATATAGCTATGAGAACTCCTAGATAATTCTGACAGTCAACTTGTCTTTATGTAGTGCTCTCGGTCTTCTCTTTGAAAGTAACATCCAATAACTATCTCTAGCGATACTCATTCTCATATAGTATATACACTAATAGGAAACTTGCTCTAATGTATATCGAAGTCATTTCATAATTCACCAAAAATAAACTAATCTACCAACCAAAGTTAGAGTTTCCTCAGCCCAAAATCCTAAAAAATATAAATCTATCCTAAATAAAATTAGGATTTCCAAAACTCTAATTTTTTTTTTTTTGATTTACTATAGCCGAACTTAGCAGAACATGATACGCCACTCTTGCTGAAGTAGGGGTCTTCTTCAACTTCTCTTCACTATCATTGAAATTACAACAACACCACTCTCCCCATCGCTGAAATATGGCAAATATGCACCTACTATGTCAATATAATGGGAGTGAATGCCAGAGTTCTATAAATGAAAATTTCTATAACACACAGTAGGTATGTGATAATGGAAGTTGGCACACAACAATCGATACACGGTGGCAACAGAGGCACACGATGATGGCAGATGACATGCATGGTCATGGCTGTAGAGGTGAACATGGTCGTGGCTGTAGAGATGCGCATGGTGGTGGCAGTAGAGGCACTCATGGTTGGTGGCATCAGACACGTGCTACAGTAGCAAATTGATATTTTTTGATCAGGAAATCCCCTGTAGCATGTTGCAACAGACAACGATGCATGATGTGATGGTGTTTAAAAAAAAACATAATTAAAAGTTCAACAAAATTTTAAAAAAAAAAACCAAATTAGATATAATAATTATTTATTATTTTGAAAGAACCTTAATTTTGTGATAAAATATAAAGAGAAATCACTACGGCAAAGTTAAATGAAAGAGAACTACAGTTCAATGTACTCACTACAAGAAGATGAGTAATAACAGAAATAACTATTAAATATTACATTCAAAGACGAGACTGAAAATTTACACAATTTTGAGAAATATAGGATGACTACCAGAGTCATCCAAAGGTCCTCATAAAATGTACTCACTATGCCACTTATGTTTACCCAAGTAGAGTATAAACAACTATCTCCAAGATAGTAACAAACCATTTTTTTCTTTCAAATACTATTCATTGTTTTACTCGTATATCCACTATAGTCTTTGAACCTTGACATATGAGCTAATATTCATATTAATGATAATCATATTTTATTCATTATATTTTTTTCCTACTCTAAAAATATTAATATTATCGATGATAAACATTTAAAAATCATTTAATAAAGTAGAATTTAGTTTAGATCTTTATTACTTTCTGTGTCTTTATTATTCCTAATAGTTATGAGATTTTATTCTCCATGTGATGTTTCAGACAATTTAATTCTAATTCTAACTCTATTTTTATTTCTATTAATATTTATTTAAATAATCAAAAGACTTGGAAAAAATTTCATTTGAGATTGAACATAATGAATTATATGTTCTCTTCAAAAGTAAGATTTTCTAAATATTTGAGTTTGTTGGACCTTTTATTTATTTGTTTTCTGGTTTGTTACTCATCATTGTCAAAATTGAGAATACATTAACCAAACATTAAAGATATTTCAACTATAGAGTGTGAGAGATATTAGTTAGGAAAAATTACGAGAGCTTCCTAACCCATATACTAGTTCTGACTTTGAGTTTTGACCTATTCAATTTGATATTTTCAAATATATGAAGACTCAATAAAAATATGACCTAAGAATGTTTCAAGTATTTGATCACTTTTATTAATGACTGTATATATATATATATATATATATATATATATAAAGATAAATTAGTAAGGAAATCACAATGATTACTAGAAAGAAAATATCATGATAACTCATATCAAATATCTGAGTGAACTTCGCAATAAATCCCACCTTAACAAGATTTATCTTCAAAATTAGATATATTTTCATAGTGAATACCAATTTATAACCAATAACAAATTTTCCCAAAAAACAATATATAAGTTGCTAAGTCTCATTGGAGTAAAAGACATCTATCTTTTTTAAAATGGTCTAACATTATCTAATATGATAGAATATCTCATAAGAATGCCTAAATATCCTAATGTCATTAAGAGAAACAACAAATAAAATAAAAGAAAAAAAGAAGATATAAGTATGTCAATATCTATGAAATTAAGCGTTAAATACAACTCTTCAATTTTTTTTGAAAATTTATAAAAAGATTATGATTAAAGGAATTAGCTGTTGAATCATTTGGCTTCTCATAAGACTTTCCTCTACTTTGAACAGACTATTTATGTCCCATATTCTTAGTATAGACTATGCCCTAAATGATCAAGTTTCTCAATTTCCAATTCATCATGGATCATACCTGACATAAATTTATGAATTACTATGTCGAATAGAATCAAGGTAGATTTCTCCTACTAGAAAATCTTATTCTCTCCATAGTCGACCTAATCTATATTTATTAATAAATATGATGGTTCTATAAAAGTGTCATCATATTATGAACCAACATATTTAAATATAATCAATAAGTAATTCTCTCTCTTAACAGTAGGTTCGAGAGGGATTGCAAATGGGTAAAGAAAAACAATGACTTTAGATGTATCATCTAAACTCTTATTCTTCCTAGACTTGCTAAAAAATAAGTTCTACTAAAAAATTAACTTCAACACTCTACCAAACTCTATAGAAAAACAATTGTACCCCTTTTAGACATTGAAGTAACTAAGAATTATATATGTCAAAGCTCTAAGTATCATCTTATCCCAACCTGAAGAAAGATCCTAAAAAAGTAAGTGCTCCTAAAAATTCTAAGAGATAGACTAGATAAACTTTCTTCATGATACATAATATAAAATGACATATGTTAATACATAATAGAAAAAGATATCTGATTGTTTAGATAACTTGTTGTTTAACATTGCATCTCTGATCTCCCTAAGGATGCTTTGTAATACTCTTACCAATGTTAAAAATATTTTAACTATATATTTATTTTTCAATTCTATAACTCAATTATGTGAGAGTGTGTCAGGACATTAAGTCTTACATATGATCTCGTAATCAATATAATAAATACTAAAGTTGTCAAACATATACTCTAATACATTATCACTTTTTTTTAATATTTATTAAATTGATTTTGTATTTTTTATTAAATCATTGAAACTATAAAAAATCTATAATCAAAGATTAAAAAAGACCAACCAAGTAAAACTTAAAGAATCCTTAATAAAAATGATAAAAAATAAACTTGTATTTTTTATATGTTATTTTTCTATTTATGTTTTTGATGAAAATATCTAATTTATGAACTGCACAACAAAACATGATGTATGATTCTATTCATTAAGAGTGATTTTATTTTATTTTCCTATTATGTTTTTAAAAAATCAAAACAACTAATACTTCATTAACTACCACTACATGCTAAATGAGGTGTCTCCCTAATAGACATCAATCTATCTCATATATATTAAATTGACTAGTAACATAACTTTGACTAAATGATAAACTCTCAATCACCTAAGACATAACTATGAAATATAAAGAAAATATAGTAGTAAGTACATAAATATCATGCTAAGAAGTTGTTTTATATATCTCAGTATCTCAGAAACATCGAACTTTAATGATAAATTCTCCAAGAGCTACACAATAAGCTAAGTGAAGTAGATAAAATGAGTAGCCTATTTAGGCTCTCAAAACTTTAGTATCAATCCCATAAGCTATGAAATTATATCATGTATATATATATGTATGTATGTATTATCTGAAATGAGTATAATCATATTACTAACTCATAATATTACATATCATATAAGATGAGAAAATAGATGTTAATTCTAACTCGATAGATTATTACATGATATTACAATATGAGAATCTATATTCATTTCTTATTCGTCTCATCACTAAGAAGTTCATTTGTTAGATTGTCCATCATCTCCTAACCAAAGAAGCATGTCAAAACTCTTACAATTCACTGCAAATAACTTATGTGCCCAAATTAACACAGAATAATAATAAGATTTTTATTTTCTCCAAATATAAGTAAATGTCAATCACACTAGAGAAACAACATATACACTTTTTGCACGGCACACCAACTTGCACACACTTTCTTCACTTTCACTACACCCACTGAGCACCTTCACTGCAACCACAATGCACTTACTGCACCCACTGTGCACCCTCATTTGTTAGTCAAACTCTTCCTAGATTAACATCATTGTGTGTCACGATTAGTCACCATCACACATCCATAGGGCTGGTAACGAGCCGAGCCGAGCCGAGCTTTGAACATTTCGAGCCAGGCTTATTCATTTCTGAGGGAGCTCGAGCCCGAGCCGAGCTTTTGAACAAGGCTAAAATCAGGCTCAAGCTTGGCTTGATTTAAAAAAAAAAAAGCTTGGCTTGAGCTCATTAGGCTCGTTTTCCATATGAAAGAGCTCGAGCTTAACCTCGAGCTCAAGCCCAATCCCGAGCCTAATAGGACAAAAAAAAAAGATAATAATATGGATCTTTTAAAAAATAACATCCATATCATCAAGTAAATAGGTATTAAGGTTAGAAGATAAAATTTTGATGATAATTAAAAAAAAGATTGATCTCATAAATAAAATAATAAAGAATTAAAGATAACACGATAAAAACTGGAAAAAAAAATTTACTAAAAAGATAGAGGTAATGAAAAATAACAGATAAGATGAATATTAATCTAGATTAAACAAAGGCTATGAACATAATTGTAATTCCCAAGCAAATGAGCAAAAATGGAGAAACAAAACTCAATAACTTTTATAAAGCATTAAAGAAAGGAAATTATGGTGAGAGGCCATTCAACAATTGCATTTTCATTTCTGACAGTGAAATCTTTGTAAACTGGCAATCTAATGCATAATCAAACACTTTCACATTAATTTGACAGTAAAAACAAAGATATCAGAAAATAAAAGAAAAGGAATGGAAACATTTGCATAAATTTAACCAAAAGCCCATCTCCATCACCATCTCTCAATTAACAACAATATCAATTAGAATAATAATAGAAAAAGAAGGTGATCTTGGATCCAGATCTTCTCCTTTTCTACTATAAACAAAATATGGGGCTCCTCCCTTTACAATCCCAAAAGAAAATTAAAATCCAAAATAAATAATAGTAAAGATTATAACATTCAAATTCTCAAGTCAAATGAAAATTTTAAACACATTTCGGCATTAATGACTTCAAGTCAAGGTTACTCATCCTCAACCTACAAATTAAACAATAATTTAATTAGGATCTATTATAACTTTCTAATTATATATATATTACTGATTATAAAAAAAAATACTTACAGTTGGTGAAAGCTTCACTCCTAAATCATGACGTAACCAATCCCCCGTACAAATCAAAGCTTGAACAGTCTCGGGCTTCAATGAACTTCGATATTGATTAAGTACTCTTCCTCCAGCACTAAATGCGGCTTCTGAAGCAACGGTAGTTATTGGAATGGATAGTACATCTCGAGCCATTTTAGATAAGCATCGAAATTTCATAGCATTGACTTTCTACCAATTTAAAGCATCAAATTCATCATAATTTTTATTACTAGGCTTGCATTTTCCTTCTTCAAGATAAATGTCCAACTCAGTTTTATTTTCAGGAATAACATCAAAATGATTTTCTGCCCACGCATCAAAGACATCCTTTTTTTCGTTTTCCTTTAGAAACATCAATATCACTATTGACATTGCTAGTGGTAGCACTTGTCTGCCCTTCTATAGATGCATAAACTGAGTAAAGTGCATGCAAGGATTCATGAACCTCATTTATATGACTATCACACTCTTCAGCAGAATAAATATGTGGAAAACAAAATTTAATGAGCTGCATTTTGTACCGAGAATCCAACACTGCTCCAATTGCCATCAATAAATTACACTCTCCCCAATACTTTGCAAACTTTCCATTCATCTTTGTAGTCATTTTTTTAATGAAATCTCTAGTGTCTGAGGACTTTTCATTCATCTTCAACTTTACTTTCCAAATTTGACAAAGGAACAAATTTGAGGTCAGATACTTACTTCCGGAGAAAGCTTATGTAGCTTCTTCAAACACTTCTAAAAATTGAGAAACCTCAGCAGCTCGTGTCCAATCCTCCTCAGTTGGCAACCATTTATAATTAGAGTCCCTTTCCTTGAACCTTGGAAACACTACTTTAAACTGAAGTGTCGACTCAAGCATTGCATGTGTTGAATTCCACCTAGTAGGAACATCAAGTATTAGATGTTTAGAGGTTGACAACTTTAATTGCTTGACAATTTCATTAAATTTATCAAGTCTTGAAGGAGACATCTTCATGTACTTCACACTTTCCCGGATATTCTCAATCACATCACGAATCTCTTATAGTCCATCTTGCACCATGAGATTTAAAACATGTGCACAACACCGAACATGAAATATCTTACTATTAAAGTAAAGGTTTCCTTTCTCAGCAAAATGATCTTTCAAGATTCTTACTGCTGAATCATTTGAAGATGCATTATCTAATGTAATAGTAAAAACTTTATCTTCAATATCCCAATCAGATAAACATTGAAGAATACAATCAGCAATTGCAATCCTAGTGTAAGGAGGAAGCAAGCAACAAAAATTCAATATTCTCTTTTATAAATTCCACTCAACATCTAAGTAATGACAGGTTAGACACATGTACCCCAGTGTTTGATTTGACATCCATAAATCACTAGTTAAGCTGATTCTGTCTACACTTGCTAACACCCCTTTCAATTTTTCCTTCTCAACTGCAAAAAGTTTTATGCAATCAGTTCTCAAAGTGTGGCGTTTGATTGGCTGAAATCTTGGGTTGAGATTTTGGCAAAATAACACAAATAATTGATGCTCCACCATCCTGAAAGGGTACTCGTGCACAATAAACATCTTAGCAAGAAGCTCTCTAACTTTGTCTTTGTCATATTGATAGGTTGATAACAAAGTTTGCCTTGATCTTCCTGTAACCTCAAATGACAACAGAGCTTGCTGGGGACCTTTTTTATTTCTAGAATTAGCAACCCGACGAGGCACACAAACTTTCAAATGCCTCATTAGATGACTAGTGGCATCTCCCCTCTTATAAGCTAAAACATTCTTGCAGTGACTGCATTTTGCCCCTATCGCCCATGTCTTGTCACTCTGAGTTACAATATCAAATTCATCCCAAACAACTGACTTTTTTCTTTGGTTTGGCTTGGATATAGATGAAGATGATTCAATCCCCATTTCTTCTAATTCATCCATATCATCTAGATTTGACATTTCATCCGTATTTGACATTTTTGGTATCTAGGAGACTAGCAAATAAAAAGAATTCCAATCAATTTAATAATTAAAAAAACAAAGTGATAAAAAAAAGAAATTACACACATGCATGAACACATCCTCCTTTAAAAAAAACAATAATAAATAAATAAAAACTCTTTTTTCTTTTTCCACTTATCAACACAGTGGATGTGACATCCACTGTGTTGGATAAGAGTAGATGCCGCATGACAGTTACAATGCTGGAATTCAGGCACCAATAGATGTTACATTAGGCAATTCCAACTGGGTTTTGGTTGCCTCGAAATCTTAATTCTTCAATTCAACTTTATAGTCTCTAATAGCTTAAGGGAAGAGCAAATTAAGGTTTCCAAAAGTGTTTCAAATGCCAAAAAACCCCTAATTACTCAATTCAACTTTATAATCTGAAACTCTAATTTTTAATTGGGACAAATATATGTGTGTATGTGTGTGCGCGTGTGTGTGTGATTTCTTTTACAATGCACATATTGTTAGAAAATAGATCATACCAAATATAATATTAAGAAAAAACAAACTGACTACTAGAATCATCTAATAATTCTCACAGAATTCTCTAATTACGATACTTTCTATAGAGAAGTATACAAAATTCATCTCTAAGATAATAATAGATTATTTTCTCCTTTATATATTACTAATCATTTCACTCGTACTCTTATTTTACGCTTCTAAATTATTAATATACGAGTCAATATTCATATTACTACAAATTATATCTTATTTGCTACTTTCTTTTCTTGTTTTAAAAAGATTATCTTACCCAATGAAAAATACTAGAAAGTTATTGAATATCTAACTTGAATCTTTATTATTATTTTAGTTTATGTTTATTTTCGATTATCTTATTAGTTTATTTCATGTGAACTATCTTTTTAGGTAACTCAACTAAAAAGTGTCAAATGGATTATATCGTGCAGGCATGACTCATTTTTGGTGGCCCACTCGGGCCACCATGCTATGTCGGGCAAATTTTTAGGTAAGGCATGACTTATTAGGTAAGGCAGTCGTGTCGTGCTGGACAAGGCACGACACGATTTGTTTTATGCCGGCCCGACATGGCCTGACTAGCACAAGTTTGAGAAAACTCAGGCTAAGTCATGCCGGGTCATGCCTGGAGTCTGGTTGACAAATTTTTGATATTAAATTTTTAATTTACAAATTTTAAGTTATCCATTATGAATAACATAAATCATAATAAAATAAAATAAAATTATTAACAATCATCAAGTTCAATCCAAATATCAATCAGTGTCAATGATCATCAACAACTTGTAAGCGTCTGATGGTATCATTAGCGATTGGTTCAACATCCTTAAAGTCACATGAGTTATCATTTATCAGTAACTCCTGCCAATATCCAAAATCTTAATCTCATTCCTGAATGCCCGCAACATCTGCCTGCAACTGCCAGCAACTCCTGTCAACAATGTCTTCCAGCAACTTCTAGCTCGATCCTAAATGCATAACCTTGAATTCTCATAATCTTTCATGCATGCAAGTACATCAATTATATTTGACCACAATCTTAATCTCATATCCAAAAATAGCATTGATTGCAACTGGAAAAATTAGTATCTAATGCTACACTTGATACCGAAAGAGTCAGTACATTCCATACCATCTTAGATAGCATGAGATATGTGAACTCATATGATTTTCATAATTATAAAATATCAAAATTCTTATTATCATTATGTGATATGATTGAATATTAATTGATATCTAGATATCAAGATAGCTCGCTTTTATTCGATGGTTCATCCCGTCATTTGTCCCTCTCTAACTAAATATAAAAGTCATCATCTTCGAATATGATATTCATGTTCATACTCAGAGCTTGACTACAACTACTATTATACCTAGTATCGTAATATGTAAATAACTCAGTTAATTTTTTATGAATTAATTCTTCAGGTTGGCATCTCTTGTTTATACGAGTGAATATGTATATTAAAATATTTTCTACCTCTTTCACCTTAGTCATAGGATCCATACAAGTAGCTATATAATAAAGATTTAAAATAATAGACCAATATTTTGAGTATTTGATTTTCATCTCAACAAACATGATACTAAATATCGAGTTATCTTTAAATTTATTAACTATGCTACTAATATTGTATATTCACCTAAGTATAATATAAGTAATGGTCATGTACATAGGCGAACCCATATTCATCATATCATAAAAAATCTTCAGGAATTTAATAAAAAAAATTCTTATATCCCAACCACTTTCAACAATAATAAGTTGATCACATTTACTATTGACGTAGTCAAATATCATGTGTTCATTTCCAATACATTACTCCAACATCAAGTAAATATAATTCAATAGTATCTCACATCCGTTTATAATTTTTTCTTTTTTAGACCCACATACAAACATAAACTACTAAACTCCTATTACTTATTTGGTGTCTGAAAATATTCTACAGAATTTCATATTTTTTCTAATGGAAAAGAAACAATATTTATCTTCACTTGTACAATCAAGTTAATAATGTAACACATGCATAAAATATGAAAAACCTCACCTAATAGTTTATCTCTAATGATCCTAATAAATATATTAATATATACTCCATTATTAGATATATTATCAAATGTGATATTAAATATTTTATTTTAAATATGATAATCTATAAAGATTCTCATCATGTACTCATATATGATAGGATCATCAAGAGGATGAATAATCTTTGAAAATCCTAAAATCTTTTTATTGAATTTCAATTTAGAATCTACATAGTGAGCGATGATACATATAAAAAATATATCATCGAGATTAGTTTATATATCGAACGTCATGGACATCACACCACTATATTACATAAATTCATTAATTATTAATTTTTCTAACTTATAATATTTAATAATATCATCCATACATATAGAATTCTATGATAAGTAGACTATAAGTAGGTCTGTATGATATTAATAATCATATGAACCTCTGAAAATCTAATTGAAAAGTTCATAATTGTAATCAGTTTGACCATGTCATTCCTTCCTAAGTTATTGTAGTATATAAATGGGATCAAAGAAGCTGAATTATATCTAGCTTCAAAAACTCCACTGCTCATGCTCAGTTAAGTTTGCTTATGATCTAATGTACTATATTTTTTGATGTATTGATCGTCATGTCTCTTGAAGTGCGTAGTCCCACACGTACTCCTACATGTAAATATTTTTTTATAATACTTATATTATGCCGATTCTTTATTGATATCCCAAATATTTTTATTTTATATTATGTTAAAGTAACTCCAAACTAAGAATTTTCTTTTAATTTTTTATTTTTTAAGCATTTGAGTTTGAATCGAGGCCATAAGGAAAAACATGATTTTGACCTCAAACCTTTCCGTAGGATTATCATTATTATTTACGTCTATATCTAAATTAATCTCATTTTCATTTTATTCATTATTAATCATTTTTTTAATTATTTTATTGTTTGACTTTAATTATTAAAAAAATAATACTAAAAAATATTCAAATAATATTTTGAAATCTGAACTAAAAATAAGATAGATCATAGATAAAGCCACAGCCCATAGTCACAGTTGCACCTAAATCCCTGCTCTCACAATAAAAAAACAACAAAAAAACTTATTAAAAAGTAAAACTCTAGAAGTTACAACTTATAATATAAAACAAAAAAGTGTTTTGAGAATTAAAAATTAAGAATGAGATTATTAGAAATCAAAAAACAAGGAAGAATAAGTGTCAAAGAGTTGAGAGTCAATTCAATATAGAAATGAGAATGAAAAAATTAATTCTTAATCTATAATTATAATTTTTATTTTTTATTATGATATTTTTTTTAATTCTTAATTATTTTTTTTCAAATTTTAAGTGGGCAGAAACCCAACAGCCATCTAATTTCTACCCTAGCTATTGGAAGGAAATCCAATGGTCAGGATACATTCTAAAAATATTAAAAAATAAATTTTAATTTTTGTCTGGAATTTTACCAGTAGGGTTTGAATTGCGAGTTGAGTTTAGAATTCGGGTTCAGGGTTCTTGGGTTTCAGCCTCTCGAGTTGGGCAGGTGAGGTGCGATACAGATGCGGTCACGGTGTGGTGGCAGACAGATGGTGTGAGTAAGCAGTGTGGTGGTGCAATGGTGTACCAATCTTCCCAACCGAGCCTCGAGCTGACACGCAATGAGGTCGAGCTAAGCTCACAGTAAGCTCAGCCCAACCCCTTCTCGTGGCAGCATCCACTAGGGCCACGGGCCGACACCAAATGTGACGGCGTTGAGGTTGGGTTCTTTAAAAAAACCTAACCCTAGGTCCAATTAATATAAATATTTTTGAATTGCCAGGTGGACATTAAGGGATGGATTCAAAAAAAAAATCCCACCCCACCCAGCCACAATATAAAATTTGACCATTACTAAAAAGTGGGCAGGTCGGGTACCATATTCTCGGTAACCCATAACTTGTCGAGTACTCGGGCTACTCCAAGCGGGCCGTTTGACTATGCGAACAGACCAAGCACATTGGACATGCCTGGTCCAACACGAGGCACTACAACCACATGCACAACATGACATGAGTCGTGCCTCAGGCCAACCCGACCCAGGTCCAGGCATGGTTCTTGATTGTGTCATGCTGGGTCAGGCACAACTCAGTCGGACCATGCCAAGTTGCCTTGCCACCCTGCCCACTTGACATCTTTAAACTCAACTCTAGCTTCATTTTTTAAATTAGTAAATTCTAATGAAGACTTCATTTGATAGACTCTAAGAAAGATTTCATTTGAAATTGAACATATATTTGTGAATTACAAAAATTACCAGAATTTCTTATGCTACATACTAGCCTAATTTGAGTAATGACCCATTTGATCAAATATACTCAAACATTTAAAGACCTAATAGAAAAGTTATGAGAAAATGCTTTAAGTATTTGATTACTTTTATTGAAGATTGTTTGAGATATATATTAATATATTTTATTCATAATAGATCACGAGTAATTCAATTTTTCAAATATTTATAAAATAAAAAAAAATCAAATAGATAAAAAAATTTAAAAATTTAAGTGAGAATACATTAAAAAATTTGTCAGATAGATTTAACACTTACTATATTGATGATTCATCATGAGATTATACATCATACTTCTTGCACTATCACACATCAATAGAATGAGATTGATAAAAGAAACAATAGATATGATTGAGATAACTATAATACTTCTTAGAAAGTGTTTCAAAATATATTTGAGGTAATATGATTTTAACTATAATTTATCTCATCAATCTGATACATTCTTCTTTTATTTCTTGGCACATTCCTTTTTAAATCTTAATCCAAAAAAGAAACAATTTGGTTTATCTTCTAAAAATTTGGGCTTGCTTGTTTTATTCTTGTTCGCTCTCTAGAATGAAATAAATTAATATCTAGAGCCTATACATATGTCTTTCTTAAAAACTTTAGTAACCAAAAATAATAAAAATATTTTTTTACCAGACTTAGAATTTTGAAGAGTGCAAATACTTTTTTTAGCAGACCTTATTTTTTAGGAAGATAATCTATAGGTTGCATCTAGAACCATTACTTTTCATTCCTCACTTAAAGTTCTTCTTAGACTACCAACTAGTAGAGTCACTATCAGCTATATCTAAATTTGCTATTCCATAGTATGATGTTATTCTCATAAAGTTATCATATTTACTAATAAGTATAGATCATAATGATTCTGAATAAATTAAGTTTTTCTAGGAAAGAAAATTCTTTTTAGGTCCAGATGATATAGTAGTCCATGAGTCCTCTCCAGTACAAACTCATATTGTACTAGAAACTAAGAGACTCGATCATTCATAACTTATAGTCTATATTAGGATAAGGGAACATACGCAGTATGCTCAAACCAGAGATGAGACTATCAAGTAGTTAGATATCTTACTATCAGTCTCTTTGATCTTGATCTTCTGATTGCTCTTTGGAAGGAACAAATAGTTGTATTCATTACTTGATTTCCAAGATTTTATCATACTTTCAAATTATTTCTTTTATTTCTTATATTACTTTTTTTGATGTACTGAGATATTCAAGTCTCCTATTAAAATATTATCTCACCAAAGATAACATTATCATATGATGAAAGAAATGCATACTCTCTACTATAAAAGGACTTGAAAACTTGTACCATGATAATCAAGAAGGTATGTTGTTAGTTACAAGTGTTAACTATGAAAATAAGTCTAGATAAGAAAACATATCATCTTAAGATGAGATTTGTAGAAAATAGATTCACTTAGATGTTTGATATAAACTTCCAAGATAATACCTCTCTAATGACCAAAATGACCTTAATATAAATTTTTATTTTTATTAGAACATCTTACACGTAAAAAATATACTAGCTACATGTGAAAAATATTCATTCATTGTGATCTTAAGAATATACAAACTAGTCACTTAGGTTTCAAGCAACACAATTATATGTAATTTACAAATTGTGAAGATATTGTATGACTTGAAGTATCTACAAAAAGCCTAGTTTACAATATTTTTACAGGCAGTTACCTCATTTGAATAAAACAATTGCATTAGAAATTGTCCTTATTTTTTTTGGAAAAGCCCTAATGCTAGGATGATTTTATTGACTATCCAAATGAATGACACCCTGATTATGAGAGGTGATAAGTTAGAGATTAGCTAACTGAAAGAGTAATTTCAGATAAATAATATTAGGAGACTTAAAATACTTTCTTAATATAGAAATAATTTATTCTACGGGGAATATCATCTTATCACAAACAAGATAAACCCTTAATACTCAACAAGTTCATCTTTTAGAATGTGCTCCAATAGTTACTCCTATTAATCTAAATACTAACTTCACATCTGATGTTACCATTCAATTTGACTTGACTATTTATATGAGAATCATAAAAAAAAATTAAATATCATAATATGACTAGACTAAATATAGAATATGTAATCAATTTAACTATTTTATAGGTTCTACTTGACAAGTTCACCTTAATACAATTCTTTGCATGTTGAGGTATGTGAAAAATCTTTGAGACTTGAGATCTCGTTTCAAGGATCATAAGCAACTGTAACTATCCAAATGTTAAAATCTGAGTTAACCACCAACATCCACCAAGAGGAGGTCCACGATAAAGTTTTATATTTTTCTTGAAGGCAATATTCTCCTAGAAAAATAAGAAATATATAAGTATTTCGAGATAAAGTACATAGATAGAATTTTACGTAATAACTATGATAATTTGTAAAATATTTTAGATGTGATATTTACTCAAAAAAATCAAATATCTACTCTTTTTTCCCACTATCTTTTATAGTGATAGTTAGATTATAAGATATATAACTTTAAATCTAATATTTCATGAGAAAACAAACAAAGAGAAATGCAATACTTCATAAAAAAAAATTAGAATAAAATTATTACTACGACATATATTCAAACAATAAAATACTATACATACATTTTTACAAAGTTCTTAAAAATACCCTAACTTACATTTTTTCTCCAATCTTAGTATTGTGGACTTGCATTCACTAGTATATACAATAAAACTAAGAGACATATTCTTTTTAATATAGTGTTTCACAAGCAAATGAAACACATACATACTATTACTATAACATATATTTAGACAATATAATAACCATCAGATATCTTCAAGAAAATCTAGAAGAGATTTCAACTTACCTTTATCTCTATAAAGCTTAACATTTTGAAACTTTACACATTACATAGTTTGAGGAGGAATGATATTATATTATTAATGATAAAAGTGTACATGATCAATGTTCACAACTTTTTATAATTTGTTTTTGTTCTTTTTGACATGTACTACATTATTGATGAGAGCATGTGACTTGTAGGTCATCCCAATAAAATTTTCATATTATTTGAGAGCTTGATATGCATAATATTTATTATTGAGTGTTATTATTTTTTTATTTATACATGAGTTTGAACTTCAACAATAATAAAAATGATCAATACATTACAATTTGAAGTGCTACTCGAAAAGTTACTTCAAGCACACTAACAATATTTGATACTAACGGTCATAAGCTACAACACCCAAGTAGTTACACCTAGAGAAAAGTGTACTTCAGGATCAATGTAGACAACAAAATTCAGATTTAAACTGCATTTCTATATGTTTGGCTTGAAAAAATTATTTACTGCACATTCATAGAAAAATGTCAGACAGGAAAATTATTTTTCATAAACATAAGTTTATTCTTAACAGGAAAACTGCATTTAGCAGCAATAATGCCAACCAACCTTGTCTTCTACATTAAACTGTCATACAAAAAGATGACACCATACCAGACCAGAAACATATTTACACATTAATAATCTCCATGAATCATGTCTATAAAAATCACCTTTAATAATGCATTTTCCATTCTTAAGTTGACTATCTTATTTCGTTCTCTTTTTAAGGCCAAATTTTCCTGCTCAAAAAGTTGTATTTGGTTTTGCAACTCTGTGTTCTTGCTTTTTTCATTCAATATCAAAGACTTGGCCGCATCTAACTCGAGGGAAAAAAAATCCACCATGTCCTGAAGCTTGGAGATCTCAATTGATTTGGTCTCCTCAACAGAAGCCTGAATTGCAGATTAAGAAATAATCTCAATAAGAACAAGAAAAAAGTGGTCAAACAGTAAAAAGAAGACAAGCTGGTTGAAGTAGAGGTGTCAAGTGGGCCGAGCGATCTGAGCACGGCATGGTCCAGAATCGTGCCAGGACCTAGGTCGTGCCGGCGTGAGGCAGGGTTAATGCCGTGCTATGCTAGATGTTGTCATGCCTCGTGCAGGGCCAGGCACAATCCACGTGCTTGGCCTGTTGACACGGTCCACCAGCACGGTAAGCATAACCCAGGACAGCAGACCAGAGAGCTGGCAGTCCACTTGGTCTATGCTCACTCAGCCCAGCCCTATTTTTTTTGGTGGCTGTCACGCTGACTGGTGGCGGTGAATGGTGCCTATCTTGTGGTGCAACTGCCCACGATGTCAGCATGACCCAAAATGACCCAGCACGAAAGGCACAATTCTACCTGGACTCATGCCGGTTGTGCCGTGTTGGGCTGGGCAGACTACAAATCACGCTGTGCCGGGCAAGGAATAACTTCCTTACCTGATCATGCCTGGCATGATATGGTGGCCTAACAGGGCCACCCAAAAAAAGGTCATGCCGGCATGACATGGCTCATTTGACACTTCTAGGTAGAAGTTAAACATTATTTATGGTGAAGATTCACACAAAAAAAATAATTCACTTTCATAGACAACAAAATTACAACAATACCCGCAATCTCTTCTCAAGTTGTAACCTCAAGATGAGATCTTCCAGCTTCTTCTCAAGTTTACCCTTGGCTAAACGTAAGGCACCTGTTTCATTAGCCTCCTGCAAAAAAAAAAAAAAAAAAAAAACAAATGCTGTACCTTCGAGAGTTCACTTTAACGACTAGCAGAATAAGGACTGGAAATAGAAGAAAAGAAGATCAATGAAAATGCTAGATATGATGTTTTACTCGCATAAGCCTCCGAAGGTCTCTTTTTGCTAGCTTTTGCCTCCAGCGACATTGAACTGATATGATGAAAGTCCGATAATGCTGGAAATCTGACCTAAGCTTGCACATCTTCCAAGAAGCCTATGAGATACATATGTTAAGAACCAAGTGCATAGAGTGACAACAAATCACAGCAAAATAACAAATACAGCTTCCTGACATATAGCATATGGATAAAATAGTCAATTATTTTGTAGGTAGAGGTGTCAAACGGTTTTACTGTGCTGGCACAGGCCAGTTTTTGGTGGCCCACTCGGGTCATCATGCCAAGCAGTGCACGGCATGACTCAAAAATGGCCAGCCCGGCACGGCACGACCGGCCCGCAAATGGCCGGATTTAGGCTGGGTCATGCCGGGCCATGCAGAATCTAGTAGGTTTGGGCCCAATTATTCTAGCCTACCTAGACCTAGGTTCTAGACTAGCATAGCCCGAATATTCATATTCCTCCACCGGCCACCAATTGTAGCTGTGGAATTACAAATTAATTATTTTAATTTTTATTTTCAAATTTAATATTTTAAATTCAAAATATTGATTAATTACGACATAAGACATAATAACATTATATTATTTATTTATTTCACATAAATAATAATAATAAAACTTATTCATCTCATTATTTATTATTCAATCCAAAAATAAATAAAATAATACAAAGTCATAACTCACTACAAATATTAATATAAAATAAAAATTATTAATCTCAATCATAATAAATAATAATGCAAGCCCAATGTCTCAATCTCAATATCAATCAATATGAGTATGTAACTGATCATTATCACGTAAGCGACTGATGGTATCACTAGTGGTGGGCTCAACCTCTTCAAAGTCCTACAAGTCATCATTTGCTAGCAACTCCTCCGATCTTGTTCCAATACAATCTCAATCTTGGATATCCAATCTTGAATCATCCCAAAATTTTCATGCATGCTAGTGCTTCAACGATATCTGGTAGTAATCTTGATCTCAAATCTGAAATGACATTGACTATAGTAGAAAAAGCAGACTCCAATATTACACTCGATGGCAGAAAAATCAGTAATGACATTGATCTCATGCTTTCTTAGACAACATGAGATAGGTGAACTTATATAATTTCTATCATTATAAAATATTAAAGTTCTTGTTATCATTATATAATAGGATTGAGCAGTAATTAGTATCTAAGTATCGAAGCAGCTCGCTCCTATTCACCAATCTATTCCATCATTTCTCCCTTACTAACTAAATAAGGATGTCATCGTCTTCGAAAAAGTAATAATGTTCATAATCAGAGTCTGGCTACTACTACCATACCTAATATCGTAGTATGTAAATAACTTAGTCAATTTCTCATGAATGAAACATTCAAGTTGATGTTCTTAGTTCATGCACGAAGATACATATGTAAAAAGATTTTCTACCCCCTTGACCTATGACCTAAACTCTAGGGTACATGCAAGCAACTAGATAATAAAAAGGTTAAATGACGAACTAGTACTTTAAATACTTGATTTCCATCTTAATGGTCCTGTCACTAAATATCAAATTATCTATTTACTTTCTAAACATGACACTATATTGCATATGCACCTAAATACAATGTAAGTGGTAGAAATATAAACTGACGAACATGTATTCATCGTGTTATAAAAAATCTTCAAGAATTTCTCAAATGAAATTCCTGTATCCCAATATTTGTCGTCAAAAATATGTTCGTCACTTTTACTGATAACATAGTTTGATATCACATATTTGAATCCAACACATGACTCTAATATTAGGTATGCGTAATCCCAAGAGTATCTCATATTTACTTTTAATTTCTTTTTATTTAGACCCACAGACAAATAGAGACTAATATACTTTTGTTGTCTGTTAAGCATCCGAAAATATTTTAGTGAGTAATGCATTTTTTCAAAAACAAAGAAAATAACTTTTATTCCCGCTTGTACCATCAAGTTAATGACATAATACATACATCTGACGTGAAAAATCTCTCCTAATGATTAATCTTTAATAGTCATAACAAACATGTTAATAACTACTCCTTTATTAAATATGTTATTAAATGTGATACTAAATATTCTATTTTGAATATTATATTTTCTAAAGATTTTTATCATGTACTTATATATAACCAGACCATCAAGAAAATGAAGAATCTCTAAAAATTTTAATATCTTTTTATTTACTGTCCATTTAGAATCTATATAGTGAGCAGTGAAGCACTCATAAGATGTATCATCGTGACTAGTCAAGATATCGGACGTTATCGATACCATGTCACTATATTCCCAAAATTTATTAATTATTATTTATTTATCTAATTTATAATATTTTAGTATGTCGTTTTTAGATGTGAACATATGAATTATATGATATGCATGCTATAAATAAGTTTGTATGATACTGACTATATTTTGAGCATTTAAAAATCTAATCGGAAGATCTATCATGGTAATTAGTTTGATCATATTTTTCCTTCCTAACTCATTGAGCTATGTAGGGGATCAACATAAATGCTAAATTAGATCCAACCTCAAAGACCCCACTGCTCAGTTGGTTTTGCCTAGTATCTAATGCACATCTTTTGGTGCAATGTTCGACATACTTTTTTAGGTGTCATGTCCCACATGTACTCCGACAAGTTAATATTTTCATATAATACATTGATTCTTCTTTGGCACCCCTAGCATTTTTATTTCGTATAATATTAAAGTGAGTCCAAATTATAGATTTTATTCTAATTTTTTGTTCTTTAGATATTTGAGTTTGAGTCGAGACCATAAAAGAAAACATGATTTCGGCTTCAAACTTTTCCATAGGATTATCATTATTATTATAATCTATGCTAATATTAATATTAATCTCATTATCATTAAATTCACTTATATCATTTTTGATATATTTTTTAGTTTATTAATTATATTCTAAATTATATTTTATAAATTAAAAATTTTTTTATGTTAAATTATTAATAAATAATTAAAATAAAAAACTAAATAAAATTAAAAAAATAATACCCATTTGGCCATTTATGGAATGCCAAAGTCTGAGTCTGATTGTCTGAGGCCGCGCCGCATTTCACTGTGTGCACCTGAGGTAATAGGAGAGCAAAAGTCGAACTTCAAATCCAAAGCAAAAGAAAAAATGAGGGAGAGAGGGAGAGGGAGAGAGAGAGAAAATTGAGATAGAGATGAGAGTAAGAAATTGAGAGATAAGAGAAAAATTATATATAGATTACAAAAAAAATTTTAAAGAAATTTTTTTGTATTTTTTTAATGATTATTTAGGATAGTAACTCAACAACAATCAAATTTTCTACCCTATCAGTTGGGAGTGCATCCAATGGCTAGATGCATCTCTTTTTTATTTTATTTCATTTTTTTTGGACCGTTGAAGGGTTAGCCATTACATCGCCCTCGATTCTAGAAGGTTCGAGCAACGGGCGCTCGGATTGGGCTTAGGGCTCGGCTCGGGCACTTAACTCGGGGAAGGGGAGGCGCATGCCACGTGTTGCGCATCCACGTGGGCCTGGACCATCCCACTCGACACCCTCTGGCCTAGCACGCCACGAGCCATGCCTCGAGTTGGAACGACATGGGTCCAAGCATGGTTTTGGACCATGCTGTGCCAGGCCAGGCACAGTTCAGTCAGGTCGTGCCTAGGCTGCTCGGCCCACTTGCTACCTCTATTTGTAGGTGATTTGTTAAAAAATACAATGAGCACCACAATTCCAAAGGCTATCCCTCAATGGAAAATTCATCAACAAATAGACATAATTATCATAATATCTTCCAAGAAATGTTAAATATATCAAATTACATTGACTATTGTCTGAGAAAAAATATACTAAATTACAATTATTTCATTGACAACAACACATCATATTTGAATTAATGAGTTTAGTAGTATGGTTGTTGAAGGTAGAGTTATCTAACCAATCTCCAAATATATATATATATTACAATAAGAATACCAAAAACATAAATAAAAATAATACTCTATGAAATTAATACATCAAATATCTTTATATCATAGACAAAAGAAATTGAAACAACTCATACGCCAATGTGCATCACCATATATCAAATTGAGTACCTACTACTACTTAACAGCAACACCTACTACTTCTCAATAGCACGTGTCAATTGTCACCAATAACACACGCTTTTGCTACCACCATGCCATCTTCTGCATGTTTTAGCAAATTAAATTTTCTACTTTTGATTTGCTATCATGTTAAATAAGAATACTAAAAACATTAATTTAATTTTAACAATAAAATATATATATTTAATACTTTTTTTAATAAATAAAAATAATTGGGACAACTCACATGTCAAATGCCCCTATCAAAAGTACAAAAGTACAAAAAATATATATATATATATATATAAAATAAAGACAAAAAAAACTTTCATTTTCAAGTATGTCGAAAATGTAACCCAAACTTATACAAAAAAAAAATTATGAGGACCACATATATATATTGCATGCTCTCATAAAAATAATAAAACACTAAAAAAATTATGATATTCTTTGTTAAACTAATGTATAAATATTCAAAATATCATTTTTGAATAAAAAAGAAGTCAAGGTCTTCTTAATATATTCATAAATATTCATAAAAGTGATTTACTATCAAAATATAAATAATAATAATAATTTTATAGAAAATTTCTCCTTTACTAACAAATATTCTATATTTATATATTTCATTAACTCGTGAAATATTTAATTATAGACTACTTATCTCACTACATGACTATTATAATAGAAAATAATAAAAAAAATAATTAGAAATTAAATCTTCTAAAGTAGATACATAATTCAAAGAATTTCTCAAATAACTATGATTATCAAATTATACTTTATCTCTCTAGTAAATCTAGACATTAATATCTATTTTTTACTTTTACAAGAGATAAAATTACCTCTAACATTTTTAATAGAACTATCCTCTATATATGTTAGTGCATAACGTAAGTTTTAATACTTGGCTAATTAAAATATGTTCGTGATCATTTAATGATATATCAAATCTTAAAGATTTTATCATATATCTAAATATATGAAAAGTTACATTAAAAATGTTAATCATGAAAATTTTATTAAATGACTAATATTGACTAAATAAGCAATATCTTGTTTAATAATAATTAGATAGATAATTTTTTCTATAATTATCACATATATAATTGAGTCCACTACAGAGCTTATATCAGATAAAAGATCAATACTTAATTCAATAGCAACACAATATAAACCACAACATTTTTTAAATTTAGTGCACAAAAGTATAATGTATCAAGCTTGAAAAAAAATAGCAGCTAAAGACTTTTTAGGAGCTTAATGAAAATATTCATTTGTTACTCTACTGTTTAAATATATTTGTTTGTTCATGAAATATTAAATTAAAGATTATATACTTTATTGTCTGATTAATATAATAAAAAAAGTGAAAAAAAATAATATCTAATTTCTTCGAATAGATGACAGAACCAAAATATCTCACAGATGACTATTATTATTCCCTTAGACTCTTCATATATATTAAATCTTGAAATAATCTTCAATCTCTTATTTTTTTAGGAAATAAAATTATCTTCAAAAAAATATAAAAACTTATCATATATCTTATGTTAATGCAAGTTATTATCCAACTATAATTTGAATACCTAACTGAAAGTGTCATTGATTGCTGAAAGAAATCCCAAATCCTAGAAAATTTTTCATATATCTCAGTATGTAAAAAGTTGAATCTAGGTAAATCATGGGTAACAATCAAATAGTTAACATTCCTTATAAATTATAAGTGTCAGGAAAAATCTAAAAAATAATTAATTATACTGATTATATAAATTATAACTGATCTAATAAAAATCAAATAGTTAACATTTCATATAATTCTCCTATAAATAGTTAAATTAATTGGAGTCAGATAAGATGAAAAATTAATCACGGATCAATAAAAATATTTATTGGAGCATAATCCAAAAAACTAATCTTTATAAGAGCATCAACCTCGTACATCCTCTGTAACAAGATAATTCAACTTTTGGAAAAGATCATCTATATCACAAGAAAATACTAGTTTGTCAAAATTATTTATTTGAAATTATAATTGGAAAAATTATAATATCATTCAATTAGATGATATTAGGGTTATGCATGTACTCAATAAACAAAATCCATAAAACCAACCCAATCCTAGTGTTCGGGTCATGCTGGGTTTTTACAGAGCCCAACTAAGGTTATCATTGGGCCACATAGTAATTTTGAGCTGACCTCTTTTAGAGATATGTCAGACTGACATCACTCAGCTTTTAATTGATAAGTTATATTATAGTTAAAATAACATCTTCATAAAAATTATTTAGAATATTTTTTCTAAGTATAAGTACACAAAAGTTTAGTATATAATTTTTATTTACCTTATTGCAATGGGACATACCAGTGCAAAAATTTAGTATATAATTTTATAATATATACAATATATATTAAATTTGTTTAAAATATATTATAATACATTATTATTGTTTATTTTTTTAATATTTTTATTGCATTTAATTTTTATTATTTTATGAAAATTTTACTAAATAAAAAAGACTTGAGAACTATCACGAAAGAGATATATCTTAAGTAGTCATCAACAAAAATAATTAGATACCCAAATTACTTTCTAATCATATTCCTATTAAGTCAATATATATTTGATTATATCAAATTGAATAAGTTTCTACTAAAATTATATTATAATATAAGGTAAAAAACTATGATCAATTTTGCTTGCTAACATACCTCACACTTAATGATTAAAATAACATTAGAACTATGATAAATTATTTTTAATTCAATCAATAATATATGATCAAGTTGAAAATGCACAAATAATAGGTCTACAATACTCAAACATGTAGAGTGAGATCTTATTGTTGAAGAGTGAACATATAGTCCCATTTGTTTAATCTTAAATAAAATCTTTTTCAGAATCTTTCTATCATGCAGATAAATATTATCAAAAAATAAATAAATATATTAATAGTTAAGTTGCCTGGAAATATAATTCTCAAAAAATAAACTAATAGAATAATCAAAAATATGAATGATTCAAATGAGCAACAAAATATGAATTGAATACTTATCATTGGTTATAATAATATTTTTAGAATATAAAAAAATATAAAAAATAAAGTATAATTACTAGTATTGTAGTGTTTTACACTTGTATTCATAATCAATGAGTCCAAGGTGAAAGTATAAGCGAAAGAACTAACAATACCTAAAAAAAAGAAAAAAGTATTATTACCATAGATATGAATTTTATATACTTATTATCTATGTTGCACGGACACGGATACGGACACGGGGATACGACACGGCAAGATACGGGGACACGGAAAATTCTAAAAAACTAGGATACGGATACGGCTAGGATACGTCATGATAAAAAAAATAAAATTAAAAAAAATTATTAATTATAAATATTAGGTATTTTAAAATAATTAAAAATACTGTATTTTAAAATAATTTAAAATTCTGTATTTTAAAATAATATAAAAAAAATTTAAACCCTCTAACACCCTCCCCCTCCCCCTCCCGAGCCTTCCCCCCCTCCCGAACCTTTTCCCCCCTCCAAAACCCCCCTCCCAAAACCCCCTCCCCCCCCCCCTCCCGCCCCCCCTCCCGAAACCCCACCCCCCCTCCCCCCCTCCCGAAACCCCCTCCCCCCTCCCGAAACCCCCCCCTCCCGAACCCAACCCCCCACCCGATTTTCGAATTTCGAATTTCGATTTTCGAACTCTCCCCCTCCCGATGCAGATTCAAAAACCCACCCCCCCACGTGGCCTATCGGACACATGTCCGACGCGTGTCCGACCCGTGTCGCCGTATCCACGTGTCGGACACGTGGACACGACAGCACTTAAGCGTATCCGTGCAACACAGCTTATCACTATTAAGTATCACAAGGAATAACTTTTTAAGGATCATTAGATGACTCCGATAATCAGTCTATCTCTTTAAATATTGTGTAAACCTCTCAGCAAACCAAACCAAGAAGAAGAAGGAGAAGCAGACGACTAAGAAGACAAAGATTCTCTCTGGATATAATATCTAATAATTCTTTAGTATGACATATTCTCATATAATAATACATTGAACTGTGATTCTTCTCTATGTAACTTTATTACAATAATATTTCTACATATTGTACCATAAAATTATTGTTCCTCCAAAAAATATGTTACCTCCAAAATAAGAAATTATTAAACTTAATTTTTTGTTCAAAACTATTGATATCCTATTTAAGGTTTCTACACAAACAGCCATTGCGAATTGTCATTCACCAGTCACCACATGCATTGCCTAGGATTTGATGATCAGAAAATTCCACTGTGTGCCGCCTAGGAATTTATGATCAGAAAATTTGTGTCAGCTGATGCCCCCAAATGTGTGCGCCTACTTCCGTCAATATGTGCATGACTATAAGCCACCACTGAGTGCAACACAACAGCAACCACTGCTCTCCTGCTGCAATCAAACCATACGAGCCTGTACACCATACACGCTTATTATCCCCAATAATTGTCAGCATTGTCACCACCATGCCCCAGTACTGCTGGAAAACAGAAAACAAAAATACCTATTTTTTTATTTATTATTTTAACTCAGCTTCGATACCATGTTACTTTAACAAATATAAACTTAACCCAGGATAGCCTAGGTTAGCCGCAGGCCGAGCCAGGCACGAGATCATGCATCGCCCAGCATGCCGGGAGTAAGCCAAGTCCCACCCGCCCCAACACAGCCCTGACATGCCATGTTCTCCCTATGGGCCAACGAGCCGTGCTGAGCCTCACTTCCATGTGGCCGTGCCGGTACAGGATAGTGGCCCAATTGGGCCTAAAAAAATTAAGTCATGCCAGCATGACAAAGCCCATTAGGCACTTCTAATATCACCTTACCCATAAACATCATAAAATAGCAAGGTGCCAATGTATATAGTAGAGTTCAAATATAATAGTATATATATTGAGCAAAAAACCACCCCCATCAACCAAATGCATATAGTAGTAGTATTATGTGGATATAGTAATCATTATCAACTCACTATTGACAATATTAAGCCCATCTATCAGAATTTTAGTTTACCAAGTAATATGACTTTCTTATATAATTTAAAACAAATCAAACTCATCTAAATTTTAAATGGGCCACACATATGTCTACAATCTCCAATTAGCATGTCAATCTAAATATTTTCTAACAAAGTTCATATATAACCTCCTCCACACATAATCATACTAAGCAAGACATCTCCCTAATTTTACCTTCTCAGAGCATGATGCATATGTATCTTAAAATCCTTTGAAGGATTGTGCACACATACAGACAAAAATATAAGAAAGCTCAAGATCTCTAGCCCAACAATGATACCAAGCAGAAACAAACTTAAAATTAGCACTTAAACCAGGTCTTGGTGAACCAATCTGATTGGGCGGACCCAACCAGCAAGTGAGCCTGGAAATTGATTATCAATAATGAACCAGAAGAAACTGGATCAGCTAAAGCAGAAATGCCTGGAAGACCCTATTAAATCCCCAGGTTCTAATTCTGAAATCGAATAGAAAGGCCCAAAAATAATTTCAAATGGCATAATTTCTTTTTGAGAAAGTGTAGAGTAGAACTATGCATCATTAATAGGTATACTAACAATCTGAAATAATCAATATCATGCAACCATCTACCTGGATCAGGGAAGCAGCTTTATGATTCTTTTTTTGTAAAAATCGTCGGTAAGCTAAAACATTAAGGATGTGGGACTGGATAACAATAGCTGCAGAAAGAACTCTTTGATATGTACGATGCGCGAGCCATTTTCGGACATATTTCTGCACTGAAATAACAGCCAATATATCCTTCTTTTCTGCAAATGCCTTCCGTCCCAGATATCCTGCAAATGTAACAAACATAAAGTGCTAAAGAAAACAAAATTTGTTGCAACGAAAATGAAAAAAAACTTCTATTCACACAAACATAATACAAGATAAATATATTCATATGTATATGAAAATAAATAACAGGACTAAGGCACACATTCTCATTATAGATACTCTACAATTTGGCAGCATATGGCAAAACACTAGGAAGACCATACCCTAGGCGAACACTGCACAATAGACATGCACAGTAGGCACATACTATGCACAGTAGGCATATACAATGCACATTAGGCACATACTATGCACAACAGGCAAACACTATGCACAATAGGCACACACAAAAGGTGTGCAACGAAAAATGATATTTGTTTGGGACACACTACACACCATACCCTAGGGAGCAGAATGTTGGAATAAAAATTTATGAGTGACACCCTAAGAAGCACGGACACGGGGATACGACACGGCAGGATACAGAGACACAGCAAATTCTAAAAAACTAGGATACGGATACGACTAGGATACGACATGATAAAAAAAATAAAAATAAAAATTATTAATTATAAATATTAGATATTTTATAAAATAAAATAATATATTTTATTTTATAAAATAAATATATTTTTTTATTTTATAAAATTAAAATATTGTATGTTATTTTATTTTATAAGATAATATTTATAATTATTTATTTTATAAAATAATATTTTAAAATTATCTTATATTATATAAAAATATATTTTTTTATTTTATAAAATAAAAATATTTTATTTTATTTTAGCGCCCATCTGCCCCCCCCCCTCAATTCCCGCCCGTCTGCCCCCCCCCCTCAATTCGCGCCTGCCCCCTGCCTCCCCCCCCTCAATTCACACCTGCCCTCTGCCTCCCCCCTCAAATCACGCCCGCCACCTGCGTCGAGTGGCCAACGTCGCCCATGCAGCGACGTTGGCCACTGGACGTCCGATACGCTACTGTCCGATACACCACGTGACATATCGGATACGGATTGATCAATGATATGCCACGTGACGTATCAGATACGTATCCGTATCGTGTCCGTACCATGTCCACGTGTCCGAGTATCGAACACGTGGACACGGTTGTAGGGAGCCGTGTCCATGCTTCCTTGGTGACACCAACCTACTATTTGTCAAAATAATTGTTTAGGAAATCAACTCACTGTTAATATTAAATGAGAGAAGAATGATATGACATCAATATACAGACACAAAAAGTTCTTCTCATAGTGCATATATTATAAGAAAATATAACATATTAACGAAAGATAATAATTATTTTCAGAGAATAAATCGAGAATGCTACAAAGTATTGAGAGTGATATTTTGACTATTTAAGTTATCTAGTCATTTTTATAGAGTTCTTCTTGCATGAAATAGTAGAGAGGTATATACAAAACTCCTTTCTATAATAGCAATAAATACTTTCCTTCCTCTACGTACTATAACTCTTATGACTTGTCTACCTACTTTGAACTCTTGAATTCTCGACACAGAAGTCAACAGCCATATTATATATAATCATTATTTTTTTATTATTTTTTTCATGTTTATTAAATATTGTAGTAAACAATGACAAATCTTCAAAATTACTAATTATAACAATATGTAATTAGTTTTTTTTCTTTTACATGTACTATTTATTCATGGATGTCTTATTAATTTTCTTTTTATGATATTATTTTATTATATAATGATATTTGTTTGCAACATCAAAAAATATCAAGGAAGATTACTTTGGAATTGAACATGGTGCACAATAAATTTTTTCATCTACAATAAAATATCACACTAGATATTTGAGTATTATCTATACATTGATTGTACATTTTTATATTAGTCATTCATACGTAAAGGACATACAATTTTTTGTTCAAAACTATTAAAATCCTATTTAAGGTTTCTGCCCAAAACAAAGAAATTATTCAACTTATTGTTTTGTTCAAAACTAATGAAATCCTATTTAAGGTTTCTACCCAAACATCCCAAATAAGACATATATCTCCAAAAAATACTTCTTTTACCACATCTATTGATGGTAGTAGAATACTCACATCAATGTATGAGATATTATCTCACTTAGAATATTATCTAACCATATTGTATGAGATATATGTCCTCTATTATAATGATACTTGAGAGTTGAGAATTAGTGCATCGATCTTTTAGGATATTTGTTATTGATTGTGAGTATTCATAGTAAAAATCAATTCAGATGAAAAAATAATCATCTTAAAGCAAGATATATTATGAAAAGATTGATATAAATATTTGATATGAATTATTAAGATATTTTTTTTATATAGTAGCCAAAATTACCTCCATATTATATTATTAGTAAAGTCTCACATATAGACAAAATATATTAGTTATACATGAAGAATATAAAAAATAACTAATTATAATTAATATTATCTATTATAGTCATATAATCAATATTATCTATTATTCTCCTATACATAAAATATTTAACTAGAGAAATAACATCAAAAATAAAATTAGTACATTACTCAATAAACGGTCCGGGTTAGGTTGGCCTGGCCTATTTTTGTGTGGCTAAATCGGGCCACCTTGCCTTGCCTAGCACTGCCCGGTATAGTAACCGTGTCATGCCAGGCATGACACTGCTTGAGAAGTGCTAGCCCAAAATAGCTCGGCTCATACTCGGGTCATGCCAGGTCATGCCTGGACTTGCCGGGTTGGGCCGAGTCCTACCTATTTTTTTCAGCTAGATTTAAAATAAAAAAATCCAGCTAGGTCCTCTAGCTAGTTTACCATGTTGTCGGGCCAGACACATAGACCGTACCTTGCCCAGCACGAGACACGAATCATGCTGGCTCGACACAACATTAACAGTTCCAAGGGTCGTCTAGGACCGACACATTTTACACCTCTACCTCTATATCATAAAAGTATTGTGTGAAATTGTGCCTGAAGATACTCCTTAAGTTAGATGATCATCAACTCATTATATTTCATAATCAGAATGTCATACATGTAAACAATCAATAAAATCACCTCATAATCATAACTCTAAAAAATAAGAAAAAAATTATAACACATGTATGATGTATATCCCAAATGAGATGAATGCATGTATGGATTATATAAATTAGCCTATTGGTGATTGTTTCATGTCATACAATATCTTCCATTATTTATAAATTATATCTGATTGTGATACTCCAAACCCAAGTGATTACTCCATATATATTCCCTCATTAAGGTTACCCATAAAGAAATATATTTTTTATATTTAACTGATATAACATTTAACTATGAAATATTGTAAGAGAAATAAATATTCATAATGAGATCATCTTAGCTATTAAAAGGAGTGTCTTGATAGTTCACACCAAATATCTATGATAAGCCCTTCGCTACAAAGTCTTGCATTAAAATAATATGACTTCTCATTTATAAGAGTCTTAATAATGAATATCTACCTACAACCAACAACAAACCTTAACAAATATCATGATACTAATTATTAAGTCCCATTAGAGTAGAGAGCGTGTATCTCTTTCATCATTACCCGATATTATAGTAAATAAGATAATATCTCAGAAAAAAATTTGAATATACTAATATTGTCAAGAGAAATAATAAAAAAAATAAATAAAAAATAAGACGAGAATACAATAAAACTTATAAAATCATATATTAAATACAACTCTTTTTACTAGCTGGCAATCAAATCGAGACTAGAGGTGAGTAACAAGAAATAATGAATTTAGGTGTAACTCTTAGACCCACACTCTTTTTATGGTCATTAAAAAATATGTTTTATTCAAAAAAATAATATTCTATCAGTCTATAATTAAAAATAATTATATTCTCTTTGTGTACTTAAATACCAAGAAAGATACATCTTATGCCCCTGACTACCAACTTGTCCCATCCCGAAGAACAATTAATAGAAAAATAAGTGCACTCAAAAATTATGCAAGATCAAAAGCTAAATAATTTTCTTTCCATGATGTAAGATCTAATCATCTAAAAAATTATATGCTGAGAAATAATAGAAAATAACATCTGATTAATGAAGTTTTTTGTTGTTAAAATTGCATCTCTCCTAAAATATTTCAAAATATTTTATTTATGTAGGAGTATCCGAGATATCTAAATTATATTTATATTCTTCATTTTAGCAACCTCGTTCTCTTGGGGTGTATAGGTGCATGAAGTCTTATGTATAATCACATAATCTATATAATAAGTACTACATATATTTGACATATATTTTAATATATTATAACTTCTAAATATTTGTATATTTTTATTAGATTGAGTTTTATCATTTTAAGAAATATTTAAAAAAATACATATAATTTATTACAAAATACATATATGCACACACACACACACACACACACACACATATTTCAAGCTATTATTAATAAAAATGATTATAAATCTAAAACACTCTCTAGCTGTATCTCTACTAGGTGCTCATACTTTTAAGTGTATCATATCAAATAATTTCTAACTGATATGTCTAATACTATAATATCAACATATTTTTAAGACTAGAATAAAATATTCTTAATTTGACTAGTAATAAATGATCAAACTAAAAATACATAAGTAAAGAGTCCAAAATACTCAAACATATAAACAGGATCTTATCACAAAAAAGAGGACAAACAATCTTACTCGCACAATTCCAAATGAAGTTTTTCGCAAAGTCTTCTGATCTTGCAAATAATTATTAATAGAAGTAAAAATAAAATTTGGAATTGAGTTTTTTAAAAAAATAATTCACAAAAAATAAACTAACAAGACGGGTACAAATAAACAAGACACAATAAAGTAACAAAGAAATAGATAAAATATGATTGCCAGTAATATAAGTATTAATTAATATTTTGATAATCCAAGAGTTTAAAGTAAAAAAATAAATAATATCTAAAAACACAAATAATCTACCATTATCTTAAAAAAATAATAATGTATACTCTCTAGTAATTATAAATGTCAATATGGATGAAAAACTTAGTAATGATCCCTAGATGGCTCTGGTAGTCAGTCTATCTCTTTCTTAATATTGTGTTAAATTCTATGGCTTATCTATGAAAATAATAGCTAATAATTATTTTTGATATGATCTTTTTTCTAATAATATGTGCTTTATAAAGGAAATCAATGTTGTATATACATACCAGTGTCGTATCCCAATAAAAAAATCAAGCTACCAACTAAAATTAGCATTTCTAACATTTGAAACCATATAAAATATAAGTGCTCCCTAAATTTAAATTAGGGTTTCTAAACCCTAATTGCACAAAAAAAACACTAATTCTATAAAAGACATAGCTCCTTGATACAATCATAGCTCCCCAAAACTTTAGCTTCAGGGGCACAATTATGGAAAACACTAACAATTACCATCCACCACGCGACCACTAACCTTACCATGTGCAACCCACACCTTTCTTTACATCTCATCACATCTCACTGCATGCCTCGCCACACGA
The DNA here is from genome assembly GCA_029783825.1 of Sapria himalayana. NCBI lineage: Eukaryota > Viridiplantae > Streptophyta > Magnoliopsida > Malpighiales > Rafflesiaceae > Sapria > Sapria himalayana. The sequence goes on along the minus strand of JAREIK010017964.1, from coordinate 267,670 downwards.
CCACCACACAACCTGAAATGTGGTTATCTCGCACATAGTAAGTATGTGATCGTTAAGATTGGTGCACAATGAATATTCCTCCTAATCTTAGGATTTAATTATACACCTAGGGCTTTAATTTTTTCCTATGCTTAACTCTAGTACTACTTAGAATTTAATACATAAAATGAATAATATAAATAACACACAAAATATTATAAATTAAATATCCTTATATAATAGATGAAAAGAGATTTAGGAAACTCACATATTTAATACTCTCATTAAAAGGATAAACATAATATATATATATATATATATATATATATATATATATAACTATAACAATATCATTTTCATACTAATGAAATATGATCTCTAGTCTCATATATAAACAAATAAAGAGATTGAGACAACCCAAAGATTGACAACTTGCATCATAAACATAACAAAAATACTAAGAAAATAAAATACTATAGCAAACCCCTTTAAACTAGTATATAAATATCCATAACAATATCCTTAGAGGACATAGAAGTAAACTAAGGGCATGTTTGATAAAACTGAAAAAATTAAATGCTAAAAAATAAGTGCTAAAAAATTAAGTACTAAATTTTATAAGTGTTTAATTTGTATTGAAAAATTATTTGATAAATTACTAATAATTTAATGCTGAATATAATTATATTGTTTAATAACTTTAAAAACTGAATGCTAAAAATGATATTTTTTATATTTTTATCCTTATTATCAATGCAGTTCATTTTTTCAAATTAAATAGAATTTCTAATAAAATTTGATTTTTCGATGCTATTGTTAATTATTATTTATAAGAAATTTACTACAAAAATTTTCATAATTATATAATAAAATCCAAAAAAAACATAAAAATATTTATTAAAAAATAATAATTTGCAACAAGTTGATTTGCTATTTCTTCCCTTAAATTAATCATCTAAATTTGATCAGTTTGTGAAAATTTTCCTCCAACTTGTAGTAAACCTTCATTATCATTTGAGGTATTTCTGAATTTTAACCATAATCATTTTAACCATGCTCTAAAAAAACATCAGCAATACATAATTTCCGAATATAGTTATGTATAGCTATGCAAGCAATAATAATGTTTCTTTGAACTTGAAAATGATATGGTATTATCCTCTTTAAGATTAAAAAATGAGGCTTCAAAATACCAAAAGATCACTCAATGATATTCCTCAATCTGACATGTGCATAATTAAATGTCTCTTCTTTTGTACGAGGACAAACAACAGTGTGAAAATCAAGCAACTAATATCGTGCATTATGGTAAGGCACCATAAACCCTCAAGTATGTGGATATGCAGCATTATAAAAATAATATTTATCCACAAAAAAATATAATTTTAAAATAATTTATTAATTTATTAAAAAAAGAAGAGAAAAGAATAATACTTACCTGGTAAAGGTATTAAAAAATTATTTTTTAGATTACTCATAGTCTTTGATAAAACTCTTGAATCATGTGATACACTTTTCCATCCAGCCCAAACAAATGTAAAAATCATATTGAAGTCACATATTACTAGAAAATTTTGATAATATTTTCCTCTTTCTCTTCCTATATAAAAGACCTGTTTGTCAGATGATATCACAACATTAACAAGTATCTCGTTAAGTGCACCAATTGCACCATATTCATTAAAAAAATATGAATATTACAATAATTATAACAACATGAACACCAATGATAATAAACATGTAATTTTATTTACCTTGAAGACTTCCCTTAATCGTTGATGTGGATGATTTTCCATTACTTCATTAACCGGGGTAGGCACAATCATCTCTCTTTTAAAGAGAAGCATTGCCTCTAGAACTTCATGAAAATAATAAAGTATGATTTGAGTTGAATGAATTTTCTTTTTGTAACATGATTTCTTACATTGTGATTTAAATTCATAAGAAACATCACTATTTTTTCTTCAACTTTAATGTAACGACTGTCTTTCGTCTATTTTATATTTTTGAAATGCTCACAAATATCCAAAAAAGCTTGCTTATTCATTTTTAGAATTTCAAAATAATGTGTTGGATTATCATTTAAAATTTATTGCACATATGCAAAACCTTTCAATGCTGTGTATGTATCTTGTCTTCTTCCAAATTATTTTTTCTTGATAATCTTCTTAACTAGAATCAATGCAGTGATTTTCGATATATTTCTTTGCTTTTCATTTAACATCTTTTGATAATATTCAGCATTTCAAAATAAATCAATAAAAAAAAGATGAAACAATTAAAAGCAAAATGAACCACAAGATATTGTCAAAAAAATAATAATATTAATACAAATAAACATGTAGACAAAGTATACAACAAACCCATAAAATAACATATGAAATTGTATTTTCTTTAACACAAAAAAGCAAAAAAAAACTAAAGTAATCTCAATTTTGTTGCATTCATCCGGATCTAAGCAATTCTGATTGCCTCTGGCTTTTGTGAAAGCATCATCCAATGTTTTTTGTGTGCTTTGCTTTCACAAAAATGCTTGAAGCTGCAATGTACAATAGGTTATCAATAGGTAAAGTTGTAATATCATCCAACTTCTTATTACATTCTTTAATATTAGGTCCATCTGATTACTCCAATGTACTTAGAACAACTAGTAATTTTTTATCTAGATCTCATTCTTTATTTTTCTTTTGATTCTTCCTTTTTGGTAAAGACTATTTTTTTGATAATGAATGGCTTTATGAAGATTTGGGCTCTATATCCTTGTGTGTACAAGAATTCTCTACAGTTTGATGAGTACTCGATGAAATTTGTCAGTACCATTTTTAGGCAACCCCTGTCTAGATGGACGCAATGAATCTTGTTTGATAGTTGTAATGTCATCAAATAGTGATCTCATCTCATCTGCAAATTGTAGCCCAGTATATTGAAATTATTTTGCATCCAGAATTTTTGATTAAATAAATAATTGTAATTAGGCAACAAAAGTTAAATTAATAATTTTAAAAAATTAACTAAAGAAATGAGCTATACCTTAATATACTCTTCCCACTCGTCTGAAGTCAAGTCAACTGTATTAGTTACTGGATTATAACCATGGCCAGACTTTACAATTAAATTCGACCACATCATTTATTTATGTTTTAAATAATTTCATTCGTTTTTCAATTATTTTTGAGTGAAATTTAAATTTTTGATCTCTTTATCTTTAAAGTCTTTTGAAATTTTATCTCATGATTCAACATACAAGCTCTCAACCCTTTTTCCCAAAATATTTTTCTAGTCAAAACATAAATCTAAAAAAAGTTTAACTTGTGTTGGGTCTTTCCAACTTGCTCTGGTAGAATCAAAAGAAGTCATTCCTACATAAAATAAGTAACCGAAAATTATTTTAAATATAATTTTTCAAGTTAAATAATAGACAATAAATACAAAATTACATGCATAAACAAGCAATACAATAACAAAACTCACATTAATGCATAAAATATAATATACAACTCATTTACATTTATAACTAATATATACGAGACCACAAAATATATTGAATTACATTACATAATAAAGAAAAAACAAAAGCTCTGTATTAGAGAAGTAGGGATGAAATACATTAACCCACATAATATAAATATACATGACATAACCACAAAACCAATATTGTGGATGAAAAAAAAAATATTGCACAATAATTTTCGCACAAAAAAAAATTCGAGAATCAATTTTCGCACAAAAAAAAATTCGAGAATCAATTTTCGCACACAAACATAGAACATAAAATTTGGATTTCAAAAATAATTTGGAATTAACAATTTTCGCACAAAAATTAATTTGCATTCGGGATTCTAACCATAAGCATTCAAAAAATCGACGCATTGCGATAAACAAAAATTTGATTTCATTTTTTATAATTAAATCGTAATTCCCGTAAATACATCAATATCACGATGAACAAATCGAAAACAAAAAGTACCGATTCACAACATTAACGTCATATACCCCTAATACAGAAGAAATCCCTAAGATATACATTAATAACATTAATTTTGCTTACCAAAAATCCATGCCAAAGTCACCCCCAAAATGAACAGATGCTTGCGCGAGGAGAGAAATTTTGTGAGTTTCCGAAGACGATGACGGAAAACATCTCAACAAATTTTTTAAGGGCAATTTGGCAAGTTTATTTTATCACTAATTTTTAGTATTTTCAGCGTTCCACGATAAGTAGGTCTCGACCTACATAACATTTTCAACACATTTTTACTTAAAATTTTAAGTTTTTATCTCCAAATATTTTTTTATCAAACGCACTTAAAATTTTAAACCATTAAAAATTTTAATTTTAAGCCAGCTGAATTTTTTAAGTGTGTTATCAAATAATACCTAAAACTTTCTTAATACTTTGATAAATATGTCACCTAATTAATATGCTTTAAGAATATAAGTTATGACAATGATCGTATCATGAATATTCTCACTAAGAAAGAAATAATTTATTTCTATGTACTTAAAAATATTAGATTTATTAGTATATATCTTATCATCTAACTATCAAAATAAAAATCAGTGAAAAGAATGACTATAAATTTATTATCCTCAAGTATATGTTTGATCTAAATAATTTCATTATAAGCAATAGTTATCATTGTATATTCTACTTCCACATTAGGACTAGAGATTACTATCAACTTCTTATTTTTTTCAAGAGCCAATATTACTTCCAATAAAAGTATAATAACCTATAGTTCATTTCATGTCTATGCAAGCAAGTACCTTAATAAATTCTCTATATTCAACTAGCTACAGATGTCGACTATCATTAAATGAGAAATCAAAGCTTAAAAATTACTTCATAAATTTAAGTATGCAAAAAACTCATCAAAGTGAGCATAATGTAAAAAATTAAGAAATAATTAGTTTTACTATATACATGAATTATATTGATCTGATAATAACTAGATAGTTAATACCTAACTCAATAAAAATATAATTGAATTGCAATTAAAAAGCATAACATTTGAAAAAGTATCTAAGATGTATCTCATTTTGCAACAACATAATACATCTACTATGATAAGTCATCTTAATCTTAAAAAAATATCTAAACCTCCTAAAATCTTACATCTAAAATAATAACTAAATATACTATTTGAGTTAGGAAGTTCTTAACTCATTATCTCTCTTAATGAAAATATTATTCACATATATAATCAATAAAATAAATTTGTCAACTGGACATATTCATTAAAATAAAAAATAATCTAAACATTATTGTACACACCAAACAAAATAATTATGATTTAAAATCTTATAAATTAGACTCTCAGTAATTACTTTTTATCGTATATGGTCTTTCATAATCTATGAATTGGATTTGAATACTCAATATGTGCTTAAAAACTAAATTATTGTTTCATATATATCTCATCCTTAAGATCAACATAAACAAAAATAATTTTTACAATTAAAAGATATAGAATTCATATGACAAAAGTTATAAGAGATGAATATCTAAACTGAGATCATCTTGATCACTGAAAAATAATATTTAGACCATTATTTCCAAGAGACTTATTAAATAATCTCACAACCAGTCTCGCTTTCAAATAATGTATTGTATTATCAAGACCAATCTTTATTATAGATATTCACATACAACAAACAACAAATTTTTTTTGAATGTTGAGATATTAATTAATAATTTCTATTAGATAGAAGAGCATTTAGCTCTTCTAAGTTCTAACATGGTTTGGAATCATCATGAATGAGATAATACCTCAGAAAGAAATTAAGTTTCATGAATTATCATAATAAATAATAAAAAATACAAAAGAAAAAAAAGACAAATATGATAAAACTTATGAGATAGTATTAGGCAAAACTTATGTATTTTTTCTTGAGAGCAATCATAAGGTTAAAATAAAAAAAAATTAACTATAAGATACACTAATTAGGGCAACCCACCAGTTATTTGCTCCCATCAAATGCATAAATAATAATAAAAAAGTAAAATGTATAAGTAATTATTTTCAGAATTTCAACAAAAATCCAATTTCATGAAAACATAAATGATAAAATCTCTTTCTAAATTGAAACTTTGAGATATATATTCTAAAACATTATTAGATATAAGATTAATAACTCATAAGATTGATAACTATCATAAAATCTCATAATCACTGTAAAAAATATTGAAAATATGAGATATATATTCTAAAACATTATCACTTTAAAAAGTAATTTCTTATAATTAATAACTATCATAGAGAAGTATTCTAATAATCTCAACCAAAATTAAAAAACATAAGTATAACTATCGATGAAAATGATAAAATCTCTCTGGCCATCTCAAGTCTCAAATCTAAGTGTCTCATAAAATTTGAATGAATTAGATTAAATGAGTCATTACTTACATAATTTTATGAACATGATAGAAAACTTTCATATTTTTTTATATCTAACAAATCTCATAATATAATGTAAAAATATTTTTTTACTAAGATCAAAAAAAAATTTTATTACTAGAGATAGGTAGCTATGTCAAGAATAACAAACAAAAAATTAATGACACTCAAATATTTAACAAGTCTCCTAATAATAGAAAAGAACACAATAAAAGAACACATTCAAATAATTAATAGGTTTCCTAATAAATAGTTCTCCTATCCATCATCCATAGTCCTGAAAAAAATTATCATTAAAGTCATTCAATCAGATAAAATAATATCAATATCAAAGAAAATGATATTAATATTAAATTATTTAACAAGATAACTCATTAAAATTAAATTATATAGACATTGATAAATAAAAAAAAACAATATAAAAATTACATTACAAAAAGAATATTAATATTACCAATAACTTAAAATATTTTATCATTAGCTAGAACAAAAATAGTGGTCGAGCATAAAAGTAATAAATAATAAATGATTACCTATTATATAATTATTCGCTCATAAATCAATTACCAGAAGTAACGAGTAAGAAAATGAGTGATGAGAGTCATAATATATGAAAAAAAAATGTGTTATTGTCTTAGTAATGAAAAACCCACATATTGCTCTATAATAATGACCACGGTGGATGGTTTTTATGACCACCCCTCAATATATTTAATAATCGGTCTATCTTTATAGATGAGAAGAGCAAACCTGTGGGTTGTCTTAATCTGAAGAAACCATTATATATATCTTTATTGTATATTTTATTGAGTTTTCATTTGATACTGGTGTGATTTTTAGTATTATTATTTTAATATGAAATCAAATCCAAAACTCTCAATCAATATTATCATGAAAGCCAAAACATTATGATTACATATTCTAGGGCTTATAGAGAAAGAATATATACACTGTAACAACACAATACAAGTGTGTATACTATTCACAAGAAAAAGATGATGCACATAATGCCAAACCCTAGGAATAGGAAAATATGCACCTCTTCCCCTCCTCTCCTTTCTTTCTCACACACCCATTGTGTGACATAGATTGACGTATGATGCAAAGCAAATCAAACCCTAGGCTCGTCATTTCTACTCTTATTGTGCACAAAAAACTCCATACACATTAGCATGTACTATGCATAATAGGCATGCACAACAAACACTCAAGGAATAAGAAACAATGAGAGACAAAAATGATAACAAATTTTTGATATTTATATGTGACACTAAGTCATTGTTTGCATCAATTATGAGAGCAATAATTTGATATTAACATGCAAATACATGAGATTTCTCCTACTATACACATATCATATGAAAAATTAACATACTATAGAAATAAGTATGCAAAATCGACTATCAAAAAAATAATTACACTCAAAGATGTCAGGTAGAACATAAAAAAATCTATATCTTATATACATAAATTAATATAGATGTGACTTGAAAGAAAAGATGATATTTAATTTGATCTTAAAATTAGCAATTAATAACATTTACCCCAATAATGCCTAGGAACACTTCTATAAAGTAAAAGTATCTTTTAAAATAAATATATATTCTTTTTTTCAAGTACCTTATTATGGGAGAAAGAGTTAATACAAAATATCTAGTAAATCATTTTATACTTTTCAAAATAATAAAAAAAATTGATGAAAATTATGTTTTAAAATATTATTACTTTTCAATATTTTAATATTACATCAACAATATAATTTTACTATTTGATAAAATTTTATAAAAATAACTAAAACTTGAAATATTTCTGTAAACATAAATAATCATGTATGCAAATATAATGATTATTAATAAATATAACAAAATATATTAAAACATCATGTGTGATAGTCATACAATGATTCTAAACTTATGAATGAATCATATATAACGAACCATTACAGACACCTCTTGATGTGTCAAATGTAAAACTTTTCTATCCTTTCTTAATTATCATATTTCACAGTCAATAAAAATTATCTCATTTCTGTTTGGTTTCATAATTTTCAATTAATCTAATAATGAATATCTAAATTGAAAATACATAAAAATTAAGTTAATGATAACCAAATAATTAGAAAAATTATTTGGTTATGTATAAAAATTATATTTCTCAACGATCAAAAAAATTATCTGCATAGTTCATTGATTATGCATAAAAATATCATACGAAAAAATTAGAATATTATAATTATGTTGCTTAATAAAATAATTGACTAAAAATAAATTATGATAAAATTTTAGTATAAAAATAATGCATATCAAAAAAAATGACTCAACATTGATATTATCATGAATAATATCAATAATATTAAAAACTCTAGAATAAGAAAAAGTAAAATAGGGTACAATTACCTAATAAAAAAAGTTGAGTACTTATCATGAATAAGTGTAACCAGAGTTGCATGAGTACATAAAATATTCGACCCAAGTAAATCTAATAGTCTATTATAAGATTTCTGAATTCATAATATTTTTCATAACTTAAAATACAATGTCTAACTCGTCCCCTTTGTATATCCTAACCTTTTACAAAAGAATAAGTTATAGTCAAATTATTCATTCTAGAAATACTCTTCCAGGTTAGGGCATGCATGGCCTCCTAGTGCATACCTTCAGTCTCACCCCTCATAATTGGAATTTGTTTATTATCAGCTTGCATCCTTAAAAGGTCCTTTTTCATTGATTAACTTTGCCCAATAAAGGCCTACTTCACATTATTCAACTTCTAAACCTCTGCATGTAGCTGTACAACATCATTCTTCAAAGGCTCAGTTTCTAGAAATACTCTGCATGTAGCTGTTTCATTCTATAAATACTCTTCCTGGTTAGGACATGCATGGCACAACATCATTCTGCATCGCTCTCCTGAGCGAAGTTCCTGCTCATGAATTTTCACCAACTACAGTATTCATTCTGTGTAGTTCCTTTGCAGCTACAAGCTCTTGATGTAAAGCCAGTAAATCTTCCACCATCCTAAGGTTACCAACAAATAACCTGCACATTTCAGCTTGTTGTATTTTAAGTTTCGCCTTGAATAGAGTAGGATCATGAAAATGTGTGATGGAAGACCCACGAAGGGACTGTTGTATGGTCACCTCACACCCACGATACTGCACAAGGTGTGCCACCACTGTTGCACAATCACTTCACACCCAAAGCACCATGCATGGTCCTGTATCATTGATTAAATTTCCCAATAAAGTCCTGCTTCACATTATTCAACTTCCAAACCTCTACATATAGTTGTACAATGTCATTCTTCAAAGGCTCAATTTCTTGATTATCATAATTTTTCCTTTCAAGTCATATCTCACATCAATTTATATATCTAAGATAGTTTTTTTTACCTGCAAACTAAAATTTTTGAGTACAATTATTTTGTTCAAGATCTCTTACAGAAAGAGAGAAAATGATTATTTGTGTCATTTACTACATTTTACTCAGGTACTCTAATACTCAGAATGGATACAAGTATTACCCAATAAATACAAGAATAATCATTATGAGTGAGAGTGCCACTCTAAGAAGATGTACCTTTGGACATTGCTCTGAAATGTGTATGCTCTATTCTCTTGGTACAACTCTAATTTCTGAGTAGTCAAGTATCCCAATTTCTGACTTATCATGGTCAAAACTAAATTAAACTCCTTAACTACCAAGTTGCATGGACTCAAGAGAGATTTTCTCTCTTAGAAAATCTCTCTTTGTAGAGATACTTGGTTTATACTTGTTATTACATATAATTATTCTATAAAAAAAATTATTATAATATAAACTAACAAGTTTAAATATAGTTGCTGGATGACTATCTCTCCTAACTAAAGACTCAAGTGAGTCTATAAATGAGAAACAAGAATAATATATCTAAATTTATCTATTAGATTCATACTCTTACTCAACTCACTAAACAATGAGCCAATTACTTTATTAAAGTATCAATTATATCTTACTTAACTTGTTGTCCCACCCTCACTATGTGTGATGGACTTTGACACTCACCGTGTCAACTTTGTGAAGTGGTGGTGGCGTTGAAATGATAGCAATGCAGTGTTGTGTTGTGATTCAGGTGTCTAGTGTGTCTAATTTGGATAGTAATGTGAGAAAGAGAACTCCAAAACCCTAATTGCACAGCTTTAGAGAATGGAAGAATTTGTAGAACTCCAAATTAAGGTTCTTAATTTAGGTATAATGTTTACCCATCCCAAATTAGGGTTTTGTTTTCGAGAGGTAGTTTTTACTTTGACTAATTTTCTATTTGAGTATTACTTTGATTTAATATGAATGAGATTAAAATTCTGATTATTACTTTTTACAAGTTAAAAAATCAAAATTACTCACATTGAACTATAAAATCCAGGACATGATTCTTTGATCAAAGAATACTAGATCTCTTGACAAGAGAATCACCTAGCAATAAGTTGATAGAGAATTGAATATAAACAAATTCTCAACTATTAATTGCATTTGTATTGTGGAAGTCCATCAAGATAGAATTGACTTTGATTTTTTATATTATAAGACATGCAAGAATCTATGAATATTTGCACTATTATTACACTCATCTCAGATGAAATGAATGTATGATATAATTGTTCAACTTCTTAGACTGAGATTGAAGAGGATCAATGATCTTGGGTAGATTATTACTTATTTCATATGATGTATTTTATTTGCTATGCAATTCCTAGAGGTTTTTTCAATTGAGATTGAATCGACAAAAAGAGTGAGAGTTATAAATACTTATGGGCATGATATTCTTATATTCATTACATAATAATTTTTCAACATTATGAAGCCAAGTGTGGGATAATATGAAGTTTCCCACCAAATCAGAGTTATACCATTAAACAATTCATTTTATATAAGACAAACTAAAAGATATATTTGCTAGTAATCAAGAGAGTACTAGTCATACCAAAGATAAAAGTAGAATATTAGTTTAATGTACAAATTATAAGATAATAGATTACACCGATAATATTTGTTGGGTGCTATTTTCAAAGATAAAATCGAGAAAAAGATAAACAATTGAGGAAGATAGATCAACTGCCAGATTTATCTAGGTATCCTCATAGATTCCTCCTACCGCAACTCCTACTAAAGAGGGATATTCATGATTATTTCCCAACAAGGCAACAATAGATCTTTCTCAACCTTCAATATGACTCGGGCTTCCATTTCACACTCCTAGATTATTAATCCATGAGACAATACATGTATTATAGATAATTTATCTCTTTTTATTATATAATTTATATGTTCATTAATAATGTTGTAGCCAATGGTCATTCTTTCTGGAGTCATTAGCAAGATAGTATTCACCTAGGTCTCTATTTTTTTAGCATTTTTTATATATCTATGATTGTCCAATTAAGATTCTTTCAAAGAATTATTTTTTCAAAAAACTTAATTCTAACTTTATTTAAAAAAAAAAAAAGTATTTAATTGTATGATCAAAAGACTAAGCATTGTGAGCTTCCTTTAGGACTAAGCATTGTGGACTTTCGTTAGGAAAAAGCATTGACTTCCTTTAGGACTAAGCATTGTGGGCTTCCTTTAAGTCTAAGCATTGTGGACTTACTTTAGGACTAAGCAATGTGGACTATAAATCTTTTTTTCTATAATAGAATCATCTACTATATATTTGAGTGCGTTACACCAATTAGTTGTATATTCTTCACTTGGTCACTTATCATTATCTAATCTGAAAGATATTTCTACCCTAAAAAATAAGTGATATTAGTTAGAAAAACATATCAAAACTTCATATCTCTCATCATATTTGTTTGCATAATGACTCATTCGATCACATATGCTCAAATATTGATGACTTAGTATAAATGAGATGCAATATGAATTCATATATTTTAATACTTTTATTAATAACTATTCTTGATTTACACAAGTATCTCTTTTTTATTCTAGATCACATATTTTTTTTTAGGTACTTCACGAAATGTTCACTAATAAATTTAATAAAAATATTAAAAAAAATAAAAAATAATAATACATTAAAATATATGTTAGAAAACTTCAACACATACTATATGAATCATTGAATTATAAATCATACTTCTTATGCCAACACATCCTCATAGAAAAAAATTGCATGAATGAATAATAAAGACATAGTTAAGACAACTTGAGCACTCGTCTTTGGTAAAAATATTCTAAAATATATTTGAGAAGATACAAAATTATCCATAAACTATCTTATCAGCCAAATGTCATTTTTCATCATTTCTCAACATGTCTTCTTCTATGTTATGAATCCAAGAAAAATATTATTCAGCATATTCTCAACATAACCTCTCAAAATTCTCGAGAATATTTATTTTGTCCATATTCTTTCTCCATGATAAAACAAGATTATACCTAGGGTTATGAGATATTACTTTCTTGGATGCACTTGTATCCACAAAGAATATAAGTACTTTTCACTAAATCCTAGTAGAATATTAATGAGTACCAATTTTATCTTTATAGAGCATAACTCATTTTTAGCGAGAATAGAAAGAATGAGTTTAGAAGGTACATTTTGACTAGTTATTTATCATCTCTTCTTTAGTCTCTCTTGCACCTCCAATTAGAAAAAAGAGTCATAAGATATTTACATCTAAACTTATTGATCTACATTATAATGACATACTTATGAAAATATCATATGTATCAACAAATATAAATCTAGTTCATTTTAGAGAGAGTAAGGTTTTCTAAATGGGAAAATCTCCCTCTAGTCAATATAACACAATAACACAATAATCAATAAGACTTAATCATTCAGAACTTAGAGACTATATTATGAGAAAGAGATATATACAACCAACTCAAACCAAAGGCGAGTCTACCAAGTCGCCAATTTATCCAATAATCAACTCTTCTAATCTTCACCTTATGATCATCATCTGGAAAAAATAAATGAGTTATACTCAATACATGATTTTATAGATTTTGTTGTACTGATATCTTCTTTTTTTTTTTACTTCTTTTACTACTTCTCTTGAAGAAATTAAGATACTTAAGTCTTTATTCCAATGTATTATATTATTCAAAATGATGTCAAATCATGATATAAATATTCTTCACTCTAATAATACTTAAAAACTAGTATCACAATCTTCGTTGAGATCTCTATTAGTTGTAGGTGCATATTCACTATTAAGATAACTTCAAATATGAAAGTAAATCATCTTAATGAGAGATTTATAATAAGAAAGTTTATTTAGATATTTGATGATGATTATCAGAATAATTTTTCTCTAATGACCAAGATGGTCTCAGTACTAATTCTTATTTTATTAGTAGTATCTCACAAAATAAATATACACCAATTAGATATTAAAAATATATTTCTTTATGGTAATCTTGATGAGCATGTATACATGAAATATTCATCTGGGTTTCGAGCAACACAATTAAATATATTCTAAAAATTATGAAAGATACTATATGGTTTGAAACAATCATTAATAGTTGAATTTGTAAGATTTTTATAAACAAACACCTCATTTGGTTTAAACATATTTGTTATGAACTTTTTTATTTTTCAAGAATTGTTCAAATGAAAGGATAATTTTATTTATTATGAACATAAATAATATCCTAATTATAAGAGATAACAAGTTGAGAATCACTCAACTCAATTAATACATTCAATTATAATTCTAAACAGAGTTTTCAAAGGCGTTTTCCAGGCGCGCCTTGAAGCGCGCCTCAGGGCGAGGCGTGAAGAAAACGCGTTAAGGCATATGAAAAAAAGTGATCCTCATAAAAGGTGTACGCCTTCGTCAATGAAGCGTGTTTGAGGCGCGCTTTGAAGATGGATGTGTACGCGTTTTGGGAGCTTACGTGTCCTTTAGAAAAGGAAAAAAAACCTAAACAGCAACCAATTGAACTCTTTGGCAAATTAAATCGCAAGTTGTTTTGGGAGAAAAGGTCGAAGACTAAACCCGGCGGCGACCACTGCTGAATACTTCTCTAGTTGTGATCTCATCTCGGGTTCATCTCCAGGTATGTCGCGCTCTCTCCTCTTCTTCATCTCTTCATCCAATCTCTCTTCAAGCTTTCCCCCTCTTTGTTTGCTTAGATGGGGAGTCAAGCAGGCAGACTTGACTCCCTCTTTAGCTGCGGCTGATGATGATCGTCTCCGCCAGCGAGAAGAGGCGACAACGGCTGCTACTCCTTGCCTAACTGATCATACCTGCAGTGGCATCGTGAACTTAGAGCTCTAAGCATGGCTTTCACGGCAAAGGGAGATATATGGAAGGGGGTAGGTTTTAGAGCCTTAGGTGGGAAGAACACTTTAATGAACAAACATATTGTCATTTGAGGCTCAAAAAACTTACGCCTCAACGCCTCGAGGCTTACGCCTCGCCTCACGAACACAAAAACGCCTCGCCTAACACTTTCGCCTTTTAAAACTTTGGTTCTAAATAAAAAAATATTGAAATTCTCCAATAATTTCTTAAAATAAAGTAGTTTTATTTAGAAGAATGATAGTTTTATCATGGATGAGATATGTAGTTAATACTCTAATAAAGATTGGACTTTTAGATTGTACTTAATCAACTATTTCTATTGATTCAAGTATTAATTTTTTATCTGATATAACTTATTTAATTGATTCTACCACTTACAAGGAAATTATTGGAAATATTAATAATCTGACTATTATCAAACCAAATATAATTTATCAAAGTAAAATAATTAGTCATTTTTCATATATTACTGACATGTTCACTTACGCAATTATTCACGAATCACATATTGAGGTATGGAAAAAAATCTTCAAAATTTGAGATTTCTTTCATCGATCATTTATATTTTGTTGGAGGTAATCTTGTTTTCTAAAAAAGTGAAAAATAGATAACTATTTTGAAATCTAATAAAAAAAATAAAGTTTAAAAAGATGAGGATAATCACTTATGAGATAATTTAGATCTGACAACTACTTAAGGAGATAAATTATTTACTTTCTTTTCTTACTATTCTTTAATATGATAGTAAAACAATAAGGCACTTAACCTCCAATCTAGTATTTCATGAGTAGAAGAAGCACGCAAAGATAAATTGATTCTTTCTTAGCAAAAAAATTTAGGATGAAATCATTACTATGTCATATATTCATATTGTAAAGTAGTCATCAAATATCTTCACCAAGATATTGGAAAGGCTTAGCTTATATTTTTTTCCTCTAAACTTAAAATTCTAGATATTTATGCACCAACATAAGAGAATTATTTAAACTAACAACCTTTTTGTTTTTTTTTTACTTTTTGCTATTTTTCTTATTGCATTATGGAATGGAGCACCCAACCAATGGGTTTCCCCTTTCCTAAAAGCCTAGTATATAAGAATCTCTCCTGTACACTTTTGATTATTCGGTTCCATTGAGTGTTAATGCTTAGAATTCAACGCAACAAGTCTTGAAGCTGTGTATACCATGATTTAAAGAGAAAAAAAAAATAATTATATAAATTACATACTATCATTAAGAAAAATAATGAAATATCAAAATTCAACTCGAGTTTCATATCTATTTGATCCTTATATATTTATGTATATCATATCGAATATGTACTTACTTCACATTAGCATGACGAGTTGGATAAAAAGTTCTAATATATTTTTCTAATTGATACATCTCATATTTCAATATAGAGTTACCTCTAACATTATGATATAATACTCTCAGTCTAACTAGCAATGAGTAACCAACTTAAGAATATATAAATAATAAATTAATCATATTCAAATATCTAATAAGATACACTATCATAGTAAAAAAGACATATAACCTATCATACGTAATCCAAAAAAAAAGTATTTTTCAAAAATTTTCAATCTTACAAATAAACATAACTAGAAATAAAAACAAAGACATAGTTATATTGTCTGAAAAGGAAACTCATAGAAAAGAATATAACAATTAAATAATGAATAAATAAAATTCATAAAAAAACAAATAATCATTATGAATACTAAC
This sequence comes from Sapria himalayana, assembly GCA_029783825.1. Lineage (NCBI taxonomy): Eukaryota > Viridiplantae > Streptophyta > Magnoliopsida > Malpighiales > Rafflesiaceae > Sapria > Sapria himalayana. The sequence goes on along the minus strand of JAREIK010017964.1, from coordinate 251,264 downwards.
ATAATCAATGGTTTTTAAAGGTTTGACATTGACATCTATAATATCTAAAATAGAATGACTAATCATGAGAGTTGTGATAGCTAAAAACCAATAAGAATTTGATGATGCCCTATTAATGAGAAATCCAAAATATTCCCTTGAAATAGGGATCATGGTGGGATAACTTTGTGAGTATCCTTGGATAAAAGATGGTAGTCAGTGTGTCCCCCTTAGTTATCCATAGTGTTGCCCATATTCTTACAGTGTGTGCACTAAACTAAGGTTCTCTTGCATATGCTTCTACCATGATAGCCCCCCCTCAACTATTAGCATATGCAGAATGAGGTATCTCTCCAATAATTCTCAATCTATCTCGTATAACTAATTTGCTCACTAATTTAATACAAGTATTGTGCGAAACTCTTTATCACCGAAGATTTGGCTATGAAATACTAAAAAATCATCAAATAATGGTTATGGAAATATCATTCCAAGAAGCTACTACATCTATCTAAGTCTCTAATACATCAACCTACACTAGAAAATCTCTAAAAGTTATGTAGCTGGCTAAGCATATGAAATGCATAAGCTCTCTAATCTCCAATAGTCTATCTAATAAGATGTGATATCTTGTCATATACCTATGTCGTCTGAGATGAGTAAAATAATATTACTAATTAAAATATTGCATATTATGCAACATGAAAAAATCGATGGCTACTCCAACTTAATGGATTACTAAATGATAATTTAAAAGACAAAAATCAATCTATAATTATCTCTTTCATCTCATTGTTGGATGACTCATTTATATGGTGGTTCAAATCCCCTAGCTAAAAAACTATGCATGAACTATCATTACTCACTGGAAGTAATTCAAGTTTTCCAGACACAATAATGTAATTATCATAATTTTTATTTTATATGTAATTAAAAATGTGAAAAACATAAAATAACCATATATATTATACCCACTATATTATACATTGTATCCATTGTGCACAACATTGCACTCGATTGAGCTTAATGCACACTAGGTATTACACACACATATTGCACACCCCATTAGACCAATTAGGGTTACGCACACACTCACTCTCATGGTGCGCCCTCACTACATATAGTGTGCATCATGACGTCCATACAATGAGTGTCAACATGTGTTGCATGCGGTGGACAAGAGACAGAGGGGACACACTCCTATGTGCCTTCTTTGGTGATTGATAGTGAACATGCATGCACTATTGCACTCGGCATACATATGCACAGTAGTGTTACAATGCATCTTCTTAAGATTTTGACTCTTGTTCCATAATAAAATTAAGCCAAAAAAAATGATATATAACATTCATGAAAAAACACAAACAAATAACATACAAGGATTGCCCTTATATAATTGTCAAATTGGATTGGGTCAGCCAAATGTTGGGTGCTCCCATCTAAAATGAAATAAATGACAAAAAAATAATATAATAAAGAAAATATATAAATTATAAACTGAACCTACGAAAATAATAATAACAATAGTTTTTAAAAGTGTTTAAATCAACATGAATTAAAGGCAATTTATTTTTTATATCAAAACTTCTATGAATTTAAGCCATTTATTGTAATGGAATGAGAGAAAAGCTTTCTACTACCATAAGGATGAATCACTTTGGCACAAAAACTCCTAAGCATAAGAAATTCTTTATAGTTTCTACATAAAACAAATAAGCAGCAAGTACTTCCAAACCTCTGCAATATGCTTGGAGTATATATGCTGCAGTACGTATTGAAAAAAAATATTGACGGGCTATACAGGTACGCATCCAACGTTGAATATATTTTGCTGCATTTTCCAGAATCCCAGTCCTTTGGAAATTTAAAACACCAATTTGACCAGCCCTGAGAAAAACTTTTGTCCTACCCAGCTACAAAGGAGAATGTTACGAGAGAACAAAAAATATTAGATGACAATAAAACGTACAACCAACTGAAAGATGACACAAGTTATCTCAACTAGTTATAATACCTGAAAATTGTCAAGGTTCAACTTCAGCAAGATTTTTTCTGTCCAGATTTTTTCGTCATAATTGTAACTGAATAAAGTTACAATTTAAAGACAATGATCATGCAACAGCATTACATATTTTCCATGCATGTTATTGAAACTTAAGAACAATTAACAACAATGGAAAAGGAACTAAATGATAATAATAATACAAATTCATATCAATAACACACTTATATAATTAACAAGTTATATTAGGATGGCTCATGAGTTGGTTGCTCATACTAATATAATATATAAAAAATACAATAATAAAACTAAAAAATTATAAAATATTGTTACTAGGTAGTGTGTACAAGTCTAAAATATTAAATTTAGAGTAAAAAATATAAACTAATAATTTTTCAAGACCCTTGTAAAATTATCTATAGCTCTACAGTTTGAATATATCTTGTAACAATGATTCCATCCTAGATCTTTTCCCTAAAGAAAAAGCAGTCGACTTCTATATGTTTCATCTACTCGTAAAAAATTAGATTTGATATTATATATCTGACTACCACGATAAAGCCCAGTGATAGAAAAAAACGAATATCTAATTTACTTGAATATGAATCATACTCAAAGTATCTTACTAATAGCAATTATTATCACTTTTAAATTTTTTCTCTATACTACATTTTGAAATAATTATTTCTTACTTTTCTAAAAAACATAGAAGTGTCAAATAGGTCGTGTCATACTGGCATAACCCATTACAGTGCGGCAGGGTCATGTCACCCTGACATGCCCGGCATGGCACGGAAACTAGATTGTGGACCCAACACGACATGGTTGGTCCACAAAATACAGGGTTGTGTCATATCATGCTGGGAGGCCAGGCCTCCCCTACCCCAACTGTTACATGAAAATGAAACAATACACCAAGTAGTGTAGGGGAGGCCTAGCCTCCCAATTATGACCGACCCCGTAAGTAGTATTTGGCTTAAGTTGCTAATTTTTTAAAAAATACCCCATCAGGTGGTCACTCGACTAGGCTAGACTCATGACCCGAGAGCTAACCATTGCCGATGGATCGTGCCACTATGCTAAGCATGTTGGTCTTGCCTGGCCCAGCACAAGGCATGACTAGCACCAACTCAGCATGACATGAGTCATGCCACATGCATGCATAATTCAGGACCATGCACGATGTTAGATCATGTTGTGTTGGGCCAGGCACGGCTAAACGATGTCATGTCGTGGGTCATCTCATGATCCATTCCCAGGCCACCTAGCTTTGTTGACACCTGTAAGAAATATCTTCAAGAAAAATACAAAATTTTGGTATAAATCTCATCACGATGCAAGTTAGTGCCCAACTCGAATTGATCATTGACTAACTGTAAGTGCTCATGATCATCAAAATAAATTTCAAGTCTTATAGATTTATTCATATATCTCAGTATACAAAAAATTAAGTCTAGATAAACTAACTAAGAAAAATCTAAGAAATAATTAACTATGCTAACTACATATATTATATATAATCAAATAATAATTAGATAATTAATTTTTCGTATGATCCTCCTATAAATAATAGAATCGATTGCATATGTCGCACCAAACATAAAATCAATGTTTGAATCAACAAGAATATTTGTCATAGCACAACTCAAAATCTAATCTCTATAAGAGTATCAAATGCATACATCCTCAATGACAAACACATCACTTGGAGTAAGTTATCTCTACTAAAAAAAATTTGAGTCTCACAAAATATTTCGTCTGGAACTATGACTAAAGGTACTCCATGAATTGGTTGATTCCCAACTCATCATTTTTCATAATCAATATATTATTCATGTACACAATGAGCAAAATCACATTGTCGTCAAAGCTCCACCAAAAAAATAAAGAAAAATACATAATATACATGTATAAACCAAATGAGCTGAGAATATTTGAAAATCTTATAAATTAAACTTTTGATAATTATTTTAGATCATTGAATAATCTTCAATTTTCTGTAAAATATGTCTAAGTATACTGTTCTAAACTCAAGTGATTTATCAATATGCAAATCTTTCTCAAGGTTATCATAAAAAAATAGTATTAGATAATGAAGAAAAATAATCTTCTTTTAATATTAAAGAAAAGATACATGTGTGTGTGTGTGTACACGTGACTAATCAACCAACAATAAAAAAGATCATTGTGAAAAAGAATATTCTTAATATCTAATTGATACAAAGGACATTAAAAAATAGCTAACATAGAAATAAACAATTGAACATATGTCAATTTAGCAACAAGAGAAAATGTGTCAGAATAGTCTACTCCGTAGGTCAAAGCATATCGTTAGCATCAAGATGGGCTTTCAATCTAGCAACTGATCCATTCAAATTTATCATAATTGTAAACATTCATCTGCATCTTATAGCCCATTTCCCTACAGGTAAATCAATCAAGCCTGAATTAACATTTCCCTACATGTAAAGTAAAACCTAGATGAGATATGGGTACATGAATAATTTTAAGAATATAAATAAAATCAAGGGACGAAATAAAATAACAAGAAAAAAATGAAAAACTATTATAAGAAACAACAGAAGAGATAGGATAATTACATTACTATTTACCTTTGAGTAACGCAATAGAAATATCATCACTTGAGATTGGATCTAATGATGAAGGAGCAAGATATGAATCAAGAGGACTGTGCTTGGCATAATCTTGAATAATAGGAAGTTTGACAAAAAAACAAGGTCAAAACAAGTTCAAAGGATGTAATAAAGTAGACTACAAATCATTATCCTCCCTGCTAATGTATGTGAGGACGAGATGAAAAATATGATGTTTCTTCTATGAATGTAACATCAATTGAGACAAGATATTTGGTAAAACTATGACAATAATATTTATGACCTTTCTGAAAACATGAATAACTAAAAAAGATAAATTTCAAAAATGTATGATCTAATTTGGTGACATCCGGATGAGATGAACATCCCAAGTAAAAGAATTGCTCTCAAATATCTGAGGGTCAACAAGATATAGTGACTAATTGGGAAAAAGAATGTTGCAATAGATCTCAACATGAAAAATAGATGATGCCATATGATTAATAAAAAACATATTGTAGAAATTGTATTCATCCAAAAAAATTTAGGAATATTCATTTGAAATAATAGAGCATGTGCAATTTCAAGATGTCTATTCTTATGCTTTTACCACTCCATTTTGGGATAAAGTGTCAACATAAAAAATTTCATGAAACATGCCGTTAAGATTGAAACATAGCAAATATATAGTGTGGCATTATTACTTTGCATAGTACGAATTGATACATTAAATTGAGATTTTATGTCAACAAAAAATGCACAAAAAAAATATAAAGCAACTCAGAACAACTCTTCATTAAATATAACCAAGTTATACAAGAATAATTATCTACAAAAATGATAATATTAAAATTCATATTTAGACAAAATAAGACAAGGATCACAAATATTAGAATAGGTGTCACCAAAAATAATAAAATACTTATATCCTTCATCTTCAATTTTCAAAGTTGGAAACTTTTCCTAGAAAACTTTTTGATTTCAACCATATGTGTCACTGAACTCATCATTCTAGTTCTACAACTAAACATTGGCTCTAATACCAAACCATTGCTATGCAACCAAATCTTAGAAGCAGACACTCTGATGCCAAATGTTAAGTCGCACAAGGTATCTTGCTCTGATACTTTATGTTATTACCCAAAAAATCTAGACGAGCTCTAACACCATATGTGAGGATCAACAATCCACACAACCCTTTGATACCAAAAATTACATCTCAAGTACAAGGATTCCGAAGACATCTAGTGCAAGCATCTTCTGATACCAAACTAGGAATCATAATGGTAATTAGGAAAACATAAAAAGGAAAAGAACTTTCATAAATGAAGCACACAATACACAAAGAGAAAAGGAGAGAGCATGCAACCACAAGAGCAAACCACAAACCATACATGAGTCAAAGAAAAAAAAATTGTATTATTATTGTATAACAATTATTTCGTGCTTTCAAGCTTTGTTTTACATTTCTAACACACTTTTAACTCGTTTACAAGTGCTTAAATAGTAAAAAAATACAAACAACTAGATTTCCATGTCACGACTTCATTCATATCGTGATACTACAGAATATAGTCGCGACTTGAATTCTTAAGTTGTTCAATCATAACACCAGAGAACAAAGTCGTGACTACATTTCAAAACTACACAAAACAAGATCACAACACAAAATACATGTTGTAGCTTTGGTCATGTTACGACTTTACAATTTAGGTCACGATACTAAAATACATGGTATAGCTTTAGTCATATCATGACACTAAAACACATATATCATCTTTACAATTCAAATCTTGATACCAAAGCACATTTAGCAACTTTAGCCATATCATAAATTCATAATTCAAGTCATGATACTAAAACACATGTTGCGACTTAACTTCGCAATTCAAGTTAAAATACTAAAACACATATAGCAACTTCAATAATGTCATGACTTCATAATCCATGTCATGACACCATATCAATTTTAGTCATGTCGTAATTTTACAATTCAAGTCTTAATACAAAACACATGCAGCAACTTCAACTATATTGCAACTTCATAATCTAAGTCTCCATATTAAAATACATATAGCAACGTCAGAAATATGAGTTAATTCTAACATATAACATATTGAACATCTAAATACTGAAATATCCTCTATAAATCAGGATGTAATATCCAACACAATTCCTAATTATGACCCAACCATGGTAAATCTTTGAGAATAGTTGTAGATGTCTGACACCCTCTTGGAGCACCCTTTGATAGCTCTCTCATTATCACTATGTAGTGAAGCTACTATAGTATTCTAATTAATTATCTCAGATATGCTCAACATGAGCATAGTTATAAGTAAATCTTTGAGAAAACATAGAATATCTTCTCACCAAAAATATAGGTTCACAAAATATTGTATTACTATCCATATACATGTAGGTACAAAATATCAAGAATCTAATCACCTCTTCAATATAGTATGATCCATAACAATAAATATTATCTAATCAATCATCTCTCACAATCATAATGTTTTGCATGCCAACAATTGAATAATATTATCATACACATGAAATATCTCAATGAATAAATTAATGCAGCCAAATATCAAATTATCTTGCATATATCATAATAACCAAATATATTTCACATGCTCATGTCAATTGACTATCACAAATGTATTAATAACTATGCATCAATTATTATTTGCTCAACAATCTTGACTTCTTGCAATAAATCCACTAGGTGTTTCACATAACTTTGACCCTCAAATCAAATCATTATTAATGTAGTCCATTATGAATATTAATTTTTTAAATTTTTATTGAATTATTCTCATTGATCTCTTACTAATTCCAATCATTATTATGCTTCTATAAAATACACAAAAACTCTCAAAACACTAAATGAGCAAAATACAACAAAACACATGATTCTATGCCAAAGTTGTAAAAAAAAACTCACCATTAGTTCCAATTTCTATTGAATTATTCTTAATGAATTCTTCTCAATGATCGCATACTAATTCTAATCATTATTTTTGTTCTATAAAATACACACAAAAAACTCTAAAGACACTAAATGATAAAAAAAAAACACAACAAAACACATGATTTTATGCCAAATTGTAAAACAAAAACACAACACTAGTCTAAAATCATCATGATATTGTACTAGGTCAACATTGGTGCCCTCATACAAACCACCATGGGCAATGTTGTCTGGATCACCATCACCTTGATAGGCCACCACAATCTTATTGTTGAATGTGCAATAAGACATCACTCTTCCACCAAAAAAACTCACAAAAAAATTACCTTTATCTCTATAACATAATAGCACCATTATTATCGAAATCAAATACTAACACGTGTCACCGATAGTGGCAGAAGATGTGTCACCATACTAAGCACTATGTGTCACCCTTGAAATGTCTCCAAATTACTCTAATACCTTGTTCTAGCAGAACTTGTTAGGGTTACAACAATTTTTAGAGGAATATGAGAAAAAAGAAAAAAAATAGAAAAAATGAAATGTGTTTTTTCATTCGTTCACAAAAGAAAATAAATAAATATATATATATATATATATATATATATGATTGAGACAACACACATGTCAGGTGCTCAAATACAATGTAATACAAAAGAAAACAAACAAAAAATACTAACAGATTAAACTAAACCAAAAAAATAACTTAAAAAATATATAAAAAAATAAAAAATAATAATATATTATATTATATATCAAACAATTCAATACTTATGACATGAATAATATGATTATACATCAAATTCTATGTATTGGCACACTCTCAAAGAATAAAGTTGCTGGAAAAGAATAGATATCTAATTAATATAGATCAAACACTCTGCTATACTAGGAGATCTCCAAAGTATTCTTACGAAAATATAATATTAATCATAAATTATCTCATTAATTTGGTTTTTTCTTCTGTTATTTATCATTGTATTTCTTTTCAAATATTGTGTCTTATAAAAATAACATTTAGCATGCTTTTTAATATTTTTGTGAATACTTATTTTATTCATAATTTCTCTTAATAATAAAATAAGATGAATCATAACAAAATTAGATGTGTCTTTTTTTATTATTTTATTACCCAATAAGGGTACTAATAATTTTTAACCTAGTCTATTAAAATTTTAACAAGTATAGATGATACTTTTTTTAGCATTATTCATTCTTTTGCAAACATAGAATGATTAAGAGTCTAAAATATATATTTGAATTTTTTATTTTTCATTACTCAGTTATTATCTCACTTAAACCTCTAATTGAGAAAGAGTCATCTGTTAATAATATCTAAATTTTTTAGTCTACATTATGTTGACAATTTTATGGAATGACAATATAAACTATCTTATTATATTGCTCAAAACAAGGTGGCTATTTCATATATACATTCTCTTCACTGAAGAAATGCATTCTTCAGTGAAGAATGCATTTCTTCTCATCTTGGTCACTAAAGATCCCAAATCACCATAAAGAAATATATTCTTAAAGTTTAATTGGTGATTCTCTATATATATGATGCATGTATGAAAATCAATATGGTCACAGAAGAAAAAGTATCTAAGTAATCCACATTAAGCACTTGAGTTAACCCTCTCTCTACAACAAATCTCATTTTAAAGTAATCTCTCTACTTATCTTGACATTTCTTTATTGTGAAGAATCACCACCAATCAACAACAAACATTATAGTAAGTCAACTATTAGTTCTCAAGTCTTGTTAGAAAGAAAAATATCTATCTCATACAATATAATTTGATACCATCCTAAGCGAGAAAATACTTTAAAAGTAGACATATCTTAGCAACATCAAAAAAAAATAAAAAAAATAAAGTGACATAATTTGTAAGATCATAAACTTAATAGAACTCTTTTATTCCTTTTGGGAGAATGATCAAAATGTCAAGATCAAATGGAGAGGCTACAGATTATTTAGCTTCTCGATAAATTTGTTTGTGATCTAAGAATGTTGTGTATGATTCTTTCTCTTGGTGTAAATTATAAGTCCAAAGTAATCAAATCTTTTAGTACCAAATTTATCATGAGTCTGAACTAAAGTAGACTAATTATCTAAATTTATTGATATATATAATAACTAATAAAAATATCATCATATTATTAATCAACAAATTCAGATATAATAGACAGGTGAGTTGTTTTCCTAATTGGAGATCCAAATGGAACTATATGAGAATAAATAAAAGTAATGAATTTTGATATATCCTTTAAATTCTTTATTTTCATAAGATTACTAAAAAATAAGTCATGCTCAAAAAAGATAATATCAATACTAACTAAAATTCTACTAAACTCTAGTAAAAAAATATTTGTATTCTCTTTCAGTATTTAAGTATATATTATCTAAGAAGACACATCTAAAGACCTTAGAATTCAATTTATCTCATCATATAAAAAAATATGTAAAAAACAAATATTCACAAAAATTCTATGATATGGAATAAATAATTTATCTCCAAAATATAGAATTCTCGCCAAAAATACTTTGAAACACACATACTAAATATGAGTGTCCGAGCTTTCTCAATTATATATATATATATATTCTTTCTTTCTACAACTACTTTCCATGTAATTGTGTTAGCACAAGAAGTCAAATGTACAATCATTTAATCAGTATAATAAATATTAAAATTATTTCAAATATATTATAATGCAGTCACTTTTTTTATATTTTATTAAATTATTTTATTATCATTTTATTAAATATTTGAAAAATACAAAAAACTAATATTTTAATATGAAAAAATATATATATTCATAAAATCAATAAATATAATAAAATATCTAAAATTTTCTCATGTATTATCTCTATTAAGTTTTCATATGTCTAAGTGAATCAAATCATATTAATTCTTTTTTGTACCAGTCTGACGTCATGATAGAAAACTATGATATATTTTTTTAACTAACACAACTTACACTCAAGAGTAAAAATATCCTTATAACTCAAATAAAATATTCTCAATTTGGTTAGTAATAAATAATTAAGTTGAAAATATACACATAAATGACCAACACACTCAAACATATATTATGAGATTTACCAAATAATAGAAAATATATATTCCTAATTACTTAGTCTCAAAGAAAGTCTCCCTTAGATTCTTCTGATCTTGCAAATAAATATTAAAAAAAAATAAAATTAATATTAAGCTGCCTAAAAAGATAATTCATATAAAAAAATAATCTTAAATTGAGAATACACAAAATATGCAAAAAAAAATTATTAGTTACCCTAAATATTGTCTTATCCAATAATTTTTGAATAATTAACTTTACAGAACAAAATATTTAAAGAAAAAAATACAGAAAAAAATGATCATTTGTATTATTGATATTATCTCCTAAGTCAATAATCCAAAGATTTAAAATGGAAGAACAAGACAAAAACATACCTAAAGATCAAAAAAGATATGATGTTGCCCTATTATTGAGAAATTTCAGGTATTCCATTCAACAAGGGTTATGATGGAAAAACATTGAAAGAACCCCTAGATGGGTATGATAGATGGTCCATCTCTGTCAACTATCTGCATTACTCTCGGTATCCCCTAAAAAAATAATTATCAATAACTATTTCTAGTATAACTCATTCTCTACAGTGTGTAGCATGAACTAAGATTCTCTTATCATTGCATCTACTGAGACTAGTACACTCTCAATTGCTAGCAAGTAGAAAACAAGATGTCTAATCTCGTATCAACTAATTTTCTCAATAATAAAAATCTGATCTAGTAGAAAACTTTTTATTACCCAAAATATGATTGAAAAACCTAGAAAACTACTCGAGCTATTAATATATGAATATCATAACTATAAATCTCTCTAATTATTTCATTCTCTCTATAGTCTCAATATAATGTGAAAATTCCTCAATGAACTATGTAGCCAACCAAGTTAACTATATAAAGAGAGTAGTAATATGTTCAAACTCATTAATACTCTCCAATCTCAAACCAAAAATCTAAACAAATATATTATATATATGTGTTATCTAAGATGAGTATAATAATAATATAAATTTTAAGAAAATATTGCATATTGTACAAGATGAAAAACATGAAGCCAGCTCTATCTTGGTTGGCTGCCACATGAAAACCAAAAGATAAGAATTTTCCAATAGTTACTTTTTATTCATGTTCTTATTGGATGATTTATTTGTCAGACAATCTAGCTTCCCCTTTCTAAATGGCCATGTCCTAACTTCTATTGCACATTATGAATAATTTTGATTTCCAAGCATCCAAAGAATAATAGCAAAATTTTAACATTGTTATGATTTATAATTTTGCTGTTTCAACACACATTATATCAAACCTATGGATCCACTAAACTAAGTTGCTCATTTTGCTTATTTGTATGATAATTATTATCTAAGTTTGTAATTATGTTTTTTTATGTTATGCAATTCCAACACACATTATTCAAACTATATCAAAAATAATCCAAAAACAATTTTAAAAAAATTATGCCTCCCAAACAGAAACTATGTTTCCTCAATCCAAACCTCTAATTTAAAAAAAAAAAAATTGTCTCATCAAACCAAATTAAGGATTTCCAAACAAAAAATTCTAATTGGAGACATTCAGTTAATTCTTCTTTGAATACCTAATCCACCAAGATACTCTACTCGCAAAGGGGGTGATTCTTCACGCACAAGATGCACAAAACACTACAACCACATGCACAACCAAAAACAAAATGCTCACACTACACAGTCATGTTTCAACACCACATACCATAATCGGCATCGACACAATGGCACCAATACCCATCGCACATAGTTGGTGTGTGAATTTATACCATGGCAGCACAAAATAGTTGTGTGCCTCCTCTCCCAATGCAGTTCTATTAACATTGTGCACTACCACATGCAATGTGCTAGCACAATGCAGTTGCTCCCTTACAAGCCCTCCTTGGGATCTTGGCTCTATTAACATGTTGAATTGCAAGCCACAATCAAATATGAGATATGTAAAACTCTACAATGAAATATGTACAAATGAAGTTCTTAGATAGGGGACTAGTAAGATTAAGGAAGCCCACAGACCGAGTGCTCCCATCCTTAATGAACTCTTGTGCGTCTGTGTGTGCAACTGTGCATAATTGTGTGCATAATTATTATGCAACAGTGTAACATAAAATAAATATCTTTGATTGATGTTAAAACAGTAAAAATACTAAGGGAACAAGACCCTAGAGAACTTCAAACCACAATATTATTGGCGGAAGACAACAAATTAAAGATTACTACATTCTTTTCTTGGAATAATGTGTGGCCATTCCTACAGAAAACACAACCTTAGAGAACTCCAAACAACATGGCACCAATAATTGACAAGATAAATTTTGAACTTTTATACTTCTACTTATGGGAAACACCCAACTTATAAGCTGTCCTAATCACTCTAGCCTCTATATGGGAGGTTCTTTTGAATGTTATTTTTATTAAATTTAAGACAAATAAATATGTGTGTTTAGTTTTTTTTAATTTAATTTCAATATGATATTAGAGCACCCAACATATTACAGTTTCATTTCAGTTAAACTTCTCTTTTTCTATACTGATGGGCTATGTTGCACGGATACGCCACTGGACGGGCATGTCCACGTGTCCGACACGTGGACACGGCGACATGGTACGGACATGCGTCGGATACGTGTCCGATACGCCATGTGGCGTATCAATGACAAACTCCATGTCCGATACGCCACGTGACGTATCTGACAGACGCGTCGGAGACGTATCCGACACGTTGTTACGAAACCGATGCGTTGTTAACAAACCGACGTATCGTTTACCAAACCGACACGTTTTTACGATTATGACGCGGCGGAAATACAATATATATTAATGCTTACTCCTACAACTTCATCAAATTGAGGATCACACCGCCGACAGTGAGAGGCCGACAAGCCGATTGCGAGAAATAGTTGTCATTGCATCTAACGGGGAGGGGAGAGAAGTTGGAAGCTGAGAATCACACCGCCGAGACACCGACAATACCTAAGGTAACCTAATTCTATAATCTGTAGGGAGGGGGGGTGTTGGAAGCTGTAACGAAAGGGGGCTGTGTTGGAAGCTGTAACAGGAGGGGGGGGTGGTGTTGGAAGCTGTATCGGAAGGGGGGGTTCAAAGCATAATTTTAATTATTTTAAATAGGGGACAGGGGTTAGAGGGTTTAAATATATATTTTTTATGTTTTAATTATTATTGTTTGTTTAATATATATACAAAATATAATAAACAAATAATTTATTTTAATTTTAAATACATGATTTTAAAAATAATAATAAATATATAATATTAAAATATGGAATATATAAATATGAATACTTTTTGTAGTATGTATTATGTAATATTTAGTAATATATAATATGTAAGTATAATAATTTTTATTATATAATTTATTTTAAATAAATTAATATAATATATAAATAATGAAAATATAATGAAAATATAATGAAAAATGTATTATAGTATTGATGTAGAAAAAAAATAAGATTAAATTAATTTGGAAATAATATAGATTATTTAAAATGCATACTTTTTTTTCATGCAGAATTATACAATAAAATGAGTTGTAATTCTGAGTCTTCAAGTAATAAACAAAATATTCAAGATATTGATGATAATGCTTCATTATGGAAATATGTCACGAAAGATGCAAAATTGGATAAAGGAAAAGGATGAGAAAATGTTACTTTTCAATGCAATTTTTGTAGACAAATATATAGAGGATCATATCTATTACTCCACCGTATCGAGATTTAGAAATAGTAAGAGAAAAAAAAATATTTTGATAGATATTTTTCTAATGAATGTGAAATGAGAAGAGCAAATGACGAGCATGCTATATTTTTGATATTTTTTGAAGATTTTTCTAATAGTGATTCTATCAATGACAGGTGGTACATGAGTCCAATTAAATGGTGGGTCGTTCATGGAACTGTTGCACTGATGCTTCAATCTATTGCATTAAAATTATTAGGAAAACCTTGTTCATCCTCATGTTGAGAAAGAAATTAGAGCACTTATAATTTTATTCACTCCATGAAGAAAAACAAGTTGACACCACAAAGAGCTGAAGACTTAATTTATGTCCATAACAATCTTTGACTTTTGTCAATGAGATCTCCAAACTATAATGAAGGCGAATCTAAAATGTGAGACATTGGAGGTGATGGTTTTGAATCAATAGATATTGAAAATCCTGAAATTCTTGAGATTGCGGATCTTTCTTTTGAAAAACTTGAACTGGAAGCTATTTTGTTTGATTCATAAGAAAATGTTAATCTTTTGTTTTAATATTTCTTATATTTGTATTTGATGTTTGTAAAAATAATGTTTGAACATTTTTTTTATTTATCTAAATTTCTGTTAATGAATAATATTTGTATTTTTTTTCATGTCGTATCCTAACCGTATCCGTATCCTAGTTTTTTGAAATTTACCGTGTCCCCGTATCCTGTCGTGTCGTATCCCCATGTCCATATCCGTGTCCGTGCAACATAGCTGATGGGAACATCCAATCTATAAGTTGTCTAAAAAAATTATTCATTATATAAGAGCATTGTATTTATGAATTTATCCATTGAGTGTGAAAGTTTATTTCTCACCTACACATTTTAACATTCAAAAATTTTTTTTGGAATACTAAGTTACAACAAAATTTGGGTTTTGAAAAATCCAATTAGGGCTTTGGAGCGGAATCAATAATTCAGGGAACCCAATTTTGGATTTATCTATTTTTTACCCAATTTAGGTTTCTAGGAAAACTGCCCAATGCGTTTACTGTTCATTTTATAGGGGGGAGACTATTGTAGGTTTCAACAGTATTTATTTTGAGCTTATTTATGTATTTAAGGTTTTGAGCTAAGAAAATCTTAGATTCAATAAACATATTGATAGTGAAAAGAGATAATCACAACAAA
Organism: Sapria himalayana; assembly: GCA_029783825.1. NCBI lineage: Eukaryota > Viridiplantae > Streptophyta > Magnoliopsida > Malpighiales > Rafflesiaceae > Sapria > Sapria himalayana. The sequence goes on along the minus strand of JAREIK010017964.1, from coordinate 235,714 downwards.
AATAAATAATTATCGATACATATAAATTCATTTCAATGTATATACTATATAAGAATAGATCACACCAGAGATAAATATTAAAAATTTTCAAAGTGAATATAAAGATAGAGGTGTCAAAAAGGTCATGTCATGTTGGCACGACCTATTTTTTGGTATCCCAATCAGGCTACCATATCGTGCTGGGTACGCCCCAGTATAATAGTAATGTAGTGCTAGGTACTGCGTGACTTGAGTATGGTCGTACCAGCATGGCCCACCAGCCCGACTCTGAGTAGATTCAGGTTAAGTTGTGCCTGGCCTTGCCGGAACCGGCTGGATCAAATAAAGAGTATGCTTGCCTTTTTTAAAAAATACCATCATAATGAGCAGGAGGGCACGATCCGATTGAATTGCGCCTAATACCTAATCCTAGGTCCAAGGACAAAGACCGGGCAGGTGGGCAAGGCATAGACGACACCCATGCCATTGAACCAAGCCTACGGGCAAGGCACTTAGGTCGTGTCTAGCCCAGCACGTAGCCCAGCTCCGCCTAGACCAACACGGCACGACTCGGGTCCAAGCATGATTCTGGACAGTGTCGTGTACGGGCTACCTGGCCCATTTGACACATCTATGCAAAGAGTACTACAGATAGACAAACTAATTATCAAAGTCATTCAAAAGTTCTTATAAAATTCATTCATTATGATACTTACTAAAGATAAATATATAAAATTATTCTCTAAGCCAATAGTAGATACTTTTCTTTTCTTAAGTGTTAATGATTTTGTCTCTCATACTCACTGTTCAAAATCTAAAATTATTTTTATAAGAGTCAGTACTCATTTAATAAGTAATCATCATTTATTTACTATTATTTTTTTATGTTCAAATAATATTGTTGTAATTAGTAATAAATCCTCTAAGTCATTGGATATGACAGTATGTCTATCTATTCTTTGTTCTATATCATATCATATTTAATCATGATTATCTTATTAATATGCTTTTTGTGAGTTACTTTTTTAGTCACCTCAATTTTGATTTTGTTTTTTTATCTGTTAATATTTATTTGCAAGAATAAAACAATCTAAAGACTTTAATTGAGATTTAGAAAGGTGAATTATATTTCTTCTTTCATATTGTTAGATTTTCTTTTATATATTTCAGTATGTTGAATCTTTTACTTGTGCATTCTCACTTTGATCACTTATCATTAGCCAAGTTTAAAATATCTTTACCTTGTAGTGCAAGGCATGTCAGTTAAAAAAAATATATCAGAACTTTATATCCTACCTACTAGCCTGATGAGAATAAGAACTTATTCTATCTAATATACTCAGTTATATGGGAATCTAATAGAGATACAACCAAATAAAACTTTAGGTACTTGGTCACCTTTATTGATGATTTTTCATAGTATACATGATTATTTCTTTTTCTTCAAAAATCTATGATATTTTCTATTTTAAAAATATTTTATAAAATAATACAAAATTAATTTGATAAAAATATTTTTATAAATATGGATCATATCATCATATATTAAACTTCATGTATCAACACATTCCACAGAATAAGGTGGCTAACAGGAAGAAAAGACATCAAGTTGAGATGAGTCAAACACTCTTATTTGGAAGGGTGTTCCAAAATATTTTTGAAGAAATAAGATTTTAAAAACAAATTCCTTGATCAACTGAATACCATCTTTTAGCATTTCTTAGTGCATACATTTTTAAATATTACATCATGAAGAAAAATCATATAGCATTTCTCCTAAAGTTTTTACAACCTAGGGCCTTGAGATATATTTTTCTTGGATACTTCAGTACCCAAAAAAGTTACAAATATATTTCACCTGAGATTGATAGAATTTTAAAGAGTATTAACATTTTCTTTTTCAAGCATATATTATTTTTTAGTGTGCTTTGGAGGAGTAAAAGTCCAAAAGATATGTATATAGACTCATTACTTTTTTATACTCTTCAATAGTCTCACTTATACTACTAGCTAGGATAGAGAATTATTCATCCACTACTTCTGAGCTTGTTGATCTACATTATAATTGTACTCATATAGAGTCATCAAATATAAATCTTAGTGATTCTAAGGAGAGCAAGGTTGCTCAAGAGAAAATCTCCCTTGAGTCCACACAAAATAGTAGTAGATGAGTCTGCATCAATTCAAACTCATGATGAGTTGCAAACTGGAAGACCTAACCACTTAGGACTTATGACATATACTAAGAAGGGGAGACATACAGAATCTGCAAAAATCAAAGATGATTATGCTCAGGAGCTATATGATCACACATCTAATCCTTTTAATCTTAATCTTTCGATTGCTCTGCAGAAATGACTGAGAAGTCCTCAAAACTCTATCTCACATGTATTATCATATACACATTTTCTCCCTTGTGTCTTTTTTTTTTTGAAATATTATCTCACTGATGATAGTGTCTGATCATGTTAAAAGAGATAAATATCATCAATTCCAATAAAACTTAGGAACAAGTACCTCAACCTCTGTGAAAGTCTATTGTTAGTGGCAGTTGAGTATTCACTGTAAAAATATATCCAAATAAGAAAGTTACTCAAAATATTTAATGTAAACTATTAGGGTGTTTTCTCTTCCATGGATAAGATAACATTCATATAGATTCTTATTTATCTGGTAATATCTCAAAAATATATGATATATTATTTAGATATGAAAAATATATTTATTCATAGTAATCTTGAGAAATATATATATATGGAGCACTCATTTAAGTTTAGAATAATATAGTTAGACATAGATTACAGATTACTGAAGGCACCATATAGTTTGTAGTCACATTGAATCTGGTTTGAGAAATTTCATAGATAGACACCTCATTTGGCTTGCACATATCTGTTATCAAATTTTCATTATTTTTTTTAGAGGAGCTCTGATGATAAAGTAATTTTACACATTAAATACATAAATATTATTCTAGTTACAAAAGATAGTAAATTGAAAATCATTCAATTCAATGAGTATATTTAACCATAATTTCCGACAAAAAATCTTGAGACTTTTTATTTGGTATAAAGTTGGATTACTTCAAGAGAGATACTATGTTATCACAAAGAAAATATATGTTCAATACTCTTATAAGAATTGGACTTTTAAGTTGTACTCTAGTAAATATACCTATCAATACATGATTTCATTTTACATGTGATTAATTTTACATGCAATTGACTTTAGATGCACTTGGATTCTCATTCAGTGATCATGAGTACTTATAATTAATCAAGTATTCAAATTTTAATTGAGCACCACCACCAACTTACATTAAGAAGAGATTTACGATCAAAGTTTATATATTTTTTGGATGCAATTTTGTCACCTAAAAAAGTAAGAGACAAACATTAATTTAGATATCTAGTACATAGATAGAGTTTAGGGGGATGATATTCATTACTTGTGAAATACTTTAGAGCAAGCACTTACTCAAAAAGATTAAGTATTCACTTTCTTCTCATATTATTATTTACTATGATAGTCTGACAATAAAACATATAATCTCAAATTTAATAATTTATGAATGAAATAAACACAAAGGTAGACTATTTCTTTCTCATAAATAAAATTCAAGATGAGATCATTTATATAGTATATATTCAGACACCAAAATAGTCAACAAATATTTTTATGAAGACATTAAAAAGATCATCTTTTTTTTCCAAACTTGATGTTATAGACTTGTAGGCGCCAACTTGATGCAGATATTGCCATTTCTTTTTTGCTTTATTTTTTTTTTTACTATCTTGATGGCAACACTCAACTTAAGTACTGCCACAATAAAATGTATTCATTATATAAAAGTGTTGTATGTATGAGTTTATCCATTGAGTGTTAAAGTTTATTTCTCACTTATACATTTCTATACATTTTAACTTTATTTTTGATTTTCCATTTTAACTTTCCTTTTTGATTTTATATTACCATTGGAGATGTTCTCTCACAAATTGAAGCTGCTCCAATATACTATTTTGTATGTATGAAATATTGTATCAATTGAAATGAAAATTTATTTGTAATTATTTTAAGGACTCAAAAAAACTTTTTGTTATTAATATTTCTTCTTGTTGATGAACTACAATGATGTGAGTGTGAAACTCCCTTATACTTTCATTTCCACCAAAACTCTCTGACTCAGATTCAAACACCCTTTAGGGTGCATGCCAAAGTGGGAGTGCGAAATCCAACCACTTTTCGAATTTCCCTTAATTACTTCTCCTTTCTACTTCTGCCCAATGGTATCCTATTAACACTAAATTGGGTGACATAAAGCCTCTTAATTCACCTGACATTCTCATATTCAAATCAGAAATTATTGCAATTAATCCCAGGAGTAAATCCCCTCCCAAGCATTATCGCTTGTTGAACAGAAGAATCTCCACAACCTACCTAAAAAAGTTGTCTATTAAATGCAGGTGCTCGAATCACATTAGTTTATCTCATATTCGGTGATGTAACTCTTTATCAACAGAGATCTGACTACAAAATACTAAAAACTCATTTAGTAATGAAGATACTAATATCATACCAATGAGCCACATCATCTATCTCTCTCTCTCTGAAATATTGACCTCTACCAAAAAAATCTAAAAGAGTTGTGTAGTCAATCGAGTGAAATATATAGTCAATCAAGTGAAATGTGTGAGTTGTAACTTGCCCATACACACTAATTTTGTCCAATCTTTGTCCAATAAGTTGTGTAATTTCATCATATATATTTTTCATCTAAAATAAGTATAATGATATTGTTAATTCTCATATGATCTTGAATATCATGTAAGATGAGAAAATAAAGGTCAGCTCTAACTAGGGGACAAGTTGACAAGGCGGGCCAGGCATGGCACGAGGCACGACCCGACTAAGCCATGCCTGACCCATTAACACAATCCACCAGCACGGTTACTATGACTTGGAACCACGGACCGGGAAGCGGGCGTGGCCAAATCCGTGCTTGCCCTGCCCTGTCAATTTTTTTAAAAAATACAATTATTTTAAAAAACACCACCCAACACAATACACATTGCAGGCTTTTTTAATTAGTCTACCACATGGTTGGCTGAGAGCGTCCATGTGTCACGACCCCAGCCTAAGCCCTGGAGCCCCTGAGTCCCCCGACCTCGACTATCTTTTCAACCATCGGGATCCAGAAGCTTCCTAACGGCCAGACAACGGAAAAAAAAATAAATAAATAAAAATTAACATCCTACCCATTGGATTATTTTCAAACATCTAGGGTAAAAAATCAGATGGCTATCAGGTTTCTGTCATATTTTTAAAAAAAAATTTAAAATTTAAAAAATATATTTTTTTATTTAAAAAATCTATATAAATGATTTTAGAGATTTGAATTTTTTATCCTTCAAGCTCTACATTCTCTTCTCTCTCTTTCTCTCTCTCTCTCTCCTCTCGATTCTATCTCTATCTAAAGTTAAAGCTTGTAGATTTAGAATTTTTTTAAGCTTAGAAAACATTGAGTGGTGATTTAATATTGCTATTTCAAATTTATTACCTAACCTACTAGGTGCTGGTTGTGGATTTTTCTCTTTCTCTCTCATCTCCATAAACCAGATGTTTTTTATTTAGTTTTTTTTAATATAATTTATTTGTTAACTTAGAACATAAAGTTAAAAAAATATAAATGATTAATAGTAAATTTAATAATAATAAAATTAATATTGACGTAGATATAGATAATATTAATAATTATAACTCTAAAAAAATATCCAAGACCGAAACTATATTTTCTCTCATGGCCTTGACACAAACTCAAACATCTAAAATAAAATATATATATATAGTTTAGACTCACTTTAACATAATAAATAATAAAAATACTAAGGATTTCAATGAAAAATTGACACAATGTAAGTATTATAATATATATGTATATATATATATATATATAAATAAGAGTATGGGTGAGACTGAGGACCTAAAAAAACATGCTGATCATAGCAGCAAAAACCATGGTGCATTAAATTCTAGACAAATCCAATTAAGCAATAAAATATTTGAGGCCGAATCTAGTATAGCTTATTTGTTGACCCCTTTATATATCACGAGTAGGAAAAAAATGTATAACTAAACTGATCACCGTGATAGGTCTTTCAAAGATTTTTAAAAGATCCTAGAATAGTAAATATCATGCATATCTATTTTCAGTCTATATATCATAGGATCTTAAATTCACATGTAGTAATAACATACTAAAATATTATAAATTAGAATAATAAATAATAATTAATAAATTTAGGCAATATAATGACATGATGTCTATGATATCTGATTTCTAGGCTAATTATGGTGATGTATCTTTTGCACGTCTCACCGCCCACTATGTAAATTATAAATGGATACTTCATAAAAAAAATTTTGTATTTTCAGAGATTCTTCATTTTCATGATGATCCTATCATATATGAGTGCATAGTAATAATCTTTAGAGATTATCATATTCAAAATAAAATTTTTAGTATCATATTTAATAATGTATCTAATAATAGATTAGTCATTAATATATTTGTTAGAACCATTAGAGATGGGCCATTAGAAGAAATTTGTCATGTTAAATACATGTATCACATTATTAACTTATTAGTAAAATGGGGATGAATATTATTTCTCCCACATTAAAAAAAATATGAAACTCACTAAAATATTTTTGGACACCTAGCAGATAACAAGAGTGGTAGTTTATATTTATTTGTAGGTCTAAAAAAAAGAAATTTCAAATAGATGTGAGATACCGTTAGAATTATACTTACATAATATTGGAGTCGTGTATTGGATACGAATATATGATATCCGACTACATCGATAATAAAAATAATAAACTTATTATTGATGACAGAGACTACGATACAAAAATTTCATTTATGAAATTCCTGAAGATTTTTTATGACACGACAAACATGTCCGTCTATTTATACTCTCACCACTTGCATTGCACTCAGGTGCATATGCAACATTAATGACATATTTAAGAAGTTTAGAGATGACATATATTTAGTGACATTGTCATTAAGATGAAAGCCAAGTACTTAAAGTACTAGTTCATCATTCTATCTATTTATTATCTAGCTACCTGTATAGATCATAGGATTATGGTAAAAAAGATAGAAAATATTTTAACATATATATCCATGTGAATAAATATAAATGATTTATTCACAAAAAAATGACTGAGTTATTTATATATTAAGATACTAAGTATGGTAGTAGTTGTAGCTAGGCTCTAACTATGGACATGGACACTATATTCGAAGACGATGACTTCACCATTCAGTTAGCAATGAGAAATAAAAGAATATTCAGTCAAATAGGAGTGAACTGTCTTAATACTTAGATACTGATTATTGTTTAATTCTTATCACATAACAATGACAAGAACCTTGATATTTTAAAATAGTAAAAATCATACAATATCACTTATCCTATGTTTTCTAAGATATCACGGAATCTACTAACTCCTCCAGTGTCGAGCATAGTATTTAAGTCTACTTTTTTTGTTGTAATCAATATTATTTTAGATAGGAGGTCGAGACTACGGCTAAATATCATTGAGGCACTAACATGAATGAAAGATTTGAAGGATTCAAGGTTAGACATCTATGATCAGATTCCCGAGACACAAGAAGCTAGTCATTCTCAACTTCTAGAGAGAAAAAATCCCAATTTTTAGAGAGAGAAATCTCCATTTTTGCTCAAAACAAGCTGCTTTCTAGCTCAGAATGGAGCAAAGTGACTTATTATCAAATAAGAAGTCATTTGCTTCAATTCTAATTGAGCCCACGCCTCCCCTGCCATTGTTCAGAAAAAAAGAAGAAAGTCACGTGGTCCTCTTCCCTCCGGATGAGTTGGAGAGACTTACAGAGGCCTTCAAGTATACATTAATAGGGAAATTCTCCCATGGCATACCTCACGCGAATGACATTCAAACATTCGTCACCTCACTGAAGCTCAAAGGGAAGGTGAAATATGTCAATTACGATGCTAAGCATGTCTTCCTACAGTGCTGTATGGAGGAAGACTTTCATCGAATATGGCTAAGAAGGCTATGGCATGTCAGTGGATACCATATGTGCATACTGAAGTGATCGAAACACTTCAGCCCACACGAGGAAGCCCTGCTAGCCCCGGTATGGTTCTCTCTTTCAGACCTCCCTCTATACCTCTATAATAAACACTCTCTATATGCTATCTCTTCGTGCTTGGGTAAACCGATGCTAAGGGATGAGACGAAAGCTTCCATGACTAGGCCTAACAATGCTCGAGTTTGTGTAGAGTGTAATTTGCTTACACAGCCACCTACTCATATCTGGATTAGTAGTGGAGAGGGTGATAACAATGAAGGATTCTGGCAGTCTGTAATGCCAAAAAACTTGCCATCCTATTGCCTGAGTTGCAGAAGGTTAGGGCATGGCATGGGGGACTACAGGTTGGGGCTAGAGGAGAAGGGTAAGGGGCAGGGGCAAGTAGGTAGAGGGAGGAAAGAAGAAAAATGGATTAAGAGGGAAGTGAGGGAGAAAGAGAGTTATAGTGGAATGTTGGGGGGGGGGATGAGCCATTTGATGTAGGTTTAAGGGAGGAAGAAGGGGAGGGTAATAGGGTGTAGTGGTGCAGCAAAAAAGGGATGAGGGGGGAAGTACTGATAAAAAAGAAAGAAAGCAACATGAGACAAAGGAATAAAGTGTATAGGAATGGGATGAGGGTGAGAAGGAGGAAGGCGAGAAGAAACAAAAAATGGGTTAAAAGGGTCAACACTAAGAGAATTGTGAGGAAAAAGATGAAGGATTATAACTGGATTGAGGATGACCTACTGGAATTTCCAGAGGAAGAATCTGATACCTTCAGTTGCCCTCCATTAGGTAGGGAGGAGAGAGAATTGGAAAAGGTGAAGGATGATTTGGAAATATATGAAGAGGCTTGGAAAAAGTTGAAAACAAACAATGGAAACCATCAAACAAATGACAATGCTTCTTTGGTAGCAACTAAAATATAGAGAGATAGTGCAAGTAACCCGTAATATACCTAAACTTCCAAGAAATATGAGTCAACATGTAAATAAAACATATGAGTCTAAACGAATTACAAGAGCTTGAGCAAAATCAAGTTTAAATGGATAGTTGTCTCTATTAGAATATCAGGGGGTAACAAATAACCCCTCGACAAATAGGTTGAAATAATTAATAAAAACATATAAAATAACACTAGTAATCATAACAGAACTCATGATTCAGCAGAATCAATTAGTTAAATATAGTAATATTTTAGGATTTAATAACGCGTACTCTAACGTAAATAGTAAACTCTAGATTATGTGGCACAATAATCTGGATATTATAATTTTAAAAGATACAGGGCAGATAGCTCATTTTAAAACTAACAAAGATACAGAGAGTATAATCTCCATAGTCTATGCAAAAAATTCTAAAAAAAGACAGATTAGAGCTATGGAGGGAGATGGCAGACATAACAAATAAGAATACCCCATAAACCATCGGAGGAGACTTTAATGTCATAAGAAGTGCAAAGAAAAAAAGAGGAGGAATGACTTCAGTCTGATGGAAAAGACTTTTATGTCACATTTAAATGATATCATAGCTAGAGCCAGTTTGATGAAAGTTGATTTTACAGGCTCGGGTTACACCTGGTGTAATAACTAGCAGAAAAGATGAGCAAACTGGGCAAGGCTAGATAGAGTTATGTGTAATGCGAAGTAAGTATCATCACAAGGGATTACAGTGCGAAGGCACTTAAACAGAATATGTTCGAATCATAGCCCACTGCTCATAACTATTCATAAAAAGCAATAGTCTGTAGGGAGTTTTAAATTTCAAAATATGTGAGCAAAGCATTCAGACTTTGAGAGAGTGGTGAGAGAATCTTGGACAGAGCCAGCAATAGGAAAATCTATGCAGGTTTTAATATTTAAGTTTCGCAGACTAAAAAACTGTATGGGATCATGGAATAGAAAGGGTTTTGGAAACTTAAACCAAAAAATAAAACAGGCAGAAGAAGAAGTGAGAAAATTGGAATTAGAATATGATAACTCTCAGAATGAGAAGATTAGACATAAAATAAGCAAGGCTAAGGGATAGTTGAGACTCAGATTACACGTGAAAGAAATTTGTTAGAAGCAGCGAGCAAAAATTAAATGACTCAAAGACAGGGATAGAAATACGAAATTTTTTCACAATATGAGTAAAATTAAAGCACAGAAGAACAAGATCAAAGGAATTAAGAATGATGAGGGAGACTGGGTAGAGAATGACAATGAGATAGGAGTCATCGATGAGTATTTTAAAAAGCATTTATGTGGGCCGGTTAGTCATATAGAAGATTTATTAATAAAAGAAATTAACTCAAATATTACAAATGAACAAAATCAAATGATGGAGATGATGCCAGAATAAGAAGAGGTTAGAAATATTGTATTCAGCTTAGATAAAAATAGCACAGCAGGACCAAATGGCTGGAATAATTACTTTTTCCAATTATTTTGGCATATAGTTAAAAAAGATTTTGTGCTTGCAGTTTCGAGTGTCTTTGTAGGGGCGGACATTCCCAATGCATGGGCAAACTCGTTCATTGTACTAATCCCCAAAAAGGAATCGCCACAAAAATACGAGGACTTTAGATCAATTAGCATATGCAATGCAGTCTATACAATTTTGGCTAAAATCCTACAAAATAGACTAAATTGTATTTTGCCAGAAATAATATCTCAGGAATAAATAGGCTTTGTTAAGAATAGGTTAATGATTGAAAATATAAGATTAACATCCGAAATGATGAGAAAAATAATAATTAACACTAGAGGTACCAATTTAGTGGTAAAGCTAGAATTGTCTAGAGCATTTGATAGAGTAGAGTGGGATACACTCTGCTACGTCATGCGAAAATTTAGCTTCTCAGAACTATGCATTGATTTAATATATAGATGCATTTCCAGCGTATGAGTTAAAGTCATCTTGAATGGGAATGAAGGTTAGGAATTTAAGCCAAAAAAAAGGCCTGAGGCAAGGGAACCCGCTGTCACCTTTATTATTTGATATATATTTAGAATTATTAATTCTAAACTTAAATACGAGAATGAATGAAGGTAAAATAGTTCCTTTTAGACCGCCTAAAAATACTCTGAGAATAGACTGCTTAGCTTATGCAGATGATTTAATAATATTCACAAATACAAGTAGCAGATCATTAAAAAATTTAATGGATCTCTTAAAAATATTTGAGACAAAAATAGGACAAACAGTGAATAAAAAGAAGTGTTAATTCATGTTAGTAACAAAAACCTCTAAAAAAGTCGCTTATGAGGTTAAAAATATCACAAGTTTTACACAAAATAAAGAAGCTTTAATGTATCTAGGCTGCCCTATTTATGAGGGTAGGCTCAGAAAAGAATATCTAAATTTTTTACAAGATAAGATAAGGAGGAAAATAGTAGGCTGGAAGAAAAATTTATTGGGATTCGGGGGAAGGATCTCTTTAATTTCTCATGTTCTTTAAAGTATACTGGTCCATATATTATCAGCTATTCATCCTCCTAAGATCTTTATTAAAAAAATTAAAAATTGAAATGATGAATTTTTAATGGGATAAAAAAAAAGGAATGCAAAAACTTCATTAGAAGAATGGGAATGACATCTGTCATCCTAGAGAAGAAGTAAGTTTAGGAATAATCAAGATACAGGACATGGCTACAACATGGGATTATAAAGCTTTGTGGAGGTTCAAGAATAATACTAACCTGTGAGCTAAATATATGAAAGCCAAATATGGGGGGGAATGAGAAGAACATGAGGAAACCAACGAACAATTAGAAAATGCTGCAAAAACAAAGGGAGATAATAGGAGCTCACTCAATTCTAAAAAAGAGTGACTGTAAATGGACACTCAATTCGTAAGAATTTTTCACACTTAAATCGGTTAAAGAACTGATAAGAAGAAAAAAAACTTATTCAATCGATTTTTAAATGGGTCTGGAAAACAGATATCCCGCAAAAAATATACTCGCTTGCATGGAAAGTTCTTATAAATGACATTCCAGTTGACACCAATGTTCAAAGGAAAGGCATTAAATGGTATCTAGATGCGACTGTTGTTTTGAGGCAATAAAATATATTGATCATTTATTCTCAAATGAGAGAATTGCAGCGAAAGTTTGGAAGGAGCTAAATAAGTCTAATCATGTAGGTAACAAAGAAGTATGATTAATAAATCAAGTTAAAAAGTGGGGCAATGAAACCTCAAGGAGCCCTATTAGAAAATGACTCATTCAAAACTTCTCATATGTAGTCATCTGGTATTTATGGAAAGCTGGAAATAAAAACAGATTTGAGAGAGCTATGATGAATCCGGTTGAAATTTTAAAAGATATTAGAAAAGAAATAAGTAACATATCCTGCATAGAAACTATTAGGGTTGAGAATATAGAAGCAGAAAAATCTATAAAACATGCATGGACACTGGCTACAACTAGTATTAAGTCTCATAGTGTAAATAGTATAAGATAGAACAAATCACCCGTAGGAAAGCTATCTCTTAATACGAACTATAGTTTTAATAGAGACATAGGAGTAGCAAGGGGGGGGGGGGGGGGGGGGGGGGGGTTATAAGGGATTCACAGGGGAGAATTATAAAAGCATTTACTATTGCATGTGAGGCATCCTCGACCCTACCCTCCAAAATTTGTGCTCTAAAAAAAGGACTGCAGATCAGCATTTAACTAAAAATAAAAGATCTACAAATTCAAGTAGATTCAACACTATTGGTGGATTAGTAGCTGAAAGAATAACATCATGGAGGTATGAGGAGGATATTGGAAAAATAATAAATCTCATGAGAAAAATAAATGCAGATATACAGCACATATACATGAAGGCAAACACACTGGCAGATAACTCAGCTAGCATAGGTCTCCATAAAGGGGATAATGAGTACGACGAGGAATCAATGCCGGAAAGACTAAAAAGTTTAGCCAAACTAGATAGACTCGCATTTCCTTATATAAGGGTTAAGAAGGCTAGGATATAGGAGATATTGAATTAGTTAATCTCACTCGGGGAAAGATGGAGATAGGTTTGGTTAGGATGGATGATTACAAGAAAATATACAAAGATTTTTGCAATTGTTTTATTCTGCATGGCGGGGCTTACCCTCCTGTGCAAGAAAATTTTTCATTTTTTCATGCAGGAACAGGTTTAGGGGCATCTTCACAAAGGAGTCTTAAATGGTTCGTTAAAAAGGCTAGAAGATTAAAGGCCGGAGAAAGGAAAAGGACGCAGGGAGCCGGAAAATTTTAATTTTCTGTTTTTTATTGTTTCCTCTTATGGATTATTGTAGACCAGGGGGGCCAAGGAATAGGGTGCTAGCAGCATGCAGGCAAGCAGCAATCCCACCACACCCGGTTCTGTAAAAGATAAGTCTGTAAGGTAGTATCTGTGGATGAGTCTGTGTTACTGTCATGTCATGTACTGAGTCTGTGCTATAAATAGTATTCTGCTATGCTAGTTATAAAGTATGGCAGAAATGTACCAAGGAGTTTGTAACGGTTTGTAAGGAGTCATGAAAGCAAGGAGTCTGTAATAGTAAGTGAGGTAACAAGGTGTCTGTTGGTCAATCCAGTAAGTATGCTGATAGGAAGAGGTCTGTTAGCAGGTTGAAGCTCACTGCGGAGGGACATTTCTGCCAGGAAGAAAGGAGATAGAGGGCAGGCTGCAGTGGACTGGCACAAGAGGGATATAGCTTATTTATGTTCAGTAGTTTAGGTGGCGAGGTGGGCTGTAACTTTAAAAAAAAACTCTTGGGGAAGGGACGATTGGGAGAAGGGTAGAATATAAGAGGTTTTTGTTGTGTTTGATGCAGGATGGTGGCGAATAAAATGGGCAGAAGGTGCTTCTCTATAAGAAGGAGCCCTGTAGAAAATCCAATAAGAAGCATAAAGTGGAAGAAGCAAACCTAGTAGTTAAAACATTTAAGAAGCCTATACTGCTGTCCAGAAAATAGCTAGGAGAAGTGGCTAAAAAGTAAAATTAAAGTAAATAGATGACAGCTTATAGTAACTTATATGTGATTTCCAAATTAAAGCTAGTTGTAAGTTTATAAAAAAATGGTATAAAAGGGGTAATTGATAAATGTAGTTTGTACTAATGATTTTCCTCCGCCAAAAGAGATGATATAATTAATAAACAAACTTTAAAAAAAATCTATGAACAGATTAGAACAAGAACAGAAAAGTTACGGACAAATGATAACTTATAGGATTTTGAGAATATTGATGTCGAGCTACTAGTGATACTATCAGATGTTTATGTGATAATGATCATTTGCATAATAACAACGATTGATATTGACTAAGAAGCACAGATACGGATACGAACACGGGGATACGACACGGCGAGATATGAGAACGCGATAAATTTCAAAAAATTAAGATACGAATATGGTTAGGACACGACATGATAAAATAAAATAAAAATAATTATATTTATAAATATTATTCTTAAAAAATATTGATAAAATAAAATAAAATAAAATTTATAATTATTTTTATAAATATTAAGTATATTATATAATATAATAAAATAAAATATTTTATTTTATAAAATAAAAATATTTTATCTTATTTTATTTTATAAAATAATATTTATAATTATCTTATTTTATGAAATAATATTTTATAATTATTTTATTTTATAATAAAATATTTTTTTTATTTTATAAAATAAAAATTTTTTATTTTATTTTATTGAAAGCCCCCTCCCCACAGAATCACGCCCCCCTGCCCCACAGAATCACGCCCTCCCCCATACCACAGAATCACACCCTTCCCCACCCCACAGAATCGTGCCCTCCCCCGCACCACGGAATCGTGTCCTCCCACACACCACAGAATCATCCCCTCCCCCACATCACAGAATCATGCCCTCCCCCTCATCACAGAATCATACCCTCCCCCTCATCACAGAATCATGCCCTCCCCCTCATCACAGAATCATGCCCTCCCCCGCATCACAGAATCATGCCCTCCCCCGCATCACAGAATCATGCCCTCCCCCGCACCACAGAATCGTGCCCTCCACCATTGCCCCACAAAATCGTGCCCCCCCCCCCACCCCACAAAATCGAATTCGCCCCCAGCTTACATAATCAAAATCACTGCCCTCGTGTCCGACACATATCCATAACTTTGATCTACTATTTGATCAACGATACGCCACGTGGCATATCAAACACGTATCCATGTATATCCAGCGTGTATCTGCGTATTAGCATATCTGACACATGGACACTTCATGCCACTATCATATCCATGCTTCTTTGGACATTGGGATTGAGTTTGATTGATGATTGTTATATTATGTTATTTTATTTTTGGTTGAATTGGATAATAAATATTTTTTCATTATTACAATTTATATTAATAATTTTATTTTATTGTAATTTATGTGAAATTATGATATAACTCATAATGAATAACTTAAAATTATGATATAACTTAATTTTAAATTTACAAAATAAAAATCTAAAATCATAAACCAACCGATCGACCATGCTGGCAACCTCTGGACATGACCTAGCACGATTCGGCATGGCCCAGCCTGATTCTACCCAAACTCGGGCTGGCCAAGCCATGTCAGGCCAGCATTAATCAAGTTGGGTTGTACCCAACATGGCACGACTACCTTACTAGGTAGTACCTAGCACAACACTATGGCCCAACTGGGCTACCAAAAAATAAGTCGTACTGACACGACATTGTCCATTTGATATCTCTAGCTCTAACTTGTAGGACTGTCATCAATCAAAACTAAGAATCAATCTAACTTAAATTTTGTCTTATTGCTGAGAGGCTTGTTTGTCAGGTGGTCTGACAAAGCCTAACTAGAGAACCATGCATAATTTTAAAAAGCATGTTAAAGCATGCCTAAACTCAAGGCACAATCATTCCTTAATATAGAATTTTGCTAGCCAAGACAAGCAGCTAATTGAAAAGGCACACCTTATTAACTTTATTCCTTTAAACACTTTTATTTTTAAAATTTTTAATTTAAAATTAAAATTTATATAATATTATTTTTTTATTGAATGCTTCTTTCAAATATTTGAAATCTTGAATTTTTTATTGATCGAATTAGATTTTAAATCATATTTTATTAAAAATTTGAATCCTATTTTGCATTTCACTTCACTTGGGTGTATGCCTTATGTTGTGATTTGCACCTGAGCTATATGAGATTTTTGTACCTTTGTATATTTTGCGCCATATAAAATAATGGGACCACATTCAAACTCTCATCGTCCATTACAAATAATTCTGATTTCTGAGATTTCATAAAGTAATAACAATTTTAGTTTCATCCATAATTAAATTCAATAAACCACAGAGAAGACCAATAATATAAATCAACCACAGATTGTACACACATGTTTTATAGCCACACAGACATGTGCACTAGAAACTAGACAACAAGCCTAGCTGAAAAATGTACCAAAAACATATCAGAATTGCATTGTAACCCTAGTTACATTACACACACACACGCACGTCGATGTACTTCATCATCTAGATATTGTGCAAGTACATGCCCTATTGCATGCAGTGCACAAGTACAATGTGCTATTTCAATGCATATTCTCTCTCTCTCTCTCTCTAAAAACCTTAGGATTTGCATTCTTAATATTTTAGCTTTGATATCATAAAAAAAGTAATACTAAAAAAAAACCAATCTATTAAATATAATCAATGAAAATCATATGTTAATAACTACAAGGGAATGTCCTAGCATATAATGAGCAAAATGTTTGGTACTTTGATCAATAATAAAATAAACAAAAAAGTAAAATAAAAAATCTAAAAACAAACAAGTTGAAACTACAACAGAAGAATTAGTTGTTTTACATTTTACCCATGTATATGTACAAAATGGTTTTAGGTAAAAGAGTGTTTGTTGTCATAATAGTACTAAATAGCACTTAGAATTACATTTCACTCACACCCACACGCGCGCGCGCGCATACATTATGGTATCCATGTGTTTATTATGAAAGATACACTTGATGCTCTTTTATTTTAACAATATGCTTGCCATACATGCATATGGATTAAAAAGAAAGCTGATAGACATAAGAATGTATATATGATCATCAATGAACACACTGAAAGGATAATAAATAACAACAATAATAGAGATAGTTTGCATCTGACAAGATTGGGAAAGGAAAAAATATTGTAAATCATGAGATAAATTTTCTAACGTCAAGAACATCATAAATGGAGGCAACACACCTTCCATCCAGAAATTCAGGAACCAATAATCCAAAGCGATCTACAAAATCTGAATACGTTTTTCTTGATGGATATCCTGCAAGACTTATACGAACAGCCTCCAAAACACCCTGGATCAAAACAAGACCTTTTACAAAGTGCTCTTGCGAGTCCAAAACAAGCTTGGACATTGGAACAATTTAAGATCAACAGCAAACTGCCAGAATAGTCTGGACAAATGTCGACTAAAACAAAGTGGGTGTGGCATGTGAATGGGGAACAGAAACAAAAAAAAACAAGCATCACATAGTTAACTTGCAAGTTAGTGTAGACAACAAAAGGACTGAGAGAACTAATCAATATACACATTTCCAAGAAATATGATATTCTAGTTATTATCAGGATTAATTTAAATGTAAGTAATTTCTTAAATAGGCCATTGTGCACTGGGAACAAAATCTTTTAACTACGCCACACCAAGTGTACTTAAAAGAAACACATGGCACACATCAAATTCACTGCCATCTCAAATAGAAAGCTAGCGTTATTCCACAACACACAAACAAAGATCACCTTCATGAAACATCAGAATTAAATTGGTAAACTGCCTAACATTGACTTTGAATTGAGCTTAAATTCATATCAGGCATACTTAATAAGTCGCATTCATGCATCTATGCATACCATTTTGACAAACCACGTTGTTTATATACATATATTTACACATACATACATACATACATATATATATATATATATACTTACACATACATATATATATTATAAGAGAAGATAGGCCATACTTTAAGATAGGTCATACTTGAAGAAATAGATTGTTACAGTTTGTTTTTTGTTATTTTAATTATTAGTAATAAGTGCACCCAGCATGCGGGATGGCCCTCTAAGTTTTGTTGTCTATATTTAAATCAAGTTTCTTTCCAATATTGAGAGAGAGGGTAATATTTTATTACTAATTATTTGATGATTTTATGAATGTTTTTATACATGGTATCCAGGCAGGTTATTCTACAAAAAAAAAAAGATAAAACCTAATTCTACAATAGGCAAGCAACAGCTGCCATACTTGCGGCCACTGTGTGCAGTGTTTGCACAGGGTAACATAGTATAGGCGTACACTATGTAATGTATGTAGAGGCATACATAGCAAAGATACATGTGTGAAGGTTTGTAATATGAAGTGGTGTGTGCGTGGTGACACTGTGGAGATGCACCTACGAGTTTTGCCAACTTCAATACCTGGTTGAATGGACAAGAGGAACAAAAATCAGGGTGTTCCTGTTCATACAGCGATGCATGTGATGTGTGTGGCTGTATGCTAGTGAGACTGCATGAGCAAACCCTAAGGTGGTGAGACACATGCATTGTGTATATGACAGCAGTGAAGTGTATCCAGTATGCACATGAAGTGGAGATTGTGCAAGTGCAATGTGCACGTGTGTGAAGTTTGCACAGTTATCTGATTATTATTTTGTGATGTGTGTGTTGTGAGTGTGTGGCATGTGGTTTATAAGTTCTATTCAGAATTTAATAAATGCAGTGTGTGTTAAAGGCATCAACTCATTGTTGATATCCATCGAATGAACAGTGACATACAGTATAATGGCAACATGCAGATAAAAAATTCTTCAGAGTACATTTAATATTGAAAGAAAAAATATGACAGAAGTGTTAGTAGTTACTTCTAGAGGAGATGCTAGAAAACTACTATATGTTAAGAAAAAAAACTATCAAAATTATCTAAGGGTGCTCATATAATTTCCCTATTATGACTCTTATTGGGAAGTAGTACACAAAATTCTTTTCTAAAATAACAACAAATACTTCTCATCCTTCATGTACTCCAACTCTCAAATCTTCTTATCTCATACTCTTATGTTTTTGACTCATGAGCAAACAGTCATGTCACAAGTAATAACTTGTTTACTATTTTTTTTCTTTGTTCCTTAAAATTATTATATTCAATGAAAAATTATTAAAAAGATATAGTAATGATAATATACAACTTAAAATTTATTTCTTCATATTTTCTTTTTATTTATTGACATCTTAATAAATTTTTAAGTTATTTTTCTAAATAAATTAATTTTAATATCATTTTCTCTTTTATTAATGTTATTTTGCATGATCAAAAGCCTTTGAAGAATGTTAATCTCAGGGTTGTACGTAATGAATTATATGTCCTTACTTTTATAATTAGGTATTTCATTAAATAATTAAGTATTATTAATTCATTACTTATTTATTCTCAACTATATCTTATTTTTCTAGTCAAACTAAGAATTTTAGATCCAAAAATTAGAAATATCTTTACTCTAAATGTGAGTCCAATCAAATAAAAAAAACAAACTAGTATTTTCTATTTTGCTCATCAAACTTGTATAAGTAAAGATCCATTTAATCTTATTTAATCAAATGTATTTGGACCTAGTAGAATGAAGACTTGACATTGTTTGAGGTAGTCAGTTATCTTGGTTAATGATTGATCATGTTTCAATTAAATATTTTATTTTTGTTTTAGATCACATATTATTTTATATTGTTTTAATTATTTCATAAAAGAATAAAAAATAAATTTTAAAAAATTTAAATATCATTAAAAATAACAATATCTTAAAGTATGTAAAAACTCAAATCACAAAACATTTAATCTTCAATAGAAAACTCAATAATCTCAACAATATATAATGCACATATATAAACTAGGATTGAGATTCAAGTAACCCATATGCTAAATACTTTCATTCATAGAGACATGTATGATTTTGTAGTCGATGGGTGACTCCCTCTACTAATTGATAGTTCAGACAAATCTATAAATAAAGAAGGGAAAGAAATCCAAATATAACATATAGATCCACTCTTCCTAGATTCGTTAAAAAACGAATCATGATCAATAAAATAATATATGTACTCTACTAAATATTTGCATTTACTAAAATATATTAATCTCTAATGAGAAATATATGTACTCTCTTTAGATATGTCAGTATCCAAGAAAAGTACAACTCAACACCCTTGATGCCACCTTGTCCAGTTCTAGAGAGTGATCGAGGATAAAATAAATATATTCAGACACTCCAAAATATAACATTTGAAAAGGCACAAATATGCACTAAAAAATAGCAAAAAAAAAATATTTAATTAATGAGGTAAATTATAATTAATATTATATCTCTCTAAAAAAATTTCAGAATATTATATCCAAGTTTAAGTGTTTGAATTATTTCAATCTAATATTTATTCTTTCTTTCAATCACTTCATTTTTTTGGGGTATGCTTACATAAAAAATCTAATATATAAACTTATAATTTATATAATACCTAATAAATTGATCTAGCATATATTTAAGCCCTTGATGGCTCAATTTTTAAATTTTTTAATCAAATATTTTTTTTATTATTTTATAAAAAATCTAAAAAAAAAATTGATATATCATGAAAAAGATATATTCATGTATATCTTGAATAATCATCAACGAAGTGATTAAATATTTAAATCCTTTTCTAGACGTATATCTACTAGGTCCAAATATATCTAACATAAAGGATATGAAATTCTAGTAAGCTTTACTGATTAACATATCTCATACTTTATGGTTAAAATAGTATTAGGACAAGTATAAATTATTTTCAACTTCGTCAATAATGAGTGATCCAGTTGAGAATACACGAGTGATGAGTTCAAACACTAAAATATTTAAATAGACATCTTTACATTGTAAAAAGAATATATAATTCAGTCTGCTTAATACCAAATAAAGTTTTTCTCATAGTTTATTAATCTTACAAATAAATATCATTAAAAATAAAAATAAAGTTAAAGTTGAGTTATCTCAAAAGATAATAGAAAATAAATTAACAGAATAATTAGGAATAAGCTTGGCAAAGTAAAGAAATAATAATTCAAGCTAAGTAATATTATACAAATAAATTTAAAGCATGTCTTTTATAACAATAATATCCTCAAAACAAAAAAGTAACATAGAGAATAGAATATAATTACCAATAATGTAAATATTTATTCATGTATTGATAATCCAAGAGTCAGAAATGAGAATATGAATAAAATTATTAATAATACCTAAAGAAATAGAAAGATTTGATACTACTTTATAGATAAATTTTGTATACTCCTCTCAAATACTACCTCCGTTCCAAAATGATAGTCCGATTCACGCACTTCTTTAAAAATAAAGAACTAAATAGCAAGAAAATCTCATGACTGTGTTTTTTGTAAAAATCTTTTTGAGAGCTTTCGATTAGTGTATAATTTGATCATGTTATGTTACGTATAGGATCCGCTAACTAGATCTCAAAACCAATTAAATTAAATGTAAACAGTAAACTTCAATGATAAATAACTGGATCTTGGCTTCTTCAATGTCATCCAGTCCCTTCAGCATCAGCAGGCAATTAAGGACATCGATGAGCTCATTACTGTAGTGGAAAATTCTTTCCAGCGGTATCCTTTGGAGAAGCTCAATGATATATTTTTGATATTTCAGAAATACATGAAAACCATCAATGATAAATACCTGGATCGATGAGTCTTTTTGTGACTGTTAGTTGTAACCAGGAAGTCATCAATACAGTAAAACTGACTTTACAAATAAATTAAACTTTATTTTATCAAATCGGTCCATCATTTTGGAACAAATTATTGCGTGATATCAAACTATCATTTCTGAACAGAGGTTGTAACTATCATGGTTGACGGACTTTGCAATGATCCTTGAATGGCTCTGGTAATTAGCTTGTGTCTTTCATTGTGATGCGTTAAAACTTTATTATGTTATTTAATTTTATCAGTTAGATTATATCTTAAAAACTTGTTTGCAAGAATCTTTCATCAACAAAAATTTATAAATATGCGAGTCATACAAATAATAAAAAAGACTTTCTTATAGATATGAATCACACAAGGATTATATCAACAATGAGACAATATTATCCTAATAGAGAAGATAATATGAGACTTTAATAAGACTCGTAAATCCTGAGATTTGTCTATTTTTATTTGTAAGATACATATTTAAATAGTTTAATTTATGTAGAGTTTAGATAATAGAACTAAAATTAAATTATTATCAAAATACTTATTTTCCCTAATGGCATATAAAGTAGTTATTATCATTGAGTCCATCCTAATGATATTTCCCTCAGTTATTTTTTCAATAATTTACCGCCAAAATAATAAATCATCTCTACTCGAGTGATAAGAATCCTATGAGTGAAAGTAATTCAAATGACTGTCACACCTTGTGAGTCACAACCACTCACACTCATCCTACGAATTACTTGTCACAATCCTCAACAATGAGGATACAACTTCTACACTAAAAATAAAATACTTAAAATAATATTTTGTAAAATACTCATATCAATTAAGGATGGATTCTTCTAAGATATATACTATGAGTTGGCATGTAAAATCATTCATACATTCAAATTCATGAGTATTATACTCACAATGACTAACATACCTTAATTTTGGATTTAGACGTATAGGTTTATCTTGTACATCACAATCAAAATAATTATAACTTCCTTCCTACCATATGTACAAATGAGTGTTGTAATTTATATGGTACCATCCACCATGATAACACATAAATTCACAAATAATCAAACCCTAATTTCAATTCTATATAATCATTAATTCGATCAACATTTATTCCATGACATAAACCACACATCACATTTCTAATCAAGATATTCATATATCACATAAATTTGAATAAATTAATCATATACCTCAATTTAACCTGATTTTAATGAAAGATTTATTCAAAATATAAGAGAAGAAATCTTATTAATCACAAGTTATGAATAATAACTCTCACAAGAATCTAGGATTCAAAACTTAATTCTCACACTATTTCAATTATATCTTCAAAATCTACCCTAAAAAAGAGAGTTTAAAAAACACATCACTAAGTGTCTTAAAGACTTTGAATGGATGCGATCTTAAAAATATTTGTATTTTCAATTTCGTATGTATCATACTCACACAATT
Source organism: Sapria himalayana (assembly GCA_029783825.1). Classification (NCBI taxonomy): domain Eukaryota; kingdom Viridiplantae; phylum Streptophyta; class Magnoliopsida; order Malpighiales; family Rafflesiaceae; genus Sapria; species Sapria himalayana. Next base: position 212,376 of record JAREIK010017964.1, on the reverse strand, counting down.
AAAATATATCTTCTCTCAAATCTCATAAGATCATAAGAATAAAAATAACTCAGAGAGTTATCATTACTTCATTATCATAATTACTCATGCACACCTTGTTGATTAATTATCATTATCCTCTAGAGTGATAATACGACTTTTACACTAAAAATAAAATTTTTTAAAAAATATTCTATAAAATATTAAATATAAATTGAAGGTCAATTCCTCTAAGATATATACAATAGATTTGTATGTAAATCATTCATATTTTTAACTTAATCAACATCATACTCGCAATTATTAATATACCTCAATTTTAATTTTAAAGTATAGATTTATCTCACACATTATAGTCAAAAAAATTGATCATTCATTTATATCATATGCATAAGTGAGTATCATCATTTACTTATCACCGTCTATCAGGATAACATGCTCAAATCCACTAATAATCAAACTTTAATTTTAATTTATATAATCATCAATTTCATTAACATTTATTCAACAACATAAATCAAACATCACATTTTTAATCAAAATATTCATATATCACAATAATTCAAAATAAATAAACTATATGCCTTAATTTAGTCTATATTGAAGATGGATTCATATGAGGTATGAAAGAAAAAATTTCATTAATCTCGAGTTTGAAAGTCATATATCACTTATATCACATATATGTTAGTAGTTGATTGCCGCTACTAACAATCATGCTTTCTAGTATGTTAGTAGCTGCAATCACACCTTTCCTCATGCTTCTGCACAGGTTTATTATTTCTTCCTGTAAAAGTGGAACCTCCTCGATAATAAGTTCTGCCCCAAGACCCCCTTTGCCACCGTTGCCCTATCTGATGCAGTAAATATGGATGGTAAATTTTGTATTGAATCTATGCTTTTGATTTTGAAAATCACCTATATATCAGCACAATAGCTCTGTAGATAATTCTTCAATTCATGAACAACTTGTATATCTTCGACAAAAGAAACTACATAGAAGCTAATTTTGTACTCCACTCTATATTTATAGAGGTGTCAAACAAAAAGTGTTGGGCCGGCCCGGCCCATTTTTTGTGAGCATGATCATGCTTTCGTGTCGAGCCAAGCACGACACGGTTACTGTATCGTACCGTGCCTGGCCCATCACAGTTTATTCAAGTCAGGCCCGGCACGGCCCACCTGGCCGGCGGTAAATGTACCGTGCTAGGTTAGGCCCGTACGGGCCCGATTAAAAAAAAAATTTATTTTTAAAAATTTAAAATTTTGTATTAAACTATATATAAAATATATATTATATATAGATAATATTTAAAAATTTTAGAATTGTAACTTGAAAATTATTAAATATAAAATATTAATAAAATTTAAAATTTTTTTATTAATTTTTAATAAATTTAAATTATAATTAATTAGAATAAAATTATAGAGTTTTAAATGAAAAATTTAAACATAAAAATAAATTAAACAAAAAAAATTTGTTAAAAAAATTACAAAGTCACAAAGACAAAAGTAAACCAATTGTCCAATCGACCAATAGATACCAAACCAAAATAAATACAACATAGCGTAAATAAAAAAATGTACAATCAATACAAAATAAAACATTGAAATCAAAAAACAGAATCAAAAAAAATAACACAAATCATCAACTATGTTTGTGACCGTGAATCATGAGGCATCAAAAATCAAAATCAAGTGACAATAACAAATGGCATGTGGCGTGGTGCGGTGTGGCATTGCCAACTGACGTCTGGCAACGAGCAGGGTCAACCAGCAACAATGTCAATCATCAATCGGCATATCATGAGCATCATCAACCATAACATCAAAATAACTATCATATGAATCATCAACAACAATCAACTCATCCACTTTCATAGCAGATGCAGTCCCTATCCCAGCTCCAACACGATCCTAAATGTTAAATCTCGAATTCTCTCAATCCTTCTAACAGGCCAAGGCCACAATAATATCTGAACATAATCTCGATCTCCTATTCAAAATCATGTTCACTGTAACAGAAAAAATAGACTTCGATGTTATGCTCGATACCGGAGGAGTCAGTAAATCCCGTGTAATTTTAGATAGCACGTGAAAGGTGAACTCATATAATTTTTACCATTGTAGTATATCAAGATTATTAGTATTAGAATGTGATAGAATTGAGCATTAATTAGTATCTATAAAGTGAAAAACTCGCTCCTATGTGACGGTCCACTTATCGTTTCCCCCTCACTAACTAAATAGAAAAATCATCATCTCCAGAGAAGGTATCCATGTCTGTAATCACAGTCTCACTACTACTACCACCATACCTAGTATCGTGGTATGTGAACAGGTCAGTCAACTTCTCGTGAATGAACCCTTCAGGTGGGTCTTCCAAGTTCATGCACGAGGAAATATAAGTCAGGATAGTATCTACCCCTTTCACCTTAACCCTAGGATACATGCATGCAGCGAGACAATAAAGAGATAGAACGGTGGACTAGTACTTTAAGCACTTGGTTTCCATCTCTGCAACCATATAGCTAAATGTTGAGTCAGCTCGATACTTCCTAAACATGCTTCTAATATTGTATATGTACCTGAGTACAATGCAAGTCGTGAAAGTATAAACCGACGAAATATTCGTCGTGTCATAAAAAATCTTTAGGAATTCTATAAATGAACTTCCTGAAGCCCTGTCAGTATCGTCGATAATAAGTTCGTCACATTTACTATTGACACAGTCAGATATCATGTGTTCATATCCAACAGTTGACTCCAACATCAAGTACGTGTAATTCTAACGGTGTCTCACATCCAATTGAAATTTTTTCAACTTAAGATTCACGGACAAACAGATACTATCAAACTCTTGTTGTCTGCGAGGAGTACGAATATATTTTAGTGCATTATATATATTATCCAACGCGGAGGAACACACATTCATACTCACTTGTAAAATCAGATTAATCACATAACACATGTATCTGACATGAAAGATCTCTCCTAATGGTGCGTCTCTAATATTCATAACAAACATGTTAATCGCTACTCTATTATTAGATGTGTTATCGAATGTGATACTAAAAATTTTATTTTGAATTTTATATTATCTAAAGATTTTCATCATACACCCAAAAATGATCAGGTCATCATGAGGATGAAGAATCTCAAATAATTCTAAAATTTTTTTATTCATTGTCCAGTTAGAATCTATATAGTAGCCAATCATATTTGCATAAGATGATTCATCATGACTTGTCCATATATCAGACGTCACGGATACCACTCCATTATATGTCATAAATTCATTAATTATTATTTGTTTTTCTAACTTATAATATTTTAGTATGTCATTCCTAGATGTGGACCTAAGAATCTTACGATAAACAGACTGAAAATATGTTTGCATGATGCGCACTACCCTTTGTTCTTCCAAAAACCTGATCGGAAGATCCATCAATATGAAAAGTTTGGTCATACCTTCCCTACCCAACTCGTTGTAATATATGAAGGGGATAAACTTTGAGACTAAACTCGATCTAGTCTCAAAAAATACAGTGCTAAGTTGGATTTGCCTAAGATCTAATGCACCATATTTTTTGGTGCATAATTAGACATTCCTCTTAAGGTGCTCAATCTCAAACGAACTCTTACAAGTTAAATTTCTCATACAATATTTGTACTATGTCATTTCTTCTTTCTCACCCCTAACTTTTTTTATTATATTAAAATGAGTCCAAACTATAGAAGTCCTCCTAATTTTTTGTTTTTTAGATGTTTGGGTTGAGACGATTAGAGAACCCAAAATTTCAGCACCCTCAAACCTCTTTGTAAGATTTTCATTTTCTAAATTTAAATATGTTTCATTAGTATTAATCATTATTTTGGATTTTTCTTAGACATAAGGTAGATTCTAGATGATAGATTTTAGATTTTCGGATTAGAGAGAGACTAAAGAGCGAAAGAAAGTAAACAAAAAAACTTAATTTTTTTAAATAATATTTTTTATGTTAAAAGTTATAGTTCAATACTAAACAAAAAATAAAATACACGTAAAGCAGAGAGGTAGATCATGTGCACGATGCACCACGGTCTATTCAAACTTCCAAACCCAAGTTGAGAGTCCCGAAAAACTAAGCCGAATGACAAAATCCTAAGTCTCGAGAGAGATAAAAGTAAGAGCTTTGAGAGAATTTTGAGAGAGTAAGAATAAATATTTATGAAAAACATAAATTTTATAGAGAGGTAGGGAGATTTTATAGATTAAAGGAAAAAAACTTTTTTTAAAGTAATTTTTATGTTTTTTTTTTAATTTTTTATTGATTTTTAAGGGGCAGAATCATGAGGGTCGTCGGATTCTGCCCCCTAGCCGTTGGAGGCGAAATCCAATGACTGATATTCAAATTTTAATTTTTTTTAACAGTTAGGAAAGATTCGGGTAGGCCGGGACCGCGGGTCGGGTCAGAGTGGAATCGGACCCGTGCCAGCGTGTTTTCCCTATCTGTATGGACTACGGCGCTGGCAATGGGGTAGGGGTGGGGTGCGAAACATGTCTCGTGCCGGTGGGCCATGCAACAGGCCACTGAATAGTGCCTGGTCATGCACGGCACGAGGCCCGGTTGGCCTCGCACGACACGACACGGAATGATTTGTGCCATGGTCGGGCACGGCACAGACCCGGGCACGAAAAATTCTCGTGCCGGGCCAACCCAGGCACGGCCGAATCGTGTCGTACCTCATGCCGGGCCGGCCCGGCCCGGCCCTGCCCGGTTGACACCTCTATATATTTATATCATCCAGGTCCTTGTCTGGACTTCAGTTCGACAATCTTCTATCTTCTACTTCACCAGCAGAGGCATCGTACCACCATCAATGAGAAAATTCTGTCCTTGAATTAACATTGTTTATATATATATATATATATATAATTTTCTTGTTTATATATTCATGTACTCTCAATTTATATCTAGCCTAGATAATAGAGAGCTCCAATCTAATTAGTTTATTTACTTCATGTCTTATAATTAATAAAGTTAAGATATGCCAATTTTATTTTTTGTATTTTTCATAAAACTAGTCATTTTATTAATATTATAGTTCAATCCTCAAAATTTGTATTGTACAATTTCATTCAACAACAAAAAAATCTCGACGCATCATATCAATCTTCCAATATCATTAAAAATGTCACTTTTATCTTCTATAATACCAAATTTTTAATGTGGTCATATTTTTACATGTTGATAAATATCACTTTTACTTACTATAATTATGAATACCATAGTCTAACATGGGCTCAACTTGTGGAAGTCATATTTTTAACCTGAATATTATTGTTTTCGTCTCTAGCACTAATTGTTAAGAGGTGTGCTGTATCTCAACCTCTCCGCATTAAAAGCTAGAAAAATGTTGCTAGTCGAAATTAGAAAAAAAAATACCAAAAATAAGAATGATGGCCATAGGAAATATCACACACCAAATTCAAAAATGTGGGCCAGGGGAATAATGTTAATCAAGCAGCATAAATGAAATCAATATAACTAACCCCGCAGCGTAACTGATGCAAAACACTCATATTCTCAAATAGCTGGGGTCGGTTGATAGAGTTGGGCTTCACACAACGTATATAATGCGGCTCTGTTGAGTCGAGAGTTTCCATAAGAGCTTGAAGTTGTTGCTGCAAGCAGAAAAAAAAAATGGTGTACAGCATTAGAACCAGATATGATAATAAAAATTAACTCAGATGTGATTGAAAACAAAAATTATTACTTAATAATGTTAAATGGAAACACACTGATAAAATGGAAACTATATATTTACTGCTTGACACACGTGTAATTAGATTTTGATAAACTGTGAATTACAAACTCAGTGAAAATTGTTGAGAAATAATAAATTAAAATAATATAAAATTTCCAATGAAAAATAATAAATACATAAGATAATGAGAGCACCTCTATTTATTTTTAATACTCATTTACTTTAATTAACGTGCTGTCATAAATATAAAAATAACAATAAATACATCATTCTATTAAATACCATTTATCACCCTCCTTATGTTGGTGCATATATATAATGCACATCAAATTTAAAGAAAAAATGAAAAAAAAATAATCCTCTCAATATTATATCGAAGACAGTTAGAGGTGTCAACCGGGCCGGGCCGGTTGACACCCGTGTCGTGCCGTGCCTGACCCAGCACGGTTCGGCCCGCGGCACGGCACACCGGCATGGGTTTGTCCCGTGCCGGGTGTCCCGTGAGCCCGACCCCACGATGGCCCCTCCCGCAAAAAAGACCGCGGGTCGGGTCTGATTCGACCCGACCCTCGGTCCCCCCGAATCCCGAACAGTACGGACATGCAAGCCCGAGCGGGCCAGGCAAAGCACGGCACGGCCTGCCGTGCCTGCTGGCCGTGCCGGGCCTGGCTATTTTAAACCGTGCCGGGCCTGGCTATTTTAAACCGTGCCGGGCCAGGCACGGCATGGTACAGTAACCGTGAGGTGTCTGGCCCGGCACGGCGACACGTTCGTGCTCAAAAAATTCGGGCCGGGCCAGCCCGGCCCGGCCCGTTTGACACCTATACGAAGACATAAAGCTGATTTATGGAACAAACATAAAGTGTCAAACAACTCATCTTTTTATATTCTTTTTGAAAAAGTCAAAACTAACCTCTATATTTTTTGCATACTCAAGAAAGTCTAGTTTGAAATTTATCTGTTTGTTTCTTAGGATATCATAACAAAAAATAGCAATATTCCAATCTAAGGGAAACTTCACAAATCTCTAAGTATTCTTCTTCAATGACTGCAGCTCCTCATCCATGACTTGCTCCCACTAGATTAAGTCCCAAGAGCATCTTGCCTCACCCAATCTCTAGGGACATGGAGTTGTGACCCTAAATTTCCAATCAAGACTTCAAATTTACCATGGGTTGCTTATTCTTATGTCGCGACATCAAATTTATATGTCGTGACCTCAAATCCTCCATGACCAATTTGGACTTCTATCGTGATTTAAAATGTATCTGTGATATCTCCATATCCCCCCTAGATTGTTTGTTCTCATGTCACAACCTCCTGTTTTGTAGCCCATAAATCCACATGATCAGTTTGGACTCCTATTACAACCTCGAATTTATTTTTCACGACCCCAAATTTTTATTCTTTCAAAATCTTAGTGTCTTCCTATCACAATTCTTTATCTAATCGTAACCTCAAGTTGCTCTTCAAGCTTTTCACTTAAGTAACAAAAGAGCCTCTAGCCAGAAGCTTGATGGTGTTTGCCACTAACTTACATAAGATTCATACTTTGTTTCTCGAGCAATTATCATTGCTTCTCGTGTTATCACAACAAAAACTAACTCTATCATCCATCATGATACTCATAAAAATTAAGTTTTTACTTATATCTAAAATGGGCATCATACCCAAAATAAACTAAGGTCCTATCATGTAGTTTCATATTCATATTTTTCATGGCCAATAATATTCACCATTGAGTCATTTTTCATAATTATAATTCTTCCATCCAAAGACTCAAATTGGTTGAATCAATCTCAATGAGATGCCATGTGATGTGATGCATCAATATCAATAAACCAAGTGTAAGTAAAATGAGCAACATAAATCTTGGCAAAATATAAGTAACCACTAGTAGATGACTACCCACGTGCCAAGTCAACACTTGTCTAGGTCGTGACTGCAAATTTTCTTATCAAGACTTATTGGCTTCTCCAACAATTTGACTTGAGTGCCCAGCTAAACCGTATTTACAGGACTTCAACAGTAGCTGTTCCATTCTCTTTCATTTTTATCTTGCCTTGATTTTTTGTCATGCAACATACTTTTGCCATCAATCCTCCCCCTCACATACAATGTATCATTATAGTATTTCTTCATATTTTACTTCTTATATCCATTGACAATAAACTATAACTATTATTTCATTAGATAATTATATCGTACAACTACCAATAGAGATAATTAAATTATCCCAAGTATTAGGTAGTGAACAAATGATTAAAATAATTTTATTATTATTATTGATCTAAAAGCTAATAGATGACTGTTGGCTGATCAATTTTAAAAAATCATGTAAATGTGAAGCAAAAATATTCATCTCCTTTGATGCTCAATTTATACAACTTCCTCAATAAAAAAACTTGTTCACTAAAAATTTGTTTAGGCAAAGCATCTTTAGCATTCTTCCTAATATATGTCAATTGAGCCTAGAGGTGTCAAACGGGACGTGCCAGGCCAGGCACTGCACGGTACAGTAACCATGCATGGTTCAGTAGATAGCCCGGCATGGTTCAGTGGAGGTTAGTCCGGCACGGTTTGGTGGAGGTCAGCCCGGCACAGTTCAATGGAGGTCAGCCTGACACGAGTCCGCGTCACGAATCCGCCAGATTCGGTCCGGTCGGGCCGAACCCCTAATTAAAAAAAATTAGGGTTTGGCATGCGCCGCCATACCGGCATGCCGCCGAACCCCTAATTTAAAAAAAAAAGTAGGATTTCGGCGAGCTCCGTCGTGCTGCCATGATTTTTTTTCATTTCAAGGCTTGATGAGTCTTGCCCGTCGGGCTCAGCTTCTACCGCTAGGACAGTCTCTCGGCTCGTGCCAAGGTACCGTGCAAATGGGTCACAATACCGTGCCGGGCCAGACACGACACGAGGCCCGATTGGCATCGGCATAACACGGCACGATTGATACCGTGGACAGGCACGACACGGGCATGAGCACGGGAAATTCTCATGCCGTGCCGGCCCAGGCAAGACCGAATAGTGTCGTGCCTTGTGCCGGCCAGGGCCGGCCCGGCCCAATTGACACCTCTAATTGGGCCGTGTCAAGTCAACACAACTCAAATTTTAGTGGCCCAGTAAAACCATTGTGTCATGTCGAAGACAACACAAATTGAGTGTTGGGGCATGTAATGCTGTACACGGCCCAAATTGAGTACTCGACTCATGTCGTGTCAGACATGGCACAGATTGGGTACCTAAGATGTGTCATACGAGCACGTCCACGTGAGAGGTAAGAATGGTAGGCAGGATGGCCCAACTTCCTCAACCAAAAGTGTCAAGTCATGTAGTGTTGGGTCAAGTCATACTGGATCAAATTGTATCGGTCACAAGTCAAGCCGCTCACGACTTAACCATGGCATTGAACAGTGCCACAATGGCCCCTAGCACATGCTCATGCCCCATGGATAGCACTAGCAAGTCAGGTAGTGCTCTATGGCTCATGCAACTATCTTGTATCATCGTGCAAGACATAATGGTCATGCCTAGCATGCCATGTGGCCTGTGTGGTCCTGACATTATATCAGTTGTGCCATTGGTCAGCACAAATCATCCCAGCCATGGTTTTGAATCGTGATGGATCATATCTAGGCCTCCCAACCCATTTGACAACTCTACTTCTTCCATAAATCCATTGCAAACTTCTCACCAAAAATATTTATCAATGCATCATCAACAAGACAATCGAATCAAGTTTAGAGCTTTTCGATTCAATTTTTCCCAATTAACCACAAAAGAGATCTCTGATTTATAATTACTAATATTCGACTTAGGTTCTTGGATTACAAACTAGTAACCGCGTTCAACAAGTCTTCAATCTTAAATTTCCATAATACGAATCATTCTCAGTGAACTTCTCAATCTCAGCCATAAATATTAAACTAGGCATTTTCAGATTCACCTTTCATGAATCTGATGCCAAACCAGACTCTTCATCAGATCTCGAAAGGTTGAAACCTCACTTCAATATCAAATATTAGAATCCAACAGTCCCCAACTAGGCTCTTTATCATGACAATATACTTTGATACCTTGTTAATGCTAAAAAAATAGGAGAGTGAATTATACTACTGCACAAAAGCATCCCATGCAAAAGGGAATCTTGGGGTTTCAGATGAGATATCCCTCTAATTAGAGGTGTCGACTGGGTCGGGCAGCCCGGGCATGGCAGGAGGCACCGTACGACTTAGTCATGCCAAGCATGAAACAACTCAGTTCAGTTTCGTATCTAAATGTTCCGCAGGCCAACATGCAGTATGGGTCAGGTCGTGCAGGGTCAAAGATCGTAGCACGAAAGACATGGCACAGACACGACCTGAGATGAGAGGCATGGCATGACACGACCTAGCACAACAGTCTGTGCAGGCCAACTTCAGCATGGCTGGCCAAACCGACTAGCATGCTCCTGACCTAGGCTAGCCAGAATAAATCAAGCTAGTCTCGCTTGACCCGAGCTAGCTAATCCTTAACCCAAGCTAGCCTGGCCTAAACCCAGACTAGCCTAAATGAATTAAATTAGTCTGGCCTGGCTTGACTTGACTTAGCATGACCCAACATAACTCAGCCAAAAATAGTGCCAACAGGCCGTGGGAGGTTATCCCTTTTTTGAATCATGCCAGCATGGCATGACCCATGATAAATACAATATCATGCCCGACATGGCAATGTGATCTGAACAAGCCTAAAAAAATGAGTCATATCAGCATAGTACGGCCTGTTTAACACCTCTACCTCTAATACCAAACTAGGAATCGGCACGGGGATTCATCAACAATTGTTTAGGATATCAAGATGAGAAAAATATAACTCACATAGATGATGGTAGTAGGATCAGCAACCCAGCAGTGTTTAAGAGGCTGCCTTCTCTCCCAATCCACTCGATACAAAAAATACTCTCCTTTTTCTTGCAAACCACCCCTACTACTTAACATGATTCTCGTAACTAACTCGTCACTCAACCTGAAAAAGATAAACAACAAAGTAATAACGAAAGTATTGATTCCATCACCACTAGTCATGCTCCTGCTCAGCCATCAATCCGATCCAACCCTCAGGAAGCCATACTTCTTCTTCCTGACATAGTAAAACTTGATTGGAGGCCAACTAACAACATGGGCCAACCCATCAACATCCCCTCCTTCAACAATTACCTTATCCTCAAAAGGAAAATCAGGGAATTGTTCCTTAACAACATTAATTGGCTCCCAAGTGGCTTCAAAATCCAGGAGGCTCTTCCATCTAACCAGCACTTTCCCTCCTTCCGGCATGTTCCTTTCAGCGAGTATGTCCTCAGGTTTCACATTCCAGTCTAGTTCAGCCGAAAGAATGGACGGCGAGGGCTGAACCACAGTCTTATTTCCCACCGTCTTCTTGAGTTGAGATACATGGAATACTAGATGAATCATGGATGAGGGGGGTAACTCCAGCTTATACGCCACCTTGCCAATTTGCTTTATCACTGGATAAGGACCAAAATATCGAGAGGTAAGCTTTTCATTTGGTCGGACAGCCAAGGATTGTTGGCGATAGGGCCTCAATTCTAGCTCCCTTCTATGTAGATCAGCTGCTTTCTTCATTCTATCTTGAGCTAAAGCCAATTGATCCTTAAGTTCAGTAATCACCAAATCCCTAGCCACCAATAATTCTTCAAGTGAGGAATTTGTGGTACAATGGTTGACATATTGAATCAAGGGTGGGAGATTTCTGCCATAGACAATTTTGAATGGAGTCATATTAGTAGTTGTGTGAAAAGATGTGTTGAAGCAATACTCAGCCCATTGAAGCCATTTTGACCACTGTCTTGGTTGCTGATTCGCAAAACAGCGCAAATATGTCTCCGCGCATCGATTGACCACCTCACTTTGGCCACCGGTTTGTGGGTGGTATGCAGTATTTCTTTTGAGTTGTGTTTGTTGGAGACAAAAAAGCTTGGACCAAAAATTACTCAAGAAAACCCAATTCCTGTCAGTCATAATACTTCTTGGGAATCCATGAAATTTCACCACGTGAGCTAAGAATTCAGTGGCCACCACTTTAGCTGTGAATGGGTGGCTCAACAAAATAAAATGTGAATATAGATATGTCAAACGGGCCAGGGCGGGCTGGCCCGGCACGTTTTTCTTAGCAGGGACATGCTTTCGTGCGGGGCCAGGCCCGCTCTGGCCTGGCCTGGCCGTACAGGCCAGTAAAAAAAAAATTTTTCTAATTTTTTTTTATTTTTATTTTATTTATATAAATTATTAAATTATATATAAAATTTTAGATAATGTATAATATTATATATTTATAATATGAAAAATATTAAAATTTACTAAAATAATAAAGTTTAAATTTTTTTTTATAATGTAATATAAAATTAGTTTAAAATTTATTAGAATAATATAATATAGTTATAAATTTTTAAATGAAAAATTAAAACAAAAAAATAAATAAATCAATATATTTTGTTAAAAAAAATAAAAATTAAAAAAAACATAAGCAACTCAAATGAAAAATGATCAATCAGCCATTTGATACCGAATATTCGAACTAAATAAATTATAATTTCAACATAACGTATAAATAAAACGTACAATCAATAAAAAACAAAACATCGAAATCAAAAAATATTAGATCATCATCAATCGTCAATCGGCATATCATGAGCATCATCAGCCGCAACATCAAAATCAGTATCATATGAATCATCATCATCAGCAATCAACTCCTCCGCTATCGTAGTGGATGTGGCTGTAGTCCCAGTCACAGTCTCAGCTTCAGCACGATCATGGATGCTAAACCTCGAATCCTTCCAATCCTTCAAACAAGCCAATGTCTCAACAATATCTGGACGTAATCTCGATCTCCTATCCAAAATCATGTTCACTGCAACTGAAAAAGTAGATCCCGATGCACGCTCGACACCGGAGGAGTCAGTAGATCTCGTGTCATCCTAGATAGTACGTGAAAGGTAGACTCATATGATTTCCACCACTATAATATATCAAGATTCTTAGTATCAGAATATAATAAGATTGAGCAGTAATTGATATCTAAGTATCGAGAAAGCTCGCTCCTATTTGATGGTCCACCCCAGCATTTCCCCCTCGCTAGCTGAATGGAAAAATCGTCATCTCCGAATAAGGTATCCATATCCATAATCACAGTCTCACTACTATCACCACCATACTTAGTATCGTAGTATGTGAATATATCAGTCAACTTCTCGTGAATGAACTCTTCAGGTAGCTCTTCCAAGTCATGCAGGAGGAAATGTAGGTCAGGGTATTTTCTACTCCTTCCACCTTAATCTTAGGATCTATGCATGCAGCGAAACAATAAAGAGATGGAACGATTGACCAGTACTTGGTTTCCATCTCTGCAACCATATGGCTAAGTGTCGGGTCAGCTCGATACTTCCTAAATATGCTACTAATGTTGCATATGTACCAGAGTGCAATGCAAGTAGTGGGCGTATAAACCGACTAACACATGTTCGATGTGTCATAAAAAATCTTCAGGAATTTCATTTATAAAATTCCTGAAGCCCAGCCAGTGTCGTCAATAATAAGTTTATTACTCTTACTATTGACGTAGTTGGATATCACGTGTTCGTATCCAACACATGATTCTAACATCATGTACGTGTAATTCCAATGATGTCTCACATCCTATTAGAATTTCTTCTTCTTAAGATTCGCAGACAAACTCTTGTTGTCTGCGAGGAATGCGAATATATTTTAGTGCATTACGTATATTATCTAATGCGGGGGAACACACCTTCATACCCGCTTGAACAATCAGGTTAATCACGTGACACATGCATCTGACATGAAAAATCTCTCCTAATGGCACGTCTCTAATATTCCTAACAAACATGTTGATCGCTACTTTATTATTAGATGCATTATCGAATGTGACACTAAAAATTTTATTTTGAATTTTATATTCCCTAAAGATTTTCATCATACACTCAAAAATGGTCGGGTCATCATGAGAATGAAGAATCTCAGAGAATCCTAAAATTTTTTTATTCATAGTCCAGTTAGAATATACATAGTGGCTGGTGAGACATGCATAAGATGATTCATCGTGACTTGTCCAGATATCGGACGTCACGGACACCACTCCACTATATGCCATAAATTCATTAATTATTTTTTGTTTTTCTAACTTATATATTTTTAGTATGTCATTCCTAAATGTGGTAAGTCTGCATGATGAAAATATGTTGGATCTTATGACCTAGGATTAGGACCTAGGAATAGGACACCACTCCACTATATGCCATAAATTCATTGATTAGGACCTAGGAATCCTATGATAAACATGCTGAAAATATGTCTGCATGATGCGCATTACCATTGGATCTTCCGAAAATCTGATCGAAGACCCATCAATGTGATAAGTCTGGTCATACGATCCCTACCCAACTCGCTGGAGTATATGAAGGGAGTATACTTTGAGACTGAACTCGATCTGGTCTCAAAAAATACAGTGCCAAGTTGAGTTTGCCTAGGATGTAATGGACCATGTTTTTTGGTGCATAATTTGGCATGCCTCTTAAGGTGCCCAGTCCCAAATAAGTTCTTACATGTTAAAAATCTCATACAATATTTGCACTGTGTCATTTCTTGTTCCTCACCCCTAATATTTTTTTGTTTTATTATATTAAAATGAGTCCAAACTACAGAAGTCCTCCTAGTTTTTTATTTTTTAGAAATGTGGGTTGAGACGACTGGAGAAACCAAAGTTTCAGTAGCCTCAGACCTCTGTGTAATATTTTCATTTTTTAAATTTAAATATGTTTCATTAGTATTTATCATTTTTTAGGATTTTTATTATTTAAAATAGTTATTTAGAGACTAGAAGACTGATTTTAATATTTTCTATTTTTGGTCTAGAGAGAGAAACTAGAGAGAAAGTTAAAAAAACTTAAAATAAATTACCCGGTAAAAATAGTGAGGTCAGTCACGTGCACGGTGCACCATAGTCAAGCTCAATGTTCAAAACTCAAGTTGAGATTCCCGAAAATACAAGCCGAATGCTGAAATCCCGAGAGAGAGGAACAAGATTTTTGAGAGAGAAAATGAGTGATTTGAGAGAAAATATGTTTATGAAAAACATGAATATTAAAGAAAGGGGAGTGAACTTTATAGATTAAAGAAAATTTTTTTTTTTTTAAATAATTTTTTTTGAATTTTTTTGAATTTTTTAGGGGGCAAAATCATGAGGACAATTGGATTCGGCCCCCTAGCCATTGGAGGCGAGATCCAACGGCTGGAATTTAAATTTTTTATTAATTTTTTTTTCCCGTTGGAAGTGGGGGGGGAATTGGGTCGGTTCAGGCCTCGTGGGACCACGGGTCGAATGACCCTACCCGCGGTCTTTTTTGCGGGAAGGGGGGGGGGAAGCAAGGGGGTCGGGGGACACCCGACACAGGACAAACCCGTGCCGGTGTGTCGTGCCACAGGCACCGAACCGTGCCTCGTGCCAGGCCGGACCGGCCCGATTGACACCTCTATGTGAATACTTACTAAACCTATCCACCACTATCAGAACAGAGTTGTAACCATAGGATCATGGTAAGCCTTCTATAAAGTCCATGGAAATGTCCTCCCAAATGGCCTGAGGAATTTGTAGAGGCTGTAACAAACCAGCTGGTGATAGCGTCTCATTATTGTCCTGCTGGCAAATCAGGCATTCAACTACAAATTGTTGAACATCAACACGCATCCCTTCCCAGAAAAGCTCAGCTGCCAAACGCTTGTAAGTCCTCAAAATTCCACCATGCCCCCCACTAGGAGTGTTGTGAAACTCCTGCAAAAATTTAGTAACTAAAAAAGATAATCAGGGAATGGTTAATTTACCTTGATAGAAAAGGTTTCCAACAAATAATTCCCAACCAGGTTTTGCACCTGGATCTTGAGACAGGACATGCTAAATTTGTTGAAGTTGAGATCTTGGCTAATGTCACTTCATAATTGTGCCCAATCCACCCACAAAGGAATAGAAATAGCATGTAACTCTGCTTTTCCCTGAATGTGAGGGAGTGCATCTGCTGCTTTATTTTGAAAGCAAGGAAGTTGAGAATCAAATCTCATCAGTTTAGTAAGCCAGTGTTGATATTCAAAAGCTACTGACAGTTGCTCAAGGAGAAACCTAAGGGCCATTTGGTCTGTTTTTACAATGAAGTGCCATCCTAGAAGACAGTACCTCCATTTTTGGACAGCCATTACTATCGCCATTAGCTCTCTCTCCTAAACCAACTTGTATTGGGCTTTACCAGTTAGGGTGTGGCTGAAAAAAGCAATGGAGCATCCTATTTGAGACTTGAACGCACCCAAACCAGTCCTGGAAGCATCAGTTTCCAGCACAAATGGTTCATTAAAGTCTGGTAATGATAAAATAGGGACTTCTTTCATTGTTGTCTTCAACAAATTCACAGCTTGGGTCACTTCATCTAAATATTCGAACTCCTTAAGGAGTTTTGTCAAGGGTGCTGCAATTTTTCCATAATTTCTAACAAACGGCAATAGTAATCGGTCAATCCTAAAAATCCTCTTAGTTCTTTTGGTTTCAAGGAAGAGGCCATTCCTCCATAGCCTTGACTTTCTCCGGATCAGCAGCCACACCTTATGCTGAGATGATATGGCCTAAATATTTTAATTCTGGCAGACAAAATCAATATTCTTTTGACGTTGACATATAATTTATGTTCACACAGGATGGTTAGCACGCCACGTAAATGCTCCCCATGAACTTCCACTGAAGGACTATAAATAAGAATGTTATCAAAAATTAATACTACATGCCTCCGAAGTACCTCTTTAAAAATGGAATTCAAAAGAGCTTGGAACGTAGCTGGCGCATTCATTAATCCAAATGACATCACCCTAAATTCATAATGTGACCTTCATGCATGCAAAAGGCTGTTTTTGGCACATCATCAAGTTTCACTCTAATTTGATGATACCCAGATCTGTGATCTAATATGGTAAACACCCTTGTGCCATAAAGTTCTACCAACAACTCGTCTATATTGGGTATTGGAAATCTGTCCGGAACCATGACTCGGTTCAATGCCCGATAATCCACACAAAAATGCCAACTTCCATCTTTTTTTCTTACCAAATTCACTGAACTTGAAAAAGGGCTGATACTTGGCTGGATTATCTCTCTAGCCAATATTTCTGAAACTAATTTTTCAATTTCATTTTTCTGTATGTGCGGATACCTATAGTGTCGCACATTAACTGGCGATGCTCCTTCCTTGAGCACAATTGCATGGTCATAACCTCAAATGGGAGAAAAGAGGCGGGTTGTGCAAATACATCTTGGAATTCACTTATGATCTGCTGCACCTCTGGAGTTACATTCTCAGAATTTTTATGATTCACTGTCAATTGATACAGCTCAATAAAATTATGGGTGGCACCACAATCGATTAAGACTACCACCTCTTTCCCCCGTATCTACCCTCTAAGCTTCATGGTGCGTGGTTCCGATAACCCCCCACTATGGAGTTTAACGACAGTTCTACGGCCTCCACTTCTTCCATCACCTCTGGTACAAGTTCCTCATCTCCCGACACTCATCCGTCTACCTCGCTTACCAGCAATACATGCAACTCTTCTTGCTTACATTTGTGCCCTACATGTCACTTCTCATCACATCGATAGCACAGCCATTGTTCCTTTCACACCTGCGCTTCCGTTGGAGTCGACCATCTCATTCTTATTCTAGGATTATGATTATCAACATTAATTCTATTTGAGTGAGGATGGGTGTGTGAACCCTTATTATTAAGGGCTGAGCTGTTTGTAAGAGTATTTGGGTTGTAAAGGCTTGGGCTGGTGTTTTTGTTTGGAACCCAATAAATGGTTCTGGGCTCAATATTTGTTTGGAATAAATGAAGGTCTATAGTGTTTTTGGGTGTATGGGCTAAGGCTACTATTTCATTCTTGGCCTCAATCCTTCCTGCCCTATCCATCATCTCTTTAGAGCTTATGGGATTCATTACCAACAATTCCGCCCGAAGTTTTTCATTAAACCCATTCACAAAAACAACAGAAATGGTATCTTCTTCCAATTTACCTAAAGACGTTGTGAGGTGTTCAAATTGAGCTCGATACTCAGCCACTAAACCTTATTGTCGGACAGCAAAAAAATGATGGAGGATAGATCCATCTTGCACCCTGACAAACCTGTTGAGCAATTGTTTTTTAAGCTGCTCCCAGGAAGTGAAAGCATGGCTTCGTTCTTCAAATCTCAAAAAGCTTGGGCCACCCCCTCAAAACAAACTTCAGCTGCCTCCAACTTCTCCCTTTTGGTTAAGCGATTTATAGAGAAGTATCGCTCCACCTGGAAGATCCACGAGTTAGCCCCCTCAGCATCAAATACTAAAAGTTCTAACTTCCATGGGTGCCTCTCCTTTTCCCAACCTCAATCGACTCCCTTCACCCCAAGCTCATGATCTGCTTCTTTGAAGGAATCCATGAGATCTGCAGCCCCAGAACGAGCCAAACTGAACTCTGTAGGAAGAGGTACGTCAGTCATTTGGGTTGATAATACCTGGAGGCCATGTTGCACCTCTTTGAGTTGCTGCATCACCAGCACCAAGGAAAAATTTATCTCCACCATTTGCTTCTAAGTCTCCTTCCCATCAGCTTCCAAGGTCTCGATTATTGCCTCCATTTGGGATTTGGTTATTACCCACAACCACAAACTTGAATTTTTCGGCTCTGATACCAAAATGGTAGGATCAGTAACCCAGCAGCATTTGAGAGGCTGCCTTGTCTCCCAATCCACTCGATACAGAAAAAATTCTCTCCTTTTTTCCAGCAAACCACCCCCACTACTTAACATGATTCTCGTAACTAACTTGTCACTCAGCCCGAAAATGATAAACAACAAAGTAACAACGAAAGTATTGATTCCGTCACCACTAGTAACACTCCTGCTCAGTCCATCAATCTGATCCAGCCCTCTAGAAGTCATCTTCTTCCTGGTGTAGGAAAACTTGATTGGGGGCGTGCTACCATTGATTGGAAGCCTACTAAAAACATGGGCCGACCCATCAAAAGCACACAACTCACATGAAAGATATCATAGAATAAACATACATTCTCACAGAAAAGTAGAGAAGAAAGAGAAGTGAGAGAAAGAAAAAAAAGGAAATAAAAAAATAATTTTACTATTAAATTTTTTAGCAAAGCATTAAGGTATATTTCTCATTCTTTTCTTTTCATCTCATTGTTTCATCACACTTTGATTATATTTACAAGTTTTTCTATATTAATATAAAAAATCTCCACTTTAAGTTCTATGTCGGAACATTACATAATATGTCGCAACTTTATTTATATTATGATACCAAAGAACAAGTTACGACTTGAATCTTTAAATCATCAATTACAACAACATAAATTATGTTATAACTTCATTCAAAATCAAAATATGTCAAGACATCATAGAACATATCACAACTTCATTTGCATCACGACACCATGGAACATGATTGCGACACAAATCTTTCGGACTTCCAATTATAATAAAAAAAATCATATTGTAACATCATTCAATTTACAATACCACATAATAGGGTCATGCCTCGAATATATAATATTTTCAGTCACAACATAAGATATGTCACAACTTATTCATGTCACAACTTTACAAATATAGGTGACAAGTGGGAAGGGCGGCCAAGCACGGCCCGAGGCACACTTTGACTGAGTTGTGCCTAGCCAAGCACTGCACGGTCTAAAACATTGCTTGGACATAGGTCATGCCGGGACAGTCACTACCCAGTTGCCTGGCTCATAGGCACAGGCCAGCAGCATGGTACCTACGGTGCCTCAGAACTCGAACCAAGTTTTGGACAGGATCCAATCGGACCGTGCCCAACCCGCTCAATTTTTTAAAAAAAGTTACTATTTTATTCTTAAAAAAAAGCTCATCCTGCCTGGTACATATGGCAGGTTTTTTTAATAAATCCATTAAATGTTGGCTGAGAGCGCCCGCATAGCACGGTTCAAGCACACGTGGACGCATGAGCCTAGACTATGGACATGGATGGAGATGACAGAAAAATTGAATGTGATACGGACTTTGACTTATTCTCTCCTATTCATAAACCTATGCCTACCTAAAGCTAAGTCATTAATTAGGTATTATTTTTTAATTATTATTTAGTTTTAAAATTTTATTAATATCAATTAATTTTTATTTTAGAAATTAAAACATAATTTAAAAATAAAAAAAAAATTAAAAATGACAAATAATGAATTTAATGATAATAAAATTAATATTAACTTATTGTATATAATATTTATATTAATAATGATAACCCCCTATAAAATAAGTATGAGACAGAAATTATATTTTCTCCTATGACCTCGACCCAAAAATAAACATTTAAAAAATAAAAAATTAGAAAAATATTTATAGTTTGGACTCACTTTAACATAGTACAGAATAAAAATAATAGGGATATCGATAAAAAAACAACATAATATAAGTATTGTAAAAAAATATATACATATAGGAGTGTGTGTGTGTGTGTGTGTGATTGATCACTTAAAGAGACATGCCGATCATTATACCAAAAAATATGATACATTAGATTTTAGGCAAACTCAACTGAATAGTATGATCTTTGAGACTAGAACTAGTTCAGCATATATGTTGACCCACTCATATATTATAACGAGTTAGGAATAGTAGACATGACAAAACTGATCACCATGATGAATTTTTCGATTAGATTTTTGGAGGATCCAAGGATAGTCAGTATCAAGTAGACCTATTTTCAACCTACATATCATAGAATTTCTAGGTCTATATGTAGGAACAACATATTAACATATTATAAGTTAGAAAAATAAATAATAACTAATGAATTTAGACAATATAGTAAAGTGATATCTGTGATCTATGTTGCACGGACACGGATACGGACACGGAGATACGACACGGCAGAATACGAGGACACGGCAAATTCTAAAAAACTAGGATACGGATACGATTAGGATACGTCATGATAAAAAAATAAAATTAAAAATAAAAATTATTAATTATAAATATTAGATATTTTAAAATAATTTAAAATTCTGTATTTTAAAATAATGTAGGTAAACGACGCGTCTGTAGGTAAACGACGCGTATGTTGTTAATGACGACTGTTTACGAACAACGCGTCGGATATGTCTCTGACGCGTATCGGACACGTGTCCGACTTGTGTCCGACCAGTGTCCACGTATCGGACACGTGGACACGGCGACACGGGTCGGACACGGCGACACGACAATTCCTAGGCGTATCCGTGCAACATAGTCTGTGATGTCAGATATTTGAACTAATCACAATGATGTATCTTTTGCATACCTCACCGCCCATTATATGAATTCTAAATGAACAGTAAATAAAAATATATTATGATTTCCAAAGATTTTTCATCCTCATGATGGTCTGACCATATATGAGTGCATAATAAAAATCTTTAAAGAATATAATATATAAAATAAAATATATAATATCACATTTGATAATATATCTAACAATGAAATAGTCATTAACATATTTGTTATGACCATTAAAGATGGGTCTTAGAAAATATTTTTTATATTAGATATATATGTCATATCATTAACCTAATACTACAAGCAATGATAAAAATTATTTCTCCCACTTTAGAAGAAATATGTAACTCACTAAAATATATTAGACACCTAAAAAACAATAAGAATTTGATTATCTTTATTTTTCTTTGGGTCTAAAGAAGAATAAATTCCAACTAGATATGACACGCAGTTAGAATTACACATACCTGATGTTAGAGTCATGTGTTAGATAAAAATATGTGATATTCAACTATATCAATAGTAAGAATGACGAATTTATTATTGAAGACAGACTAGAATATAATAATTTTATTTATGAAATTCCTATAAATTTTTTATGACATGACAAATATGTGTTTATCAATTTAAACTCACACCACTTGTATTACACTCAAAAGCATATGCTATATTAGTAGCTTGTTTAAAAAATTTAAAGATTACCTAATATTTAGTGTTGAGATGTCAAACAGAACGTGTCGGGCCGAGCCAGCCCATTTTTAGTCGTCCCGGCCTTTCTTTCGTGCTGGGACAGGCACGACATGGTTACTATACCATGTCATGTCTAGTCCAGCATGATTCTGTGGAGGTCAACCTAGCACGAGCCTGCGGCACAAATCTACCGAGTTCGGCCCGATCGGGTCAAACCCCTAATTTAAAAAAAAATAGGGTTTCAGCATGCGTCGTCATGTCGAACACGCCACAGAACCCCTAATTTAAAAAAAATTAGGGTTTCAGCACGCACCGTCGTGCAACCGCACCGTCAAAATCCTAATTTTAAATAAAATTAGGGTTTCTTGTATCTTGCTGAGGTACCGTGCCAATGGGTCACAGTACCATGTCAGGCCAGGCATGGCATGAGGCCCGATTGGCCTCGGCATAGTTGGTGTCGTGGACAGGCATGGCACAAGCATGGGCACGAAAAATTCTCGTGTCGTGCCGGCCCAGGCACGGCCGATTCGAGCCGGCCCAATCACAGCCGATTCGTGCCAGCCCAGGCACGGCCGATTCGTGCCGGCCCAGGCACGATCGATTTGTACCAGCCCAGGCATGGTCGAATCGTGTCGTGCCTGTGTCAGACCGAGCTAGCCCGATTAACACTTCTAATTTAGTGACATGACTGTTAAGAAGGAAACCAAATACTTAAAGTACTAGTTCACTATTTCATCTCTTTATTATTTGGCTACTTACATAGACCCTAGGGTAAAGGTGAAAGGGATAGAAAATATTATGATATATATATCCTCGTGCATGAACCAGAATCACCAACATGAAGAATTTATTTACGAAAAATTGAGTGAGTTATTTACATACTATAATACTTAGATACCAATTATTACTCAAATCTATCACATAATAATAACAAGAATCTTGATATTTTATAATGGTAAAAATCATGAGTCCATTTATCTCATACTTTCTAAGATGACATGAGATCTACTGTCTCATCCGATATCGAACATAGTATCAGAGTCTTTTTTTTGTTACAGTCAATGTGATTACAGATATGAGATTGAAACTAAGTTCAGATATCATTGAAACACTAGCATACATGATTCATAAAGGATTATGAAGATTTGATGTTGGGTATCCAGGATCGTACTAGAACAAGAACAAAAAAATTACTAACAAATGATTACTCATGGAACTTTGAGAAGGTTGAGTCCATCACTTGTGATATCATCAAATCCCTATGCAATGATGATCATTTACATACTCACATTGATTGGCATTGAGATTGAGCTTGCATGTTTTGTCACATGAATCATGATAATAATTAATGATTTTTATTTTATGTTATTATGACGTTTTATTTTTTTATTTTTACTTTTGATTAAAGTGGATATAATTGAATATTTATGGATTTTTTTTTTGATATTTTTGATTATTAAACTTTGTAATTTGTAATTTGTATTAATGAATTTATTTTTTTATGATTTATGTGAAATAAATAAATAAGATAATATCGAAACTCATAATGAGTAACTTAAAATTTAAAATTTGTAAAGAAAAAATTTTGAATCATTAATCTGCAACTGATGGTGGTGAGTTAGGTTGGTCTCGATAACCAGTCGACTTAGTTGACTAGTCCTAGGTAGGTTGGCATCTCCGAGCCCAACCCAGCATGGCTCGACAAGGCCAGAAATGATCCATCCCGAATCTAGCCACACTCGAGCCAAACGAACCATGCTAGGCTAGCCATTATCTAGTTGTGTCATGCCACGCACGATGATACTGCCATCCGATTCATGCTCGACACAGCATGTTGGCCGACTGGGCCACCAAAAAATGGGTCGTGTCAGCATGGAATGACCCATTTTACACCTCTATTCATAGATCAAGTTGTGACAATAAACTCTTGTTCTAAATTTTGAAGTATGAGTCAATCATGATACAATCAGATATTTATTTTAACTTTTAGCAACTCTATTCTTTTAAGGTGTATTGATACATAAAGTCTAGGATATAATCACATGATTCATATAATATATCTAACACATATTCTAATACAATGTTACTTCTGAATTTTTTAATATTTTTTTTAGATTAATTTTTTATAATTTATGAAATATCAGAAAAATAAAAAATATATGTGATATATCAAAAAATAAATATATTCATATATATCTCTAACAGTAATTAATAAAAGTGATCACGTACCTAAAGCTCTATTCGGTTTCCACTCAACTAGGTCTTCATAAGTTTGATCATATCAAATTGAATAAGTTCTTACTCGAATCAGACTGACATATATAATAGAAAGTTCCGGTAAATTTACCTAATTAATATATCTCATACTCTATAGTTAAAATACTCTCAAGACTAAGAGTATTCTTAATTTAACTAATGATAAGTGACCAAATTGAAAATATACAAATACATTATTAAACAGACTCAAACATTTAGAAAAAAATATTATCGTATAAAAAAAACATATAATCCACCTGATTAAATCTAATTAAAGTTTTCTCAGTCTTAATCTTTTAAATAAATATCAACATAAGTAAAAAAAATAGAAATTTAGGTATTTGAAAAAACAACTCACATAAAGTAAACAAATAGCACAATCAAAAATAAACATGACACGAGAAAATAACAAAAAAAACAAACTATATATTATTATATCCAATAGCTTTAAAATGTTCACCATGACGCTAATAATATTTTCAAAACAAAAAAAATAAGTATATTTTAGTATATGATTACTAATAATATGATTATTAAATCTTTTATTGATAATCAACAAGTCTAAAATAAGAGTATAAGCGAAACAATCAATAACATCTAAATGAGAAAAAAAGATTTAATACTACCTTAGAGAGAAATTTTGTATACTTCTCTCTAATAAGTATAAGCAACACAATAAAAGAACTTTATGATGACCCCGCAAATGGCTCTTGTATTCTAGATGTATATCTCAATATTACATAATAGTCTTAATCTCCTCTCTTAAAATAATACCTAACAACTAGCTTTGTTGTGGCATATCTTCTTACAATGTATATACTAAAATGCTACTCACCTACATCTACCTCTATTGTGAGAATCTCTCTTCATATTCAATATGTCGACTATAATTAGGATTTTCTTTAGTTCGAAATCTTAAAACATAAAATTTCTCCAAATAAGGTACTACAAAGAAAGAAGAAAAAACTGCCCCCTTTCAGTAAATAGTAAACCCTAAATTAGGTCACCAAATCGAATAAATTGCCACAGCACTAATTTTTGAGGCACATATTTTGCATACAACCATGCACTACACAGTACCCTTGGCCTTGCTCACCATGCATGTCTGCTGCCTTCCTTGCACAAACCACTGAGTGTGCATGTCTACAGAAAATGAAAAAACACTCACATCTGAGAAAATAAAGAGAAACACGCACACCTATACACAACCATGCAGTACCTCACACAATGAGGGTATGCAACAACTATACTCGATGTGTGCCTGCTGCCCTCCAAAAAAGCATGTCGAGCCAAGCACTGCATGGTACTGTAGCGTAATGTGCCTGGCACGACATGCCAGCCCGGTTGGGCCTGAAAAAACAGGGCTAGGCTGACTCGGCCTGGCCCGCGTGACACCTCTAGTCAAATTTTCCCTAGGATTATCTCTGATACTATGTTGAAGATTAAGGTGCATAGTAAAATAAAATGTAATCATAGTATCATACTCCCCAAAAAATATCAGACTAAAACTCTTACATAATAGGCAAAAATAATTATAACAGCTCATAAGTATGATATTCCCATCAAAACATAAAATAAAATAAAATAAGCAAGTAAAAATCACAATACTATGCATTTTTGTAAAGAATCATATTAACCAAAATAACATCATCAACCATATCTCTTCTTTTGTCATTTTATATCATATTCCTTCTTGGATCTTACATATTGTAAAGATGTATCTAATTTATCTCTCAAAATTTTTGAAAATATTTATTTTATTTATGATCACTCCTTAAGATATAACAAGATAATATAAATAATAATTATATATATGTTTCTTAGTTAAGCTAGTGACTACAAGAAATAAAAAAATTATTCATGACTAATAAAATATTGATGAGTTTTAATGTTACTTTTTTGAGTTGTTAGATATGTATAACCCAAGCAAGGTAATTGTCTGTAAAACCTTCTAAACCAATCTCTTGTTAATTATTTGAGACCAAAAAGAAATATCTAATAATTATTTTGAATATTTTCTATCCTCTTACAATGAATATATTGAGTTGTGACTCTCTTCTTCCACCTCTACTATGATAATTCATATTATCATAAAATTATTATTCTGCCAAAATAAAATTAAATATACCCAATTTTTTTAATTATATTTTTTAACTGAATTTGTAAAGAATAGCAATGGAAACTCAATTAGAATTTATGCCTCACACCACCACGTGCACCATGTGAACCATTGCACACACCACCATGTGCAACCCACGCTCACCATTGCATGCACCACCAAGCACACAACTGCGGCCATCACCATGTGCACTACCATGTGCTCCATTGCGGGCATAATTGTGTGAATCATACTTGCACTTTTGTGCACTACCATGAGCACTATTATGTGCCACTGGCCACTGCACACACTTCCTTATGCAATTGTGTGCATGTGCACTACTGCACGCACTACTAGGGGCCAAACCAAGCCTTACAGGCCAGGTAAAAAAAAATTTTTTTTATACTTAATTGTTTTAATTTTTATTTTAATTATATAAATAATATAAATTATTAAATTTTTTTTATACTTATATAATATAAATTATTAAATTATATATAAAATTATAGATAATATATAATATTATATATTTATAATATGAAAATTGTTAAAATTTATTAAAATTACAAAGTTAAAATTTTTTTATAATGTAATATAAAATTAGTTTAGAATTTATTAGAATTATATAATAGAGTTATAAATTTTTAAATAAAAAATTAAAACAAAAAAATCAATCAATCAATAAATTATGTTAAAAAAAATTAAAAAGTAAAAAAAACATAAACAAACCAAATGAAAAATGACCAATCAGCCATTAGATACCGAAGGTCCGAACCAAATAAATTAAAGTTTCAACGTAACGTATAAATAAAGCATACAATTAATAAAAAATAAAATATCAAAATCAAAAAACAATTGATCATCATCAATCGTCAATCGGCATATCATGAGCAATTGAGCATCATCAGTCGCAACATCAAAATCAGTATCATATGGATCATCATCATCAGCAATCAACTCTTCCGCTATCACAGTGGATGCGGCTGCAGTCCCTATCCCAGTCCCAGCTCCAGCACGATCATGGATGCTAAACCTCGAATCCTCCCAATCTTTCAAATAAGCCAATGACTCAACAATATCTAGGCGTAATCTCGATCTCCTATCTGAAATCACCTTCACTACAATAGAAAAAGTAGACTCTGATGCTACGCTCGACACCAGAGAAGTCAGTAGATCCCGTATCATCCTAGATAGCACGGGAAATGTGGACTTATATGATTTTCACCACTGTAATATATCAAGATTTTTAGTATCAAAATATGATAGGATTGAGCAGTAATCAGTATCTAAGTACCGAGAAAGATCGCTCCTATGTGATTGTCTACCCCTACGTTTCCCTCTCGCTAGCTGAATGGAAAAATCATCATCTCCAAACAAAGTATCCATGTCCGTAATCACAGTCTCACTACTACCACCACCATACCTAGTATCGTAGCATGTGAACATGTCAGTCAAATTCTCGTGAATTAACCCTTCAGGTGGCTCTTCCAGGTTCATGCACGAGAAAATGTAAGTCATGGTATTTTCTACCTCTTCCACCTTAACCCTAGGGTCCATGGATACAGCGAGGCAATAAAGAGATGAAATGGTGGACCAGTACTTTAAGTACTTGGTTTCCATCTCTGCAATCATATGGCTAAGTATCGGGTCAGCTCGATACTTCCTAAACATGCTACTAATATTGCATATGCACCGGAGTGCAATGCAAGTCGTGAGCGTATAAACTGACGAACACATGTTCGTCGTGTCATAAAAAAATCTTCAAGAATTTCATAAATGAAATTTCTGAAGCCCAGTCAGTGTCGTCAATAATAAGTTCATCACTCTTACTATTGACGTAGTCGGATATCACATGTTCGTATCTAACACATGATTCTAATATCAAGTACGTGTAATTCCAATGATGTCTCACGTCCGATTGAAATTTCTTCTTCTTAAAATTCGTAGACAAACAGAGACTACCAAACTCTTGTTGTCTGCGAGGAGTGAGAATATATTTTAGTGCATTACGTATATTATCCAATGCGGGGGAATACACATTCATACCTGCTCAAATAATCAGGTTAACCACGTGGCACATGTATCTGACATGAAAAATCTCTCCTAATGACACGTCTCTAATATTCCTAACAAATATGTTGATTGCTACTTCATTATTAGATGCGTTATCGAATGTGACACTAAAAATTTTATTTTAAATTTTATATTCCCTAAAGATTTTTATCATACACTCAAAAATGGTCGGGCCATCATGATGATGAAGAATCTCAGAGAATCCTAAAATTTTTTTATTCATTCTCCAATTAGAATCTACATAGTGGCTAGTGAGACATGCATAAGATGATTCATCGTGACTTGTCCAGATATCGGACGTCACAGACACCACTCCACTATATGCCATAAATTCATTAATTATTTTTTATTTTTCTAACTTATATATTTTTAGTATGTCATTCCTAGATGTGGACCTAGGAATCCTATGATAAGCAGGCTGAAAATATGCCTGTATGATGTGCACTATCCTTGGATATTCCGGAAAATGTGATCGGAAGACTCATCAATATGATAAGTCTGATCATGTAATCCCTACCCAACTCGCTGGAGTATATGAAGGGAGTGAACTTTGAGACTGAACTCGATCCAGTCTCAAAAAATACAGTGCCAAGTTGGGTTTGCCTAGGATCTAATGGACCATATTTTTTGGTGCATAATTCGGCATGCCCCTTAAGGTGCCCAGCCCCAAACGAACTCTTACATGTTAAAAGTCTCATACAATATTTGCACTGTCATTTCTTCTTCCTCACCCCTAATATTTTTTTGTTTTATACATTAAAATGAGTCCAAACTACAGAAGTCCTCCTAGTTTTTGTTTTTTAGAAGTTTGGGTTGAGACGACTGGAGAAACCAAAGTTTCAGCAGCCTCAGACCTATGTGTAGTATTTTCATTTTCTAAATTTAAATATGTTTCATTAGTATTTATCATTTTTTTGGATTTTTGTTAATCAGAATAGTTATTTAAAGACTAGATGACTAATTTTAAAATTTTCTATTTTTGGTCTAGAGAGAGAAACTAGAGAGAGAGTAAAAAAAACTTAAAATAAAATTACCCGATAAAAACAATGAGGTCGATCATGTGCACGGTGCACCACAGTCAGGCTCAAAATTCAAAACTCAAGTTGAGATTTCCAAAAATCCAAACCGAATGCCGATATCCCGAGTCCCGAGAGAGAGGAGCAAGATTTTTTAGAGAGAAAATGTAAGATTTGAGAGAAAAAATATTTATGAAAAACATAAATATTATAGAGAGGGGGGGTGGAATTTATAGATTAAAGAAAATATTTTTTTTAAAGTCATTTTTTTTAAATTTTTTAGGGGGCAGAATCATGAGGGCCGTTGGATTCTGCCCCCTAGCCGTTGGAGGCGAGATCCAACGGCTGAAATTTATTTAATTTTTTTTTGCCCGTTGGGGAGGGGAGGGGCATTGGGTCGACTCTGGGGACCAAGGACCGGGTCCAATCAGACCTGACCCGCGGTCTTTTTTGCGGGAGGGGCGAAGCAAGGGGGACACGGGACTAACCCATGCCGGTGTGCCATGCCACGGGCACCGAACCATCTCGGGTCAAGCATGGCACGACTCATGAATTACCCAGGCACTGGATTTTCCCAGTGTCGTGCCTCGTGCCGGCCCGGCCCGGTTGACACCTCTACTCCCATCAAAGGTATAAAAAAAATAAAAAAATAAAACTAAAAAAAATTATATGAGAATTACTCATTTTTAACAAGAGTAAGTAGAGTAAAAATATATAAGACATGTCTGGATCTACTACTCTTCCTTATTCCTTTAGAGTCTTATTAGTGCTTCCAAATATGAGAAATATTCACCAACCAACTATATTTAAACTTATTTATTCACGTTATGATGATTCTCATATGAATTCATTACTTGTACCAACAAATATAGAACGTATTGATTCTCAGAAAATGTAACATATGTACATGTTTGAAGAGGAGAAGAATTTCTTGCAAAATTAGGTGACCCTACATTCAGCTCCTATGATGAGGATCTTTTAATTTCTCTCAATAAAAAAAATAGAAAAGTTATACTATTCACTCTATTTTATAAGCATTTTGGTACTCACATTTTTTTTTATTTTTTTTTATTTCTTATCTTGATAGAATTAGGATACTCAAGTCTACTTCTGAAATATTATCTCATCCAAGATAATATCGAGTCATTGGCCTAATATCTCGACATTTAAAAAAATTTATTATTATTTATAGAAGTGTTCAATATGAAAACATATCCACATTAAAAGATAATTTACTTAAAGATAAGATTAGTTGCTAGGAAATTTACTCAGACATTTAGACTATATTATAACAATAACTTCTATCATGTGTCCAAGATAGTCATGGTGTGGCTATTTTTATTACTAACGGTTTCTCATAAATAGATGATATATCAATCAAAAGTAACAAATATTTTTCTTTATTATAATTTTGTGAAGTATGTATATATTGAGCATTCAATCAATTTTTGATTAGTAACAAAGTGGTGACATTAAATTCATAGATTACAAAAGATATTTATGGCCTAAATCAATCATATAATTTGGTTCATGAGATTTTCAATCACAATTACTTATTTTAACTTACACATGTGTGTTATAGATTATCCATTACTTATCAAAGATGTTCAGATAACAAGACTATTTTATCAATAGTGTGGATTATAGAAATCTATAAATAAAAAACAATATATTAACTCGATAATACTAAATGAATAATTTAATACAAACGTTCTTATATAATAAAAAAATCATATTGGAGTAACCTACAAATTGGGTGTACTTATTAATAAAATAAAAAATATAATAAATAAAAGAATAAAATTAAAAACTATAGCACGGATGATATAAATAACTCAATAAACACTTTCAATCAAAATTAAAACTATAGCATGGATAATATAAAACTATAGCATGGATGATATAAAATTAAAAACTATAAAATTACAATTATGGATGATGACGAATTGTGAATCAAATAACTTAATAAGCACTTTCAATCAAAATTTAAGATGAAAATCTTAGAAGACTCAAATATATTTTTAGGATATAAATAACTTATAATAAGTAATACGTTGTGTTATGACAAAGAAGATTATAGTTGACATTCCCACAAAGACTTGATTTTTAAGTTGTACTCCAATAGATTTTTTCGTTGAACCAAGTACCAATCTTTTGTCTGATATGGGGCCCTCAATTAATTCAACTATATATAATAGAATTGTATAATAGATTTTCTATTTAATTTCACCAAATTAAATATAGCATATATAAATAGTATAATTTATAATTTTCTAAATTATCTTCAGCATATTCGCCCATATATAATTTTTCCCATACTTAAGAAATTTGAAGAAATCTTCGCATCCTTGATATTTCTTTTTGTAATCATAATCATCTTCAACAAATCAATTTATTAAATTTAAATTACAAACAAGTTTGAATATAAAGGAGAACTACTACAAAATATTATATTTTTCACAAAGACAATCTTATTTACTGAAAAAATAAAATATATATGATAATTTTGAAATACAATATAGAGATAGAGTCATACTAATAGTAATCAACTAATCATCACTCGTAAAATACTTTGGATTGGGCATATTTTTGAGGAAATTGAATACACACTGCTCTCACTACTTTTTATCAAAACAAATAGTCGACAAAATATATAATCTTCAATTTAAAATTTCATGAGTAGGTGAAGTACATAAAAGTGAATTATTTTTTTTTTTAAAAGAAAAATTCAAAACAATACTATTGCAATAGATTTGAAAAGATCTCAACTCATTTTTCTTTTTTTCAAACTTAATGTACTTGATATCTACGTACCAGCTTAAAGATTAGCATTATAGTTATTTATTTTTTATTGTTATAAGTATGTATTTTTGATATGAATACCCAATATGTGAGATATCCATATAGATTGTATTTTCTATATATATATTAGGATTCTTTTCACCATTATGATTATGATTGTATTACAAATTGTTTACTGTTATAATTGCTTTTTTTTGAATTATTTTTTATTACAATAATCATTAAACTACAAATATATTTGGATGCCTAATGTGTGTATTTTTCAACACAATATTTGTGCAACTTCACTGAATAATTTTACCATGTATGAAAAGTCAAGGAGCCCAAAATATTGTGTATTTTTAATGTACTGATAGGTTTTGATATAGATATACACATACCTATAAATAATAAGTGGGTAAGACCCATGAGTGATGATAACTTACCAATATAAAAAATACATTTAATCTATTCATCTGCAAAATAAATTTAATAAATTAGATTTTATAAGTCAAAAAAAATTGACCTTAAATCTGGAAGCCACGGAAGAAAACTTGTATGATGATCTTGAAGATTCCACTAGAGGGCAAGTAAAAAGACTTGAAATGAATGAGCAATTGGAAGAAGACAACAAGTTGCAGTGCTCTGCCACAACGTAATCACGATTTTTATCTAAAAAAGTATCTGTCTGATAAGTGACCTGTGGATAATGGCATCAATCTTGACTGGTCTACAAATGGCACCTAATAACATTATGCAATTTCTGGCCCAAAAAATATACCTTGCCCGCATAATGAAAGATGCTAAAATCAGATTCTGAAAATTTTTCCCGCTCCAATCTTGAATGTTCCCTGAGGTTCTGGAAAAGCATGGTCGAAAATGTTGTATTCGTTGATTTTGGAAACATGCTGCATAAAAATTAAATCAGGATAAGGATAAATTGAACAGGAATCATGTTAAGGCTAAAACGCACCAAATAGGAAATATCTCAGACTATACCATGCTTCATCCAAGAGAGCTATAATCCCAATAGGTTTCTGCAAAAAAGTTTTTGTTGATATACGGATCAAAATTAACAGAATTAAAAATATGAACATAATTCCTAGTGAATTAAATATGTTTGTGTGAAAATAATATTATAATGATTAATTACTAGTAAAGTCCTTGTATTACATGCATATATTAGGTCATGTCTTGTTATGATAGCAAATGATTTCGTTCAAGGACAATAAGTGTCAGATTCAAGATTTATCAGACAACCTTTCTAACTTTCAAGAGTAAAGTTATCAAAATATTAATGTCTTCCAGATCATATACTAAAGCATTAGCCTTAAACTTTGGATACGACATTCATATTACAAAATATGTTTAGTTAGAGCACTCAATATAAGCTAGGAGTACTTCTAGTCATCATTTTGTTTTCTCTCTCTCTCTCTTTTTGTGTGTGTGTGTGTGTGTGTGTGTGTGTGTGTGTGTGTGTGTGTGTGTGTGTGTGAATATTTATTTCATATTAAATATGGTGATATCATTTTATATTTTTCACCTCTAAAAAAATTTTACATAGTAT
The DNA here is from genome assembly GCA_029783825.1 of Sapria himalayana. Classification (NCBI taxonomy): domain Eukaryota; kingdom Viridiplantae; phylum Streptophyta; class Magnoliopsida; order Malpighiales; family Rafflesiaceae; genus Sapria; species Sapria himalayana. Next base: position 178,778 of record JAREIK010017964.1, on the reverse strand, counting down.
TAAAATCAATGTTTAACCTAATCATCACATTTTGTCACCACTAAAATTGTGTTGTCTTCGATATTGTTGCCAAAAATGACCCAACAATGAAATTTTTTGAAGAAGAACAATGTATTAAATATAAAATTTTTACACTTCAATATTGTCTAAAGACAAAATTTTGATTTTAATATATTTATAATGTGTTTTGAGATGTTTTCCAGTTTGGAAATTTGAAACATGAATGTTTCAAAAAAACCCATTTAGTTGGTTAAATGAATTTGGCGCAATAGACATTATTGTAGGCGCAGTAGAAGCACATCTTCTAGAATAATTTGCTCTCTCAATTTAGTTGGTTCTGGTTATGTCACATAGAGTCAAATTGACTACTACCTAGTTAATTTGTTAATTTTATATGCATCCTGATGTTATTGTGGAATGAATGACTCCACATTCAAGCCTATGAAATTTATTTTAGATAAATCGAATATAATTTTGGATAAGATAAAAAATGAGTATAGTTTCAAAAGGCTCGAGGCACAACAAGAAGAAAAGTCCTCCCAAACCCTGAGGTACAAGACGCACCTAAGTTGATAGTTTTAATGATGTGGGGCACACCTTATCACATATATACAATTTTAAATAATATCATCAAATATTATCCAAACTATTTATCCAATCAATAAAAAACATAAAAATTAAGCAACAGAAGTACTAATACATATCAAAATCAAAAGTTTCCAAAATAATTACATTGCTCATGTGTCTCTCCCCATCACCATCTTTGCCTATTCTTGTAGTCATGCCCTACTCTCCCCCTCATCTCTTTTAAACTTCTACAATCCTCTCATATGCTCATAGCTCGATTACCCATGTCTCTTTACAAACTAATTGCTGAAACAAATTTACATCAAGCATAGTTACCATTTTTTTCAAGGATATTTAAACATGAACTTGAAAGTGCTAGCAAACTGTTACCACCACGAGTTAGCTTTGGTGTGCATTTTAGTGAATATCATGGCTTGTTTGAGTTTCCAAACACTAATCTTCTGTCTATAGTTGTGGGACTGAACCATAGAACACATTTGGTCATCTAGTTTCGGCTAGTTATATGAATTTCACTCATTCATTATTGAAATTCTTGGCCCATTGAATGGATAGCTTAATTTGAATTTAATTGTGCAAGGTAGCTACTGCCTGATAACAAGTTGGATGTTTCTGAAGCACACATCATATTGGTTGATGGTGTACATGATGTCCAGAAAAAAGTATCTCCATCCTATCATGCACAATCCAGACAAAGGGGGGAGAGAGCTACCACGTGGAATGTAGAATGAAAACGAGAATCACCAATGTGTAGTGATGTCAGATAAACACTTGGGAGCCCATGACAGGAGCTTTCCAAAGCACAATAAGCTACCTTTGTACTGAATGTCATTGATGATGAATCTCATGTCTAAGCACCTAAAGAAAGCATGCTAGAAAAAATAAAATTGTCTAAGGTAACAACAAAGAAAAAATTAATTCCATTGAGAAACCAAATTTTTTTTTAGACTAAGCACATATATGAAGTGTGTTTAAGGCGTGCTTGTGCCTTTCCATGGAGAGCGCACTACTCTTTATGAAAATTTATCCCATAGTTGCTTATTTCCTAAATTTTCCTTGATATATTCACTTTGATGCAATTCTTAGCAAACTGAGATATATGAAAACATATTCAAGATTTAAAATCTTTTTAAGTCATTAATAACACAAACAACTAGCTGATTATTCATATTTTAATTAAACACTAGCTTATACCAGAAAAAATCTACAACTAATTTTTATATTTATCTTTGCGATAATTTTGTCTCTTAAAAAATAAAAACAATAGTTATTTCAACATTCAATATAGAAAAAAAATTCAAGATAATAGTGATAACTATTTGTAAGATACTTTGAATAATACTTTGAATCACATATTCAAGAAAATAAAATATTCACTTTATTCTCTTACTACTTTTCAATGTAACAATTAGATAACACGACATATAATTTACAATCTAGTATATCACAGGCAAATAAAACATATATAATTTTTTACTTCTTTCTAAAGAATAAAATTTAGGATGAAACCAACATTACATCTTATATACAAACAATTGATTAGTCAATTAACATTTTCATTGAAAACTTTTAAGAAATATCAGTTTATTTTAATTCTCTTCAAACTTGATGTTCTAAATATTTACATAATAACTTGAGAGTGAATATTGAGATTTACAATCTTTTTTTATCTATTCCTTTTTTTATACACTATTTCATTATAATTTGAACCCTCAATATGTGGGTTGCTCCAATCCACTGACCCATTTTATAAAGGCACCACTTGTATGCATTTTCATATAAAGTTTCTACTGATATTTTATGAGTTTTTTATGGCTTAATTTCAATAATGGACAAGAAAGAAAATTTATTTCTTAAGAAATCAACTGACTAGCAATATATGATGTCTTGAAGCAAATTGATTCTTAATTATGGACCTTGTTATGATAATTAATTATTATTTTTGACACTTTTATAGTATTTGTCTCACATACTTCATCTTAGATGTTTTGGAATATTACCATTTCTCTTCACTCATTCCAAACCTCTTAGATATATAATATTATAATAACTGATAAAAATGAAATAATTATGCAAAAGAGATTAATTTGATTTTAACATACTTCTCCCTTTACTCAATTAATTAAGTAGGCGACAAAATTTATTAAGATTCAACAATGAAGATTGACCATTAGATTTCAGGTAGATAGCGGATTTTATTGAGATGATCTACTTATACTTTATTAGAAATAATCATTCAACCTTTTGTGGTCAAATTCTATGAAAACATATTGTTTTCTTAGTCAAATTAATCAAAGTACTCATTGAGGAAAGGATCGAGCCTCTAAATTTTGTCATGAAAGAAAAATATGAAGATAACAAAAATAGAGGGAGGAAAGTTCCTTCTGAGTGTACTCATTGTTGAATGATAGAGAGAACCTATGATACTTTTTAAGTGATGTATCTATAGCAAGAGCGACATGTTTTTGAACGTTTTAAAGTTAACAATCAAATAACTCATACATATAAGAGTTCACACATCCTCACCATTGATATTACAATATCTAGAGAGGAGTATAATAAGATCCAATAGAAGTTTTAAGGACACTCAAACAATTAGTTACATAAATCAAAATCTCAATTCTATAATTTTGCCTTATAGCCTAAATATTTTTGATTTTCCTGACAGATTATTATTCGTGCCTTGTGTTGTAAAATAACTCAATTTTAAAATTTTATTCTTTACTTTAACAATATTTTATAGGAACTAACAACTTTTAGGAAAATTATCTTGTACACTTAGTAAAATGACATTAGCTATTTTAGTCTACATTGAAGAAGCCCCTCGGACACTTGGGTACGTTTTACCTCTTATTAGTACACTTTCAGCTTAGCTATTCTTAGTGATCAAGTTGAGACTTATCAATTCAAACATGGAAGAACGTCTTCATTTTATTGTAATACATGTCAATTAGAAAAGTATAATAATATTTATGTTGTGGTTAAAGATATAGTTGTAATTTATTTTATTTAAATTTTTCCTTTTTTTTTTGATTGGGGCACCATATGTGTGGGCTGCCCCAATCATATTTACTCATTATATAAGGGTGTGAGTTGTATATTATTATCATATAGTATTATTATTTTTTTATATAATTGTTAAGCTCAACATGTTATTTGAGCTAACTTTATCAACCATAAAGTATGTTTTCTCTACCTTTTTTTTTTTTTGCATTTGGTAAGTGAGCGCAAATGGTGAGGCACATATTCACTATATAGCAAGAATTATACACCCACTATATGTAACTAATAGTACTCAAAAGGCACACAATACATGTGAGATAAAACTCCGAACAAGGTTTTATTTGTTATTTTTTACAGATTCAGTTAGAAAATAATTAAACCCTAATTCAATTTATTAGAAATACGAATTTCATATAATTTTTTTTAGAGAATCAATATAGATTATAGTAGTAGATTTAGATGGTTGAGAGCCTCATTCCATTAAACACATTGCAGAAAGAAAAGGTCACACTAAAAATAATTATTAGATCTTATTTTCAAATAGGAGACTAAGAGAGTTATACAACAGTAAAAGAGACAGACTGAAACCAAAGTCATCTAAGGATCCTCGCATAATTTATCTATTATAATACTTATTATATTGGAGTAAACAAAATTTCTTTTTAAAACAACAGCATATCATTTATTTCTTTGAGATATAACTTATTATCCCATCCGTATTGTCACTTCAGATTCCTATATTATCAATATATGAGCAAATATTCATATCACTAAAAATCATATCATATTTTCTATGTTCTTTTCTAATTATGAGAACATTACTGCAATTAATGACAAAAGATTTGAAATACATTTCATATTCCTATATTATTAGATATTATTCAACTTGATTTCTTGTTATTTTTTCGTATTATGCTTATTCTTGATTGTCATATTAATTTATTCTAAGGAATACTCCAAGGAAAACTCTAAGAATAAATCTATTTGCAAGATCGAATGAGTGCCTACTCGTCAAGACATCTAAGTATTTTAGCCTAGTTACTTATGCAATCTTAGCTATCACTCATCACTAACCAATTTGAAAACATTATACCCTAGTCTTAACAATATTTCATCGCTAGAGTGTGAAGCATGTCAGCTATTAAAACTTACTAAAATTTTTTATCCTACATAATATTTAAATTTGAGTAGGGACTTATTCGATATGATTCACTTAGACATGTAATCAAGAAAAAAAATTAGATATTTGATAACTTTTATTGATGACTGCTTAAAATATACATAGATATATCTCTTTCATGATAAATTATATTTTTTTTTCTATTTTTAGACTTTTCATAAAATAATAAAAACTTAATTTAATAAAAATAATAAAAAGTAAATATGTATTAAAATATATATCAGACCAATTTAACATAAATTAGATGCATCATGAGAATATACAACAATTTTTTTTGATATAACACTCCAAAAAAAAATAATTATAGAAAAAAAGAAGAAACATCTAATCGAGATGACTCTAACACTCCTATTTAAAAAGAGTCGTCCAAAACTTATTTGGGGAGTTGTTTTAACAACAATATATTTCATCAATCAGAAGTCTTTTTTTGCTCTTTTCTCAACACATATCCTATTTAAAAAAATAATTTAGATATTTAATCACTTTTATTAATGACTACTTAAAATATACATAGATATATCTATTTAATAATAAATTATTTATTTTTTTCTATTTTTTAGACTTTTCACTAAATGATAAAAACTTAATTTAATAAAAGTATTAAAAAGTAAATATGTATTAAAATATACATCAGACCAATTTAGCATGTATTATATGCATCATGAGAATATACAACATTTTTTTGATATAATACTTTAAAAGAAAATGATTGCAGAAATAAAGAATAAACATCTAATCGAGATGACTCAACACTCATATTTAAAAAGTCATCCAACACTTTTTTCGAGAAGTTGTTTTAACAACAATATATCTCATCAATCGGAAGTCTTCTTCTGCCCTTTCTCATCACATACCATATTAGATTCTACATCTCAGAAAGAAATTATTTAGCTAGTCGCTTAAAGTTTTTAGATATTATTTTGTCCTCGATTATTCTCTAAGATGGGATAAGTTAACATCTAAGACGACATATATTTTCTTTAAATATTCTAGTACTCAATAGAGTACAAGTATTTCTCATTAGAGATTATTAAAATTTTAGTGAATATGAATATTTTTTTTATCATAACTCATTTTTTATGAGCCTAAGAAGATGTAAATCCAGATGTGACACCTTGATCCATTATTCTTCCTCTATTACATGTAGCTCTATCTCGACAACCAGTTAGTCGAGACTCGAGAGAATCAACCATAGGTTATATCTAAGCATGATGGTTTTCAATATGATATTACTCTCGTGATAATATTCCCAATTATTACAATCATATGCAATTTATAGATAACCAAAGGGATTGTACAACCTGAAACAATAAAAAAGAATCTAAACCATAAAATTTTTACATGTAATTATCTCATTTGAAATACACATGTGTTATATACTTTTCTTTGTCCTTCAATAGAAATCCTAATAACATGATGAATTTTCTGATTATTTATGATAATAATATTCTAATTATGAAAGATGATGAGTTAAAAATTATTTAACACAATAAGTAGCTTCAGACACAAAAAATATGTAATTAATACTCTTGCAGATATTGATCTTTTAAGTTGTACTAGATTAGATACTCTAATTGATTCAAGTTTACTACTTCACTTATAATGCGACCTCTTTAGCTTTCTCTATTATTTATAATAGAATTATATAAAATATTAATTATTTGATTATTTTTAAACTAAATATAACATACGTAGTTGATATAGTTTATCATTTCCGAAATTTTCATCAACATATTCGTCTTGATGGATCTCTTCACATACTAAAGTATATAAAATGATTTTTTGTACTTTAGATCCTTTTTAGAGATCATAAACACTTGTGAGTATCTAGGTATTCAAATTCAAATTATATACCAACATGCATTGAGAAGAGATCTGTGATAATATTTTATATTTTTATTTGAGATAATTTTATTATTAATAAAAATAAAAAAACAAATAATTATTTTGAAATCGAATACAAACACAAAATTTAGAGCAATCTGATAACTACTTGTGAGATATTTTAGATACATCATCTATTTGAGGAAATCAGGTATGCACCCTCTTCTCTCACTATCATTTATTGTAATAGTCAAATGCTCATACATATAGCCTCTAATTTAGTGTCTCGTGAATAAATAAAACATATAGAAATGACCTACTTCTTCATAAAAGTGTCAAACGGATTGTATCATGCTGTCACAACCCATTTTTGCAAAGCATGATCATGTCACCGTGTCGTATCAGATACAACATGGTGGCACAGCCAAGTGCAAGGCCATGCAGGCCATCCTACACGACCCATTGCATGAAAATGCAATGGGTAACCGACTTTTGTGGTCGATCAATTGTAATCGGTCATGTAAGCATGATCCAGCTTACAAGTCCGAATTTTTATAAAAATAATAACTCAGCCCGTATGGCGGTCATCCGACGGGACTTGACCCGTGACCCTTAGCAAGTCCTAGGTCCCCAAACCAGTAAATCATACCACCAAGCCAAGAACACAGGTCGTGTCTAGCCCAACACAAGGTATGACTTGTGTCAGCCCAGCATGACATAAACTAGGTATTGTGGACTTATATGTACCAACTTAAAATGAGATATTATAGTTATGTTGTAGTTTTTATTCATTTTATTCAATTTTTTACCTTTTTTATATTTTTTATAAGAATATTCAACTTGTTAGTTGCCCAAATCATAAGAGTCTGAGATATCCATTATTATCATATAATATTATTATTTTTTATTTTATAATTGTTATAAAATATCATTAAATATTCAAAAATATACATTATTTTAAATATCATTTAATATTCAACAATTTCCAACCTAACTTATATTTCTAATATTATTTGTGACTCTGTCTTTTTCAAATATGTTTGTAGTAACCCTATACATATGGGTGCTCATCTTCATTATGAGATATAGCCAACATATTTCTAATTTTAAATATGTTTTAAATATCATTTAAATATGTTTGTAGTAACTTATATTTCTAATTTTTTTATTTTATAATTATGAGATATAGATATTTCTCATCTTCATTGATGAGAAATATCTATAGTTTTGGATTGGAATAGCCAACATATTGGGTGCTCATATCCAAAAAACATAAAATAAAAATAAATAACAAAAATTGTAAATTATAACACCCCTTCACTCCCTCAAATTGTAGTGTAAATATCTATAACATCAAATTTAAAAGAAAAAAAAACAAGTTGAGGCATATTCAAGATTTTCGTGAAAATATCTATAAATTAATTTATTATAGAAATACAAATTATATCAAAAATTTCATCTTAAATATTAATCTTGAAAAAAAAATAATTTAAAATTGTGTACATCTGCTCGTAAAATACTAAAGTATAGGTTATATATTTCATAATTAGACTATCATTATAAAGAATAGTGGGGCCAAAGTGGATACATAATCTTATCATTAGTCTGTCTAATCCAAAGTATCTCACAAATAATTATTACAATCATCTTAGACCTTATATTTAACCTAAATCTCAAAATAACTATTTATTTCTTATTTTTCTAAAAGATGAGAATATCTCCAAAAAAAATTCAAAACTTATGATTGATCTCATCTCGGTACAAGTTTGTGCCTAGCTTGAATCAAAATACTCAACTAATTATGAATAATCATGATCATTGAAAGAAATTTTAAGATCTGAAAATATTTTCATATTATTCAGCATGGAAAAAAAACTATATCTAAGTGAAACTACAATGTATAATTGTCAAAATCAACAATTTCAAATTGGGCTTTAATACAAAATATTAGCTATGTTCTACTACCATGTAAAATCTCAAGCGACAGGGATCCTCACAAAAATCATATTTAGCTCTAATATCAAATATTACAACTCGGGCATTTAAACCAGAATACCCAATGATAAACCTTGGAGAACAAATTGCATCATAGTACAATAATGAATTTGATACGATGAAGGATTCTAAAATTCCAAGCTTAACCTCACTTCGATTCCAAACTAGGAATCGGTGCATAGATTCCATGGTATTGGTTTAAAATTTCGAGAAGAGAAAAGTTGATCTCTCATAAAAGAAGCACACCCTCGCATGAAAAAGAGAAGATCACACAGAATAAAGAAAAAAAAATTACAATTATTCATGCTTTCTAATAGAGCATTAGTTCATTTCACTCGTTACAACCTTAATTCATTTACAAATCTTTATATAATAAAGTAAAAAAATAGTCCTGAGTTGCAACTTCACATAACAAGTCATGGCTTCATTCATGTCACGATCCAATAAAATTGATCATTACTTAAATCATTAAGTCACCAGTCAAAGTAACATATAAAAGGTCACGACTGCAATGATATCACCATAGTAATTTCGTGGACTCCTATGTATCAACTTGAAAGGAGATATTATAGTTAATTATAGTTTTTATATATTTTATTCCATTTATTATCATGTTTATATTTTTGATAGGAATATTCAACCTACGAGTTGTCAAAATCATATTTGTTTATCATATAAAAATTTGAGTTATATATTATTATCATTAAATATTTTTTTTCATATTTTATAATTGTTAGATTCAACAATTTCCAACCTAACTTGTATTTCTGATTTTATTTGTTACTCGTTTTGTCTTCTTCAGATAGGTTTGTGGTAACCCTAATCTCTATACATATGAAAATTATGAGATATATATTTTTTATTTCATTGATGAAAATATTATATTATCATAATTGCATTTTTTAAAGAGAAAAATTATATATTTTTACATTTTCATTATAGAAAATATAACTATAGTTTTGGATTGGAATAGCCGACATATTGGGTGCTTCTATTCAAAAAAAAAACATAAATAAATTAAATAACAAAAATTATAAATTATAACACCCTTCACCTCCTCAGGTTATAGTGTAAATACTCATAACATCAAGTTTAAAAAAAAAATAAGTTGAAGCATATTCAAGATTTTCGTGAAAATATTTATAAATTAATTTATTATATAAATATAAGTTATATCAATAATTTCATCCTAAATATTAATCTTGAGAAAGAAACAATGCACAACTGTGTAGTTCATCTACTTGTAAAATACTAAGTATAGTTATGTTTCATTATTAATCTATCATTATAAAAAATAGTGTGAGATAAAAGTGATTGCCTAATCTTATTATGAGTATGCTTGATCCAAAGTATTTCAAAAATAATTATTATAATCATTTTAAGTTTTATATTTGAACAAAATCTCAAAATAAATATTTATCTCTTACTTTTCTAAGATATGAAAATGAATCTAAAAAGTATAAAAACTTGTAATTTATCTCCTCTCGGTACAAGTTTGTGCCTTAATTAAATATAAATACTCGACTAATTATAAGAGATCATGATCATTGAAAGAAATCCAAGATTTTAAAATATTTTCATATTCTTTAGTATGCAAAGAGTTATGCCTATATGAAACTACAGTGTATGATTGTTAGAATCAATAGTTCCAAATTGGCTCTGATACCAAATATTAGGTATACTATGATACCATGCATTATCTCAAGCAACTAGGATCTTCACAAAAAATACATTTGGCTCTGATATCAAATATTGGAACCCGAGTATCCAAATCATATCATCTCGGATACCCAATGATAAGCCTTAGAGAACAAATAGCACCATTGTACAATAATATCTTTGATACAATGAAGGAATCTGAAATTTCATGTTTAACCTCACTCTAATACTAAATTAAGAATCGATGCAAAGATGTCATGATATTAGTTTAAGGTTTCGAATAAAGGAAATTTGATCTTTCATAGAAGAATCACACCCTCACATGAAAAAGAGAATATGAGCACACATAATAAAGAAAAAAAAATTACAAGTATTCATGCTTTCCAATAAAGTATTCGTTCATTTCACTTGGTACAACCCTAATTCATTTACAAATATTTATAAAATAAAGTATAAAATAGCCCTAAGTCACAACTACACATAATAAGTCATGACTTCATTCATATCACGAGTTCACGACCCTAAAGAATTGATCATGACTTGAATCATAAAGTCATTGGTCACAATAGTATATAATAGGTCACAACTGCAATGATATCAAGATACCACAAAACAAAATTACAACACTATAATACATGTTATAGCTTATGTTGAGTCATGATATCACAATTCAATATCAAAACTTCAAAGTACATGTTAAAAGTTAAGATGAATTATGATTTTATAATATAGATCGCAACTTTAGAGTATAATCTCAAATCATAACCTAGAGGTATCAACTGAGTCGAACGACTCGAGCATGATCCATGGCATGGCACAGTTCAGCCATGCCTAGCACGGTCCAGAGCATTATAAGGTTCAAAAGTGTCTGGCACAACACAACATGGTTTAAAACCGTGCATATGTGTCAAACGAGCCGTGCCGGGCCGGGCCGACCCATTTTTAGCAGGCCTAGCACATTTCTGTAAAGGTCACCCGGCACGGGCCCTCAGCATGAATCCGTCCGGTTCGGTTTGGTCGGGCCAAAACCCTATTTTAAAAAAATTAGGGTTCTCCATGGTTCTGGAAAGGCGCGCCGCCGCGCCGCCGCGATTCTTCTTCAATTTCAGGGCTCGGCGAGCCTCGCCTGTCAGGCTTAACTTCTGCTGCTAGGGCGGTTTCTCGGCTCGTGCCAGGATACGGTGCCAACGGGTCATGGTACCGTGCCAAGATAGACACAACACGAGGCCCGGTTGTCCTCGGCACGGCACGGCACGGTTGGAGCCATGGATAGGCACAGAACGGGCACGGGCACGAAAAATTCTCATGTCGTACCAGCCCAGGCACTACCGAATCATGCCGTGCCTCGTGCCGGGCCGGCCCGGCCTAGCCTGGTTGACACCTCTAGAATCGTGCCTAACCATGCCATCGACGGGTCCACGACACTACCCAAGCTGTGCTAGACCAACATTGTGGCATAAAAAGTGAGGTACTACACGACCCGACACAACGGCTCGTGCGAGACAATTTTGGCCTAGCTGGACAAACCAGCTAGCCTGATCCTGATCCAAGCTAACGTGAAATGAACTAAGCTAGCCTAGAACGAACTGGTTAGCCTGAAATGAACCAAGTTAGTCTGGCCAAGCATAACCCAATTTGGCATGACTTGGTACGACCTGGTATGACCTAGCACAACACGCCCAAAAATCATCCCAATAGAACATGTCGGTCTTTTCTTTTTTAGAACCATATCGGCATAACACGACCCATGATAAATATTGTGGCGTGCCCATGATGGCATGTGGCCCGGAAGGGCCTAAAAAAATAGGTTATGTTGGCATGACACAGTTTCTTTGACACCTCTATTACAACACAAAATAAATTACTTCTTTCATATCAAGACTATAATTTAGTTGTAACTCCAACCTCAAGTAGTTATTTCATATTTAGTTCAATTGCAACAACACAAAAAAGGATCACAATTCCTCACCATATATTTCAGCTTTAGTCCAATCATAAGATCACAAAACATGGTTGTAACTACAGAAATAAAATGAGTCAATCTTAACAATAATGTATGACAATGAATAACTATATTGACAATATAAATTATATATGATCTGATGATAATCAAAAATAATTATAATATAAATCAAATTAGATTTTTTCTTATTATAAGATGAAATAAAGTTAGAGATATCAAATGGGTTAGACAGCCTGAGCATGGTCTACGGCACAACCTGGTTCGGCAGTGCCTAGTCCAGCACGACATGGTCTAAAATTGTGCCTCGGGTCAGATCATGTCACCCCATGGCACGATTCATGTCGTGCTAGGCTAGGATGAGTCATGCCTTGTGCCAGGCAATGCACGACCTGTGTCTCTGGCCTGACAACACTATTAATCCGCATGAATCAAATTTGTTAAAAAAAATTGACCACCCGTCATGAGAGGATCAATTAAAAAAAAAAATCAGTCACATGACCGATTATAATTGGCCGACTCGTAAGACAGTCACCTAGAGATGTCAAACGGGCTAGGCCGTCCCAAGCCCAGCTTGGCCCGAGACGCTACAATGCTATGCCTAGGCCGGTACAGCATGCTACAGTGTCATGCACAGGCCCATGTAGAGCGCACCCTCGACACCAGGCATGCCGTGCTAAGCCGAAGAATTTCGGCCCACGTGTCGTCCACGGCAAAGTGGGCACGACACGGGTGACCACGCACCAAGCATGGTCATGACGAGGGGACGACATCACGACGAGGTATCACCCGACAGGCAAGACTCGGCGAGCCCCAACAAAGCAACGGTGGCGCGGCGGTAGAGGTGTCAACCGTGTCGGGCCGGGCCGGCCCGGCACGAGGCACGGCACGGTTCAGCCGTGAAGGGCCGGCCCGGCACGGAAAAAATCCGTGCCCGGGCCCGTGCCGTGCCCGGCTTTGGCACGAACCGTGCCGTGCCTGGCCCTGCACGGTTCGGCCCGCGGCACGGCAAACCGGCACGGGTTTATCCCGTGCCGGGAGCCCCGTGAGTCCGACCGCATGCTTCCCCTCCCGCAAAAAAAGACCGTGGGTCGGGTCTAATTCGACCCGACCCGCGGCCCCCGTTTCCCGAACCGCTCGGACAGGTTTGCCCTCGTTTTTTTAAACCGTGCCGTGCCGGGCACGGCACGGTAGCACGATCGTGCTCGTGAAAAACGAGCCGTGCCGTGCCGGGCCGGCCCGTTTGACACCTCTACGCGGCAGCATGCAGCCAAAACTATAACCTAAAATAAAAATTCGGCCCGACCCAACCAGACCCAAAATTAGGATTTCGGGCTGAGGGCACGTGTCAAGCCTGACCTCCAGCAAACCGTGTTGTGCCAAGCACTGCACAGTACTGTAGCGTGTCGTGCCTGGTAAGGCACACCATCATGGTTGGGCATGAAAAAACACCTCTATGGTCACCCATCGACTGTGTACTCGAGGCCTTGCCACCATTGATCATTCGACACAGTCGAGCACAGCATTCAGCATGGTTGGGCAAGGTCATGTCATTGTTTGCTGTTCAGCACGGTCAGGCACACCCGTGCACTTGGTCGTGCCTGCCATGTCTTGCCTTGCACAGCAAGGTGGTAGGGCCATGCCTTAAAAAAAGAGACCATCCGGCATAGCAATGCCCATTTGACACCTCTAAATAAAGTATTATGTAAAGATCATAAATTAATATCAGGTGAAAGTCTAGTCACTTAATATAGGCTAGTCGAAAAAAATATGGTCTTAGAAAATACAATCTTATAAAAACTTCAAATAAGGGTCTAAAAATAAAATTGTAAAACATAAATGAAAAAATACAAGTATTTCCAAAAAAAAATTATGTAACAAAACATAATAGCTTTTTGAACATAGATATAAATAATATGTGAAAATAAATGACTAGATACATAAAAAATATAATAAAAAATTTAGGAATGTCTAAGAAAAGTATTAGCTCACATATATGAAAATTTGGTGGTAGAAACCTAAGGTCCGACAAAAATGGTGATGAGTAAAATTAAGTTTAAAAGATATGATAAATTATATGATAAATTACAATGTAAGAAATGAAAAAAATATATTTATAAGTTGACTAGAATGAGAAAGAATAAGAATAAAAATATCAGTCATATCATATAAAGTGCTTTAAGATGAAGTTACGGAGAAATTGAAAATATACTTTCATTATCTTATAAATAGTTCATGAATTCAGATTTAAGTATTGAGAATGATAGAGCTAGACAAATTTAGATATGTGACTAAGATAAGACTCAAGGTAATTAGAGAAATACTCAAGAAGATAAAAGCATGAAAAATCATCTGGTCTGATGAAATATCTTATTGAAGTTTAGAAAATAATAGATGAAAAATATATGATTTGATTGATTAAATTGTTTAATAAGATCATAATGAATAAAAAAAATACCAAATGAATAGAGACAAATTTCATAATTATCATTTATATGAACACGAAATATATTAATGATTAAAATAACTACCTAGGTATTAAGCTCATGAGAACTTAAAAAAATAAAGAGTAACATATAACATATTTATATAAACCAAAGAAGATGACTTCCAATAAAAATCTTACAAATCAAAATCTTTTTCACTACTTTAAAGTTCAAGTTCTACAATCTATTTCTCTTCCTCGATCTACAAATTAAATCCAATTGTACTTCTTAAAACTCAAATGGTTACTTCATATGTACTTTTTCCTCACCATCACTATAAAAAAAATTATTCTTCACATTTAAATGGTATATCCTGAATTTGTGATAATTGATATAAATATCTAAATAAAATTCATCATAATCACTAGGAAAAAAATTATTATGAAAATTAACTCAAAAAATCTAAGTAAACTCCATCACAATAAGTTTTACCTTCCTATTATGAAGTAGAGACTTAAACACCTAGTAGGTGATAAATATGAACTTTATATATTTTTTTTAATTCATTATTGACATAATTTTCATACAGAATATCTAATTAAATGCTAATTATGAGGACTTCACCAAATATAAAAGTTTCGCAAGTTTTAATTTTAAAGAAAGAATTCAACAGCAAAAAAAAATGAAAATGCTAAGAAATGAGATCGTGACTTAGATATACTGGTCACGACCACATTCTATAAAGAAAAGGAAAAGAATATTAATTGCGGCATAATAAGTCATAGTCACAAGAGTATTTTATGAAGATAAGTTGAATAAATTGCAACATTAATTCTTTATCACTATACTATTCTTGTCATCAAAACATTATTTTTTTATCTCAAGATCATTCCCCATCACAACATTATTGTTAGGTCGCAACATCTTCTTTGATCATGATAATATCTCATTGTGTCGCGACATCATTACTCTACCACGATAATATCTCACTATGTCGCGACATCATTACTCTACCACAATAATATCTCACTAAGTCGCAACATTAATCTTCTATGATAACATTATTTTTTAGGTTGCGACATCTTTTTGGTTGACAATATCTCATTGTGCCAAGACATCATTGCTCTATCATTATAATATTGCACTACATCATGACATTAATCCTCTATAGCGATATTTATTCTTAATCATGACATTATTTTTAAATCACGTCATCTTTCCTTGTCACGGCACCAAATAGAGCTAACTAACATGATATGAGTCGCAACACCAACTCTTAAGTTGTGACATGAATTGGCACAAAACCCACACCAGCAAGCATATTATTTTTTTTGGAGCTCATGAGGCAGGCATATAAAAGGCCTAATAAGAAAGGAGCAAAAGCATCAACAATACAAGAGATGTTCAATAATATATGAGACATTCACTATTGAGATTTTTTTTTTTTTTTGAATCTCAAAAGACAAGCAAATAAAAGGCAGGACAAAAGGAGCAAAAGAAGAGAGCATCAAAAACAAAAGATGGATCCAAAGAAATTGGGCAAAATAGAACAAGTGAAAGAAAAAACACATGAGACTATGAATCTAATCTTATTAGAGTAAAGTAGTAACTATTAGCATAAACCAAGGCTGAGAACAAAACAATCAATCCCAAATAGCTCTACAAACAAAAACATCTCTACAAAGAAAAAGATAAAAATTTTATTTCAATTCATTCTCAACTCTTTAGTTTAGAAATAAGGTTTGATCTTAAACATTGCATGAATTACTTCTTAATGCTATGTTTAATTTTGTATCTAGGGTTAGTTTGTGGATTTATATATGAGTATTGTTTAGTATAATTTATTGAACCATTAAATTACCGTTAATGAATTTGTTGATATCTTTGAGAATTATACTATAATATCTTGGTTATGACTAAGATTCGAATAGTTTATGTATTATGTAATTTTAGATAGACTATGATAGGTGAATAAGTCCACACAGTCGAGGCATTTATCATATAGAATACACTAGATGACCAATAAATTATTTCTAACACTCATGAACTTTCTATTACCTATGGCATTATGTAAGTCTTAGATAGACTATGACAGATAAATAAGCTACATAATTGATGTATTCATCATATAGACTGTGACAAGTGACTAAAGAATTAGGTCATTATTATTTGAATATTCTACAATTCATGACATTATGTGGTTCTTAGATAGACTATGATAGGTAAATAAGAATATATAAGGGTGTAATCGAGCCGAGTCGAGCCGAGTCGAGCCGAGTATTAGGCAGGCTCGGCTCGGCTCGGTTTTAAAGGAGTAGGCTCGAGCTTGTTCACGAGCCTGTTTACGAGCTGACGAGCTGACGAGCTGACGAGCCGAGTTTGAGGGTGCTTAGTCTCGGCTCGTTTAACTTACGAGCCTATTCACGAGCTTGGTTCACGAGTTTGTTCACGAGCCTAGTTAACGAGCTTGCTCATAAGCCTAATCACGAGCCTATTTATGAGCTGACGAGCTGAGTTTAAGGGTGCTCGGGCTCGGCTCATTTAACTTACGAGCCTCAAAATAATGTTCGGGAATTAAAAAAAATATTCATCTAAAATAGTCAATATACAACTAAATTAAAAAGATAAGATAATAAAAGTTCAATTAACTCGATTGAAGTTCAAGAGTTAAAATATTCATTATGTTCATTTATAGGAAAAATTTATTGTGCATCAAGCTTTCTCCATGTTCACAAGCCTGTTCACGAGCTTGGTTCACGAGCTTGTTCACAAGTCTAGTTAACGAGCTTGCTCATGAGCCTATTCACGAGCCTGTTTACGAGCTAACGAGCCGAGCTTGAGGGTGTTCGAGCTCGGCTCATTTAACTTACGAGCCTCAAAATGATGTTCAGGCTTGATTCGTTTAACTTAATAAATGAGTTCGAGCGAGCTTCTAACGAGCTGAACGCCGAGCAGCTCGCGAGCAGCTCGGCTCGGTTACAGCCCTAAGAATATACAGTTGAAACACTCTTCGCATGGATTATGATATGTGAAAAAGTGAAGAAATGTTTAAATATCATACTTATTATCTAGATGAATCGATGTTGGTGACAAAGCGATGAATTTGAAAAGTATAAGAGATATGTGCGAGGAGAGGTCGCATATTTTATCGCCCCTTTAACCAACAACTTATAAATTGCATACTCATTGACCATGTGAAAAGAAAATCCTTCATATATAATAAAGTAAATCAACCCTAAAATCATCTACATGAGTAAACTATAATAATTATTCATTCATGGAATCATAACTTGTACTCACATATAGTTTAATCTGCTCAATCCCAGATAAAATTATCTTTGAAAGACATATCCAAGTTGCCTTGAAAAACAACTCACAAGAATAAGATTATTAGGATACTCGTGAATAAAAAGAACACATAAAATATACAGTATCAAGCTTAATGTTATTATAACCAAGGATGATAGATAATTTGGCATTGGTTATTACAGAATTAAGAAAACAAACAAAATAAAAAACAAAAAATAATTATTTATGACATAATTTTATTCATATTATAACCCTTATGAGTAATAAGGGTTGTATCGGACTAATGAAAAATAATTGTTGTTCCCCTATTGATATTACTCCCTAATAAGGGTCACAAAGGAAGAACTCTATATGCACCCTTTGATGGCTCATATTACTAACTAAGAGATCTTTCACCAATCTATAATTCTCTTGACCTCCTCTCTGAAAATAACTATGAGCAACTCTATAATTTGGCCAATTCTCATGTAGTATATATATTGTGTTGAGAATCTCATGAATCTGTCTCTACTATGACTGGTACTCTTTTCTTTTGTCAGTATATGATGAATGAGATATATCTCTAGTAGGTCTATCTACATCGCATGGATTGAATTGTTTAATGAGAATTATTGATTTGATGGAGAAGACACGATCACCAAAACAAACTATGGAATATCAAAAACTATCAGGTGATAAGTATAAAAATATCATGCAACAAAATTATTCTTACTCTTTCAATCATGTCAACCTTTGTTATGACTTACAATTTTTTTTATTCTTTTTTTATGATATTATAGATGAGAACATCCAACTTTTGGGCAATCCAAATCCAACTTACTCAACAATATATGAGAACCTAATTTTCTTATTTTACTATAAAGTATTAGTGAGTTTTTATTGGATGTTTTGAATTTTTTTAGAATGATTATTCAACATGATACCAAAGCCAAAATCTTAGAGGATGTGAATCTTAGAATTTTTAAAGAAAGGGAAAGAGAAAGAACATATGAACTATAACAACACAATGCACGTGTGACTATGCACATTATGCTTGTCTAAAGATGCACAGTACGCATGTGAAGGCGCACAAAACATGGTAAACCCAATTTTTTTCTTATTCTACCATGAACCTCTACCTCTCCTTTCGTTCCTCCATTGCATGCCCATTGCATGCGACACACAATGACACAAAAACAACAAGGCACGTCATTTCTGCCCACCATGCTCATAAAACTTTGTGCACGGTTATGTGTATTGTTCACAGTAGGCACATCGCACACATAATAAACACAAAAAAGAAATTAAAAAAAAGAAGCATGCAAACATTTGTATAGTATTTTAAAGTTACACTAAGCCATTGTTGATGACAAAATAATTTGTGTAACACAAACCCACTATGAGAGTCAATTGAAGGAGCATTGATATGACATCAGTATAAAGATGCAAAATTTTTTTCCTATAGTACACATATTAGAGGAAGAAAAGACACTAGATAAAGATATTAAGCATTTCCAAAGAGATGATCAAGAGCACAAGAATATTGAAAGAGAAAAATTAAGTATCAAAGACATAAAAAAGTTATCTTAGACTTCTATCACAATAATTGCTAGATATTAGTATATAAAATTTATCTCTAAATATAATAACAAACATTTTATACTGTTCATGTACTACTAGTTTTATTACTCATATTTTCATTATTAACTATTTGATTATTGACAAATGAGTTAATCCTCATATTACTGATAATCACATTATTTTCATTATTTTTTTTACTCATTTCTTGAATATTATGACAATTAATGATAATTTTTAAAAAATCATTCGGTATATCAGTATTCAGCTTAGTCTCTTATTACTTTTGTTTATTTTATTTATTATCGATTGTCCTATTGCTTTCTTTCTATTAATTATCTTTCTAGGCACCTGAATTTTAACATTATTTATAGGAAAATCATTGAATATATCACTACTAGTTTTATTCTCAATGTAGTGACACATCTATTGTGTGTGGTGCATGATGCCAAAAACATGGTTGTGCAGTATGAACACTAAGATTTCTCAATAGTTCATGTGGCAAACATGGGATTTTGGATGTGAGTAGGGGAGAAATTGATATTTTTCCCAAATTAGAGTTTTGAATTAGGAAATCCTAATTTTAAATTGGGGACAACTTTCGATTTCTCTAATTTTATGGTTTCAGGTTGACATAATTGAAGATTGTATCGTATATTAGGGTTTTGAATTGGAAACACCTAATTTTTGTTATTTCTTTTTGGATTATATTTTGATTGTGTTTTGGATTATTTCTTTTTATCTAGGATGAAGAAGATGAAAATTTTTGTTATTTAGCTTGGAAACTGGAATTACTTATAATGAGATACTAGTCATGGCATAAACAAAGGTAGAGATGCTGACTAGGACAGAAAACATGAGCCCAACACTAAGCACGGCACAAAAATATTGTAACTAGCTACCAACAAAGCACGGCAAGATCCAAATTCATGCCTGGATATGGGTTGTGCGAGCTCATGGCACGACTCATGCCATGTCTAGCCTGCAAGGGACGGCCCATGTGTCATCCTTGGAATGGCCCACTACATTCGGCACAACCAGCATGAACAAGCATGACACATGGTCTAACACATTGTTGTCATGTTGGTGTGTTAAAAAAATGACACATAAATGGATGCGTCATTTTTTTAAAGTTGTTTATAAAAGGGAAGCGTGCATTCACTCACCTCATTTAAAATTCCAGCCCTTTGTTTATCAAAGACACTTTCCTACAGGGACAATAGCTGTCCCTCTCATAGTTAGAAATGTTAATAAAAAATATATATATTTCTAAGCGGTTAGATTTCTATCCAAATAAATAACATAAAAAAGATATTTTTTTAATATTAAATTATTTTGTAAATAGCATATTCATGTTTTTAAAGTTGTTAATAAAAATAAAGCAGCATTTCACTCACACCATTTAAAATTGCAGCCCTTTATTTATCGATAGCATCTTCTGACATGGTTAATGCCCTTGTGCTATCAGAAATATTAATATAAAAAACAAAAATATTTTTTTATATTTGTAATTCATTGGATTTACTCCAATGGCTATTGATAGAATTTCAACATCTATTGGATTTCTATCCAAATAAATAACAAAAAAATTTATTTTTTAATATTAAAATTTTTTTATAAATAGCATGTTTATATTTTTAGTTTTCATATTGAAACTTTAATATCTTTTCTCTCTTTCTATCAAAAAATCTCAATTATCCTATAATAGTGAGTTTTTATTGTAGTAATTTTTTTATTTATAATCTGAGTAAACTATAAATTAATATTGGTGATTAAGCATTCTCATAAGTAGTAAGCATTTGTCAACTTGTTAGTCACATAGGTTGGAAGTAAATGTACACAGACACTGTTATCAAAATTATATGATTCACGATTCAGGGAGTAACGATCCAATTCTTTTAAAGAATTAAAAATATGCATGAATCGAAGACTGAATCATTAAATCACGAATTGATTCACATGAATCGATTTAATGCTAATTCTCAATGGACCAAAATCCTCAAAAAATCATAAAAATAAAAACCAAAATATAAAAAAAATTATCAACTATAGGAATTTATTAACATAGAAAAAAATAACTTCAACCTTTAGTATTATGAATTTAACGTGAAAAAATACCAAAAAAGTCAGAAAAATAAAAATTAAAATATAAAAAAAATTATCAACAGTAGAAAATAAGAATTATTTAACGTGAAAAAAAGTCAGAAAAAATTTAATTCACGATTTAATTCGATTCTCGATTCACTAATCAAACATTCTGATTCTAGATTCGAATCTCGATTTAACAACTATGTATATGAGCTTTATTTTATTTAAAATTTTTTTTCTAATTTTTAACGTAATTAAAATACAATTCTCTTCAGCTCAAATCTCATTAAATACTAAATTAGAAAAAATAAAAAAATATAAATATTATGAAAATAATATAAACCTAGACATATATTATAATAACTCAATCAAAATATCTGATAATGAATTATCTCCTAGTCAAAATCAACCTCAAATTTTATACTTTAAGATAAATAAAAATAAAAATTTAGCATAATATATATATTATCAAAAAATATATACATAAAAGAATACTGATAGTACTGAATACTTTATGAGACACACTAAATAATATATCAAAAAATATGATACATTATATCTAAGACAAATACAACTGAGTATAAGCAATGGATATTTGAATATGAATCAATTTTAAGTTAATTGACCTCTTTTATTTATCATTATGCATTTAAAAAATATATGAATTAGTTCAATGCTAAGATGAATTTTCCGATTAAATTTTTAGAAAATCTTAGACTAATTTATATTATGCACATGTACATTCACTTGCTTATCATAAGATCCCTATGATGACCAATAGGAATGACTTAATATAAAATTATCAAATTAAAAAAATTATTAATAATTAATAACCTAAAACACAAAATTAAGTATTCATTATAGCTTCTGATATTTGGACTAATTCCGATGACATTCACATGTGTCATCACTCATTTTGTTTATTTTAAGTGTAAACTAAATAAAAAAAATATTATAATTTTATAAAATCCTTCGATCTCATGATATCTCATCATGGATGGGTATCTATCGAAATATTTAGGAAATATAAGATATAAAAAAGAATATTTAGTATTATATTTGATGATATTCACTATAAGTATATTCATAAGAATCATTAGATATGATTTATTATGTAAAATTTTTCATATAAAAAAATGTGTCATATAAAAAATTTACAAAATGCACTCTAAGTTAGCAGGCCTTAAAAAAACTCCAAGTAGATATAAAACACCATTAAAATTATACATACTTTATATTTGATTCATATTTTAGCTACCAACATATGATATATGATTACGTTTATAGTAAAATAAATAAAATGATAAATGAAAAGCCAAACTACAATATAAAAATTTTCTTAAATTTTTATGATGTGATGAACATGTATTTATCTATACACAATCTCATAACATGAATTATACTTAGGTACATATACAATATTAGTAATCTCTTTAACAAATTTAGAAAACACTCAGAATTTTATATCATTGCTATTAAGATGAAAAATAAATATTTAAAATATTAGTCCTCAATTATATTTTTTTATTATTTGATTATATGTATGAATCCTAAGATTAAAATATAATAAGCAAAAAATATTATCAAAAACATATTTACATACATGAACCAACCATAAAAACCAAATGAAAAGATTCATGAACAAATAAATAACTTATTTAAATATTACAAAAATAAGTATAATATTTTAGCTAATATCCAAGTAAGAAGATCGATATCATATTCAAAGATGATAATTTTATGAATTAGTTAACTAGAGGCAAATGACAAGAATATCCCTCAAATAGGAGCAAACTGTCAAGATACTTTAACATTGATTACTATTTTATTTTATCTTAAAGTGATAAAAAATTTATATATTGAATTGATGAAAATTATATTAATTCATTTTTCTCATGCTATCTAAAATAATACAAACTTTATTATTCTTTTCAAAATGTCTAGCATAGTAACAGAGTCTATTTTTTGTGATAGTAAATGTGACTTCAGAAAAGATAATTATACTATACACAAATATCATTAAAATTTCATCATGCATAAAAAACTATGAGGATTCATGAATGAGTATTCACGATCATGTAAAAAAATTACAAATAGATAATAATATATATGAATACAATGATACTTATATTAAGACTATAAGTTATGATAATTCAAACCTAACAGAATGGCTAATGATATTAAACTAGCATGAAATGTATTTTTTTTTTATTTTAAATATATATTTTTAGACATGAGTGTAATTTTTGAATGTTTTTTCTTGCATTTCATATTGATAACAATTGCAATAGAGCCTACTATTTACATTTAAATAAATTTACTTTTTATACTTACATTGTATTAATATATACTATATATATATAATATACCAAATTTAATTGTAAAAATTAAAAGTATTTAATTTTAAGGCAGCTCGGACACAGCCCCCGGCCTACCACCCATGCCTAAACCCAAGCCAGCCAGGAGGCAGCCAGGAGCCAAGTTGTTGGCTCATGGTTGCAAGTTGCCTTGTCGATTACAATATGCTACTTATGGCGGCTAACCCGAGCTAGCAAGGGTTAGTTGTGGGCCAGGTTGAACAAGAAAGCATGCCTGGGCATGGTCGTTCCAGTTATACCTGGCATGCATGGCTCGACATGAATGAATGCTTCATCCGGGCCATCGGATCATGTTGGACAAACCTTCCTCAAAATCATTTCAGAATGGCACAACCCAAAGGTAAGAACCATACCACGTCCAACATGGTGCCCCAGCTAGAACTAAAAAATTCAGGTCATGTTAGCCATGCACAACCCAATGAACACCATTAGGCAGATGTATGAGAACCTCAATTAAATGTATGCATTACAGAATGATAGGTCACACAAAAAACAGTTGATAGAAATTAATTTAAAAGATAAAACTAAAAGCACTGCAAACAAAAAAAGAGAGAGATAGTCCATCTGACAGATTCATACATGAGACCTCATAAAGGATGCCATTATAATCACCATTGAAAAGAAACATTTAGGATTCCTTGCCAACAAGATAATAGCGAGTCTTTTCTCACCTTCGGGTACTATATCTCTTATATTTCATTGCTTCACTTAATTCTCCATGATTATTGACTCATGGGTCAATCACCACATTACATGTGATCATTTCTGTTTTATTATATTTTCTTCTTTTTCTTTAAATATTATAATATCCAATAATAAACCTTCAAAAAATATTAGGTATGATAGAATTAAACTTAGTTTGATGTTCTTTCAAATATTTTATTTAATCTTTGATTTTCTTGTTTTATGAATTGTCTTTCTGAATAATTTAAATTTATCTTTATTTTTTTTTAATGATATTTATTTACACAATCTAAAAATTGATAAACATTTTTATTCATTTGATTATTCATTTTTAACCTAGTCACTAATCAATAACCAAGTAAAGAATATTTTACTCTACTCCTAAGAATATTTCTATCTTAGAGTATGGAACATATCAAGTATGAAAACATAGCAAAACTTCCTAACATTGGCATCAACCTAGTGTGAGAAATAATTCATTTGATCTGATACATTCAAACGTATGAGAATCATGCTCTCATGTATCACCCTAGAGAATTTAGTGTGAGAAATAATTATTTATGAATCAGATGGGTATTTTTTTTCGTGTTAGATTGTATTTATTTTTTATTTTTCAGATATTTTATAAAATCATAAAAAATTAATTTTATAAAAATATTAAAAAAATAAAAATTAATAATACATTTAAATATATGTTAGACGGATATAATACTTATTGTATATTATAAGATTATATATGAAACTTCATGTGTTAGCACACACTCACAAAATAGAATTGTTAAAAGGAATAATAAACATCTAGTTGATACAACTCAAGCATTCATATTTGTTTAACATGCCTTCCATAATTTTTAAGAGCATTAATTTTGTCTAAAATATTTTTCCGATGAAAAGTTGGAACCTATGATCTTGAGATATATCTTTCTTAAATACTTCAATACTCAAACAAAGTACAAGAAGTTTTCCCCAAAAACTTGTAGAATTCTAGCAAGAACATACATTATTTTTTTTAGCAACTCATTTTTTAGTAAGTCTATGAAAATTTTTAATAGTCACAGTTAGGATACATCTAGACTCGTTTCTTTTCTTTACTTCTTAATAGTCACACTTTGTCCTCCAACTAGAAGAGAGTCACTCATCAATTAATCTAACATGTTAGTTCACTTTAAGCTGATAATCCTATTAAGTTATTGTGTGTACCTATGTTGCACGGATACGCCTAGGAACTGCCGTGTCGCCGTGTCTGACTCGTGTCGCCGTGTCCACGTGTCGGACACGTGCACACGGCGACACGTGTCGGACACGGGTCGGATACGTGTTCGATACGCCACGTAGCGTATCGGATACGCGTTAGAGACATATCTGACGCGTTGTTCGGAAACAGTCGTCGTTAACAACAGACGTGTCGTTTATCTACAGATGCGTAGTTTACCAACTGACATATTTTAACGATTCTAACGCGTCGGAAATACACTATATATTAACTATTACTTCTACATCTCCAACAAATTGAGGAGCACACTGCCGACAATGAGTTGCCGATAAGCCGATTGCGAGAAATAGTTGTCAATTGTCATTGCGTCAAACGGGGAGGGGAGGAGCACACCGCCGAGGTGCCAACAATACCTAAGGTAACCTAATTTATAAAGGGAATGGAGGGTTTTGGAATCTGTATCGAGAGGGGGAGAGTTCAAAAATTGAAACTGTAAATGGAGGGTGGTGGGGGGGTGTTAGAGGGTTTGAATTTTTTTTACATTATTTTAAAATACAGAATTTTAAATTATTTTAAAATACAGAATTTTAAATTATTTTAAGATACCTAATATTTATAATTAATAATTTTTATTTTTATTTTTATTTTTTTTATCATGACGTATCCTAGTCGTATCCGTATCCTAGTTTTTTAGAATTTGCCGTGTCCCCGTATCTTGCCGTGTCGTATCTCCGTGTCCGTATTCGTGTCCGTGCAACATAGATGTGTACCAATAAGTACATAAAGATTGACTAGGAAAATAGATTGTGTGAAAGAAAATTTTTCTCGAGCCCAGACAACACAGAAGTTCATAAGACTACTCAAGTTTTAAGCTAATGATGAGCCAAAATTGAGAAATTTGATCGTACAAGACTTCTAGTCTATAATAAGAGAACGGGACAAATACAACCCGTTTGATCTTGACATTTTGATCGGTCTTTAAAAGAGACAAAAAAGTTATATTAATCATCTGATCTCATTTATTTTATCATATTCATTCAATCTTCTTCCTTTATTTTTTTTATAACTTTTCTTAACAATACTAGCATACTCAGATCTCTTTGTGAGGTAGTATCTTACACAAAATAGTGTAAAATCATGCTGAAAGAAAATAATAATGTTTACTTAAATAAGATTTGGGAACTAGTATCACAATCTATGAGAAAGTTTATTGTTGGTTATAAGTAATATTTACAGTGAATACAAATTTGGATAGAAAGAAATATCTCTTTGATGTGAGGCTTATAATGAAAGAATTCACTCAAAAATTATGAAAATTATTTAGATATTTTCTCTTTAGTTATCAATATAACATCCATTCGAATTTTATTTCATTATTGTCATCTCGCAATGGAAGATATATCAACTATATAAAAAAACTATATTTCTTTATAATAATCTTGATGAGAAAAAATATATAGAGCACACACATGAATTTCAAGTAGCACAATCAAACATAGTTTATAAAATATGAAAGATTTTGTATGACCTAAAATAGTCACTAGAAGCCTAGTTTACAAAATTTTTATAGGTAATCATTTTGTTTGGTTTACATAACTATATTATAAATTTTTCTTTATTTTTCCAAAAAAATTATGAAGAGAAAATAATTTTACTTATTATGTATGTAAAAGATATTATGATTATGAGATATAACAAGTTGAGACTCATTAATTCAATAAGTTCTTTTAGTCACAGTTCTAGATAAAATACCTTTAAAAACTCAAATATTTTCTTGCCATGAATATAATATATTCTATAAGAGAAATTATTTTGTCACATGAGAGATATAGTTGATATTCTTATAAAAATTGATGTTTATTTTGTGTTCCAACAAATAATCTTATTGATTCACATACTAATTTCTTGTTTGTTATAATTTTTTCAATTAATTATATTATTTATAGAAGAATCATATAAATAATTAATTATCTAATTATTATCGGACTAAATTTGGCATATACAATCAGTATATTCAATCGTTTACTAGATTCTTTTTGATAAATTCACCTAGACACAATTCTTCATATATTGATATATGTGAAGAAGTCTTCGAAACTTAATTTTTTTCAGTGTTCACATGCACTCATAGTTAGCTGGGTATTCAGATTTCAATTGGCTATCAACTTATACGAAGAAGAAAAATATAATGATTATTTTGAGATATAGTATAGAAGCAAATTTCAGAATAAAATTAACAATAATCTACAAAATACTTTAGATCCAACATATACTCAAAGAGAGCAATTTTTTACTCTCTCACAACTTTTTATTATGATTGTCAAGCAACAAGTCGTATAATTTTATATCCAATGTTTCACAAGCAGATAAAACATAGAGACATACACTTCTTCTTTTACATGAAAAAAAATACATAATAGGATCATTACTACGACTTATATTCATACAGCAGAATAGTTAACATATATTTTCATGAAGAAATTGAAGAGACATCAATTTATATTTCTTTTATTTATAATTGATATTCTAGATATTTACGCATCAACTTGAAGAAGTTATGTCTATTGAATTTTACTTTATTTTACTGCATTATGAATAAAAACATCCAACTTATAGACTACCACAATCCAACTAGCCCCATATATAAGAGTTTTTACATTCTATTAGTTTACATTTTCATATTGAATTTTCAGCTTAATTTCTACATATAAAATGTATGGGATTATTCAAAAATAAAAGTATGGCTATTGTCTGCAAAAAGAAATCATTTTGGAAATCATATGAACAAAATAACATTACCAAACAAGGTCAACATGTTGACAAAGATCAAATGAAAACCTTCTCGATTAAATCTAAAACATCTTGGTTATCAACAAATTCAATGTAACTCCAACTAATATCTTCTTTTTTATATTCTTCTTGTTCCATCTTGAACACATGCTGAAACAAAAAAAGTAAAATAAGATGAAACAAGTTTTTGTCGATGTTGTCTAATTAGTTATCAGAAAAATAACAGGCACCTCATTAAAATGTTGTTGAAGCTTTTCATTGGCAAAATTAATGCATAACTGCTCAAAGCTGTGGAATAAAAGAATAAATCAGAGAATTTCGTGGAAAACATCATTGATAAATCACTAGTATAAGAAAATATTAATTGGATATGAAACTGATTTAACCACATATAAAGTTGCCTAGTATTCTTATATTGTATCAATTGTATTTTTATTTTTTTATTTAGTTGAATATTAGAGTATTCACTATGTATAAGGATACTATTATCATATTTAATTTTTTTTTTCTTTTTATAAAAATAATTCCTTGTGTTACTTTTGAACTTAATAAAATAAATTATGCATTTTATCTAATTCAATATTGTGGCGGGCGATTACACAAACACATTAATATTGCATCTCATAAAAATTTAAAAGTTAAAAATATTTAAGTGAGAACAATATTAAAATGATTGATCACTTAGAAAGTTCTCGCATTGCATATAAATATTGAAGATCATGTTTTTGTGCGATATTAAATATCTTCATCCAAGAATAATATATTTTGGGTTTGAAACTCATCAGAAGGAGTCTCTCTGATTGTCAGAATTAATGCTATCAAAATATTAACCTCTTCAAAACTTCACACTAAATGAATATTTTGTGTATTTGATACGATCTCCCCCTCTAAATAATTCAATATTATGTATTCGTTTAAGAGTAATAGATCACAAATTCAAGATTAATCATATGCAAGAATTTTAATTTTCAAGAAAAAGAAAAACAAGAATATCAAGAGTCCCCACTATGTGCTAAGCAAGAGGCTTGTGCATTGTGTCTGACCTTGATTTAATTCAATATTGTTTTAGAGCAAGATCAAAAATAAGTCACATTTACCATTCATTGTCACACTATCAATAATAATAACCATGTTGACCATCATTGACTATTGTCAATTATGATATTTTTTTTTCATTTTCTTTATTTTTTACAAATCCACCACCATATGGGAGAAATTTAACGATGATTAACTATTACTTAAATAATTTTTTTTTATTGAAATCCATTTTTGTTAGACTTTTTATATATATTTTCATGATGTTCACCCATACCTTAGATTTTTTGACAGATCAATTGCATCTTTTGGTGGGATTAAAAAAAACTAGTCACCCAGTTATTATTCACTCTTGACCAAATTTGTTGCTCAATCAAATTTAAGTTATTTCTCATCTGCTCAATAGAATTCCTTGGTATGGATCTATTTTATGAAACAAAAGTAATTAGATCACTCCTAATAGCCTTATTACCTTGAGAGTTTTTTCACCTTACACAACATAAAATAATATTTGTGACTTGGCAGTTGAGTTTTATTTTGTTGGTACCTTTCACACATTCTAGAATATTACTCTGCAACTGAGAAGAACTTTCTGCAAACTAGGATGAAATCAGTCACTATAATAACTAATGATTCGGACTGCCCAAACCAGTTCAGCCAATATTCTCATCAAAAAAAATTCTGCTTGCCCATGTAGGGGCCAAGATGGTAGGCACTTGTGAGCCAAAACATATAGTCATGTCAAACCTACATGGCTCAAATTCATTTATGGATGAACGAAGCTCGTCCAACTTGTTTGCCCATTTTTTTACTATACTTAATAAAATACAAAAAAAACAGTTATTATAGAATAATATATTTATAAATTTTATATTTCACATGTCAAATGTAACAAAGGAAAATATAAAAATGTCATAGAATAAAAAAGAAACGATAAAATAAAACCCATAAAAATAAAATACCTCAATAACTCTCTAGAAAAATGAATGTAAAAGTGGATATTATAATAAAAAAAAATAAGAACTATGAAGACCTACCAGTTGGGTACTCTGTGCTCCTATTCAAAAAGCACAAAACTAAGAAATATCAATATAAGTCATAACATTCCGCCTCTCTCAAATTGATATATTATTATTTAGAATATCAAATTTTGAGAAAAAAAAAATGAGTTAAAGTTTCTTTGAGACTTTCATGAAGATATATGTTGGTTGATTTACAATAAGAATATAGGCTAATAATAGTCACATCTTAAATTTTCTCATCAAACAAAAAAAAATATTTTATGTATTTCATTTATTCATGAAATATCATAAATCTAAAGTATTTAATATGTAACTAATATTATCACCTAAAAATATACTTTTATACTAGATCTCGAAATAATTAAATATCATTTTTCATAAAACAAGAATATCTTAAAAAATATATAAAAGTTTGTCATCAATCTATTTTCCGTACAAATTAATCTCGAACTCGATTCTAAAAATCTGACTAGTTTTTTTTTAACATCAAATTTTGAGAAAATAAATATGAGATAATAGTCTCCTGAAAACCTTATTGAAGATATATGTTGGTTGATATAATAATTGATTTGCTGTAAGAATGTATATTAACAATAGTCTCATCTTAAATCTTCTTCTCGAATAAAAATTAATTCACTTCTAAATAATTTGCATGTTCATGAAATACTAAATTAAAGATTATATGTTTAAAAATCTAACTATCAAAGTAAAGAGTAGTTTAAAAAAATGAGTATTCAATCTCCTAAAAAACATGTCTGATTCAAAGTATCTCATCGGTGACCATTAGTATCACCCTAAAATATATCATATATTAGATCTCAAAATAACTAAATATCTCTTATTTTTTTATGAGATAAAAATATTTTCAAAAAATATATAAAAACATGTTGCTCGTCTTTCATTTCGGTACAAGTTGACAATCAATTTGAATATAAATATCTGACTAAATATAAGTACTCGTGATCATTGAATAATATTACAAGGCCCAAAGATTCCTTCACATATATTAGTAAGAAAAAAATTATACTTAAGTGATTCTATTATTGATAATCTAGAAAACAACAAATTATACAGACAACATAAATTATGTTTAGACAAGTGATAATCAGATAATTAATTTTACATATGATTCTTTTATATCAAACTCAATATAAATATCTATTAAAGTACAACTAAAAATATCAACTTTGTGAGAGTATCAATTAAATATATCATTTGTAATAATACAATATCTCACATGAAGTATATCTTATCTATCTTATTAAAATACTTGATCATCCAAAGATTTTTTATCTAAAATTATAATTAAAAATACTCCTTAAATTGGATAATTCTCAATTCATCATCTCTCGCGAAAAATAAGCATTAACATATACTATTAGCATGATCAAATTGTAATTTGAGCTCATCGAGAAAAATAAAAGAAAATTTGTAATACATATATGAAATGAAAATGAGATAAATATCAATATAAACCTTATAAACCAATCTCTCATTATTATTTTTGATCATTAAATACTTTTTGCAATCTATAAATTATGTCTAACTGAACTACTTTAAATTCAAATGATTTATACATATACACCTCCTCCTCAAGATCACAAAAAGTGAAGAAAAACATTCTTCACATCTAATTGGTATATCATCAATCTATAAGACATTATTAACAATATAAGAGCCTATATTGGATTCATCTTAATCAGTAAAGAAAAAGTATTATATTATTTCACACTGAATATTTTAGTAAATCTTCTCATAAGAAGTTACACCTTAAGGTGATTTAACTTTCCATTTGAACTGATCTTTACAATAAACATTGACTTGCAATCAATAATAGATCTTCTCAATAAGTCAGCTAAAAAATAAAGAAGTAGAATGATCATCCACTATTTTTAATATTTTTTGTACATCAAAATAATCATGCCACCAAAAAATCGAGTGTTCTATATAATAGTTAAACACATTACATATATTATATATGTACCTAAATATAATGCATGATATGAAAATGTATATAGATAAATACAAATTCATCATATCATAAAAAAATTTATGAATTTAAAAAATAAAAATCATACATCATAATATAATTTATTCATTAATATTTTACTAATTTTATTTTTAACGGAGGATATAACATATTAGTAACAAATATATGAATATAATATTAAGTATGTTGAATTACAATAATATCTAACTTTGAGTAATTTTTTTTTACACCTACTAATTTACATATATTGTGATTTTTTATCACTTAATAGATGTTCTAATATATTTTAATATATTTCGAATTTATTTTAATAAAGAAAAAAGTATTTTTTAAGTTTTCTTATACCATTACATTTATTATGTAATATATATTTACCATGAAAATTCTCAATTAGAGGACCTTCTATTATAATTCATACGAATATAATTATTGTGATATGAGTTAAAAAATAAAAAAAAAACTAAAATAATCATACCTAGTTGGTACATACAAGTCCACGACATCAAATTAGAATGAAAGAAATATGAGTTAAAATTAATTCAAGACTTTCATGAAAATCTCCACCAACTACTATAATATCTGAAAAAATATTGTATCTCAATGTATTTCGTCAGCTAATAAAATATTAGATTTGAGATAATATGTCTTAATATCCAAAACACCTAGTAGGTATCCTAACAGTATAAGATACTGCTCAAGATTATCATGTAGCCTATGTCAGGTTACCATCACACACACTATTGCACGTACATCACATATTTTTCATGCATGCACTAAGCCTCCTTGCACATTGCACAATTACCACACTCATGAATTGACTTTCCTTAACATTGACACCCATTATCACACACAAATCACCTTGCAAACTACTTTATATCCTCCTAAAGAGAAATATATAAAGTAGAAAAAATTCTAATACCATGTAGAAAAAAATAACACTCAAATAATAATTAAATAAAATAAATAAAAGAGATTACATGGCACAAAAGTTGTTGGAGATAGTAATCAATGCACAAGGCTTCGGCTTAGTACAGAATCTATGAGAGATTTATATCTCGATAATCTTATCTCTAAAACTTAGAAAGATAGTGTCTAATGAATCTTCAACCCGAGAATTATCATCCTTAGATAAAATAATTTATTAACATATCAAGACATAACCTCTAATATATGCACGCAACATGATGACTTCCCAAGTAATCACACATCACATTATTATTCTTCCCCAAATACTTTTAGCTTTAAAACTTTAAATACGATTAGATACTATTTGACAAATCACACAAGACACAAAGATTCTTAATATATATATAACAATAAAAAATAATTTAGGCAGCCCACAATTTAGGTACTCTCATCAGAAACACGAAAATATCATAAAACTAAAAGAAAAACATGATAAAAACTAAGAAATCATAATATAAAAATGACATTGAGGATGCATTAGTATTTTTACTTAAATGGGAAATCATTGAGCCTGCCACAAGGCTGAGTTTGTAAATAAAAAAATAGTAGATGCACCAACCATGGGGCAAAATTTGTTGACACAAAAAATATATCTATATATAGTTGTTAAATCGAGATTCAAATCGAGATTCAAATCGAGAATCGAAATGCTTAATTAGTAAATCGAGAATCGAGAATCAAATCGAATCGTAAATCAAATTTTTTGTAACTTTTTCCACGTTAATAATTTTTTTTTTCTACAATTTACAATTTTTTTTTGGTATTTTAATTTTTATTTTTGTGACTTTTTAAGTATTATGTTGCTTTTTCACGTTAAATTCGTAATACCAAAGGTTGAAGTTGCTTTTTTTATGTTAATTAATTCCTACAATTGACAATTTTTTTTTTATATTTTAGTTTTTATTTTTATTATTTTTTGAAGATCTTGGTCCATTAAAAATCAGTATTAAATCGATTTATATAAATCAATTCGCAATTTAGTGATTCAGTCTTTGATTCGTACATTTTTTCAATTTTTTTAAAGAGTCGAATCGTTTACCCTCTGAATCGTAAATCGAATCATAAATCAAATCGTAAATTGTACGATTTTGATAACAGTGCATCTATGTAGTGTGTGAATAGTGTCAAGGAATAATAAAAAACATGAATTATAAAGATCATATGAATGCTTGAATAAAAATAACTAAGTATTCACGAGGGACACATCACACAATGCAACAAAAGGTGTTGAGATAATACTATGTTTGAAGGCCACATTATATTACCTGTTATGTTTAAAGCATTCAAATCCATAGATGTCCAGAACCCCAATTTGCATCTGAGTTGTAGGATCTTGGCCAACAGACATATTAATCTTATCGACAAGCCTAAAAAAAGAACAAATCAAACAAATTAAGTATATCATATGAACATATAAAGCATGAACAAAATGTAACAAACCCACATACCAATCAAACACTCTTGCATAAACTGTCTTCGCTAAGGCATCCCTGTTAGCGACTGCAGAAACACAATCCAGAAATTTTACAATTCTACCTTCACGAGTCTGAATTGTGCGTGTGGTTAATGTTGCCAACAAGAGCTTCTTATCACACCTGATTAGAATAATTCTTATTTCTAAAATTTCTAAATACCAAAAATAATTTACGTATGTATGAGAAGTAGTAATTTGAATGGTCCAAGCATTATGTTCAACATAAGACAGATGTTAGCCTCCAATTCTAAAAATAGATCACTCTTGAGTATTTAGAAAGGGTATGAATGCTCAAATGAGCCAATATAGAAGATTCAAATTGATTTTGTTGTAATTGTATTTAATATTTTTTTTAATATTTTTGATGAGAATATCCAACTTGTATACTATCACAATCATTTTCACACATTATATAATAGTACCTGATGTATTATTTATTTATTACACATTTATTTTATTTTATTCATTTCAAATTTTAATATGATATCAAAGTGATATGTGTATATGTGGGTAAAGATTTGCAAAATCATAAACGACACATAACACAATCTATAACAAGAGAGAGAGAGAGAGATAAGTAGATAGATATAAAAAAACAGACACCCACATGGTGTCAGCACGCGCACAATGAAGTCAATGGTGTGGACACAATGTGAGCAAAGACAGATGGTGGTTATTTTATCAGCAAACCCTATAGGCGCATGGTGGTACATGACAACAGATGGTGGCAGATAGTGGCAGACTATGAAAGATGGCAGCAAACGATGAAAGACAGGCAAAAGATGACAGAAGATAGCATTTTTGGACAAAAATCATTACTACAATTCTGGCAAATTTATAAAAAAATAGAATTAAAAACATAAAAGAATTGGGCGCATTTATTTTCTATATTTTTTGGAAGAACCACAATTTTTCGGCACGGTATGTATTATCACAGAAAAGATATATAGAGGAAAGTCATAGTCTAGTATGTTCGTTATAGGAAAGATATGTCATATCAAAAATAATTGTTAATTATTATTTTCAAAAAATATACTGACAGCATTAAGTATTTGTTAATTAGATATACTAACTATAGGGCTATCCAGAAATGCTCACAAAATTTATTCACCATGAATTTAATAAAAAAAAAGTATATAAAAGTCATCTCTAAAATAGCAACAAATCATTCTCTTATTTTAAATATCACTGATTGTTTCAGTTGTACTCTCACCTTAGACTCTTATATTATCGACACGTGAGTTAAATAGTCATATCATTGATAATCATGCTTTTTTATATATTTTTTTATTATTCTAAAAATATTATTATAATCAATAACAAATATTCAAAAGTCATTAGATATAATAATATTCAGCTTTGTTCTTTATTATTTTCTTATGTCTTGCTTATTCATGAGTATCCTGCTAGTTTACTCCATAGAATTATATTTCCAAATAATTCAACCATAACTGTATTTTTTTATTGATATTTGTTTGTAAAATCGAAATTCTCTAAACAAAATTCTATTTGAGATTAGAGATATCAAACAAATTGGAAAGCACGGGCACATCATTAAGCACTGCCCAAATTGACCATGCCAAACTCAGCACGATATGATCCAAAATCACGTCTAATCTTGGACTATGTGGGCCCAAGGCACAACTCATGTCGTGCAAGGCTAGAGCTGATTATGCCTCATGTCAGGCTAGGCATGACCCGCGTGACTAACCTGGTGGTACATTTCACCATCCCAGTGAACCATGACCGAGCACGAGTGAGTCTCAATTCAAGGGTCATACCTTGTCAAGAAACCACCCAACAAGGGTGGGTTTTTTTTTAAAAAAAACAACCACATAAGTTAGCTCTCATATCAAGGGTCTAATTGTCTACGCCTACCCCAATGAAGCCCGTTGTATTTTCATGCAACGGAAACCGACGGGAACAATGACAAGCATGGCTTATCACTTTGACTACTTTTAAAAAAACAATTTAAAAAAATCATAATCATCTGATTATTTCTAATGGCTACATGTCAAAAATCCGATAATTATTAAATTTATTCTCATCCAAATAAATAAATAAAAAATAAAAAAATAAAAGTTTATTATTATTTTCAAATCTTAATAAATAGAAATTAGGAAATTTAAAATATTTATTCTAAATTTGCTCTCATTGGTCACCTTAAAAGAAATGTTAATTAATACACTAAAAAATATGGTATATTAAATCTCAAGAAAACTCAATTGAGCGGTGGTGTTTTTCAAGTTGAATCTAGTTCAAATACAATTTTATTAATCTCATTCATATACTACAATAATTTTGGGAGGAGATACATGATTAAACTAATTATGATCATAAATATTCTAATTCGAAAAATCCTAGGATAGTCAGTATCTATGTTGCACGGATACGCCTAGGAACTGCCGTATCCACGTTTCAGACACGTGGACACGGCGACACAGGTCGGACACGCGTCGGATACGTGTCCGATACGCCACGTGGCGTATCGGATACGCGTCGGAGACATATCCGACGCATTGTTCGGAAACAGTCGTCGTTAACAACAGACGTGTCGTTTACCTACAGACGCATCGTTTACCAACCGACGTATTTTTACGATACAAATGCGTCGGAAATACACTATATATTAATGAATACTCCTACATCTCCAATAAATTGAGGAGCATATTACCGACAGTGAGTTGCCGACAAGTCGATTACGAAAAATAGTTGTCAATTGTCATTGCGCCAAATGGGAAGGGGAAGAGCACACTACCGAGGCACCAACAGTACCTAAGGTAACCTAATTCCATAAGGGAAGGGGGGGAGTTTTGGAATCTGTATCGGGAGGGGGGAGAGTTCAAAAATCAAAATTGTAAAGGGAGGGTGGGGGGGTTCGGGAGGGGGGAGGGTGTTAGAGGGTTTAAATTTTTTTTACATTATTTTAAAATATAGAATTTTAAATTATTGTAAAATACAGTATTTTAAATTATTTTAAAATATCTAATATTTATAATTAATAATTTTTATTTTTAATTTTATTTTTTTTATCATGACGTATCCTAACCGTATCCATATCCTAGTTTTTTTGAATTTACCGTGTCCCCGTATCTTGCCGTGTCGTATCCCCGTGTCCATATTCGTGTCCGTACAACATAGGTCAGTATTATGCAGGTTTACTTCCAGCCTTTTATCATAAGATTCCTATATCGACAAGTGAAAATTATATAAAAAAATATTATAAGTTAAAAAAATAATTAATAATTAATGAATTTAAAAAATATAGTAGAGAGATATCCATGAGATACGATATATAAGCTAATCACAATGATGCATCATTTAAGTGTCTTATCACACACTATGTATATTCAAAATTAAAACTTTAAAAAAAATTAGGATTTCCTAAAATTCTCTATTATCATGATGGTCCTGCAATATATAACTGTATGATGTAGATCATTAGAAAATATTATATTCAAAATAAAATATTTAGTATTATTTTCGATAATACTTAAATAATAAAATAGTTATGAGTATATTTGTTAGAAATATTAGAGATGAGCTATTAGATATAATTTTTCACATTAGATACATGTGTCATGTTATTAACCTGATAGTACAAGCAGAATTAAAATAATTTCTCTCGTATTAAATAAAACAAGAAATTCATTAAAATATCTTAAGATATCTAACAAATAAGATGAGGTTAGTAATATATATTTGTCTATGGGCCTAAAGAATTCCAAATTAATATAAAATACCATTAAAATTACACTTATTTTTTGTTTGAATCATATGAAAGCTATCAATACATGATATCAGTTTATGTCAATAGTGAGAATGAAATTCTTTTATGAAAACTTATTATTGATAATTCAGGTTATGATATAAGAATTATTTTTATGAAATTCTTGCAAATTTTTTATGATACGATAAATATGTGTCTGTATATGTACTCTTTCAACCACTTACATTGCACTTAAGTACGTATGCAATATTAGTAGCATGTTTAATAAATATAAAAGTTACTCTGCATTTAATGACATAGTTGTCGACAATGCATGGGAAGTGCATGCTACAATGCAATCACATGCATTGCAACTAGAATGGAGATGCACCTCTATGCACAAGAAATGTGTCAAACCCTATGTGCATAAAATTTGTCACTATGCTACAATGCACACATTGTGCGAAGACAGAAACTTCTGCCTCGCCCTTCCTAGGTGCAGGATAAAATACCAACAAGATTGGAAACCTTGATCCTATAATTGCTCTAAAACTAGCTTAAAGACATATGGTAACCAGAATGTTAAACTAGAGGTGTCAAACGGGCCGGATCGAGCTAGTTTTAGATGGCCCGACCAGGCCACCATGCCGTGCCGGGCCCGACTTAACTTCATCATAGCTAGCCTGGCACAGCCCATCGGCCCAGCTATGATGAAGCCATGTTGGATCGGGACTCGAGCCTGGACTTGACAATTGTGGCCCGTCTGAGCCGGTTAGGAGGCCGAGTTTTTCCCATTGGGCCTAGTTCGGGCCAATTTAAATATTTTTAATTATTTTAAAATAGAATATTAAAAATATTATAGAATTTAAAATTTATTTATTTAATTATTAATACTTTTTTACTTAATAGTTTTTTTGTTAATAATTAATAGTTAATTGTTAAATTAAAATGAGTATTTAATATTTTAAATTTTATTTTACTAAATTAAATAAAACATAAAATTTAATATAATAAATAACTAAAATTTAAAAACTATGTCTGAATTAATAAAACTTAAATATTAATACAACTCAATGTAAATTACAAAAAAAATAATATTCAAAAATCAAGCATCAAACTAAAATTAATATGACAAAAAAAATAAACTAAGACAATGTATATGAATAAATCCAAACAAGAAAAAAAAATTTAGCAGATAGCATTATAGTATGATAAATAATGATATAAAATAAGTATCAAACATTAGTGTCTCAATCCATAAATCATCAATATTATCAATCGTCGAATCGTTATTAATATCAATATCACATGGATTATCATCAGCAACTAACTCTTCCACTTTTGCTGTAGTTCCAACACGATCATGTATGTCTAAGCTTAAATCTTCTCAATCTTTCATACATGCTAATGCCTCAATAATATCAGATCTTAATCTGAATCTCCTATCTGAAATAATATTCACTGCAACATAAAAAATAAACTCCAATGATATGCTCAATACCGGAAGAGTCAGTAGATCTCATGTCATCTTGGATAACACGGAATAAGTGGATTCATAATTTTTATCACGGTAAAATATCAAAATTCTTATTATCAGAATGTGATATATTGAACAATAATTTGTATATGAGTACCGAGATAGCTCGCTCCTATTCTATTGTCCACCTCGTATCCATGTCTATACTCGAAGTCGCACTACTATTATTATCATACCTAGTATCATTGTATGTAAAGAGATCAATCAACTTCTCATGAATGAATCCTTCATGTAAGTCTTCCTAGTTCGTTCACAATGATGTGTATGTCAAAATATTTCTATCATTTCCTCCTAAACCCTAGGGTCTATGCAGGCAGCAATAAAATAAAGAAATAGAATGATGGATCAGTCCTTTAAGTACTTAGTTTTCATCTCTACGAGTACAACCATATCACTAAGTATCAAGTAATCTCAAAACTTCTTAAACATGCTACTAAAATTGCATATGCACCTGAGTACAATACAAGTCGTTTGAGTATAATCTGATGAACACATATTCATTGTGTCATAAAAAATTTTCAGAAATTTCATAAATGGAATTCCAATAGGCCAGTCAATATCATTAATAATAAGTTTATCACTCTTACCATTTACATAGTCAGATATCACGTATTTGTATCTAACACATATTACCAATATAAAGTATGTGTAATTCTAACAGTGTCTCATATCTGATTAAAATTTCTTCTTCTTTAGACTCACAGACAAATAGAGACTACCGAACTACTATTGCCTGTGAGGCATGCAAAAATATTTTAATGAATTACGTATATTTTTTAAAGCGGGTGTACAAAACTTCATCCTCGCTTATACTATCAGGTTAATGATGTGACACATGCACCTAACGTAGAAAATCTCTCCTAATGGTTCATCTCTAATACTTCTAATAAATATGTTAATCACTACTCCATTATTAGATACAATATCCAATGTAATACTAAATATTTTATTTTTATTTTATATTCTCTAAAGATTTTTAT
This sequence comes from Sapria himalayana, assembly GCA_029783825.1. Taxonomy (NCBI): domain Eukaryota; kingdom Viridiplantae; phylum Streptophyta; class Magnoliopsida; order Malpighiales; family Rafflesiaceae; genus Sapria; species Sapria himalayana. The sequence continues at coordinate 137,414 of JAREIK010017964.1, read as the reverse complement.
CATACACTCAAAACTGACAGGGTTATCATGATGATGGAGAATCTCAGAGAATACTAATATTTTTTATTTAGTGTCCATTTAGAATCTATATAATAGGCGTTGAAGCATGCATAAGATACATCATTATGACTAGTCCAGATATCGAACGTCATAGATAATACTCTACTATATTCCATAAATTTATTAATTATTATTTCTTTTTCTAACTTATAATATTTTAGTATGTCGTTCCTATATATGAAACTAGAAATCTTATGATATGCAAACTAAAAATATGTCTGCATGATATTGACTACCCTTGGATCCTCTAAAAATCTAATTAAAAGATCCATCATGATGATCAATTTGGTCATATCTTCCTTTCCTAACTCATTACGGTAAATAAATGAGATAAACTTTGAGGTTGAACTAGAATCAGCCTCAAAAAACTAATCATTTAATTGGGTTTACCTAGAATCTAATTTATCATATTTTTTGGTACAAAGTTTGACATGCCTCTTAAGGTGTCCATTCATACATGAACTCTTACGGCTTAAAATATTTTTACAATATTTGCATTATGTCAATTCTTTTTTGGTACCCCTAATAATTCTTTGTTTTATTATATTAAAATGAGTCCAAATTACTATTGATTTTCTAGTTTTTTATTTTTTATATATTTGGGTCGAGGTGACCAGAGAAACCAAAATTTCGATAGCATTGGACCTTTCAATAAGATTTTCATTATCTAAATAATAATTAATTTCATTTTTGTTATTAAAATTATTATTTATCATTTTTTTTATTTTTTATTTTTTAGATTCGACTTAGGACTACAAGTAGGGTTGTAACCGAGCCGAGCTAATCCCGAGATACTCGGAGTTCGGCTCGTTAGAAGCTGACTCGAACTCATTTATTAAGTTAAACGAGCCAAGCTCGAACATCATTTTGAGGCTCGTAAGTTAAATGAGCCGAGCCCGAGCACCCTCAAACTCGGCTCATCAGCTTGTAAACAAGCTCGTGAATAGGCTCGTGAATAGGCTCGTGAGCAATCTCGTTAACCAAGCTTATGAACAAGCTCGTGAACCAAACTCATGAACAGGCTCGTGAACATGGAAAATACTTGATACACAACAAATTTTTCTTACAAATGAACTTGATGAATATTTTAACTTTTGAACTTCAATCAAGTTAATTGAACTTTTATTATCTTATATTTTTAATTTAGTTGTATGTTGGCTATTTTAGATGAATATTTTCTTTAATTCCAGAACATCATTTTGAGGCTCGTAAGTTAAACGAGCCGAGCCCGAGCACCCTTAAACTTAGCTCGTCAGCTCATAAATAGGCTCGTGAACAGGCTCGTGAACAGGCTCGTGAATAGGCTTGTGAGCAAGCTCGTTAACCAAGCTCATGAACAAACTCGTGAACCAAGCTCGTAAGTTAAACGAGCCGAGCTCGAGCACCCTCAAACTTGGCTCGTCAGCTCGTAAACAAGCTCGTGAACAAGCTCAAGCCTACTCATTTAAAATCGAGCCAAGCCAAGCCTGCCTAATACTCGGCTCGACTCGGCTCGGCTCGGCTCGGCTCGGCTCGGCTCGACTCGTCTACACCCCTAACTACAAGTTAGGACTAGGAGAGAAAAGAAGATTTTAGATTTTAAAATTTAAAACATAAAAACTAATATATAAATAATAATTGTAAATTATAATGCATACATTTTGGTTTTTTAATATCCGCACAACACGCGCACCACAATCCACACCACACCCGAATCCCAAAATACAAAATGCCGAAACCAAAATCAAGAGCCTGAGAGAGAAAATTAGAGAGAGAGAAAATTATGTTTTAAAAAGATAAATCTTTGAATGAATGGGGGTAGAGGTGTCAAACGGACTGGACCAATTTTTTCACGGCCAACTGAGCTGGCGTGTCGTGCATGGCATGGCATACTTCCTTGGAGGGCAAGCCCAGCCAGTTTGGTTCAACCCCGTTCGGGTTGACCGGTTCAAGTCGGTCAATTTAAAAAAAACTAGGGTTTCAGTATTGTGCCGTCGTCACCAGTCAAGCATCGCTCGTTGCGTGGGCTGGCGTGTCATGCCCACGTGCCAGGCACCCGTGTCATGCCTGGCAAGACATGGGGCAGAAAACATTCGGTTTGACACGGCACGACTCTTGTCGAGGGTGTGCCCAGCACAGGCCCAGACATGGCACTGTAGCTTGTCGTATCGAGCTAGACACAGCAAAACCATGATGGGCTTCGGGCCGGGCCCGGGCCACCCAATCCGTTTGACACCTATAGGAGGGGGGGAGATTTATAGATTTAGAAAAAAAAAATTTATTTTTTAAAATGTTTTAAAATTAAAAATCGAGCAAAATTCTTAGGACCATCGGATTCTGCCCAATAGTCGTTAGAAGTAAAATCCAATTGCTTAGATTTAAATTTTTTTATTTTTTTTATTTTTTTATTTTTTTATTTTTTTATTTTTTTATTTTTTTATTTTTTTATTTTTTTATTTTTTTATTTTTTTATTTTTTTATTTTTTTATTTTTTTATTTTTTTATTTTTTTATTTTTTTATTTTTTTATTTTTTTATTTTTTTATTTTTTTATTTTTTTTATTTTTTTATTTTTTTATTTTTTTTATTTTTTTTATTTTTTTATTTTTTTATTTTTTTTATTTTTTTTATTTTTTTTATTTTTTTTATTTTTTTTATTTTTTTTATTTTTTTTTTTTTTTTTTTTTTTTTTTTTTTTTATTTTTTTATTTTTTTTATTTTTTTATTTTTTTTATTTTTTTTATTTTTTTTTATTTTTTTTATTTTTTTTTATTTTTAGTTTCTTTTTATTTTTTTTTTATTTTTTTCAGACCATTGGGTCTGTTCAGCCATCAAACTGACTCGAACAATCGAGCTCCTAGAACCTATGTTGCACGGACACGGATAAGGACACGAGGATACGACACGGCAAGATACGGGGACACGGCAAATTGTAAAAAACTAGGATACGGATACGGGTAGGATACGTCATGATAAAAAAAATAAAATTAAAAAAAATTATTAATTATAAATATTAGGTATTTTAAAATAATTTAAAATTTTGTATTTTAAAATAATGTAAAAAAATATTAGGCATATCCGTGCAACACAGCCTAGAACAATCGAGCTCAAGCTGGGGAGCTAAGAAAAAAAGACCGTGGGTCGGGTCAATCAGGTTATGGACCTGACGAAATTTTGGATCCGTCGAGATGTTGGGTTTTGGGGTGGGGCCGGGACGGGGCACCTTTGGTTCGTGCCAAAAATGCATGTCCACGAGCCCTCATACCTAGTCGTGTCTGGTCCAGCATGTGGCCCAGTTGACCTAGGCACGACACTGCACAAGTCATGCAGTGAGCAAGACCAGCACGGGCGCAAGCACGGGTCTGTATCGTGCCGTGTCGGGCCAGGCACGACCAAGTCGAACTGAGCATTGGGCGGGCCCAAGCCAACTGACCCGTTTAACACCTCTGCTCAACAAAGAGTCTCTAACCCGACGAGGAAAGCCTAATGAATGTCAAATGCAAAATCTCATCATTGAATTAAAAAAAGAAGAAAAAATTAAAGTAAGAAATAAAAAATAAAGAGAAAAGCCCGGTCATCTCATCGCCTTGATAGAAATCGAGTTATGCACTAATTTGAGAAAAATTATTAAGATTATACTTTCACGTGGATAAAATATGTTCTCAATGAATAATGTCTGTCACTTTTTTATGTATATATTGATTGATTTGTCATAGTATGATAATGTCACCACAATTTATTTTTTTTTATAAAAATGAAATATCCATCAAGCATACTTATATTTTTGATGTTCTCCTTCATGATGCTACAAATATATGAAAAATACATGTGAAATATAAAAAATATATAAATAAAATGTCACCAATAAAAATAAATCAATGGCAACATTATGAACGCTCTCCAAGCTCAATTTAAGAATAAAAGAAAATATGAAATATGAATAAGTGTGCTCCAAGTTAGAACAAGATTGACTTGACAACAGAATTTCCCAGAGTAAATATAATCACCCACATGAACATATCAGCAGCCATCTGCAAATGAAAGCTGGATTTAGGATCCTTTATGATTGAAGAATCATACTCTCTCCCAGGAGAAAATTCAACATTTCCAAGATGCAAAATTGCTGCTAATGTGCGAAAAATAGCTTCCTGACGAATTAATTATTCCAAATTAAGCATGATAAAATCAAGAAAAGTAAAATCACCAACTAGTTCAAGATGGTGAAAGAACAGTTTTCCCAATGGATCAACAGACCTGATCTTCATGACTTATCCCAACAACATCCATTGCCCGCCTAGTTTTCACGTATTCATCTGCACTGCTCACTCCATATAACTCATAAGTATTGCTTTGATTCAAGTAATGAAAGTGACTTGCATGATCTAATCTATATTTTTCTGCATCCTTGGAGACAACCATTGAGAAAAGCAAATGTAATTTAAAGCATAGTAAACTCACAGATGTTGGGTTCTAATAGCATGTGCAGGAAAAATGATAAAGAATATTACCATCCCAGATGAACACAGTTGATAAAAGCAGTGATAATTCCTTTCATCATTTGTTATCTTTACGACACGAGATCGTTCCAAAAGGTATGTTCTTATTGCAGCACCAGAAATTCTACCATTTTGATTGAACTGTATCTCAACGAACTTTCCAAAACGGCTGCAATCACATAATTTAAGCAAATAAGTCATAATTTAAACCATTACAAAATACTATAGCAGCTTATGGATCCGGCATGCAAAACCAAGTTAAACAAGATCAACCCACAACACAGCAGTAGTTTCCAAGATACTAATTCCATCCAACAATAAATATTTTATGCCATTAAAAATCAAGTCATAAAAAATTCCTCAAAAATATAAAAATACAAGTGAAATCACATAAATAAAGGCTAGCCCATAATATCAAGAACAAGATTGAGAATACTATATTATCAATCAGATATAATCTTCTATCATTTTTTGAATATTTACTTTGTCAACAATTTCTCTTAGGATGAGACAACATTCCACCTAAAACTTTAAGATGTATCTTTCTTGTATACTTTAATTAACAAAAAAAGTAACATAATTTTTTACCAAAACTTGGTATGAAATTAGTAAGAACTTATATTAACTTTTTTGAGCATGATATTTTTTTAGCGAGCCTAGAAAAAATATGAGTCCAAGAGACACACTTACACTCATTATATTTCTTTATTCCAATGTAGTCTCACTTAAATCTCTAACTAAAAAAGAATCATATATCAGTTATATCAAAGATTTTTTGTTCATATTATTATGATACTCCTATTAAGTCCTATATATCATTAAATATATATTTGATTGATTCTAAAAAAAAATAAAATTTCCTAGGATAAAAAATCTTTCTTGGATCCAGATGATAATAAATAACAAATCTACTCATTTCGTGCTCTTGATAAGTCAGAGATTGAGAAACTTGACTACCCAAAATTTAGAATACATATTAAGAGAATGAGAAATATATAGTCAGCTCACACCATAAAAAAGACTTTTAAAAAGTCAAATAATCCCACAATAAACTTCTCTAATCATTCCCTGTAAAAAACATATGAGTTATAATCAGTACCCAATTTTATAGGTTTTAATATATTAAAAACTTCTTCATTCTTTTACTTATTTTATTATCTCTTAATATTATTAAGATACTTATACCTCCTAATTTATTATCTCACCCAAGATAATATCAAACTATATTGAAATAAATAAATATTTTTCACTCTATTAAGATTTTGAAATTAGTATCATGACCTTCAAGAATTTTTGTTGCTAGTTACAACTTACAAGTGGGTATTTGCGATGAAGACAAATTCAAATTAGAGATAGATCATCTTATGATGAAACTTGTAACAAATAAGTTAACTCATAATTTTGATGTGGATAAATATGATATTTTTTCCAAATTACCAAAATAACTTTCATATAAATTTGTATTTCACAATGACATCTCATAGATGAGAGATATATCATATTGGCATAAAAAATATATTTTTTCATTATAATCTTAACGATGAGCATTAGATATATATGGAGTTAATAGGATTTCAAGAAATAAAATCTGATATAATTTCTAAATTCCAAAAAATAGTATATGGCCCAAATTAATCATCATGAATCTAATATGCAAAGTTTTAATAGATTATCAACTCATTTGATTTACACGTGTGTGTTACAGGTTTTTATTTATTTTTTTAATAAAGGTGTGATATCAAGATGATTCTACTTAGCGTATATGTGGATGACATATTGATTTTGAGAGATGATGAATTAACCATCACATAACTCAATGTCTCAATGAATACTTTGTCATAATTACATATGAAAAATCTTGAGATTCAAAAATTTTGTTGAGATAAAAATAACAAACTCTAAGAGAGACATCGTGTTATCAGAGATGAGATATGTAATCAATATACTCACAAAAATTGATTTTTGAGTTGTGCTTCGGTAGATATTTTGATTATTCAAGTAATGATTTGTTATCTGATATGACTCAACATTTTGACATTAATACTTTCAAGAAAATCATAATTAAAATTAATTATTTAATTATAATTAAATTAATTATAACTTATATAATCAAACATAATTAAGATTGTTTATCTGATTATTCAAAATAACTCTTCACATTCTAAGGTATGTAAAAAAATCTCCAAGACCCAAGAGTTTTTCAGTAATCATGGATACTTATAGCTGATGTGATCAATCATACTTATAATTATTCAGATTCAAATTGGATACTAGCTTGCATAGAAAAATAACTCTGAATTTTTTTACTTTTCATGGAGACAATCTTGTCTCCTAAAAAAATAAAAAAAATAATTATATCGAAGTTTAGTATAGAGGTAAAGTTTAAGATGATGGGCATGGTTATATGCGAAAAACTTTGGATATGACAATAAAAGAGAAGATGTACTTATTTTCTTTCCTCGTTATTCTTTTGTTATGATTATCAGATAATAAAGTATATAATCTTTAATTTAATATTTTACGAGCCGATGAAACACACCAATGTGAACTATCACTTTCTCAGTGAGATGGAACTTATATTCAAACTTAAGAATAATAAGTAAACATTTTTACTAAGACTTTTAAGAAACTTCAACTTACATTTCTTCCCTCTAGGTTTTGTGTATTAAATTTTTATGCACTAGCTTCAGAAGTGTATTGCAATTTATTTTTCTTTTTATGTTTTTATTATTATTGATGGGAACACCTAATATATGAGTTATACCAAATCATTGTTCAACATATAAGGTCAACACATATATGGGTTATTAGTTATTACTGTAATGTTTGGATATTTGTTTTCTCAATGTTTGTGTTGTGGTTTTTACCCACATTTTACTTTTTTATTTTTTATTATTTGATTGAAGCTTTCAACATATGGGTTGCCCCAATAGTTTTTGTCCATTATAAGACTCAATATTAAACATTTAAAATAAAACAAAAGAAATGATATTAAATGTGATTCATGGGACATGAAAATCAAAAATATTGAGACCAACACTAATGATAACTACAGACGCATACATGATGATGTTAATAATCTACATATACATCTGCACTATCATATCACAAATACTAATTAATTTGATGATTCATGTGATTTTTAATTTTTTTATACGTTTACAAAGTAACTATAATATGACATTGTCATTATTTTTTTATTTATACAATGTATTTATTTTATTATGATTTATGCACTATAAATATATTGCACGTATTATTTTGAGTTATATTTCAATTTAAATTCACCATATTTTAATTTTATAAATGTATATCCTATAGATTTAAGTATATGTTATAATATGCATGTATCCTATTAAGCTTCTGTTTATGAAATGAAATAAATTTTTATTATTTTAAGACAAACACATCACACAACCATGAGACGCAAATGAGGAATGTGAATGTCTAAATTTTTAATAAATTTTTATTTTTTTTTAATTATTTAAGATTTTAACCCTAAAGGTCAAAACAACACCATTCGATTTGTGTCGGCACTGCTCGATGCGGTTCTGCATGACCCAAAATGGCCCAGCATTTTTTGGGCCTAATGAGTCGTGTCGAGCCAGGGTGATCCTTCTCGTTCCATGCAGAGCACGGCACAATATGGTACGACAACATGGTTGGATCACCCTGAAACATGTCGTGCCAAAACAGCACTGCCTATATGACGCCTCTAGCTTGTTCCTTCTTTTATTATTATTATTATTACTTCTCTTGACGGTATTAGCATACTCATCTTTTTTTGAGATATTATTTCATCTATAAATACATCAACTCATGATAAATGAGATGCATGTCCACTCGGATATGACTAAAAAAATAGTATTATGATATTTGACAATATCTATTGTTAGATGCAAGTGGATGTTCACTATGAAAATAAGCCCAGATAGAAAGGTTGATAACCTTAAGGCAATACTTATATCGAAAAGATATATTCAAATATTTGATGTTGACAATTAGGATACTTACTCTCCAATAGCCAAGATGACTTTCATGCATATTCTTATTTTTCTTATAGCATCTCATTATTAGAGGATACACTAGCTAGACATAAAGAATATATTTTTTTACAATCATCTTAAAGAAGTGGTGTATATGAAGCAGTCATCAAGGTTTCAAATAATACAATCAGGTATAGTTTATAAATTATAAAAGATATTATACAGCATGAAGCGGTCATCAAGAGCTAGTTTGTGAGATTTTCATAAGTAGTTACTTCATTTAGGTTACACAAGTGCATTACTAATTTTTCCTTATATTTCTTGAGGAATCCTAATGGCATAATGATTTTGTTGATAATTTATATTGATAATATTATAATTATGAAAAATAATGAGTTGAGAATCACTCATCTCAAGAAGTATCTTCAGACACAATTTTATACAAAAAATCTTTAAAAACTCAAATATTTTCTTAGTATAAATATGTTTTATTCTATGAGAATTATCATATTGTCATAGAAAATATATGCACTTAATATTCTTATAGAAATTACTCTTTTAGGTTGTGTTTCATCAAATACTCATATTAGTTCATGTATTAATTTCACTTATGATATGATACCTCTAGTTGACTTTAAAACATAAAGAAGAATCATAAAAACATTAATTATCTGACTATGATTAGATTGAATATAGCATTTGCAGACAGTATAGTTAATCATTTCCTATATTTTTCTTGACAAATTCACTTTGACATAACTTTTTGATTACTAAGATTTATGGAAAAAATTCTAGCACTTAGATTCTTTTTTAAAAATCATTGACATTTTTAGTTAGTTGAATATTCGGATTTATGTTAAGCACCAACATGTACTAAGAGAAGATCTACAATAAGATTTATATTTTTTTAGAGACAACCTTATTTTATAGAAAAGTAAGAGTCATGCGGTTATTTAGATCAAATATATTAATATAGTTCAGAGTGATAGTAATAACTACTTGTAAGATACTTTAGATATAACAACTACTCAAGAAAATCAAATATATACTTTCATCTCTCACTACTATTTACTATGACAATCAAGTTACGAGGCATGTAGCCTCCAATCTAGTATTTCAAGTGAGAATAAAATACATCAAAGTAGACTATTTCTTTCTTAAAAAAATTCAAGATGAAATAATAACTACAATATATATTCAAAAAATAAATCAACTAACAAATATATTCACAAAAATCTTGAAGAAGCCTTAGAATATCTGTATTTTCTCTAAAATGAGTGTTGTGGACTTGTGTGTAAATAGTTTGATAAAAAATATTATGATTTTTATTCATATTTTACTATTTAATTTTATTTATTTGATGGGAGCACCCAACTTGTGAGCTGCTCCAATGGTTTTTGCCCAATATATAAGATCAATGTGTGATATTTTATTCATTGAATATTTATTTTATTTCTTTTTGTATTTTAAATATTAATAATTTCACATGTATTTTATATTTTAAATTATATAATTGTGATATCGAATGAAAATCATCGATATAGTATTAAAAGAAAACAAAATCCCACATTGGTTAAATTTTAGAATTTCATAGTTTTTTTAAATTTTCAAAATTGATCACATTATAATGCATTGGATAAATTAGTTGACATCAAACATAGTAATCAATATAATAAAACACACAACAAGGATTTTGCATTATTTTTTATATGTGTTACAATTTTATAATTTTTTATTTTTTATTTGGAAGCAGTTACACTAATATTGATACAATGAATCTCATTAGAACTCCAAAATTAAAAATATTTCTACAAAAATAGAACTTAGATGATAATTACTTGGAAAGTCTTCATGTGGCATATATTTATTAAAAGTAATATCTTAATATGATAGCAATAACTTTTATCTAATGACGTTAAGTATCAGATTCAAGACTTACCAAACATAATCTCGCTACTTTTTGAAAGTAAAGTTATTAAGACATTAACTTATTTCATATCTTATATTAAGCATTAACCTTCTGCTTAGGGTATTACCTCCTTATTTTGTGTCCACTTACTTTACGAATAAAAATACTTAACATATAGATTATCCTAATCCAAGTTAGATATTACTCTAATATGCATAAAGGTGTCAAACATGCTAGGCAGCCCAGGCATGGCCCACGACCCAGCCCAATTCAGCAGTGATTGGTCCGACCCAATCCAGAACTATGCATCGTGTTAGGCGGGTCTGCCCCATGGCATTGTTCATGCTGGGCTGGGCCGGCAAGAGCCGTACCTCGTGCCGGGCTAAGCACGACCCATGTGCCTAGCTGAGTGGCATGGTAAACCAAACCGAGTGACTGCACGATAGGGTTCACGTCGGGTGCAATGGGCGGTCACCTGGGCAATCTGATTTTTTAAAAATAGTTAAGACTCTGACCCTGTGCCCATCACAAAGCGGTCTAATTATTTTAAAACAATAGGTCACATGGCCGATTGTAATCGGCCGGCCACGTAGCCAACCATCCGTTGCATTTTCACGCAACATGATTCCTTCGCATGCACATTCGGAGCACAACATGGTCCGGCATGGTCATGCAGCACATATGTGCCGCCATGTCATGCTGGGTCGGAGGACCAAAGAAATAAGCTTCAATTTTACATTTATCATGATATAAGAGCCAATTTAAAAATAAGAATAGAAAATATGTGTACGTGTGTGTATGTGTGCATGTGTGTATGTGTGTATGTGTGTGAGGCATGCACATGTAACAGCATTTATCATGATATCAATGTGTATGTCTGTGCATACACGTGTTCCCTATGTTTACATGGGTACAGGTACACAACCATGCGACTACAGAATGTTGATGCCCAGTATGCAAACATAGTGGTGCCTACACAATTTGTGTAATGGACATTTGTGTTGTGTGATCAGTGCTTAAGCGTGCACTAAGTGTGTGTATTGTGCATGCAATAAACATATATGTACTCTTAATAAATTGTTATGTAGTATATTTGTGAGTAGAAAATTGATGTCATGGATTGTGTGCAGTGTGTCAGTGCAGTGTTTGTTAAAGATGTCAGCACACTGCTAGCTTCAATCATGGGATGTGTAATATGGTGCTTATGTGCATACACAAGAAATTTTTCCTATAGTATATGTATTATATGAGATATTTCTAATTATTCAAGTACTATAACTCTTATGACTTTATTTTCCATTTCAAACCACTAGATTATTACCTTGATAGTCAAAAGTCACATAATTTTGAGATAGTCAATGACAAACCATCTTTTGAATTTTAAAAAAAGTAAGTTGTATTTTCACTTTTTTTCTTTTTCTTTTTTTACCCCACTTTATGTTACTGATGGAAATATCCAGCTTGTGGGTGGCTTGTTCTACAATCATCATATTGAGTTTTTGTGCCTCTTTTTAATTATTTTCAAGATATGATTGTATTGAAAATTAACTTTTAAATGTAGAATTTAATTGAATAACATTTTTTATAGATTTGGTTAACAATAGTAAAATCAAATAAATTTTGAGTATAAATGATTGACTTAATAGAAAGATTGAATGGAAGTCAAAACAACAAGAAAAAAATTATAATATTTCTAATGTCACAATATTTTACACTAGTATATGTCTGTTAAGAAGTCGAGATATTCTTTCTTGATTGTGATTCTACAAATAAGTTGAGATAATATATTCTTCATAATCATAACATTATTTTAAAGTCACGGACTCATTTGTTCTAAAACAGAAATTTAATCGTAACATTATTTCAACATAAAGGTAACCAAGTATCAAATTGAAACTAGAAGTAACGGCATTTTCAAACATTATGACTTATCTTAATAAAAACAAAATTGCACAACATCAAATAATTTTTAGTCACGGTAATCTTTTTAGTCATGACATAGTATTCTAGAATAAAATCACCTCATCATAATTATCTTTTTCGCAACAATTATGTATTCCTGAAAAGAATTATCTAAGTCACAACTATCTTTTATGCAGTGACTATGTGCTCCATAGAGAAACTTAACCATGATGATTTTTGGCTCAATGACTTTATTCTCTAAATTAAAAAAAAAAATCACGATTTTCTTTGCCGCCATGACTATGTTCTCCAATGAGGCTTCAAAAAAAATCCAAAGTCACGACATCAATATAAAATCATGACTTTCAGCTTGAAAATCTTTATAGTACCTATTTGAACTATCGGTGTCAAACAGATCAAACCAGTTGTGCACAACACAATTAAAATACCATGTTGTGCCAGGCATGACACGGTGAATGGTCCACCGGCCTAGCATGGCACAATGGGCACGGGAAAGTGCACGTCCATGCTTAACAAAAAAAAAATGCTCACGTGGCCAAATTTTTTAAACATAATGGACTGCCCCATTACAGGGCAGTCAAATTTTAAAAATAAAATAAAATAAAACTGCCCAAGTGATCGCCCGACGAAATCCTGTCGGATAATCACTCAGGCTAATTTACCATACCATTTGCCAGACACACAAGTCATGTCTGGTCCTGCACGAGGCCCGGCCCAAGACATTATTCCAAACCATGCCGTGTCTAGCCAAGCACTGCTAAACCAGGCTGGGCCATTAGTAGTGTCGAGCAGTGCAGGACTGCCCGACCCATTTGACAGCTCTAATTAGGACCCCAATAATATAAAATAAAAACTAAAAGATTTTCGAAAAAAACCTTGGAGGATTCAAATTTCAAGGTCAAGAATACATCATACCATTGACACAAATTTTAACTCATAATTAGGCACAAATTCAAACCAAACACAAGTAATGATAGATTGGTAACTAGATTTGAAACTTAGATCTTCATGTCAACTGTTATTGAGAACTCTTGATTCGACGAGATGATGCTTCGATTATCTTATGTGAAATCTTCTTCAAATATCAAACTAATTAGAAATCTAAGATTAATTTATATGTGTGTATAATGATTATAGATTTATAATGTGTAATTGAGAACTTTTTATATTTTGAATATTGATGAATATAATTTGAATATAAAACTAGGATTTCATATCAAATATATTTATGCGTGTTAATCATTATTGATAATAACAGGTAAATCATGAGATATACTCGTGATATTGGAGTCACAAGAAGTGACAGTCCTATTATTACCTCATAAAATGAGCCTAAATATGAAAATCCTAAATTTATATAAATTTAATTAATACGAATATGATGCTCACAAAATTAAAAGTAAAAATAAGATTATGACCATTCTAATGTACATATTCTGGAAGAATATGCCTTAATGTAATGTGAGCATTATATAGAATGTATAACCTAGAGATTTTATCATAATATGGGAGTCATGTGTTAGTTATAATAGATAGTGACAAATAAGTTATAAGACACAAAAGAAGAGACATTTCATAAAATGCTGAAAAATATGTTATAAAAAAGATTCAAGAATTTCATAAAAGAAATTATTATATCTTTGTCTATATCTTCAATAATAAATTCATCTCTCTCAATCTTGATATAGTTAAATATCATGTATTGGTAGTTAACACATGGCTCTATTATCATATAGGCATAATTCCAATAATGTCTCATATCTATTTAAATTTTTTTCTTTTTTAGACCCATTTACAAACATAAATTGCTCACTTTTTATTATCTACTATGTGTCCTAAGGTATATTAGTGAATTTTTTTTATGCTAGAGAAATAACTTTTATTCTTAATTACACTATCAGGTTAATTACGTGACACATATATCTAATATAAAAATATAATGATTCATCTTTAATTGTTATAATAAACATACTAATAGTATCTCCATTATTCATAATATTATCGAATGTAATACAATAAATTTTATTTTAAATATTATATTTCATAAAGATCTTTATTATATACTCATATATGGCAGGATCATCATGAGAATGAAAATTTTCAAAATATCCTAAATTTTTTTGTTGAGTTTTCATTTTAAATCTATATATTGGGGGTGAGGCATTCGAATGATGTATCATTATAAATAATTCATATATCTAACAGCACGAACACCACTACATTATATTTTCTAAATTTGTTTGTTATTAATTATTTTTCTAATTTATAATATTTAATTATGTCATTCCTATTAATGGACCTAAGAATTCTAAGATAAACTGGCTAAAAATTTATCTACATAATATTGAATAATCTAAGATCCTTTGAAATTTAAATTGAAAGACTCATAATCATAATTAATTTAGTCATGTCTTATTTTCCAAAGTAATTGCGATAAATAAAGGTGATCAATAAAGCTGAACTTGATTCAACTTCAAAGACTTCACCACTCAATTAAGTTTGTCTGAGATTTAATACACTATATTTATTAGTGCATAGACCAACATGCCTCTTAAGGTGACCAATATTATTTGTACTCTTACATGTATATATTTTTTATAACATATACACTATGTCGATTCTTTTTTAACACTCCTAAAATTTTTATTTTTTATTATGTTAAATTGAGTCAATATTACTGAAGTTCGCCTATTTTTAAATTTTTAGGCAAATAGATCAATGTCATTGGAGAGAACCTAGTTTTAGCCTCGAACTATTCAATCAGATTATCATTATTTTATATATATATATATCTATGTAAGACTCATTATTAATAACGTGATCAATTTTTAGGCAAATAGATCAATGTCATTTGAGAGAACCTAGTTTTAGCCTTGAACTATTCAATCAGATTATCATTATTATATATATAAATATATATATCTATGTAAAACTCATTATTAATAACATTATCAGTTATCATTATTTTATTTTATTTATATTTAATATTTTAAAAAATTTAATAATTTTAAATTTTAAAAAAATATTAATTATAACATAATACACAAATTAATAAATACAAAATAAATATATATCATAGCCACATAAATTTATTTGAGCAGTAATCAAGAATCATAATTCATCTCTTTTTGTAAACTATCTAGCTTAGAGGTGGAAATAGATATCAAAACATAGCACATGGTGCAGAAGTTGTGGGGAAGATGAGAGGAGAAGAGAAAAATGAATTTGATAAAAACTAAAATATTTCAATTCTATATTTATAGAAATCTTTTATATTAAAATAATATTTATTTATTTTTTTCATATAAAAATGAGTAGATATCCAATATCTATCAAATTTTTACCTGTAATCATTGGAATAAAATCTAATAACTATAAATTAAATTATTTATTATTTTTATATTAAAATAATATACATCAAGCATGTGGCAACAGCAAGCCTACTAGGAGCTAATGGGGTAGGGCCAACTTAAAAAAAAAAAGCCATGCCATGTGTAACCTATGACCCATGACCCATGCCTGATCACGGGTCATCATGCTTGTAAATCATGACCACGAGCCATGCACACAAGTCATGTTTGGCCTGGCTAGAGGCACGGTTGGCCCTGGCCAAGCACGGCATGAGTCGTGTCAAGGGGTGGCACGACCCTGGTCTAAACATGGTTCTAGGTCATGCAATGTTGAGTGGCACACAACTATTTCGGGTTCATGACATGTTCATGCTGTCCAACCCACTTGACACCTCTACAATCATCCAATAAACTTTTTGTATGGTGCTACAAATAATAAATTTTAACATTATAACAAAATCACAACACAACCCTAATCACTTTTGACAAATATATATGAGTTATTTGTGTAAGATGAATTTATCAAGTTATATTGATGTTAATTATTTAAAGTTGCCTTGTTATTTATAATCTTGAATTTGCATATGATATCAGTGGTTGGAACCCTAGGATAATAAACCCTAGGGATATATGTGTAGATAAAAGCTTTGCACCCTAGAAGGAGGGGCGCACTCATTATGCAACAACACTCCCATTGTTGCAAACCCACTAAATGTTGGAAAAAAAAAACCAAAAAATTGTGTAGGCATTGACATTCACTCCATCGATGTTGTGGTAGTGTATGTTTGAGGTTATGTGGGTCATATTGGTGTTATATAGCTTGTTTATTTATGCTCTCACGAGAGCAATGGCATAGAGTTACCGTATCAACATGGCACATGCAAAAGCAAGAAACTGAAGGGCAATATCGCTGAAAGTGATAAAGCTTTCATTCAGAAAGAAACTGGCAAAAGGAGATATCAAGCAACAATGAGCAGCCAAGAGATGCGGTTATTGGCAAAGAAAAAATCTGAATATCTGATAATAGAGTATGCATTGCCGAAGTTATAGCTATGCCACTTCTCGTCAATCTCTCACCCTCCTCCGATCAATGGACTCAAGATCATGTCGTGACGGCACTTATCAATCTCTCCATAAATGATGGCAATAAAGAAACCATTGTCAATGCCAGAGAAATACCTGATATTGTTTCAGTGTTAATAACTGAAAGCAAGGAGGCACGCAAGAAAGTAGCTGCAACTCTTTTCAGGATCTGTCATAGATGAGAAAATGAAATAGCACTTTGAATTATGTTCCCTTGAATCAAAGTGCTTTCTGTACTGTTGTTTCTCACCCCGCAGACAACCTTGTCTCGTTCCTCAATAATGCAAAAGGAGCAATAGTTGCTAATGCTGATGAAACTTTGTCATTATAATGGCTTCTCTTGTTGCCCTCGTAGAGTCCACTGGCACACTAATTGGAGTTTCTAGGTCTGTAAGTGCAACTCCAACGTACATGTATCAAACAGGCCGGGCCGTGTGAGTCCGGCCCATTTTTTCAGACCCACCCAGGCTCATGTGCCATGCCTGGCACAGTACGGTTAATTGGAGGGCAGGCCAGGCACGGCCCATGACCCAAAATCAGCCCGGCTTCAGGCCAGTTCGGGCTGGTTCGGGTCAGATCGGGTCGAATCAGAATAAATTTAGTTATGCTTGAATTTAAAATTTAGGGTTTGAGAGAACGTGCCGCCATCCCAGTGAGGCGACGGCACGTCATCCCCGTCGGACATCATTTCATCGGCCGTCGGGCGCATCGCCCGTGCCATGCCCACGTGCCAATCACCCTGGTCGTGCTTGGCACGGCACATGGGCCGAAGACCCTCGGCCTGGCACGGGCACAAGCACGGGTCTGAACCGTGCCGGGCCCGGGTCGCCCAGCTCGTTGACACCTCTACCCGACGCCACCTTTTGTTCTAAGTCATGTCATTGGTTGGTAGAAATTTGGTATTCTACTTTCTGGTTTGTTTGGAACTGCCAATGGATCTTCAGTATCTGTAGAGAATACTGGCCTCATGGCTTTCATAAAAGTTGGAAGTTGGTTTGGTATTCTCTTCTCCTGGTTCAAAAGGGATTTGTATTCTAAGAAAGATGGTGCGCATTCTCCTGATGAGATTCTGTTGTTGGTTGACGAGAGTATGCATTTTAGTTCCAAAATGCATAAACTCTAACAATCTTCTGATATTCAATCGAACCAAACCGACAACTGCAGAAAACAGCATTGACCTTGGAATCATAATCATAAGAAGCTTGTTAAATGTTGGACTGGTTTTGGGAGAAAAGCCACAGGAGAACATGATGGAAAGTTCCATATGGTGACTGATTTTACAGATGAAGCAGTGACTCCCAAGTTTGTAACATTGCGATATGCTGTGATTCTAGACAAACTGTTGTGGGTTGATGATGAACATCCTGAAATTAGAGCTAATAATGAATAGCCACAAGACCATTGATGGTGGAGGGGCTAACATAAGGGTTTGATACTGGCAGCTACAGAGCTGATTTTCGGCAAAAGATCGGCGAGGAATCTGTTGGGTTCCACTTGGGTAGTTTTGCAAGGGGAGTCAGTTTAGTTATTATCGGTTATGGTTGGTAAGTGAGTAGCGTAGTTGTTCGGGAGTTCGACCATGTTTTGCAATATTCTATAATGTTAGTATAAATGATGTCTATAAATGGAGTCTGTAAAGGGGGGGTGGGAAATAGCGTCACTGGAGAATGAAATATTCCAGCACCTCGCTCAAAAGGCAGACAAGGATGAAGCAGGCTGGGCTTCGCCTAAGCCCGAAAGTGAAAAGATGCTTCGGGGCAGACTGGAGGAAGGCTTCGAGAGAGTGGGGAAATGGACTTATAAAGAAAATCAAAGGCCGTTCATTATTGGCAAAAGAAGACTAGCCTCGAAAAAACCCTTAGACATAAAATCAAGCTAGCAATACTTACTTTAAAGATAGAAATTAATTTTTAAGTAAGAGTAATTAAGTTAAAACTTCTAATATTTTATTTTTAGATTGGGATGAGAATGGGTATAAAAGGGTTAAGGGTAGCTTTAGTTTGTAAAAAATGGTATTCCTCTGCCGAAAAAGATGGTGATTTTAATAATAAAACAAACCTTTAAAAAAAAGAATATCATAATTCATAGCACTACCATTTATGATTGCCGGCCAAGCAGCAATGCCAAGGTAAGGAGTTCACTGAGCCCTGTGTTGCACGGATACGCCTAAAAACTACCGTGTCCGACACGGGGACACGGCGACACAGGTCAAACACACGTCGGATACGTGTCCGATATGCCACATGGCGTATCGGATACGCGTCGGAGACGTATCCGACGAATTGTTCGAAAACATTTGTCATTGCGTCAAACGGGAATGGGAGGAGCACACCGCCAAACCACCGACAGCACCTAAGGTAACCTAATTCTATAAAGGAAAGGGGGGGTTTTGAAATCTGTATCGGGAGGGGGAGAGTTCGAAAATCAAAAATCAGGTGGGGGGGTGGGTTCGGGTGGGGGGGGAGGGGGTTTCGGGAGGGGGGGGGTGTTAGAGGGTTTAAATTTTGTTTACATTATTTTAAAATAAAGAATTTTTAATTATTTTAAAATACAGAATTTTAAATTATTTTAAAATACAGTATTTTTAATTATTTTAAAATACCTAATATTTATAATTAATAATTTTTATTTTTATTTTTATTTTTTTTATCTTGACGTATCCTAGCCGTATCCGTATCCTAGTTTTTTAGAATTTGTTGTATCCCCGTATCTTGCCGTGTTATATCCCCGTGTCCGTGCCACATAGATTGAGCTATTTTAAGTGGAGAACCAAGGCTATAAGAGGTGCTTTTAATGAAGGTTTGTATGAAGAACATAAATTAAAAGGCACTCCTTTATAGAATCAAGACTCATATACCATATAAGAAAACTAACCACAAAAGAAGCTTGTGGAAATAAGGTGACGTTTTATAGCCTAACAGTAATAATGTTTGGTACAGTGGCTCCTGCTGGTCAGTTTGTTTCTGCAATGGTAGTCATAGTTCACAGTTCATAGTTCACAGTGACAAATGATATTTCATCCATGCAGGAGGAGCACAACATCAACCTCCATAATACTCTCAGTTGTTCAATCCATGAAGATGTTCCCCCAATTCAATTAGGGGGGAGGGGTATTTTGCCTCATGTTCAGCTATTATCATTTCCAATTCGGCAAGGAAAGAAAATTTTATTTATTTCTTATTTTTCTATTTATTCTCCCTAAGTTAGCTAAGGGAGAATATTTTTTCAGTTCGTTTATTATGTATTTTCCCTAAGTCAACTAAGAAAAAATATTTCTCAGTTCATTTGTTGTTTGTTCTTGCTAAGTCTCTTAGGAAAAATTATTTCTTAATTTTTTTACAATAATTTTCATAAGTCAATTAAGAGATTAATTTCACAATTCTTTTATTGTTATTCTCCATAAGTCGGCAAAAAAGATATATCTAAATTTATTTGTCAATATTCCCCATAATTCTGCTAGGGAAGAATATTTCTTCAATTTTTATTATTATTATTTTCTCTAAGTAAGCTAAGAGAAATATTTCTCAATTTTTTTTGTTGTTATTCTATCTAAATTGACAATGAGAGAATTTTCATCGTTGATTTGTTATTATTCTCACTAATTAAGCTAGGAAGAAATATTTTTTAAAGCTCTTCATCATTTTTCATTAAAAATCAATCTCAACTAATCCATAAATTAATTCAAACTAACGTGTGACTCATCCAATCTTAGTGCCTTGGCCACTTTACCCACTAATTTGAGAGAGGTTTTAAGTTTGAAAAAAAGAAGTTTTACTTCAGTTTTTTCTTTTTTTTTTATTTTACTTTATATTTCTGATGTGAGCATCCAGCATATGAGTTATCCCAATCAAATTTTTCCAATATATAAGAGTCATTTGTGTGAGATGAATTCATCACGTTGCATTGATGTTAATTATTTTAAGTTGTTTTTTTTTTATAAACTTGAATTTATAGGTCATCAAAATTTTTTAATTATGATAATATTCAATTTTAAACTTTATTTCTTCTTTAATTTTTTTATTCATGGTTATTATATTAGTCTTCTTTCTAAAAATTATTTTTCAAGATAACTTAGTTTTGATTTTATTTTTTCTTTCATTAATATTGAATTGCAAGAACTAAATATTTTGAAAAAGACACCTTTCAAAATTGAGTAGCATAGACTGTATGTTCTTACTTATATGATAAGTTATCTCATTTGATGCATAAGCATAGTTGTTAAATCGAAGATTAAATTAAGAATCAAAATGTTTGATTAATGATTCAAAAATTAAAAATCGAATCAAACTGTAAATCAAATTTTTTGTAATTTTTTTTCATGTTAATTCATATTTCCTATAGTTAATAATTTTTTTTTGGTATTTTAATTTTTATTTTTGTGACTTTTTTAGTATTTTGTTACTTTTTCATGTTAAATTCATAATATCAAATATTTGAGTTGCTTTTTTCTACGTTAATTAACTCTTATAGTTGAAGATTTTTTTTGACATTGTAATTTTTATTTTTGACTTTTTAAGGATCATGATCCATTGAGAATTCGTATTAAATCGATTCGTGCGAATTAATTCACGATTCAGCAATTCAATCTTCGATTCATACATATTTTTTGATTTTTTTAAAGAGTCGAATCATTTATCCCTTGAATCATAAATCGAATCATAAATCAAATCGTAAAAGATATGATTTTGATAACAGTGTGCATAAGTATTATTGAACCATTATTTATTCTTAACTTTATTATTTATCTCTGGCCAAGCAAAGAATATTAGATCCTAGTATTAGAGTCATATTTATCTCAAAGTATGAGACATGTTAGTTAAAAAAATATAACAAAAATTCAATTTTTTTCTATCATATTTGTGTGATTACATATTTATTCAATTTAATATACTTAGATATTTGAAGACTCAATGAGCATTTAGATACTTTGTCTAATAATTATATATATTTTACTTGGTTAATTATTTTTTATTTCAAATCACAATTTTTTTTATTTTTTAATTATTTCATAAAAGAAAAATAATTAATTAATTAAAAAACATAAAAATAAATAAGAGATGGATCGAATACTCATTTTTTGTTGAAGTGTTTCGAACCATTATTTGGGAGAAACATTTTTAATCACAAATTATCTCATATGAAGGATATATTATTTTGTTATTTTTCACGATGTTGTCTTTTTAGATCTTGCACCTTGGAGAGGAATTAATTATTTTATCTTCAAAAATCTTTGAAAGTTCTTGTTTTGTTCAGGATCCCTCCTCATGATGCAACAAGATGGTACCTAAGAATAAGATTAAAAAAATGTCTTTGATGGTTACTCCACCATATAAAAAAAGTAGAGGTAAAAAACTACATCCAAATTCTAGAGGTAAAAAAAGTAGAGGTAAAAAAAGTAAAATATAAACACATTATACCACACAACACAACACTGCATTGCACTATACTACAGACTATACTACACGACACACACTATTCATATTCACCTTCATTGTACACACAACACCACATTGCTCCACAGTTCACACCGCATTGCACTGCACTACATTACATTTCACAGACATTGCACTATTTCTACACCACCCACATTGTTCACCTTCATGCTCACTGTGCACACAAGATACCACACTGCATCACACAGCACAAGACGCCAACACTGCATCACACAGCACAAGACGCCGACACTGCATTGATGTCATTGCATCTACCTCATTGCCTCATTGATACCACTACCATACACTATTACTACCACATTGTTATGTCTATGCACATGCACATCCGCTGCACCATATCAATTCTAACCATGCATCATTGCCAAATATTGATGCCAACTCTATGTCGACATCACTGATACACACACACATGAATAGTAGAACACTCACATGCTCTTTTGGATTTGCCAACCCTAACTTTGATATCATGCAGAAATCAATTGAAAAAGAACATTATAATGAAAATGTTAATAGTTAGTCATAATTTTTTTATTTTTTTATGATTTATGCATGAGAGCCTAACATATGAAATATCTCAATCAAAGCTTGAATTATATATTATTATTGTATATTCATATTGATTATTAAATTTTGGATATTTTTTGAATTAATTTTTCATATAGTATCAGAGCCAAACTCCAAGTACATGAGCTAGCATTTTCACATAGACTGAAGTTACAAAAAATAAAAGTCAATTGATTTAAAATGACTCAAATATTCATTTATAATTGATGTGTTTCAAAATAATATTTGGAAGATACATTTTTAACCTCAAATTATCTTATATGTCAGGTATCTTATTTTATTACTTTTCACCATGTGTCTAATGGATTTTGCACCATTTTTTTTAGATTTTGCACCCTGCAAAGGGATTATTTATCTTATCTCCAAAAATCTTTGAAAATACTTATTTTGTTCAGAATATTTCCACATGATATATTAAAATAATACCTAAGATGATAAAGTGTATCTTTGTTGGTTATTTCAGTACCTAAAAAGTGAACAAGTGAAACTAACTGCTCAACATGTATAATTCTTTTGTGCAAGCTTATGAGATTTTTACTTTCTCAATCAATCGAAGAAAGTAAAATATACACACAGTGCACCACACAACATTTCACTATATTGCAAACTATACCACATGACACACTTTCATATTCACACTGACTGTGCAGACAACACCACATTGCTCCACATTTCACATTGCATTGCACTACATTACCCTACATTTCACATCATGTTGTACTATTGTCACACCACACACACTGTTCACCTTCACTCAGCTCACAGACATTGCATCGCACACTTTGATGCCATCATTGCATCGAAATCACTACCTCTGCCTCACTACCACATTTGATGCCACTACCATACACTGTTACTACCACGTTGCCATGTATATGCACACACACCTCTACTGCGCCACATAGATGCTAACCATGTGTCATTGTCACTACCACACACTCATTGTATACTTATTGCCAGGTAGTAACATGTACATGCGCACAACCCATCTCTACCACACATTGATGCTAACCCTATGTTAACATCACTAACACACACATGTACAATAGTAGCACATGCACATACTCTTTTGGGATTTACCAACCCTAGCTTTGATATCATGTAAAAATTAATTGAACAAAAATTTTATGATGAAAATATTTAATTTATCACAATTTATTTATTTTTTTATGATTTATGCATGAAAGCATCCAAAGTGTGAGATATCTCAATCACAAACTAGAATCATATATTACCATTATATATTCATAATGATTATTAAATTTTGAATATTTTTTGAATTAATTTTCTATATGGTATCAAACTCAAACCTGAAATATATTAAATAAAAGATGAGAAATTCATAGTAACAACACAATGGAAGTGAGACGTGCACTGTGACAACACAATGGACATGAGAAATGCATTGTGACAACTAATTGTAAAAAGTTAAAAGAGAGGAAAAATATAACACTCAATATATATTAACATACAGACGACACTCGTATATAATAGATAAATCTTATTAGGACACAAGTTGAGTGCTCATATCAACACAATAAAATAAAAAAATAAATATAATTAAAAAGAAATTATAAATTGTAACACACTCATCAAGTTGGTGTAAACAAATCCTAAATTTATGGGCTCTCCTATCAACGTAACTCCTCTTCATGTGGCTACTTTATCAGCTGCACTACTATGTGTCTACTATGCCAGATACACAATTTTGGACAATTTCAGACAGTGTTGTTGATGTGGCACCAGCACAGTCAAACAGTTCTTTGCGCAGCTAGTGTAGCATCTGTGATGCAGCACGCCTACTGTGTGGAATGCACAGTTGACACTTTCTGACACTGCAAAATGCACAGTTGACACTTTCTGATCCTGCAAAATGTACAGTAGACACTTTCTGACACTGCAAAATGTACAGCACACTTTCTGACACTGTAAAATACACGGTAGACACTTTCTGGCACTGTAAAATGCACGGTAGACACTTTCTGACACTGTAAAATGCACGGTAGACACTTTCTGACACTGCAAACTGCACAGTAGGCACTTTTTTTGACAATGCAAAATGCACAGTAGACACTTTCTGGCACTGCAAAATGCACAATAGACACTTTCTGACACTGCAAAATGCACCGTGAACACTTTCTGACACTGCAGAACGCACAAATTAGGCACGCATATCCACTGCACATCACACGCAGTGAATATGAAATGAAACTAATGTAACAAAAAAAACTTGAAAAAAATGGTATCTCTGATGCTGATACCATTTTGTAACCTAAGAAAGAAAGGAAAAAAATAACAATTGATATATAACAACATATATACGTCTGTATATAATGGGCAAATCCTATTTGAGTATCCCACATAATAGATGCTCACATCAACATAATAAAATAAAAAATAAAATAAACCAAAAAGAAACTACAAACTACAAGTCTAATGAAAAAATAGATAAATTGTATGCGATCATCAATACAGTACACATATTGTAGGAGACCAAGAATACTATAAATTATTAGGATAGATAAATCAACTATTATATATATCCAAAAGTTCTCACAAAGTCTCTCAATATGACTCTTACTAAAATAGAATATGCAAATCTTCTCTCCAATAAAATAATAATAAATACTTTTTATTCTTTATGTATTACAGCTCTTGTGGTTTTTCTTCTCGGTCCAATCACATGAGTTATTTAGTTATCGGTAAATAGTCACAGCATAAATAATTATTCACTCCAATCCCATGTTCTCACAAAATCCCTCAATATTTATTAATTTTTTTTATTATATGAATATTATTATGATTAATAATAAATTATTCTAAATCCTCAGCTACAACAATATTTAATTTATTATTTTATTTCTTCCTCATTTTTTATTTATTTCTGAATGTCTAAATAGTTTTTTTTATGAATTATCTTGCTAAATAATTTAATTTTAATATTATTTTTTTTTCAAATGATGTTTGATGGGATTGGAATACTTCAACAGAAATCTTTTTGGGATTGAACATGATATTTTACATATTTATTCTTCAATAATTATGTGTTTTACTAAATGTTTGAGTGCCAATAACCTTCTGATTGTTTAATCTCAACTTAGTTATTCATTTCTAGTCAAATTGAATATTCAAATCTTTCTTTATTAATTTTAAGTTATGTCAAATAGGAATACTAGAGTATATTATATTATATGTCAGACTTGTATAAGTAATAAATTATTCAATCTAATTCATTTAGATATTAATGAACATAGTAGGGATGAGACTCAAGATAGCTTGAGATATTTTATTAGATTTATTGATATTTATACTTAATTTACATAATTTTTTTTTCAAAATAGATCTCAAAGTTTTTTTACTTTTTAGTTATTTCACAAAAGAATTAAAAATAATAATATCTTAAAATATATATCTGATAATTTTATCACTTATCATATTAGCCACATGGTCATATATCAAACTTATTGAGCTAGCATATTCTCACAAAAAAAAATACATAAAGGAATAATACATATTCAATTAATACACCGAACACACTTCTTTATAGTAAAAGTATTTCAATTCATTTTTGTAGAAATATAATTTTATTCATAACCTACCTAATTAACCAAATATCTTCCTATATTTTTCTTTTCTTGTGTCTTTTAAACTTTTGTATCCTAGAGATATATTATTCAATTTCTCACAAGATTTTTGGAAATATTTATTTTACTTATCTCTCAATCATATATAATAAAATGATACTCATTACAAATAAATATATTTTTATTAGTTACTCTTATTACTCAAAAAGAATAAATGTTATATTCACCAAAAATTAATAGAACACTAGTTAGTGTTGACATGATATTTTTGAGCAAGATTTATTATTTAATAACCCTAAGTAGAGGATGAGTTCAAAAGATATATTTGAATCTCTTGTGCTTTTGTTTATCCTTTGGAGTTATTAAATATATTAATAATTACCAAACAGACTAATTCTAGAAAAAATGATTTTTTCTTAGAGAAGGATTATACTCCTAGTCTAAATGATATAATCGACCCATGGACTATTCTAGTTCCAACTCCAAATGAGTTGAGAGATCAGAGACTTGATCACTCAAGTCTTCAAAAATTTTCTAGTAGAATGTAATATAAGCAACATGTTCAAAATATAAAAAAATATCTTGAAAAATCAAAAAATTATATAGTTAATTCTTATAATCTTGGTCATTTGATTGTTCTCCTGATAAAAATAGAAAGATGAAATCATTACCTTATTTCACAAGTCTCCATTTAAAATATTATTTTATCCATAATAATATCGACTATGATAAAAATACATAATATTTTGAACTCCAATTGGACTTGATCACTTATACCTCGATTTTATAAATTTTTATCGTTGATTGCATGTCATTGTTCATTGTTAAAACTAATTATGAATAGTAGATCACCTCATCTCCTCGAGATTACCTAAAATAAGACTTATTGTAAGTGGTTTACATATATTTTTTTTCTTTGATTGTCAAAATGACCTATAACACTTGCATCTTCCAATAGATGAATGAAATATTAATTAGATATAAAAAATATTTATCTCCATGATAATCTTGAGGAGAGAAGACGTATATAGAGCAGTCATATAGTTTTCTAGTATATACACATAAATTGGATCCAATTTGCAAACTTTGAAACCTTTTATATAACCAAAAGTAGTCCCCCGGTCACTTAGTTTTCTAGATTATTAATGATTATTACTTTATTTGGTTTGCACATATATATTATAAATTATTTCTTATTTTTTTAGAGTAGTTCTAATAATAAATTTATTTTGTTAATCGTACATATAAATAATATTCTAATAACAAGAAAGTGAGAGATGTAAACCACTTAAATCAAAAAATATCTTCAATCACAGTTTCAGACAAAATATTTTAGGAGACTCGGATATTTTTTGAGATCGATATGACATATAATTATAGTTATTATATTATCATAAATGAGATATGTCCAAGTTATTCTCTAAATGATTATCTTTTGGATTATACTCAACCAAATATAAATATTAAGTCAAATATGAATTTATTGTATAATGTGAACCTTCCAATTAATTTGACTAGACATAAGAAAATTATAAGAAAATTATATGAATATTATTAGCCGAAATATAGCTTATACAGTTAGTACAACTAATTAATTTGTAGATTTTTCATGAAATATTCATTTAGATACCACTCTTTACATACTTTAATATATGAATAAATCTCTAGCATTCACTATTTCAATTGATGATCATTTGCATTTTCTACTAACTAAATATTCAAACTCAAGTTGGGTATATATGTATAGAGGAGATTCCCTATAAGTTATTATATTTTTTCTGAATATAATCTTATTTTCTAAAAAAATAAAAATTATATCAGTCTATAGATTCAATGTAGAAGTGGAATACTAAGCGATTGTCACTATATATGAGATTATTAGGATGAAATATATACTCAAAGAGATCAAATTTTCAAATATTTCTCAAATTATTCTATGTTATGATAATCAAGCAATGAAATATATAAACTTAAATCTAATATTTTATGAGTAAATAAAGTACATAAAGATGAATTATTTATTTATCAAGAAAAAAAATCAAAATAAGATCATAATCATAACTTATATTCCTACAATATAAATGTTTCAACGACATATTCAAGAAGAAATTAAAAAAGATTCAACTTAATTCCTTTTCTCAAAAACTCATATTCTGGATATTTACGCATCATCTTCAAAAATAAATATTGATATTTTTTTACTTTTCCTAGTTTTACTTTTATGATAGGAACACCCAACATGTGGGATGCCCCAATTAGCTTTATTTCTTATTTATAGGTTATGGTTTAATATTTAGATTATTAAATGTATTTTATTTATATTTTTTTTCCATTATGGTGTCCTTTTTCATTGCTTTGTACAAAAATAATTCATTTTTTTAAAATCTGATAATTTTCCAGACCACAATGTGATCTAGAAAACACTTAACATCTCCCGCATGTCATATTAAATGTCAATGGGACTCATTGTGCCTCGACAAAAAGAAATAGCCATAGCTTCTTTTCAGCAATGCCAGTGTTAACCCTTAAAATGCATTAACTATTCTGTTAATTTACATATGAATTCAAGAATAGATAGAGGTGGACTTACCTTGAGTTATCATTTCTAATTGTCTTAGCATTGCCAAAAGCCTCCAGCAGTGGATTCGACTGGATCGCATAAAAAACATGGTTCAGCAACATCATAATAGGAATGAATTTATATAAATTTGCAATTTCCACATAACTGGATATTAATTATTAACATTAAAAAACAAAAAAAAAAAACTGGATATTAATATTCACTTAGAAATCATTTCAAGGAGAGACAATAATCAAGAAAGTGATCAATCGTTGCCAAATCATTAACAATGGTGACAAAACTTTTTAAACAACTGAAGAACATTTCAAAAATTATGTACCAACTTATCTTCAATAAAATGATGTGAACATTATTATCTAAAAAAAAAGTTTGTTTTCCAATGGTAAAATCATCATTCAATTTTTTTCCTTACTTCAAGAACTTGTTGCTCAACGGATTTATCATCGCAAGCAGCTGGACCACCAACATAAGTAAGATACTGCATGATCAATTTTGTTGTTTCAGTTTTTCCAGCACCACTTTCTCCACTAACCAGTATTGATTGGCTTCGACCTTCAATCATCATTGATCTGTACTTAATAACAAAATGACAGATTAACACTAGGTGTTTTGCTTTTTTTAAAAATTTTATTTTATTGTATTTTATTTTTTTCCTTGATTTAAATATTTGTATTTGGATATGTTACACCATTATTAATGTTATACCATCATGAACAAAATTAAAGATTCTATAATCACCAGCATGCTCCAATCCTCCCTTTTTTGTTTATATACATGTAGAGGTGTTAAATAAGTCAGGTTGGGCAGGGCCGGCCCAGATTTAGTTAGCCCAACCAAGCCAACTGGCTGTGCCTGGCCCGGCACAGTTTCATCACAGCAGGCCCGGCACGGCCCGTCGGCCCGGCTGTAATGAAACTGTGCCAGGTCTGGCCGGACGGGCCACAACTAGCCCATCCAGGACAGGTTTTAATTTTTTAATTATTTTAAATTTTTAATTCAGAATATTAAAAATATTATAAAATTTAAAAATTAATTATTTAATCATAGACTTAAAATTGTTAATCTAAATAAATAATTAATTTCTAAATTTTTATTTTATTAAATTAAATAAAATATTAAGTTTATTTATTATAATAAACAAAAAATTTTAAAAATAAATAAGTGTGAATTAATAAAACTTAAATATGAATAAAAAACAATACAAAATATAAATTCATAAAAAATTAATATTTAAGCATCAGACCTAAAATTTAAAGTAATATAACTAATAAAAAACAAACAAAGATAAATAAATATAAATGAGTAAATCAAATATCAGACATCAGTGTCTCAATCCGTCAATCAGCATCGTCATCAATCATCAAATCGTCCTTAATATCAATATCATATGAATCATTATTAGCAACTAACTCCTTCGCTTTTGCTGCAATCCCAGCATAATCATGGATACCCAAGATTAAATCTTCTCAATCCTTCATGCATGCTAATACCTCAACAATATCTGCCTGTAATTTAAATCTTTTATCTAAAATAATATTCACTACAACATAAAAATCAGACTTCAATGTTATGTTTGATACCAAAGGAGTCCGTAGATCCCATGACATCTTAGATAGCACGGGATAGGTGGACTCATATAATTTTAATCACTATAATATATCAAGATTATTAATATCAAAATATGACAAGATTGTATAGTAATCAATATCTAAGTACAAAGACAGCTCGCTCCTATTCGATAGTCGACCTCGTTGTTTCCTCCTCGCTACGTGAATGAAAAAATTATTATCTCTGAATATAATATCCAAGTTCGTACTTAGAGTCTCACTACTACTACCACCATACTTAGTATCATAGTATGTAAAAAATACGGTCAACTTCTCATGAATGAACCCTTCGGTGGGTCTTCCTGATTCAAGTACGAGGATATGTATGTCGAAATATTCTCTACCTCTTCCACATTATTCTTAGTGTCCATGCAGGCAGGCAGACAATAAAGAGATGAAATAATGAACATATACTTTAAGTACTAATTTTCTATCTCTAAAAATATATCACTAAGTGTCAAATCATATCAAGACTTCCTGAACATATTACTAATATTACATATATACCTGAGTACATACATGTTGTAAAAGTATAAACTGACAAACATATGTTTTTGGTATCATAAAAAATCTTCAGATTTTTCATAAATATAATTCCTATAGCCTAGACTGTGTCATCAATAATAAATTCATTATACTTAGTATTGACGTTATCAGATATCACGTTTTAGTTTCTAACACATGACTCTAATATAAAATATGTGTAATTCTAATAGTGTCTCACATCCGATTGAAATTTCTTCTTCTTTAGTCTCACAGACAAACAAAAACTATCAAACTCATGTTGTCTGTGAAGCATGAAAATATATTTTAGTGAGTTACATATATTTTATAAAATAGGGGCACACACATTCATCCCCACTTGTACTATTAAATTTATAATATGATATATGTACTAACACGAAAAATCTTTCCTAATAGTTTATCTCTAATACTCCTAACAAACATATTAATCGTTACTTAATTATTAGATACATTATCGAATATGATACTAAATATTTTATTTTGAATTTTATATTATCTAATATTTTTATCGTACATTCAAAAATGACCAGGTCATCATGAGGATGAAGAATCTCAGAGAATCCTAATATTTTTTTTTATTTAGTGTCCATTTAAAATCTACATAGTGAGCAATAAGGCATACATAAGATGCATCATCGTGACTAGTCCAGATATCAGATATCACAAACACCACTCCACTATATTTCCTAAATTCATTAATTATTATTTTTTTTCTAACTTATAATATTTTAGTATATCATTCCTAAATATAGACCTAGGAATCCTACGATATTAAAGCTTAAAATATGTCTGCATAATACTGACTACCATTAGATCCTTCGAAAACCTAATTAAAAAACTTATCGTAGTGATAAATTTGATCATATCTTCTCATCCTAACTCGTTACGGTATATGAAGAGGATAAATTTTGAGATTAAACTGGATTCAACCTCAAAAAACTCATTGCTGAGTTGGATTTACATAAGATCTAATGCATCATATTTTTTGGTGCATAGTTCAGCATGTTTCTTGAGGTGTCTAATCTAAGACGAACTCTTATAGGTTAATATTTTTTTATAATATTTACACTGTGTCGATTCTTGTTCAGCACCTTTTAACTTTTTTTTTGTTTTATTATATTAAAGTGAGTCCAGATTACTAAAATTCTTTTAGTTTTTTATTTTTAAAATATTTATGTTGAGATGACCAGAAAAACCAAAGTTTCAACACCCTCAGACCTTTTCATAGGATTTTTATTTTCTAAATTATAATTAATTTCATTTTTATTATTAAAATTACTATTTATTATTTTTTTTTAAATTCAACTTAGGAGTTAAGACTAGGAGAGAGAGAGAGAGAGACTAGACAAAAGAGAAGATCATTTTAGATTTAAAATTATAAAACTTAAATTAATAAATAAAAAAATACTTGTAATCCATAATGCATAAACTTTAGTTTTTAGGTGTCCACACCGCACGCGCACCATTATCCACAGCACACCCAAGTCCCAAAAAGCAAAATATCAAAAGCCCAAAACTAAAATCAAGAATTTAAGAGAAGAAAATTTTATGTTTTGAAAACATAAATCTTAGAATGATGGAAGATTTTATAAATTAAGATAACATAATTATTTTTTTTAATATTTTATTTATTTTTTTTTATTTTTCATAATTAAAAAATGGGCAGAAACCTTAGAGTCATCAAAATCTTGCTTCATAGCCGTTGGAGACAAAATCCAACGACTTAGATTTTAATTTTTTTTGATCGTTGGGTCGGTTCAATAACTGTCCAAATTTCCAGAAACTTTGGCTTTTGGAACTATCGAGCTCGGGTCTGGGGGTTGCGGAAAAATGACCATGGGTTGTGTTATGGGTACGACAAAAATTCAGATTCATCAGGCATCGGGCTTTGGGGTGGGGCTGGGTCGGGACTCAGGGCACCACTCAGTTCATGCCGAAAATTTGTGCCCATAAGCCATGGTACCGGGTACGTGCATGGCCCAGCATGTGGCGGTTGGCCTAGGCACAGGCACAGCATGGCAGAAGTAGTGCCATGAGCAGGCATGGCACGGGCATGAGCATGGGCCTTTACCATGTTGAGTCTGGCCCGAGCCGCCCGGCCCATTTGACACCTCTATATACATGTTACACCAGTATTCATTTATTCTAAAAATTTAAGGTAATTTATTTTGTATGTTAAGATTCAGCATAGTACCACAACAGATTATAGAAAAAATTGTGGTCAAATTGACACTAGTCAAACATTAACAACCATAGTCAACCATTAACCAGAGTTGATCAGCACTTTTAATAATGAAAATTCTGATCCAAGCACCATTAAATCCATGTTTTTTACAAATCACTTCTATCTAAAAGGATTAACATATTTGAGAAAATTTACCTAGTGGATAAAACTTTGATTTAATGCAAAATCTATAAGAGATTAATATCAAAACTTTTGAACCCAAGACTTACCAATATTTAATGAAGACACTTGTAATCATACTAAAATATGACCTCTATAGATCCAAACTTCTATGTTGCCTAAATTACTTTGGTATGGCTAAGAAATGTGTAAGCACCTTTAAGACTGTTCTCTTAATGATTTCATTTTTGTGATATGTTACGATTTTCATTTAAACTATTTTTTTTATTTTTTTTCATAGTTTTAATGGGAGCGCCTAACATGTAAATTACCTCAATCACACATAGACATTATATAAAAGTTTGGATTGTACATTATTTTTTGATTTGGCATGTAATCTTGACTTTGACATCAAAATTATTCTTCTAGTCAATTTTGATGCATTTTCTAGATGTGTCGATTAGAAGCCAACACATTGGTGCATGGCCCATGCTTTTTCTTCTCAACATGTGCACAACGCATGAAATGTTGATACCAACATCTATTGGAAGAAACATTTACTATGCCACATCACATTCTCTGTGTGACAAAACCATATCGCATCTACCATGTGACAAAACAACATGCAGAGAGGAGTAGATACCCAATGGTTGGCATGGCAGAGTCATGATGGTTGTTGGGGTAGAAGCACACAGGTTGGAATGATAGCAGGCATAGCAAATGCATGGTTGTTGGAACGGAAGACACACAATGGTTGGCACAACAATCATGTGATAATTAGGTGACACTCAGGTGGTAGTAGGATGATGATGACTACATTTTTACTGGGCAAAAACTATGATTAGGGTTTTATCAAAAAAAAAATAGAATTAAATACTAATTTAATTTGATATACATTTAAGATTGTTATAGCTTTTTTTGTTTTTTTTTGAGGAACCAATAAGAAAGATTATCATAATAGAGTTAATTAAAATTTATTCAGTTCAGTATACACTGCATGAGTATGGATCATACCAAAAATAATTATAGGTATCAAGTGGACTAGGCAACCCAAGAACGGCATTAAGCATGGCCCAAATTAGTCATATCATGCCCAGTACAGCATAGTCCAGAACCATGTCAGAAACTAGACAATAGAGGCCCAAGGCATGACTCATGTCATTTTGGGCTGGAGCGAGTCATGCTTCATACAAGCTAGGCATGACCCACGTGTATGGCCCAATGACACAGTCCACTGGCATTATCACCCATGACCGGGCATGGGTGGGTCATGAGTCATTGGTCAAGCCTAGTTAGATAACCACCTGATGGGACCAGGTATTTTTTTTAAAAATAGTCAAATAAGCCGGGTTTAGCTCAAGTGGTCGAGTTGTTCCCATCTAGAGCCTTCAGGGCCCAACCGAGTCGACGCCCATTACTAACGGATGATGACAATGACAGCCACAGACACAACTTGTCGTTGTCGCTAGCTTTAAAAAAACAATATAAAAAAAAATATAGAAATCAAATTATTTCCAACGGCAACAAGCCAAAAATCTAATGAGCATCAAATTTATGATCATTTAACATATAAAAAAAATTAAAAAAAGAAAAAGTATATATGATTATTTAATCTAAAAAATTTCTATAAATATAGATTACAAATTTTATAAATTTCATTTTCATTTCTCTGAATCTCTCATCGCTTACAACTCTCTCTCCTCTCTTCTCTTCTTGTGTTTTAGTTTTTGTAATTTCTTTAATATTGTAGATTATTAATCAGCATATTTAATTTACATATATATGATATAAGTTACCACTAAAAATTTTAATAGAAATCAAATGTGATGCAAAGGAAAGTAGATTGTAGACTACAACAAAGCAATTGTTGCTACGGCATACTTTTTTTATTTGTTTGTAAGTTTATTATAAGTTTTATTTATAAATTAGAAAAATTTATAAAAAATAACAAATAGTAAATATAACAATAAAGAATTTGACTAGATATCAATAAATAATGACAACCCTACCGAAAAGTTTGAGGCCAAAATTAAATTTTCTTTAATAGTCTCGATCCAAACTCATTTACCATCTGAAAATAAAAAATTAATTGAACTACATTAATATAGATTCACTTTAAAATAAAAAAAAAATAAAAATTCAAAAAATGTTAAAGAAAAACTAATATAATATATATATTATCAAAAGATATATACATGTAGGAGTACAAGTGATATTAGTCACCTTAAGAGGCATACTGAACAATACACCAAAAAATATAATGTAATAAATCATATACAAATCAAATTGAATGGTGTGCTCTTTCAAATTGGATCTAGTATAGTTTATTCAACCTCCTTCATATACCATTTATCTATAATTAGGATCATTAGTTAAGATCATAAATGATGTCACATTTATGTCCACAAATAAAAATAACATAATAAAATATTATAAATTAAAACAAAATTAATATTTAATAATTAATAAATTTAATAAATATTATGGAGTGATATCTATGATATCTAATATCTGGACTTGTCTTAATGATGCATCATTCACATGCCATATCGTTTACTATATATATTCAAAATGCAAATCTAATATAAAAATTTTAGAATTTTTTGAGATCTTTCATCCTCATAATAGCCCTGTCATATATGAGTAAATAATAGAAATCTTTATGAAATATGATATTAATAATATAATATTTAGTATTACTTTCGATAATATTTTTAATAATAAATTAACTATTAGTATGTTTGTTAGAACCATTAGAAATGATCATTAAGTGAAATTTTTTATGTTATGTATATGTGTCACATAAATAATCTGATAATACAAGCATGAATAAATATTATTTCTCTTATATTATAAAAAATAAAAATTCACATAAAATTCCAAATAGATATAAAATAATATTAGAATTATACTTATATGATGTTTGAGTAATGTATTAACTACCAACATATGATACTTAACTAAGTCAATAATAAAAATAATGAACTTATTATTGACAATTATACTTTGGATACAAGAATTTCTTTTATAAAATTCATAAAGATTTTTTAGGACAAAAAATATATGTTCATCTATGTACACTCCTATCACTTGTATTGTACTTATGTGTATCTGCAGTATTAATAATATGTTAAATAAGTATATACTCTACTTCATATTTAGTATCATAACTGTTAAGGTGAAAATAAAATATTTAAAATATTAGTCATGTACTTCATGTCTTTATTATTTGGCTGTATGTCATAAAATTAAGGGGAAATAAGTAGAAAATATGTTGACATATAAATTTATATGCATGAATCAAGTATACCAATTTGAAGATTTCATTCATAAAGAAGTAACTAACTTATTTACATATTAAAAATACTAGATATGATAGTTATAACTAAGCTTCAAGTATAAATATTGATACTATATTCAAAAATGATGACTTTTTCATTCAGTTAGTTAGAGACAAATGACGATTAGTCTATCAAAAATGA
This sequence comes from Sapria himalayana, assembly GCA_029783825.1. Lineage (NCBI taxonomy): Eukaryota > Viridiplantae > Streptophyta > Magnoliopsida > Malpighiales > Rafflesiaceae > Sapria > Sapria himalayana. Next base: position 100,489 of record JAREIK010017964.1, on the reverse strand, counting down.
GTAATTTATCTTAGTACTTAGATCTTAATTATTATTCAACATATCATATGATAATAATAAGAATTTAAATATTTTAGTTAATGGTAATCATATGAATCCACATATCTCATATTATCTAAGATAGCACGTGATATATTGACTCCTAGGATGTCTAGCATAGTATCAAAGTCTTTTTTTTTTGTGATAGCTAATATTATTTCATATAGGAGATCAAAACTATTATCAGATATCATAGAGATACTTGCATACATAAAGAAATAGAAAAATTTGAGATTAACATTCAGGATAAGGCATTAGAGTAACTACTGGAAGATTATTTATTAAACATAGACATAGATAATATTAAGACTACCACTAGCAATATCTTCAGACATATACATGATGATGACTTAAATGTGCATCTGCATTACCATACCACAAATATTGATTGATGACTCATATGATTTTTGATTTTTTTTTCATATAATACCTTATTGTCACCATTTTTTATTTGTCTAATATGACATTATCTACTTTTAGTCTTTTGAGTTATATTTCATTATATGTTATATATATGTATGTATCATATTATGATTTTAATTATGGAATGTAATAACTTTTTTTCATTAAACACTTTTATATTTTATTTTAGGCAAATGTCAACATTTTTTTTAATTATTTATTTCATATAAAGTCATTTAAATATAATATTTTTAATTAATAATAAAATAATAAATAAAAATTTCAAAATAATTTAATTCGATTTCTACCCAATAGTTAGCATGCCTCAGCACTGATGCAAGCAAAACAAGTCATATCAAGCTTGTTGCCTTGGAAGGTATGTCGTGTTGAGCAAGACTAGGCCACACAGAAATTGGTCATGCTGACATAACACAACTTGTTTGACACCTCTAAAAATAATTATTATATATTATTTTTTGAAATAAGATCCAGAACATTACACAGTATTAAAAGAACAAACTAACTACCAAAGTTATCTAATAAGCATGATAGAGTTATTCCACTATGACATTTATACTAACTAAAAAAAAGTATATAAAATTCCTTTATAAAATATTAACAAATCATTCCTTTGTTTTAAATATTACTAATTATTTTACTCGTACCCCCACACTAGACTCTGAGATGATTAATACATGAGTTAATATTCATGTTGCTAGTAATCGTACGTTATTCGCTATATTTTTTTCTAATTTTGAAAATATTATTGTATTTATAATAAATATTCAAAAATTATTAAGTATGATAGTGTTTAACTTGGATCTTTATTATTTCATCATGTCATGTTTATCCTCGATTACCATATGATAAATCCAACAATCCCAAACATTTGACTTTAATATCAAATATTGAATCCACGAGTATCCGAGATAGTCACCTCTGATATTAAATGATATGACCCTCAAGTAGATTTCAAAAGGTCAAATGTAATTTTAAGATTTTTTGAAGTAACCTCCCTCCAATACCAAACTAAGATTCAATGTAGAGATTCCTCAATATTGATTTAGGGTTTTGATTTGGAGAAAAAACGTTCTCTTATAAATGAAACATACATAACACAATAAAAGATCTCATAAAAGAAATATACACACTCACCAAAGAAGAAGATAATGAAAAAGAAAAGAGAGACGTAAAATAAAAAAAATTTACATTGATGACACTTTACGATAGAGTAATATTCAACTTCTCAGAACTCAATTCTCTGTTGCTTATTCATATTACATTTACAAGGATTTATATAGCAAAGTAAAAAACATCTTATACTTAAGTCCTCGGTCGTAACAACACAACAAATCAAGCATCATTCATGTCATAATCTCAAAGAATAAGTTGTGATTTGATCAAGAATAAGCATTTATACAAAGCATGTTGCGATAATTATGATGTCGTGATACCACAAAATATGATCAAGATACTATGATACATATTACAACTTAAGTTGAATCATGACTTTACAATTCAAATCGCAACTTTAAAGTACATGTCATCGCTTAAGATGAGATGCAACTTCACAATACAAATCACTAGTCCAAAGTATAATTTTCAATCACAACCACCCAAAACAAGTAGACTTCATTTAGGTCACAATTTCAAGATCAAGATCATTACTCCAAACTTTTGTAGTTCCAATTTGAGTCCAATCATGACTTCACAAAATAGAATGATGCTTGGCAAATCTTCCAGCAGTGCAAATCACAACCACATAACAAGATCATGACTTCTCAGCACAAACAAGAGCTTCTAAAAAAATATTAGTTAATTCTAATCTTCTCCTACTTGATAAATACTTTATCATCTCTTCCTTTCAATTTTAGATTTGCACTGCTAGAAACTTGCTGCACTCACTACCTTTCAATCGCCTTCATATTTGAAATCAACTTCACAAAACTCTCATATGTTGTACTACATATCTTCCTTAGTTTACTCCCATTGCAATGGATCCTCAAATGTTCTTTCCTCGATCACAATACTTGACTTCTATCTTATAACCTGAAGAGCAAGAAATATTTTATTTTCATACCTTTCAAGAGGATTTTTGGCCCATGTAGACCTCCTCAATAGAGGAGTTATCTCAAATGCATCATCCTCACTAGAGTCTTCATAACTCATCTGCTCTACCTCTTCAATAGAAGATTATGTGCCACCAATGAAATGAAGTTATAACTTTGTAAAGCATTATTTCCATGTCAAGACTTCGTTGATTCAAAAAATGTCAACTTTGTCATGACTTAAGAACCTCTCTACTTTTGTACTTCTTGAACACTACAACTAGATTGTAGATCATTATTCTTGTTTCCGAGTTCCAAAGCATTATAGCACCCGATATCTCCTTCGAAGTCGATGAACTTACATTTTACTAATTTGAAGCCAAATTTTTTCTTCATTTCCTTCTGCATTTGCATGTGCACATCACTTCCAAATATCCTAAGATGAGCTACACTTGACTTTCTCCCATGCAACACCTCAAAAAATATTTTAGCCTTCATCATTGATGTGTAAATGTGGTTCTTCAAGTAGTATATAGTGACAAATACTTATACCTAAAATTCTATCTTCAAACCTGTCCAGCTTCTCATGCACCTCACATTTCTCATCAGTGTTCGATTCCATTTTTCTACCACTTCATTTTACTATGGTGTCAATCTAATTATGTTATGCCTAACAATAATCTCCTCGACACAAAATCAATCAATCAAAAAATATTCCATATTATTGTTCATCCACAAAATCTTTATCCTCTTGTTGAACTTATTCTCTACTTATTCTTTAAATCCTATGAACTTCTCTAGCACTTCAAATTTCTTCTGAATATAAAAAAAGCTCAAATGTATCTAAAAAAGTCATCAACAAAATAAATATGCACTTTGATCTCCCAAAAAAACTCCACATTCTTTAAACTCCATGAACTTCTCTACCACAATAATCAAATATTTTATTTGGTTCTTTCTCAACATTTACCCTTTAAGATCATTAATCCAATAAGAAATTATTTATTTTTTCTCAGAGTTTTTAGGTATACTTGTTTTATTTACGATTGATATTAATAATGAAATAAGTCAATAGTTAAGATCTTGAGATGTATCTTCTTTGGGTACTCTAATATTCAGCAATGATATAAATATTTTTTATTAAACTAATAAATTATAGCAAGTGTAATTAGCTTTTTTTTCTTGGACTCTTTTTAGTGAGACTAAAAATGATATAAGTCAAAATGTTGTACCTAGATATATTACTTTTTCTTACTTGCCTATGATCTCACCTAGATCATTAGTTAGTAAAGAAAACCATTTATTAGTTATATTTTAATGTCAGTACTCAGTATTATTTTAAACTCATGAAATCATCATATCTAACAATAAATACAAATCATATTGATAATGAAGAGAGTAAAAGTTTTCCAAAAAAGATCTCCTTCAAGCATAAATAACATAATAGTCCACAAGTATTCACCAGTACAACTCATATTGAGTTTGTCACTAGTAGACATGACCACCCAGAATTGAGAATCTATACTAGGAAAGAATGACATATCCAACCTGCTCAAATCAGATATTGTCTACCAAAAAAACTAAAGAAATCTTGCAGTCAATTCTTCTAATCTTGACCTTCTGATGCCTCTTTGGAAGAATTAGATTAATTATACTCAACACTCAATTTTATATATTTTATCATTCTCATGTATTGTTAATTTTTTTTATTTTTTTATTACTTTTCTTTGTGGTACTGGAATTTTCAAGTCTCAGTCTGAGATATTAAATCCATGATGAAGTCAAGTCATAATGGAAGAGATATATATCATTCACTTAAATAAGACTTAAAAACTAATATCGTGACTTTCAAGAATATATATTATTGGTTACAAGTTGGTGCTCACGGTGAAAACATATCCAAATTGAAAGACATATTACTTTAAATCAAGATTTGTTGTTAATACATTCACTCGGATATTTGGTAAAGACTACTAAAATATTTACTCTCTAATGACTAAGAAGATCTCAGTATGATTTCTTATTTCTCATGTAGTATCTCATAGTTAAAAAATATATCAACTAGACATGAAAAATATATTTATTTATAATGAGATTGAGTTACATATGAAGTAATCACCTAAATTTCGAAAAACACTATCTCATATAATTTATAAATTATGAAAAATATTATAAAGTCTGAAGCAATCATCAAGAGCCTAACTTGTAAGATTTTCACAGATATTCATTTCATTTGAGTTTCACGAGTGCGTTAAGAGACATTTCTTTATTTTTTCAAATGAGCCTTAATAACATGATAATTTTCCTGATTATTTTCATAAATTATATTCTAATTATGCGAGATAACGAATTAAAAATCATTCAACTCAATGAATATTTTCAAGCATAATTTCAAATAATAAAAATTGAGACTCAAATACTTTTATTGCATAGAGATCACTTATTTTACAAGTGATATCATCTTATCATATAAAAAATAAATATATTATGCTCTTGTAGTAATTTATTTTTTGGGGTTATGCTCTTGCAGATACTCTTATTTATTCATAATTTAACTTTATTTCTAATATAATCACTCCAATTGATTCTACTACATATAGAAAAAGTATATATAAAATTAACTATCAGACTATGACTAAATCTATTATAATATACGCAATTAGTATAATTAGTTATTTTTTAGATTTTACTCGCCACATTCATCTTGATGCAGCTCTTCGCATGTTAAGGTATATGAAAAATTCATAACTTAAAATTTATTTCATGAATCATAGACACTTACAATTTACCAAATATTCACATTCGAGTTGTACATCAGCATAAACCAATTGAATATTTTAGATGTTTAGAGATCGAGAACATTGGAAGAGTTCCGAACAATTGTAATAGTTACTAATAAGATATTTTAGATGCAGCATCTACTCAAAGAGATTAAGTATGCATTCTCTTTTCCAATTATTTTTTACTATGATAGTGATGCAAAGAGACACATAATTATTAATTTAATATTTCATAAACAAATAAGTTACAAAAACTGTATCGCTTCTTATTCAAGAAGAAGATTCAAGATACACTCTCTCCTCCAAGCTTGGCATTATGGACATTTATACATCAACTTAAAAGAATGGATTATAGTTTCCACGTATACTATTTTGTTTTATTATTTCATGCTTTTAATAGAAAAAGCAAATTTATAAACTTCATTAATCATAAGTATTTGAGTTGTAAATTATTTTTCATTTAAAATTTTGACATTTTAATCATTTATTATGTTGGAGTTTGACATGAATTAATTTGAGTAGGTCGTGGGAATGAATTGATTCAACAATTTTAGATCAACCCCAAGCTAGGCCAGCCCACATGCATAATTTATAACAGGTTGGGTCATCCTGACCCAGTTATAAAACCCTAGCAGTTGCAGCGTGGTGCTGCAACCCTAGTTATATCAAGGACAAGCCAAATCTAAGTAATCAAAAGACATGGCCAAATGGGCCAGTTTTGGGTGGGATGGGCCTACATTTAGAACCCTTATGGTAGAGCATGCTCAGCCCTATGAATGAGCTTGGCCATTGTTTCAGCAATGACTTCGTAGCCATTAGGTAGCCCCCATAGCTATTTTTATTTTTATTTTTATAGAAAGTCAAACAAAAATTCAATGATGTTAATTAAATTAACATTTAAATCCCTTAAATAATATGTCAATGGATTGAAGCAACTCATATGTCAAATACTCCCATCAAAAATAATAAAAAAAATCAAAATGGTATAACCATGTACCATATCAATGGTTTGTCCTCATCAACTACTCAGAGACTTTATCCTTTGCTTCAAAACTTAATGTCCGGTGCCTGCCGGATAGTGATTATCTGTATACATGACAAAAATAGATATTCTCATCAATTTTCTTAGGTAAAAAAATTCTTGCCTCGGCCAGGGGGAAATAGAATGACTACTCCCATAATTATTAAGAATGGCTGAAATTGATCAATTACATCTGATTTAGTAAAATTTAATTGTCATTCAACTTCGAGCATCCCTTCCATCGAACGAGATACATGAAAATAAAAATACATGTAAATAAACTATGGGTAATAGGATCTAGAAAATAATGTGCCACCATACACTAATGGCATAACCTCACTCCGAGAAAGTCCCCCCATTTCTTACAATAGTGCAAATTTTTCTAGAAGATTCCAGAGTATGTCACACTTGTGTAAAAGAATATAGAAAGAACGAGATTATCCTAGATTCTTCTAGAAACCTCTTAAAAATAATTGTATATAGTAAAATATTTGAGAATTCTTTGGGCTTGTTGAGAACCATCAAATATTCTAGACACTTCCATATATATATATATATAAGGAGTGTTTGATCTCATTTACAAACCATCAAGCTTTGTAATGAGTCTTTCTTCAACTAATAAATTTTTTCCTTTCAAGTGTTTTTTCAAATTCTCTTTGTTTTCAAGCTATAGGTAGAAGCTGAGCTTAGCAAGCAAAACATGGAGAGGTAGACTTAGCAACAATTGAGGAGCAAGTTGTCTAAGTGCAACATAAGTTCTTAATAGAAAGACTAAGTCCATGGTAATTGGTATTAAATGTGAGATTGCGATGTGTGAGAGTAACTTGGAGGATATAATAGTAAGCTCTCGTATAGTGAAAATTGCCAAGAAAGTTTAAGAAGGGAACCTTGACCCTCCTGCTATGGGAATGAGAAAGAAGGACAAGTCTCATGATTCTCTCACGAGCTTTAAGGGTTGGGTGACCTAGTTAGAGATTGCTATGGTAGACACCAATGAGAAGATAAACCTCATATAGCAATGCATAGAGAAGGCATTGAAAGATCTCAAAGTGCAATGCTCGCCAATCCTAGTAGTGTCACAAGAGAAATTTATGAGGGTCCTAGACATGTTCACTAACTTAAAGTGAAGAGTGGAGATCTTAATCAATGATGAAGAAGAACTAAGGTAAGAAACAATCATTTATAAGATAGTATTGTGAGCTCGGGTTATTGACCACTTATGAAGCACCAAGGGTGAAGGTGCTAAAGCCATACACTTTTGCTGGAAAGCAGAATGCCAAGGAACTAGATAATTATTTGTGACATATAAAGAAATACATTGAAACAATAACACTAACTAACGAGACAACAAAGATATACACTGCTACTTTCTATTTCACTAATAATACAACTTTATGGTGACATAGAAGGTTCATATATATAGAAAAAGGTATATGCACCATTGCATAAAGACAAACTTCAAAAGAAAAAGCAAAAAGCAATTCTACCCAGAAGATGTGTGAAACATAGCTCATAAGAAGATTAGATATCTCAAGGACACTGGGTCAATTTGGGACTATGTCATAGAGTTATTTTCCCTTATGTTTGAAACTTCTGATATGAATGAGAAAGAACTCTTCAATTTTATGAAGAACGTGCAAAGCTAGACCAAGCAAGAGTTGAGGAAACATGATGTCCAAGACTTAGATAGGGTCATGGAAGTAGCAGAATCACTCATAAATTTTCAAAGAGGAGACTTGTCTCAGACCAAACCATCTTTCAAAGCTAGTCATACTAAAGATGAGGGAGAGATGAGATATAAAAATGATAATACTAAGAAAAGATCAAGTGCATCATCTACCAACAAAGAGAGCAAGAGTGAGGACATGCATAGAGATTTCAAGCAAAAGACTAATTGTTCCCTATATGATAAACCACATTGGGTACATGAATGTCCTAAAAATAATGCTCTCAATCCTTGATTGAGAGGGAGCCTAAACAAGAAGGTGATGAGGCTCACATAGGATCAATGCAAATGTTAAATGCTCTCAAGTTCAAGCAAGCCAAGGAGCATCCTCAAAACAAGGGACTCAAATACGTGGAGGTAAAAGTAAATGGGATATCCACCAAAACTATGATACACACTAGTGTCATACATAACTTTATCTCAGATGAGGAGGCAAGGAGACTCATGCTCCAGACATCCAAGGAAATAGGATAGATCAAGATAATTAAATCTACTGTCAAGCCTTCCAAATGAGTAGCTCGTAGGATGACAATGAAGATTGGGCCATGGGAAAGTAATGTCAACTTCACGATGGCACCAATGGATGACTTCAACATAGTAATCGAGATGGACTTCTTTTGCCGAGTAAAAGTTGTTCATATACCTTTTCTACATTCGATGGCTGTCTTATAAGAAAAGACCTCATGTATGGTTCACACAATCACCAAAAGCAAAACTAAGACCCCTATGCTATAGGCTATGCAATTGGAGAATGTGTTGAAAAAAAATAAGATAACATACTTGGTAGCTCTTAAAGAATATCCGATTGATCCTATGGAAGATCTTATACTCATAAGAGTCAAGAAGGTTCTAGATGAATTTAAAAATATAATATAATCGGAGCTATCCAAAAAGCTCTCACATAAAAGAGAGAAAGATCATAAGATAGAGTTGGAACCGGGAGCAAAACTCCTACCATGAGGCCCTACATGATGGCACCCCCAAAGTTGGATGAGTTGAGAAGATAGTTGAAAGAGTTTCTGAATATTGGATTCATCCAACCATATAAGGATCCATATAGTGCGTCAACCTTATTTCAAAAGAAACATGATGTGTTACTATGAATGTGCATCAACAATAGAGAGCTCAACAAAATGATGATCAAGAATAAATATCGCATTCCTCTTATTGTCGACTTATTTGATCAACTTAATAGAATAAAGTACTTCATTAAACTAAACTTACAATCGGGATTCTACCAAGTAATGATAACTGAAGGAGATGAACTAAAGGCTACATATGTGACAAGGTATGACTTTTATAAGTTCCTAGTAATGCCCTTTAATCTTATTAATATGTCCACTACATTATGCACTTTAATAAATAAGATCTTTCATTTTTTCCTTAATAAATTTGTAGTGGTATATCTATATAATATTATTATTTATAACAATTCTTTAGAGGAAAATTTTAATCACCTAAGGAATAATATTTTGGCTATTAATACAAAATGCGGTATATATGAAAAAGTAGAAATACTCATTTGCTCTAGGAGAAGTGGGCTTCCTAGGACATCGGATCAAAGATGACAAGCTCATGATAGATAAGAGCAAGATTAAAATAATTTTGGAGTGGGATCCCGTAGCTAAAGTGTCACAACTAAGGTCTTTTTTGAGCCTAGTTAACTACTATCAGTGATTCATCAAGAGGTACTCAGCAAGAGCAACACCATTAACATATATTTTCAAGAAAATTAAGGCAAAGACGTGGGATGAGAAGTAACAACAAGCTTTTAAAGACTTGAAGAAGACCATGATAGAAAAACCTATATTGGCGTTACCTTACCAAACCTAAGTATTTGAAGTACACACTCATGCCTTTGACTTTGCTATTGGAATAGTTCTTATATAAGAGAGACGTCCTATATCTTTTAATAGCTACAAGCTCAATGACACAAAAAGACAGTACACGGTATAAGAGAAAGAGATGGAAACAATCATCCATTGCTTAAGGATATAGAGGCACTATTTGTTGGGATCACACTACATAGTGAAGACTGAAAATGTTACAACTAACTACTTCTAGACCCAAAAGAAGTTAAGCCCCAAGAAAGCAAGGTGGAAGACTTTCTAACTGAGTTTGACTACACGTTATAGACATAGAGTACAAGCCAAGCATAACTAATCACATGGCAAATGGTTTAAGTAGTAAGGGCAGAGCTAGCATCCATGATTAGCCAGTCCCAAGGAGAGATGATGAATCTCATAAAAGAGAGGTTACAAGATGATCCAGTGGCCAAGAATCTCATCACATTGGCTCATGGAGAAAAATGAGGTGATTTTGGGTAAAAAAAAATCTACTCTACCCTAAGGGGAAGAGACTATGTACCTAAGTAGGAACGTATCAGAAAAAATATCATCACATAGTATCACGACTTCAAATGAGGTGGAAATCCATGTCAATGATACATGAAGGCACTACTAGAATCTATCTATTATTGACCACAGATATGAAATATAATGTAGATACTTATGTAAGAACTTATCTTTTGTTCTAATAAGATAAAGTGGAGCAAAATCAACCCAGAAGATTGTTAGAGTCACTGCCCATAACAGAGCAACATTGGAAGAATATCACTATGGACTTCATCATTACCAACGCAAGTCCGAAGAATATAGATCTATCAATGAGACAATGGATCAATTTTCTAAGTATGTTACTTTCATAACAACTCCTAAAGATTACACAATATAGGAAATGACTAGATTATTCCTCAAGAATATGGTAAAATATTAGGAACTATCAAAATTCATCATCAATGAACGTGACTCACGCTACACTAAAAATTTTTGGACGAAACTCTTCAAACTCATAGGCACGGAGCTTCACTTCTCTACTAGCTTTCACCCTCAGATAGATGGGCAGACGAATTGGATGAATGCACTGTTGGAGCTATATTTGAGGTAGAGGTACTTTGTGAGTGCTAATCAGAAATAACTAAGCTGGGTTGCCACTATTGGCTCAATTCTCCTACAATCTATAGAAAAGTGAGTCGACCGAGAAGAGATGATTCAAGATAGTCTAGCAGCATGTAAATTGGCTAAGGGATGACATGAACATACCGACATAACATACTCATACTTAGAGAAGAATGCTAAGAAGATGAAGAAGTTGACAGAAAAGAAAAAAAGACATACAAAGTTCCAAGTTGAAGACTTGGGGCCTGTTTGTTTTTTGGGCTGAACACTTAAAGCAATTTGCTTTACGTGTTAGCTGTTTGTTTTTCAAAATTATGTAACTTAATGCTGAATTATAAAAAAATTAAATAAAAAAAGTTAAAATATTTAATTTTTTCTATTCAAAAAAGGTCATTTTATACCAAAATAAAAAAAAATAATCATTGCCTAATAAGAAAGAGAGCTAATAACACTCATTATTATAGATGACAACGAAGGGTTTGGTACGGGACTACCTCATCTTGACCCGGCTCAATTATTTTTTTTTAATTTCACCTCATTACCATCCCTACTCATTACCCAATATTAAAAAATAAACAACTTAATACTTAATACTATTAAACACCATTCAGTATTAAACTCAAAAAAAAATTCTATTTAGTATTAAGTAAAAAAACAAACACCACCTTAGTGTTTGTCAAACTCATACCTAGAGGTGTCAAATGGACCAGGTAGCCCGGGCCAAGCCTTAGGCACAGCCCGATTCAGTCGTGTCTAACCCAGCACAGCATGGTCCATAACAGTGTCTGAGCCCATGTCGGGCTGGCTCGAAGCACAACTAGTGTTGTGACATGCCAAGGTAACCCGAACCTCATGCTAAGCCAGGCACAGCCCGATATCCTAGCCCAAAAGTACGGTTCATCAACACCACCTAAACCGTGCCCCTCCCCCTGGCCCCAGATGGCCGAAACTAGATCTCGGGCCAGTGTTCAACCTCCACCTCCGAAGTCCGATCAATCTAAGCCCAAACTCGACCCCAACATCTCGACAACCCAACCTACAGATTCCAAAAGTCAAAGCTTCTAGAATCTATGACCGTTGGGTTGGTTTGACGGTTAAACTAATCCAACGATCAAAAAAACATACATTTTTAATTTTAAGCCATTGGATTCAGCCCCAATGGCTAGGAGCAGAAATATGACATGATTCTGCCCCTTAAAAAATCATAAAAAATTCAAAAAAATAAAAAAAATAATTTTTTTAAATTATATTTTTAAAATCTATATATTACCCCTCTCATTCTCAATTGTTATCTTCTCTTTCTATCTCATATTATCTCTTCATCTTCTCTCGGCTCTTGTCTATTTCTCACTTTGTCTCTCCTTTTGGTTTTAACTTTTGGGATCGGATGTGGAGTATGGATTGTCGATTGTGATGCAAACATAATAAAACAAACAAAATTTTATGTATTATGGGTATTAATTTTTTAATTTTGTTTAGTTTAATTTTTTTTATTTTAATTCTAGCTAAAACTTTTAGTTTGATTAATATAAATTAATATATAATTTATAAACAAAAATTATAATATAATTAATAAACTAATAAAAAATTAAAATAACAAATAATAATTTTAATGATGATAATGAAATTAATTTAAACATAAATATTAAAAATTTTAATATGAATTACGATAATCCTATAAAAATGTCTGAGACCGTCGAAATTTTGTTTTCTCTAGTCACCTCGACCTATTATCTATAAAATAAAAAACTAGAAAAAAAATCAATAAGTTGAACTCAATTTAATATTATACCACATAAAAATATTATGAGTATCAATAAAAAATCAGCACAATACAAATATTATAAAAAAATATTAACATGTACAAGTTCATATGGGACTGGGCATCTTAAAAGACATGCCGAACAATGCATAAAAAAATATTAAGCATTAGATCCTAAGCAAACTCAACTCAGCGATTGAGTCTTTAAGGTTTGATCCAATTCACCCTCAATGTTGATCTCCTTCATATACCGCAACGAGTTAAGGAGGAAAGACATTGTCAAACTGATCATCATGATCGATCTTCCGATTAGATTTTAGAGGATCCAATGGCAGTCAATATCATGCAAACTTTATTTTATCCAGAATATCGTAGAATTCCTAGGTTCACATCTTTAAAAAACATGCTAAAATTAAAATTTTTAAAGGCGAAAGCGTAAGGCAATGCATTTTTGTATTTGAAAGGCAATGCATAAGCCTAGAGGCATTAAGACGTAAGTTTTTTATTATGCCGTAAGGCATAAATTTTATAAAATTTAAATTTATTAAATTCTATATATTTATTTTATTTTTAATTTAATGCTATTTATTAATTTAATATTATTTATTTATTGATATTATTATCAAATTTTAATAAATTTTAATAAATTTTAATAAATTTTTTAAATAATTTTTTAAATTTTTTTAATAAATTATGTAAATTACCTTTCCCTTACACCTTTCCCTCTCCCATCTCCCTTGCCCCTCTCCCCTCGCCCTCGCCCACTCCCCTCGCCCCTCTCCTCTGCTCCACCAAAAGCTCGATGGAGCTTCAAAGAGCTCCAGCGAGCTCCATTGTGGAGCTCTGTCAAACTCAAGGAAGCTCACATGGATCTCAATAAAGTTAAGCTTTTTTTTACGCCTTAATGCGTTTTACGATTACCTCGCCTTGAGGTGCGTGCACATGCGTTAACAAAAATGCCTTAAAAAACTATGGCTAAAATATTATAACTTAAAAAAATAATAATTATTAATAAATTTAAAGAATATAATGGAGTGGTGTTCGTAATGTATGATATTTGGACTAGTCACGATAATGCATCATATGCATATCTCACCGCTTATTATGTAAATTTAAAATGGACACTAAATAAAAAATATTAGGATTCTCAGAGATTCTTCATCCTCATGATGACCCAGTCATTTATGAATACATGATAAGAATATTTAGAAAATATAATATTCAAAATAAAATATATAATATCACATTCAATAATGTATCTAATAATGGAATAATTATTAATATGTTTGTTAGAACTATTAGAAACTGACTATTAGGAGAGCTTTTTTATGTTAGACCCATGTGTCATATTATTAACCTCATAGTACAATGGGGCTGAAGGTGGTTTCCCCCACTTTAGAAAACATGTGTAAATTACTAAAATTTCTTCGGATATAAGATACCATTGGAATTATACCTACCTAATGTTGAAGTCATGTGTTAAATACGAACACGTGATATTCGACTATGTAAATAATAAAAGTGACGAACATATTATTGATGATACTGACTGAGTTACAAAAATTATATTTATAAAATTCTTGAAAATTTTTTATTACATGACAAACATGTATTCGTTAGTTTATACTCTCACCGCTTGCATTGCACTCAAATACATATGTAATATTAATAACATAATTAGGAAATTTAGAAATAACTCGATATTTAGTAATATGGTTATGAGATAGAAACCAAGTACTTAAAGTACTGATTCACCATTCTATCTTTTTATTGTTTGGTTGTCTGCATAGACCTTAGGGTTAAGGTGAAAAAGATAAAAAATATTTTAACATACATATCCTCGTGCATGAACCAGGAAGACTAACTATAAGAGTTCATTCATAAGAAATTGACTGAACTATTTAAATACTACGATATTAGATATAATAATAGTAATAGTAAGGCTTCGAGTACGAACATGGATACCATATTCAAAAACAATAACTTCTCCATTCAATTAGCATGGAGAAAATGATGAGGTAGACCATTGAATAGGAGTGAGCCATCTTGTTACTCAGATACTGATTACTACTTAATCCTATTACATATCGATAATAAGAACCTTGATATTTTATAGTAGTGAAAATCATATAAGTCCACCTATCATATTCTATCTAAGATGACACGGGATCTATTAACTCTTTTGGTGTCAATCGTAGTATCGGAGCCTACTTTTTCTATTGCATTGAATATTATTTCAAATATAAAATCAAAATTATGACTAGAAATTATTAAAACTTAGTATGAATGAAGGATTGAAAGAATTCGAGTTTGAGTATCCAGGATCATGTTACAACTACAACAAGAATGATATAGTTGGTTGTTGTTGATAATTCATGAAACTTTGATGATGATTGACGACTAAGATTGAGTCTACTATACTGCCTATGGCCTACCACTAGTGATACCATCATATGCTGATGAGATTGATTATTTATGAATTATCTTTGTTTATTTATTTTTATTATTTGAGCTTGCTTCTTTTAATGTTATTTTATTTTTTAATTTTTTTGATACTTATGAGATTGATATTTTATATTTATAAGTTTATCTTTGAAGTATTTGATTTTTTATTTTTAATGATTTAATCTTGCTTTGTTATTTTGTAATTTATACGTATTTTTAGTTATTAGTTGTGACTTGTGACTTGTGATAGTAATTTTGTTTTTTTATTATATTAATTTAATTAATTAACTAATTAATAAATTTATAATATTTTTGAAGTTTGGAATGACCCAATTCCGAACATACCAAAATAGCATGAGTCGACACAACCCAGTTCGATCCGACAAGTCCAAGAATGACCCGGCCTGAACTGAGTATGAGGCTGGCTAATGGGCCATGCGGGCTGCACTTCTCAAGTCGTGTCATGTCTGGCATGGTATGGTTACTATTACGAGCAGTGTCGAGCATAGCACGGTGGCCTGATTGGGACACCAAAAATGGGCCTAGCTAGGGTGGGCCAGCCCATTTGACACCTCTACTCATACCACAACAATTCAAATTCTTTCAAAATGTGAACAAAGGACTTGACAAGAAGTATGAAAGCATATTTCTCATAATGGGATGGGTCGATAATATGTCCTACAATGTCGAGTTATCACCAAAGCTAAAGATTCATTCTTATCTTCCATGTCAGCAATCTAAAGTCCTATTATAAAGATAAGGAAGATCCAAGTCGAGAAATTTCTACATAGACACCAATAGTAAAGTGACATCCTACAATAAGAAGGTAGACTACATCATGAGAGCCAACAAATACTTTATGGCAGTTTCAGAAACAGATCAATTAGTTTCAAGCAAGAGAACCGACGAGAATGTCTGCGACAGAAATAAAAGAGAATGGCACACCCTCGCTTCTAGAAAGTCTCTCTATTTGCTAGAAAAAAAATAGAAAATTATAGAAAATTCCAGAGAAGTCCACACTTGTGTGAAAAAATATAGAAAAAATAAGATTATCCTAGATTCTTCTAGAGACCTCTTATAAATATGTGTATGTAGTAGAATATTCTAGAGTTCTCTAGTCTTGTTAAAAATACTCAAAGGTTTTAGACACTTCTATATATGTATATATAAAAAGGAGGAGACCTCATTTACAAACCAATAAGTTTTATAAAAAGTCTTTCTTCAACCATGAGTTTTTTTTTACTTTCAAGTATTTTTTTTATTCTCTTTGTTTTTAAGCCGTAAGTTGAAGCCGAGCTTAGCAAGCAAGCCAAATAAGAGGCTGACTTAGCAACCACCGATGGGCAAGTAGTCTAAGTATCCTATGAGAGCTTAGTAGAAAACTTAAGTTAATGAAACTAAGGTGTATACACAATATTATTATAATCTACTATCAAGAGATTGTTTGAATTTAAATAAATACCTCTATTTTCAATCAATACTTCAATGTTGAAGATAGGATTTTTATTGAATTGCTCTTCAAACAAATGCATTAGTATTAATTTTTCTAAGTATCTTAAAGAGACTCACACTAGAAGCATGTCAAACAAAACTAGGAGAAAACCATTCTGATCACATCCACATCCTCACAAGTTTGCCAACTTGAAAGTTTTTGAATTGCCTATGTAAATCAACTTGCACTGTATACTCCACAGAACTCTTTTTGATCTGCTCATAAAGCTCGTTATGCAAAGACATAATGTCTAAGGACCCATTTGATAAATCTGAAAAAATTGAGTACTGAAAAATTAAGGCTGAATTTTATAAATGTTGAATTTGTATTGAAAAATTATTTGATAAATTACTGATTATTAAATACTGAATATAAATATTTTGTTTGATAACTTTAAATAATAAAAATGATGTTTCGTACACTTTTACCCTTATTATTATTATTGTATATATTATTCAAATTAAATAAAATTTCTAATAAAATTTAATTTTTCACTGCTATTGTTAGATATTATTTAAAAGAAAATTACTAAAAATATTTTCATAATTAAACCAAAAAAAGACATAAATATGTTTATAAAATAAACAAAAAATAATTTGCAACCAGTTGATTTGCTATTTTCTCTCTTAAATTAATCATGCAAATTCGATCAGCTTGTGCAGCTCTTCCTCCTAATTGTAGCAAACCTTCATGATTATTTTAAGGTATTTTTGAATTTTCACCATAATCATTTTCACCCTACTCTAAAAAAAGCATCAGCAACACATAATTTCTAGATATAGTTATGTATAGTTACGTAAGTAATAATAATATTTTTTTGAACTTTAAAAGGATAAGGAATCATCCTCTTTAAGATTGGAAAATGATATTTTAAAACACCAAAAGATTACTCAATGATTTTCCTCAATCTTACATGTGCATAGTTGAATATCTCTTCTTTTGTACAAGAGCGGACAGCTTTACAAAAATCAGGCAACCAATATTATGCATTATGATAAGATGCCATAAACCCTCGAGTATGTGGATATACATCATCACAAAGATAATATTTATCTACATAAAAAATTAATTATAAATTTATTAATAATAATCGAGAAGAAAATTATATTAAGGTGGTGGAGGTATCAAAGATTTATTTACTAGATTACGCATAGTCTCTAATAATACTTTTAAATCATGTACTATGTCTTCCCATCCAACCCAAATAAATGTAAAAATCATATTGAAATGACATATTACTAGAATATTTTAATAATATTCTCTACTTTTTCTTTCTCTATAAGAAACTTATTTGTCAGATGGTATCACTGCATTAACAAGCATCTTATCGAGTACACCAATTGTACCCTATTAATTAGAAAAATGATCAATATAATAATTATTATAACAACATGAACACCAATATTGATAAACTTGTATTTTTATTTACCTTGAACACTTCCCTTAATTATTGATAGGAATGATTTTTTATAACTTTAGTAATCAGGGTAGGCACAATCATCTATCTTCCGAAGAGAAGCATTGCCTCTAATATTTCATGAAAATAATGATGTATGGTTTGAGTTGAATGATTGAATCTTCTTTTGGTAACTCGATTTCTCACGTTGTGATTTAATGTCATAAGAAATATTACTATTTTTTCTTCAACTTTGATGTAACGACTGACTTTCAACCATTTTAAATTTTTGAAATACTCACAAATATGCAAAAATACTTGCTTATTTATTCTTAATTTCTAGAGAATGTACTGGAAAATTATTTAAAATTTCTTTCACATATGCAAAACTTTTAAAGTGTCGAATCGGTACTTGTCTTCTTCCAAGTATTATTTTTCTAATAATCTTCTTGACTAAAATCAATGCAGTAATTTTCAATATATTTCTTTTCTTTTCAATTATCATCTTCTGACAATATTCAACATTTCCAGATTAATCAATAAAAAAAATTAAAATAATTATAAACAAAATGAACCACATGATATTGGTAAGAAAAGAAATAATGCTAAATTGCACATAAATTTAATTTTTTATTTGACATAAATATAATGTATTCAACATTAAATTGTATTTGCTTGAACCCCAAGAATCTAAAAGAAAACTAAAGTAATCCCAATTTTTTTTTCATCCAGATCCAAGCAATTCTGATTATCTCTGACATTTTGTGAAAACATCATCTAATGTTCTCTGTATGCTTTGTTATTACAAAAAATGCTAGAAGCTACAATGTACAATAGGTCATTCATAAGTAATGTTACAATATCATCTAACTTCTTATTATATTCTTTAATGCTAAGTCCATCTAATTACTCCAATGTACTTAGAACATCTAGTAATGTTTCATCTAGATCACCTTCTTTGTTTTTCTTTTTGTTCTTCCTTTTTGGTAAAGAAATTTCTTTTGATGATGGACCTAGTAAAGATTCGGGCTCTATATCCTTGTGTGTGCAAGAATTCTCTACAGTTTATTGAATTGTTGACAAATGTTTGTCAGCATTATTTTTAAGTAACCCCTGTCTAGATGAACCCCGTGATTCTTGCCCAATAGCTGTAATATCATCAAAAAGTGATCTCATATCATCTGCATATTGTAGCCCAGTATATCGAAATTATTTTGTATCTGAAATTTTCTGTTAATCAAATTATTATAAAAAGTCAATTGTAGTTTGTTTTTTTTTTATTATGAACTAAAGAAATAAGCTATACCTTGATATACTCTTCCCACTCATCTAAAGTCCAGTCAATTATATTAGTTACTGGATTATAGTTATGGCCAGACTTTCCTATTAAATTTGACAACACCGTGTATTTATATTTTAAATAATTTTATTTATTTTTTCAATTGCTTTTGAGTGAAATTTAAATTTTTATTCTCTTTAAAAGATTTTAAAATTTTACCTCATGATTCAACATGCAACCTCCTCCCCCTTTTTCCCAAAATATGTTTCTGGTCAAGACATAAATCTAAAAAAAATTTAACTTGTGTTGGGTCTTTTCAACTTGCACTGGTAGTATCAAAAGAAATCATTCCTATATTAGATAATTAACCGAAAGTTATTTTAAATATTTTCTTTCTTCAAGTAAAAAAATAGACAATGAATTCTAATTTTAAACATCACAAACAATGCAACAACAAAACTCACATTAATGCATAAAATGTACTATAAAACTCACTTAAATGCATAAGCAACATAAATAAAATGACTGCCGTGATGAAAAAAATGACTTAATAAAGTAATAAGATACAGGACATAATCAAGCAATTTGGAATCTGATAACATCTACGTAGCTAAACATATTTCAGTGTACTTGAACTATTCGAGATTAAATCCAATCAGCCTAATATAATTACATTAAGCAAAATGATAAACAAAATAGAAGGAATAAATATGTTGCATAGTAGTTATGCATGAGGTCAAAACAAGCTTTTTCGATTTAATCCATTCGGCATTCAATTTATTCGGGATTCAAATAAAATAAAATGAAAATAACTAAAACCATTTGGGATTCAAACAAATACAAAGAAGAATAACTAACCATTAGGGATTAAATCCATTCGGCATTTAATCTATTTGGAAGTCAAACAAAATATAACAATATTATCTAAAATCATTAGGAATTCAAATAATTAGAAGGAAGAATAACTAAAATCATTAAGGAATCAAATCATTCGAGATTCAAATCATAAGAAAGAAGAAAAACTTGAAGCAATAAGAATTCAATCCAATTTGGGATTTAAAAATTTCGCACAAAAATTAATGCACTCGGGATTCAAAGTAATCAGAAATTCAAAGTAATGCGATAAACAAAATGCTTTATTCATAGTTTTAAAATAATTCGTAAGAAGCTAGTTGTTCACGAAGAACTTCACGAAGAATCGTCAAATGTAGTATCATCCAGAGAAGAAAACAAAAATAAAAACTGATTATTCTAATCTTACGAAAATC
Organism: Sapria himalayana; assembly: GCA_029783825.1. Lineage (NCBI taxonomy): Eukaryota > Viridiplantae > Streptophyta > Magnoliopsida > Malpighiales > Rafflesiaceae > Sapria > Sapria himalayana. Next base: position 79,874 of record JAREIK010017964.1, on the reverse strand, counting down.
AAATTCTCCAAACATAGAAAAAATCTCAAAAATCAATAACATAAACATCAATTATGCTGACCACAAAACCAAGCCAAATATACTCTCAAAACAAACAGAACCCTTGCATGAGAATGAGACAAAAAGTTTGCGTCAACGATGTTGAAAATGGAAATGAAAAAGTGCAGAATATTTTAAGGACAAAATAATAATTTTAGATAATTTATGATGAGCATTTTCAGCGTTCCACAATAAGTAGGCCTCTACCAACTTAAAATTTTTAAAGCATTTTCACTTAATTTTAAATTTTCAGCTCCCAACATTTTTTATCAAACATATTTAAAATATCAAACCATTGAAAATTAAAATTTTCAATGGTTTGAACATTTTAAGTCCGTTATCAAATAGCCCCTAAGCTAGCCTCTACCTTTGCATCCCACACAACAAGTTTTCTTGGTCAAAAATCATAGATAATCTCTATAAGACTAACACTTGTGGTCCAAATGATAGTTAGTATATGCAAATTCAATTTCCAATAGATGAAAGTCCCAACTCTCTAAATTATCTCCAATTAAAGACCTAACGAGGCTTCTCAGAACTTTTATTGACAAATTCGGTTTCTCCATCAATTTTAAAATAGAAAGTATTGAATACTATAAATACAACATCTTAATCAAATACTATAGTCTTGGGTATCTCATACAACCAAACTTCATCAAAATATAATTTTGCTATTAGCAAAGCATCTCCCATATTTCAACAGTGTATAAAGTGGACCATTCAAAATATAACTCATCAAAATGTTTGATACATTCATCATCACAAAAGGCATGATAGTCAACTCGTACAAATTGTCCATGTTGAAAACAATCTTCCACTCATCTCCAGGTAGGGTTCAAATCTATTGGTAACAACTTTTAAGATCGATCTTGGAAAATATTGGGGATTTGGTCATCATGGCAATCATGCATCCAACTTTGAAGTAAAAAAACAATACTTGACATTGATCATATTGATAGCTCAACTATCAATGCAAATCCTTCAAGTTCCATCTTTCATGGGAGTCTATAATACATAAAAGGCACATGGACTAAAGCTCTCCCAAACCAAACCCTTCGAAAGCTGCTCTTTCACTCGGCATTTGAGCTCAACTTGCTCAGTAGGATTCATGTGACAATCATGGAGGTTTGGGTGACTAGCTCAAGGCAAGAAGTCAATGGTGTATTGTATTAGAGGTATTCAAATGAGCTGGCAGCCCAAAGCATGGCACGACGTGGCCAACAAAAAAGGCTCAAGGAACAACATGGCAAGACAAGAACCGTGCATGGAATAGAGTAGAACCAGCCTGTGGCAAAGCTAGTGCTATGTTGGGTCAGAGTTTGACCTATATGCTGTAAAACATGTGACATGGCACAAGAGCACGACACGGCAAGCCATCCCTTGGGTTCAGTTTTGGCCCGAGTGAGTCAATTTTAGCTCGGCTAGCCAACCCAGGCTAGCCTTGAATGAACCCAGGCTACCCAAGCAAGCCTAGAATAAACCAAGGGTAGCCTAGGTTTGAGTCGTGCATGGTGCATTGTAGTCGGAAAGCATGACCAACACGACCCAAGCAGTCAATGGGTCAATGGGTCATGTCAGGCTATCATTTTTTAAAACCATGTCAGCACTGCATTGCCCATGCAACAAACCATAATGTGCCTCACATGACGCGTGCTACCAATCATGTTGTGCCTGCATAAAAAAGTGTATTGCATGGGCCTAAAAAAACTAGATCATTCAAAACTTTAAGTTGAATATCTCATTATAACAAAAATTAATACGAGAGATAGTTAGAGAACATGTCAACAAACTCCTTTAATAATGGTGCAACCTCAACAAAAAATAGAATAGTTGCTCCACTCAAAAACTCTAGAATGATTAAAAGAAAAACATGATGATCTTTTACTATTTTATAATCCATCTCCATATAGCTAATAAACTCATATATGTATGTGATTTCATATAACCTAATTGTAGAGATATCAAGTGGGTTGGGCAACCTGGGTACAACACGAGGTATGGCCCGACTAAGTCGTGTCTGGCCCGTCATGTCACAATCCAAAATCATTCCTGGACCTTTGTTGTTTTAGCCCAATACAAGGCTCGTGTCATGCTGGACCACAAGCTATCATATCTCATGCCGGACCAGGCATGACCTGCGTGCATTGCCCATTAGCATGGTTCACAGGCACGATGACCATGACCCATGACCATGACCCGAGAATAGGGTATGGGTCACAAAAATCAGGTAACCAATTTTCTATGGTTGTGGAGGCAGTGGCCAATGGACAGTGCATGTGATGGCGCTGCCCATAAAACTGGCATGATCCAAGATGACACAGCACATTAGGTACAAGTCTTTCCAAAATAATATTGGTTGTGCTAGGTAGACTATCAATCATGCCGAAATCAAGCAGATTATCAATCATGTTGTGTCAAGCTAGGCGGACTATTAGTCATGCCGTGCTAGGCACAACACAAGCATGACTTCCATGTTGAGTCGTGGCCATCACGGCATGATAGCCCAACTGGGCCACCCAAAAATGGGTAGTGCCGGCATGGCATAACCCATTTGACACCTCTACCTAGTTGGTGACTCTAAACCTTGGGCCTAAAAAACCATGTCTTATCAAGCATAGCACAGTAATCTGCTTGAGCCAAAAAAAAAAAAACTAAGACATTCGACAACTTTATGTTGAATATCCCATAATGAAAGAAATTAATATGAGAGATCTTTGGTGCAACCTCAACGAAAAATAGAATAGTTGTTCCACTCAAAGACTCTCAAGTGATTAAAAGAAAAACATGATGATCTTGTACTATTTTATAATTAATCTCCATATAGTTAATAAAACTCATATTTGTAGGTGATTTCATATAACCTAGTTAGAGACTCTCGACCTTGGGTTTTTGTACTGGTGTAATTTTAATATTTTTCCCTGATGCATGTGTTCAACAGTCCAAAAATATGAAAAAAAAAATATAGACAATATGCTTTAAATGACCTAGAGAGACAATACTATCTTAACTTCTCTCTGATATCAAAATGATGTGATATTAGCACACTAAATAATATCACAATAGACATAATAACAAATTTTTATCTAAATAAGTTTAATTAATTCAAATAATCAAATATGCAAAATAGAAACATAGTATCATATTCAGTGGACCGCTTCCATGGGTCTCCCATAGAGATCCTTCTGTCAACAAGAACTTGGGATAAACTTTACTCTCAATGCCAATTTATAGAGTTTTCAATTCAGATTTGGGAATCAAGAATGTGAGCAGGCTTAGTGGCTTTAGAAGATAATAATGAGTCTTAATTAGGGAATTTGGTTCCGAGTTTTAAGATTATAAATTTCCAAAATGGGGAGGGTGAAATGAGAAATTTTCTTTTGGATAATTGTGATGATTAATTTGAAATTTTTGTTCCATACTAGGATTTTTGCTTCTAAAATTAGGATTTTCTTTTAATTTTTTTCATGTGGGTTTATGACAGTAATTACTGGAATGGAATCTAGAAATTCAAATCCATATTCGGCATCCATCTGAATGGATGCCGAATCCGACCTACAAAATTTAGAAAAAAAGAAAAAAAAAACAAGGGAAGAGGGCTTCACACTCTAGCCAATATGCATTGGCATTCTCATACTCATAACACTCTAATATACAAAGAAAATAAAATACAATAGTCAAAAATCAAATTTAACAATATAATGTTATATCATTTATTTATTATGAAAATATAATATACTTTATTTTTTGTATTTGCCTTTAACAATAAATATATTTATATCGTAGTATGCCATATGAAAAGGCAAAGTGCATATCTGAAGTATACAAGCATGCATGATAAATCCTAAATTCCTTAAACAAAATGGATGTACCGGTATGATGCATCAGCAATGGCAAAGACATGTGGGCTTAGCTCACCAAATGAAGCACTATTATATTGCTCCATCATATGTACATTATAAAGATGAGGAAGCTTGGTGAATGGATTGACAGCTATCAAAATGCTTCCCGTGTAAGTCTATCAGAAAAAACAATTCACCAAAAAAAAAGAGGTTGAGTTGTGTCGTTACAAATAATAAACCTTGAAACATGTCATCTGCAGCATAACAAAATAATGACTGTTGTGTTGCAAAAAAAAAAAACAAATTTTAAAATCATTATAAATTAAATTAAGATGTGTTATGATTTGTAGGACCTGATTAAAATAAAATTAATAAAAATTGATAATACCAGCAAAAAAAAAATTGCATTTTGACCATGTGTGTAGGCACTTCATTATACATTGCGCATAAGGATTATTGTTGCAAGGAGAGCCAATTACTCACCATGATTTTGACCCTACAAGGATGACTAGACTCAAGTAGTAGACAACAATTGTCTGAGGAATTGATAAACTCAATTGGATCATATCAAATAAAGATAAAATCATTTATCTTTATTTGGGCCTTCCCATTAGCAACTTAAGGACAGGCTGGGGATTTATAAACTTAAAAAATAAACAAAAATTAGTTTAGATTTAAGAAAGTATGATCTAGTCCTACAAAATACATTGTTCAAAGAAAGAATTGCATTTGATAGCAGTCAAAGAAAATAGCACCATCAAGAAACATGTTAATCTTAGAAAGATTTTAAGAAGTCATTACAAATTTGCATCAACAAAATTCAAGACTCACGAACTAAAAAATCAACTTAGAAAAAAATGCAATTAATAACAAGCAAACAAAGAAAAACCCCATGAAAGAACATGTAAATAGAAGCAAAATTGGTTCTTGCTGTGGTTTATTCCATTTTTTTTAAGTTATTTTACTTTTATGATGAAAACACTCAATATGTGAACTGCTCTAATATTCATTTTTTATTATTCATATGTTAGAATTTTTTTTTTACAGCTGGTATGTGAAAAATATTTACACATTGACGTATTTTATCTTATCATAGTATCACAGCTAGGATTTGCACATCCTATAAAAAGATAGTGTTCAATAGAGTGTGTCGTGTGTGTAGGTGACAATGTATGTCATAGTATAAATGTGGCATCGAACCATAGTATACATGTGTAGTGTGTAGTGTGATGCAGTGGTTCAGTGTGGTGTGGCAGTGTGGTGTAGTGAGGTGTGAGTTTGGGGTAGTGCACGCGTGTATATACTTGTAATTGATAAATTTAAAAAAAAAACTCAATTATTGCAATGTGAAATCTAAGACAAATGAACTAAATATAATGAACTATTTGAGTTCATATGTGATTTTTTAGTCAATAGAAATTTCATTTGACAAAAGAGTCTCCCGTGACACGTCAAATGAGACTTAATTATTGACTAATTTTGAATTACTGATTATATTATGAAAATTAACTGAGACAAGATATATTTGTTTTTTACCTCTCGCACTATATGCAATATATTATATGAGCTTACAGTATTTTTATATTCATTTTAGACTACATAGATATATGATATGATTTTGCAAGTAATAGGAGTGAGACTAGACAAGTCTAAATAGATGAAACAGCTTACGACTCATTTTATTCATTTCACATTGCTAGTTACTCAAATATTATGTATTTATATTTCTAGTAAAGATAAACATGACTACAAGAGTGAAACAGAGAAATACATTTGTTGCATTTTCAATCTAATAATTTTGTAGGATTTCATAATTAGATTTTGAGTTAACATATTTTACTTTTCAAATCAAAAATATATCAACGGATATTTTAGTACCTATTTGGACAATTTAGAGAGAAACCCAGTTGACAGATCTCATACAATATACCTTGGAAATAAAAAGATTATCAGTCATGATAGATGTGGATACAAGTGATCCTCAATACACACATTATAAGAAAAATGATTATACTAGGAAGAGTTTCGTATTATTTGTAGAGACAAAACCAAGAACACTACGGATTATTAAATGAGATAACACAACTATCAAATTCATTAATGGAACCTAACAGAGTTGCTCTATTATGATCCTTACTAGAAAAAATATATAATATCCTATATAGTAAAGCAACAACAAATATTTTTTTTTCCAAATATTACAAATATTATCACACACTTTCACACTCAAGATTCATAATTATCAACTCTAGAATAAACAATCACGTCACAATTAATCATTCATAATTAACTATTTTTTTTATATATTCTCTAAATATTATTATAGCAAATTACAAAATATTTAAGAGTTTTTTGTTATTTAATATTCAATTTTTTACTTTATTTTTCTCTCAAATTGTATTTATTCAGAATGTCTAGGTTTAGGGGCTTTTAAAGAAGAAGTAGGCTCAAGCCCATAATAGAAAACCCAATAAGGCCCTCGGCCTCATCCTTGCATGTGTTTGAGCATCCCACGAAAGAATTGGGCCTAAGTAGGAATTTAATGAATATGAACTCCCAATTCACTAGAGAATAGAGTCTTGGTATAAATATTTTTTACTAGAGACTAGTAACAATTTAAGTACTATGCACATTTTTTTTAACATGATTATTTTTCAATGAGCCTAGAAAAAATATGAATTTTAATATTAAAATTATTTTCATTTATCATCCTTCCTTACTTGTAGCCCTATTAAGTTCACAAGTTAGTATAAAGAATCACTTATTGATTATATTAAAGCATATTGGTATTTATTATGATGTTATTTTCATTGAGCCACCATATATATCAATAAATATAAAATATGTTTATTCTAGAGATAATAACGTTTCCTTGAAAAAAAAATTCTATCCTAGTCTAGATTAGATTGTAGCTCTTGAGTCTATTCTATTCTCATTTCGAAACGAGATACATGTTGGAAGAATTGATCACATAGAACTTCAAGTTTATATTAACAGAATGAAACATACACAACCTTTTTGGAATAAAAAAGTCTCTTAATAAATCAAAAGATCTTGCAACCAAGTTTTCTGATTTTAATCTATAAATTGAGTTGTACGAAACACTCTATTTTACAAATTTTATTGTACTCATGCTTTTCTCATTCTTTTACCTATTTTATTACTTATTTTGATAAAATATGATACTTAAATCTTATTATAAGATATTATCTCATATATAATAACATCAAACAATGATATAAAAGATAAACAATTTTTTCTCTAATAAAACTTAGCTCAACTCAACTTTTGAAAATAATTATTATTTATTATGAGTGAATGCTCACAGTGAATATCAACTCGAATGACAAGATATACCTGAAGATGAGATTTATAAAAAAATTTACTCAAACTTTTGGGATTTATTATCATAATATTTTTTATTAATAGTTAAGATAATCTCATTTTGGATACACATGTCACTTACAACTTTCCACATATGAATTATAATTTTAGGTAGGCATAAAAAATATTTTCCAACATGGTAACTTTGAAAATGAGATGTATATAGACCATCCATAATTTTCAAATTAAAATAGGGTAATCAAATTTAATTTATAGATTATGAAAGATCGTAAACAATTAAAAATAATCTCAAAAAACTTGGTTTACCAAAATTTCAAATATAATTAGCTCCTTTAATTTATTCAAGTATGTTGCAATTTGTTCTTTATTTTTTTGAAGATGTTCATATAGTAAGTTTATTTTTGTTGATTATATATATGAATGATATTATTATCATTAGAAATAATAAGTTATGAATCATAAAATTTATATAGTATCTTTAATCATAATTTCAAATAACAAACCATATAAAACTCAAATACTTTCTTAATATTAAGGCATCTTATGATAGTAAAGATATGCTATTGTTACATACATGGCTAACTCAAATACATTCTTTAATGGGTCTAAACTAGGTAAAAATTCAAAAAGATATATCTAAATCTTTTACTCTTTCATTCTCCACAACTATTTCTAAACTTGTTGACTTATATTATAATAATTTTTCTGTTGGGTTGTCATATATATCAATAAATACATAATATGTTTCTTCTAAAGAGATTGTTGTTTCCTTGAAAAATAAATTCCCTCCTAGTCTAGATGAGATAGCAGCTCATAAGTCAAATCTAGTCCCAATTTGGAATGAATTGCAGGCTTAAATAATTAATCACTTAAAACACCAGGTTTATGTTAAAAAAATCAAACATGCACAACCTTTTCGAAATGAAAAATAATATTTCGAGAAATCAAAAAATCTTATAATCAATTTTTCTAATTTTAATCTATAGATTGAGTTGGACTAAGCATTCTATTTTATAGTTTTTATTATACCATCATCTTCTCAATCTTTTATATCTTTTATTGTTTATTTTAAACTATGATACTCATCTATAATACTCATTGTGAATACTCATCATATCTCATTTTAAGACAATATCTCATCTATAATAGCATCAAGCAATGGTATAAAAGTAGATATTCACTTTAATAAAAACTTATGAGCTAGTACATTAACTTGTAAGAAAATTTATTTTAATTATAAATAAGTATTCACAGTGAAGATCATCTATAATGATAAGATATGTCACTTGAATGTGAAACTTATTAAAAAATTTACCCTAATTTTTAGAATTTATTATCATAATATTTTTTCTCTAATAGTCAAGATAGTTTCATTTCAAATACTCATCTCAATTGTAGCATCCCACAAATGGATGATAATATTAGGCATGAAAAAAAAATTCATGATGCCTTGAAAATAAGAAATATATGGAGCATCCATAGTTTTCAAGTTGAAATGGAGTATTTAGATTCAATTTATAGAATGTGAAAGGCTATAAACGATCAAAAACAATCTCAAAAAAATTAGTTTACCAAAATTTCAACTATAGTTACCTCATTTAATTTATATAAATATGTTAATTCTTTATTTTTTGGAGTTCATATAATAAGTTTATTATTTGTTGATTATATAAGTGAATAATATTCTTATTATTAGAGATAACAAATTAATAATGATTAAATTCAATGAGTATCTTCAATTATAATTTTAAGCAAATAAATTCTGAGAAACTCATGCTTTCTTGAAATTGAAGTGTCTTGTAATAACAAATATTATATTATCACATAAAAGACACATAAATATTCTTTAATAGTCTAAATTAGATAAGAATTCAAAAGAAATATATAAATCTTTTACTCTTTCATTTCCCACTACTTATAAACTTGTTGACTTACATTATAATAACTTTCATGTTTAGTCATCATATATATTAATAAATACAAAAAATATTACTTCTAGAGAGTGACATTTCCTTGAAAAATGAATTTCCTCCTAACCCAAATAAGATAGTAACTCATGAGTCTATTCTAATCACAATTCAAAATGAGTTGTAGGATAGAAAAATTAATCACTTAGAACTTCAAGTTTATGTTAACAAAATGAAACATTTACAAAATTTTTAATAAGAAAAATAGTCTCCGAAGAAGTCAATAGATCTTGTAGTTAATTTTTCTAATTTCAATTTATAGATTCTATTGTACTTAACACTATGTTATATTTTTTTATTGTACTTTTTTTTCTCATTCTTTTAGCTCTTTTATTATTTATTTTGATAAAATTATGATAATCAAGTTTCATTCTGAATATTATCTTATCTATAACAATATCAAGTAATAGTATAAGAGATAAATATTCTTCATTATAATAAAACTTGATAACTAGCACTTTATCTTTTTATAAGGTTTATTATTAGTTGTAAATGAGTATTCATAGTGAAGACCAGCTCTAATGATAAGATATATTACCTAAAATTAAAACTTATGAAATAATTTACTCAAACTTTTAAGGTTTATATCATGACAAATTTTTCTAGTTGCTAAGATGATCTCATTTTAAATACCATATCACTTAAATCTTCTCACAAATGAATGATAATATATGTTAGATGTGAAAAAAAATATTTTTACATGATAATTTTGAAGATGAATTGTATATGAAGCACATACAATTTTCTAGTTAAAATAAAGTATTCAAATTCAATTTTCAAGTTTGATGATTGTATATGTAAATTATATTCTTACTATTATATATAACGAATTAGGAATCATTCAATTCAATTAGTATTTTTAATCATAATTTCAAATAAATAATCTTGAGATAATATTTTTTTAAGATTGAGATATCTTATAACTAAATTACATATAAGAAAATTATATGAAATATTAACTATATGATTATTATCAAATTATAATTACTTATATAGTCAATATAATTAAATATTTTTTAAATTTTTCATAACATTTATTTTAACACAACTTTTCACATGTTTTAATATATGAAAAAAACTCAAAACTTAGTATTTTATTTGATAATCATAAGTTTCTTCGACTAACAGTAACTGGATACCCAATATCCAGTTAGTCATTAGCTTGTACAGAGAGGAAATCAACTATAAGGTGATAGGCATAATTACGTAAAAAATTCTTTGGATCATGCATCGATTTGTGGAAATTAAATTTTTAGACATTTCTCTCATTACTCTCTATTATGATAATCAAGCTACGAGACATATAATCTCAAATTTAATATTTTACAAATAAATAAAATATAAAAAGAGATTATTTCTTTCTCAATGAGAAAATTCATAATTACACCATAATCAGAGCTTATATTCCTATAGCATAACAACTCATCAATATAATTACAAAGGCCTTGAGAAAATGTCAAAATATTTCTCTTTCCTACTTGCTTGGTATACTACGTATTTACTTACCAGCTAAGAAAATATGTTACAATTTCTTGAGTTTTATACGAAACTAATTTATTTAAAATAAAAAATCCAAAATTGAAATTTGTGTTCAATAATATATTCAAACTAGTGTATCCGGAAACAATGTTGACAAAGTCGTCGTTGTGAACGGCGGTCATTGCCACACTGTTTATATTTTAAAATCAAAAGCATGCGTTGTGAATGCCGACTATTGAAAACACTCTTATCATTATCTCAACTCGCACATCGTCCCTTGCCCGTCTCCGCTCGCCAGTCTGCCCTCACCTATTGCTCCTCTCTTCCCACCCCTCTCTCCCCCCGCCAATCTCCAGGAGCTCCTTCGTGGAGCACGAAAGAGCTCCACAAGGGAGCTCGACGAGCTCCCTCATGGAGTTCCATCGAGCTCCACGATGGAGCTCGAAGAGCTCCAATGAGCTCTAGCAAGCTCGACATGAAGCTCGAGGAGCTCCGTCGAACTCCACAAATGAGCTCTTGGATATGAACAAGGAAAGAGAGGTGGGAAAAGAGGGGCAAGAAATGGGAGCACAAAGCACAGGGCACGGGGCGAGGGGCGAGGGGCGCGGGGCACGGGGCGAGGGGCACGGGACACGAGGCATGGGGCGCAGACGCATGGCATGGGGCACGGGGCATGGGGCACGGGGCACGGGGCGCGTGGCAAGCTGAGATAACGATAATGATACTTTCAATAATTGGCTTTCACAACGTCAGCTTCTGATTTTAAAAATATAAAGAGCATAACAATGACCACTGTTCACAACAATAACTTCGTCACATTGTTTTCAAACGTATTAGTTTAGACATATTTTTGAAATCCAACTTAAATTTTAAATTTTTGATTTTAAATGAATTAGTTTCGTATAAAACTCTAGTTTATTATAGTTTTTAAATATTATTTTTATTATATTATGGGAACACTCAATATGCGAGATGCATGTGCGATAACATAAATACTAACACATTAAATCTTATTTGACTCCAAATTTAAAAGTATTTAAATGAAAATAAATGAATTCACCTGAAAACTCATCATATTACAAGCATGTATTAGAGGTAATATTTTTGTACAATAGCAACTGTCTTTGAAATCTATCAGACATTATTTTTATTATTTTTAAATGTATGATTGTTGGGATACATATTTTTTTTATTATTTTTTAGTTAATGATTTTTGTTTCAACTAGTATGTGAGAAAAATATTATTTTTGATATTGATAGCCTGTATTTTATCACTTATGATAGAAAACTTGCTAATCTGAGATGGAAAGATTAAGAAACATCATTAAATAAATTGGGCCCATTAAACTCAAGATTTTAGTAGTGAAACATCAACAATGAAACAAATGAATCATAGAATAATTTCTTTTACATAACAGATAGAACAACTATTAGAATATTAATATGATAAAACTATTAAGATATACATGCATATTTGATCCAAGTGTACGTGTGTGTGAGTGTGTGTGCGTGTGAGTGTGTGTGTGTGTGTGTGTGTGTGTGAGGGCTAGCACATAAGTAAATAAACTAACATAGATATCATTAAGAGAGTATCTTCTCTGGAGATTATAAAGAACTCCAGGCTCATTCAAGTGTGTCAACTTAGTCATATCATCCACTCCTCCGTGTTCCTCCTCTCCATCATCCCTCAGAAACAGTTTATCCGAATGAACCAAAACCTATAACCTTAAAAAATGTCAAAAATTAACGTCCTCTGTCCAATTATCATAAACAAAAACATTACCCCTGATAAATATCACTTAACCTTCTTTCCAGTAGCCGCGACAACGTCAACTAGTTTGCCTACAAAACCGGCCACTTCCGCTGCAACCCATGCTAAACTGTTATCTTCGGTCCACACCTTCGACCCCTTGCGTAGATCCATATTATATCCCTCCTAGTTAAGAACAAAAAAACCTTGAACTAATTTTAACTAGAACCCCTACATATGTGAAACGTGGAAACGTAAAATTGACGAGAACACCAGTGGAAGGCAGAAACACATCTTGGCAGACGTTATGTTTCCCCGCCCAAAACCGATGAGCACCAAAAGGCGCCAACCAGCGCAGATGAACCATACTGGAAGTGTTGTGTGGTAATTAATCATCTCCTTAACAGCTGACACGTCATCCAAACTGTTTTTTGAACACGGGAAAAAAAGTTTTATTTTAGTTACAATCTCAATGTGAGCGACCGCTTTAGGCACGAAATTTCACGGTGAGTCGTAACTAGTAACTAGGCACTAGCAACGGCATACAGTAAGTTTATTGTGCAATGTAATAAACATATATTTACAAAATATAACTTAAAAGTAAAACTTAAACATATTTAGGAAAATTAACAATAATTATGTGATTCTTTATATAATTAATTGGAAATGTGGGTGAAAATATGATAAGTTTTTTTATAAAAATATATCTTCATTTTTTTATCAAGTGAAACTCAAAAACTTATGAAAAAATATATTATGCTACATAACTTTTATATCATAAGTTTTTGTAATTTATATTTTATAAGTTAAAAACTTATGATATAATTTAAAGATATATATAATTATCTTGTTTGTGTGTTTTAAATGTGTGTGTGTGTGTGTGTGTGCAGGCATGTGTTTGCGTGTGTGTTAAAAACATATATATGTGTATGTCAATGTGTTTCGTACCATAAAAGTTATGAAAACATATAATTAGTTACAAATATTTATACATCGTAAGTTTTCTTATATATATACATGTATAAGTTATAAACATATGATATAATTTAAAAACAAATATAATTAATGTTATTTTATATTTTTAACTTGTGTGTGGGTGTGTGTGTTGCGTTTTATAACATATATAAATTATATATGTTGATATATATAATTAAATATATATATATGTGTGTGTGTGTGTGTGTGTGTGTGTGTGTGTGTCATGAAAACTTATATATCATAGTTTTTTGTGACATGTATATATAAGTTAAAAACTTACAATATAATTTATAAATATATATAGTTAATATGTTAGTATGTTAAAAGACTTGCCTAGCAAAATGATGAATTTATTATTCAAAAGGTAAACTTGTATCATAAATATTGTCAATCCTTTAAACAATAATGATAATGTATTCTCATTCCTAATAAATATCTAACACATCATTATTGATAATTTCCCAAACAAATTTACACCACAGTAACACTTGCACCTCTACCATTTTTTCTTCTCTTAAATTTTTTTCAACCAGGACAACCTTTTGCTTCCAAAAATTCCAATTCCTTCTCTCTCTTATCTCTCTTGTTCTTCTTCCTTTTCTTTTCATCACTTTTCTCATCTCCTAACCAAAGGTTAAAATAATTTATTTAGTCATTGAGCCAAAGATTTGTAAGGTTAGTTCATGAAATTTTTGATAGAATAATGCATGTATATTTGATCAATAAACAAAAACATAACAAGAACATGACATGTGTGTGTGTTGAAAATGAATAATAGTATTGTTATGTCTGCTCATGATGAGCATATCAATTTGGTCCAACCGATATGGTTTGGATCAATTTAAATTTCGTTATGTTTACATGATTATGTTGTTTCATTATTTTTTATTATTGTCTTTTATTATGTGTTTTATTCTTTAGTGACAAAAATAAAAGAAACTCAAAGGAGATTAATCATAGTGACAAGAGAGCAACATATAATAGAAGAGGAAAAATGAAGAAATGTACACTAGAGAGAATGCGTAGAAAAATAAAATATGTGAAGTAAAAGAAAGAAAAAACACATACAAATTCTCTCACACAAGTTTGCATATTGTGCAAAAAGGAGGAAAAACATCTCTTTCTCTCCTCTATACATTTCCACGGGCATTACTATTGCTATTGGAATTAAGTGACAAAGATGCATGTTTCTTCACTGAAGAGTGCACTATTAGAACACAAGAAATGAATACTTTATTGTTATTTTTGGGTGTTAAAAAATCAGAGCTTAGTTTATGCTCTTGTTTGTGCGTGGTCTGAAGTATAGTTTTTTTCTCTCGATTGTGCTTGGATTATAACATGGTTTCCATTCTCATTTGTGCTCTATGTAGAGCATCGTATATATAGTTGGTTGTGTTGTGTGGAGTATGATTCTTACTAATTTTGTGCTCAGTGTTGATGATGGTTGGTGCTCGAATAATTACTGCTTGGATGGTTGATGCTCAGATGGGTGCTACTTGATTGATGCTTAGTTTTCTAGAAATGCATAGAAATTATCGGGGTTATATGTTTTGAATTATATGTTCTACCTTTTGCTGACACTGAATAATTTTTTCTATGATCTTTAGGTGGTTGGTAATTTTTTGTGATTTCTGCTCTATTAAAATTTAAGCATGCCAAATTCATATTAAATTACATTTGAAGTGAAGTGAATTATGGCATGAGTAAAATAATGTGTGCTGTCAGTGTTAGAAATATTTTATACTAAAATTATTTTCTTGTTTATATCATTTTCTTGTTTGCATTATTTTCTTGTTTTAATGAGATAAATTTCTAATGAGTTGGATTTATGAAAAGTCATGTGTTATTAATTTTGCATGTTTTATGATTTTAATGCGTAGAGTTTAGCTTACATATGAAAGATTTAATCATTAGTGTTGTGGAATATAAATTTATTATTCACAATCTTGATAGAATTGGATAATCTATTGATGAGATTGTAGCATAAGATTTCAGTTGGTATATCTTAACTACGAAGAATAATAAATTTATAACATCAAGTGCTAGTATACTTGTGTATATTGAATGAGATAAATACTTAGATTATTTTTGTACTAACATATAAAATGAAATGAACTATTATTATCATAAATGATATTACTCTTATTCTTGGTGTAATTAATATTCATGTATACTAATAATAATTATTTTGGTTAATAAAGAGTGTGATCTATAAATTATTTTATAGACTTTATGAATTAGATAACTATATCACATATATGTTGAATATTGATTACTGATAAAATTCAACAACTGTTAAAAGGATTGATGATGCTGTCAAAACCTCCAGGTGGATTACGATTCACCATTTCAAATAGCTAAGAGGAAAGTCTCAAAGAGATAAATGAAGATTGATTAATTTAAATTGTCGGTTATTTAATTTAATTAATAAGTATCTATAATCTTAACATTGGAAGTTTAATAAGTATTAAATAGTAATAGGCATAAATTATTTTAAATAAGTGAAAGGGTTAAATTATAATTCTATAATGGTATGGATTATAATTAAAGTGAAGTATGGTGCAATATAATTTATATTGTGAGCTCTAAATCTTATTTATATTAGGATCCTTTCTATGGCCTTATTCAAGTGTCATAAAAAGAAGTCTAAAGATTTTGTTTATTTAGTTAGAATATATGTACAAATAAAATTGGAATAATTAATTTAATTGTAATCAAATAAAATTTTTTTATTAAATCAAATTAATTTATTTATATTAAATTGATAGTAATTATACGTGTATATATATTTATATATAGTATTAAATTATTAATAAGATATTTAAAATTATAAGCTAACATGTCACATCAATAAATATTAAATTATGTATTAATTTTTGGTTGTAATTTTTAAAAAATATATATATCTCATGGCTCAGGCGATGCTATTCAACTGTAAAATTGTCCTCTTTGTGAACCAATGTAGTAACAAAGATGAATCAGAATGGAAAAAAATGATACAATTATCAATACATGTTCACTCAAGGAAATGTTATTCCATAATTGATACGAGAACTTTAGAAGGAAATGTTATTCAAGAAAATGATATTATTCTATGCACATTATCACAATAGAAAAGGTTTTTGATTCAAAAATCCCAACAATAGTGTTTAAAAGAATTATGTAGTGATATCATGCACGAATATATTGAGTTTTAATTGTTTAGGTGTTAGATGTGAGATTGCCTTAAATAAATAGAGGCATTTCAACCTATGTTGATCGATTTAAAGCAACTCAACTATGTTTACATTACTAAGTTTACTGTAGTATTATGTTTGGAAAGTTTTAATTCAATGATTATAATTTTGCAGATAATTTTTTTCTTGGGGATACAATTTTATTTTTCTCATGCTTATTTCTAAAATAAACAAGGAAATCACCACTTCTCAAGCTTATTTCTTGGGGATATAGTTTTAATTCAAATGAGTTTTAATTGCTTATTTATTTCTAAAATAAATAAGCAACTCATGCTTATTTCTCATGCTTATTTTTGGGGATATATTTACAATGTCTAACTTCTTGCCTCTTGGCAATTGCATTAACTAATCCTGCAACAAATTATTTTTTAAAAAAAATTTAATTATCCTTTTGAGAACTATATTTGTATGTATTTTATTAATTTTATACTTACATTTATGAGACAATACAATAATGATTAAAATTTGTAATTTTTTTTAATTTAACATTTCAGAATTTTATAATTTCAAATTTAATAATATATAATTTAATACCTTCATAAATCTTAAAATTTTGTAATTTTAATAAAGTTTGAAGTTATTTTATAATTTTTATTTAACATTGTAAACAAGCATGCTACTATGCTAGTGATGCAATTCAAGTTGACTTGAATCACATCACTCATGTAATTTTGTCCCAATCTTGTTTGGATAGCTCAAGTTAGATATCCAACTATAGTACAATTAGCACATGGAATATTCATCTCCATTACTTATTTAATTTTTTGAAGAAATATTTTCAAAATAAATATATTTATAACTAGATAAAAAATAATTATTTTTATGAGAAAAAACGAAATTTCGTTTTCATGATATTTAATTTTTACATCACATGGGACTGAAGTTGATGTCTAATGTCATTGGCTGATCAACATGCCTATGGATTTTCATTTTTGTTTGGGCAGATGCGATATAGTGAAATTAAAAATAATATCAAAATATAATATAATAATATATTAGATTTTCAAAAATAAAATCAATCTATATTAAAATTGCTTGACTTTTAATTAAAAAGCATTTTCAATCACAACTCAATTTAAAACAATCAATTCCAAGTTTATATTCTAAGATATATTTAAAACAGACTTTAATTCGTATAATTTGAAAAAACAAACATTTTTTTAAAGTTAATTCAAAAAATATACCAATTTAATATTTAAATTAATTTCCAAAAATATCATACACAATCAAAACATAGGTGTACTTACACAAAGTAAAGCATAACCAATTCTAATTTAATAAAGAAAAATATAAAACATGAACTTATAATTTAATTAATTTAATAATGTGGGTATGAATAAATTAAAAATTATTGGATTTATTCCTCAAATTACAAATTTAAATAAATGACAAATCAAAAGTTTTATCTACTTGACCCTATATACACATTTCTACAAACATATTATTAAAATAACAAATTAACAATAATTAGAGATTTAGATTTAATCAAAAAAAAAAAAAATTCGAAGAAATTACTTAAATACAGAATCTGGCATGACAGAAAAGAGAATTAAAAAAATTATTCAAAAAGTAGAACAGAAATTCAAGACAAGTTATCATTTCAAAAAGAAAAGTCTGATGATCAAATCAACAGAAAATTCATTTAATGGTAAACAACCAATAATTTAATACAAAAAATACAGACGAGAATATGATACGTAGATAAAAAATATATAAAAATCACATCTTTACCATGAACAAGAAAATAAAACGAAGCGATTACAATTATCAATAATTTAATAAAAATTTAGACTAACAGTTTAAAGAGTAAAAAAGTAAATAATTGAAGTGATATAATTAATGATATAAATCATTAAAATCATATCTTAACCTTGATATAAATGACACGTCTTTATACAATAATAAGCACGGCCATCAATTTCCTTTTTATATATAAGAACAATTTCTGCTGACTACACTGCCACTTTGATGAGAGCCTCCGGATTGAAACAATAAAAATATTATTTTTTATGATTATTATTAAGGTGGGCTCGGTCTATTAAATAGTAACTGGTAATACTGATAAGTAATAATAATTATATACACATAATTAAATAAATAAAAATAAATTAATAAATTAATAATATATATATATATATATATATATATATATATATATATATATATATATATATATATATATGCTTACACATTTTTCTTAAGATTCATAATTATATATACCAGAGCTAAGAATATAAAATCAATTAGGCTACATTCAAAAAACTCCATTATTGGAATGTATTTATAACATTTATGTTCATTAATGGAATATATTTTTTATAAATCCATTGATGCCATTCCAATATTGCAATGCATCTCTTCTAAGTTTATGTAAATGTGTAAGTTTTTGTAAATACATATTTAAGTTACACACACACACACACATATATATGACCAAAACAAATGACATATAAAATAATGTATACATTTTTTTAAACAAATAAGACATTAAATAAATTACATATTTTCACTAATCATAGAAACTATGCAGTGCATTTACACTAGTAATAATTTTCTTTAATAAAATATAAGTTTGATAGTTATAATACTATAAAATTAATTTTTTTAAAAAAAAGAAAAAAATATAAAGCTAATTATTTTAAAAAATTAATAAAATTATAATAATCACTAAATTTTGAATATTGCACAATTTTAAAAATTTTATTATTTATGTAATTTTGTAAAATTAACAACCACTCAAAATAAAATTAAAGTGAAATTTATATTATTCTCTTTGTTGTTGTTATTGTTGTGTGTGTTTGTGTGTGTAATGGAACTATGGAAGATATAAATAATTGAATATGATCATAAAATTACCCCTTAACAATGAATTCCATAAAAAAGATGGGAAGCCCTTTTATAGGCTTCTAAAATAACCTTTTATTACTCATCTTAAAGATAATTAAGGTATAGTAGAATCTCTTTAAATTAATATTAGGTAAATTAATAAATTTTATAAAATAATATATTTCTTTTGTGGAAAAATCATCAATTTTAATAAGTTAATAAGATAATCTTATTTTCATAAAACTCTAGTATAAATATATAATCGCATTAATATCATAAATTAATAATTTTTTAAAATTACAAATATATCAAAGACAATTTAAAGAAACATGATTATAGCTTTGTCTATCTTTTTTAGAACTTAAATCTAGTTGGATCATGTCTCTAATTATTTTATTGTATCCAAAACTTTTGATATTGTATTCTCAAACTATACCAAAAAATTATGAAAAATCCTAGAGGCGATAAGTACTTTCTTACACATAATTGATTCCAAAGGCATTGTATCGTCTTCAACTTTATCATCAATATTATTATGAAGAATAGTATCCACATTTTTCTAAGCTCTGAATAACTAAACATGAATCATGTTCACATGAATAATCCAACTGGCGATTGACATGCACTTTATTATGATAACCATGTGTATTCTTTTTTTTAATAAATAATATTTATTATTTCTCAATAATTATAAAAATACATTTTATTGTTTCATAATAATTAATAGTAAAATGAATTTATTTTTTTATATTAATTCAATAAATATGATACATAAATAAGCTTATAACCACTTTAAATTTATCTAATCAAATTTAGCTTCGTTGAATTCCAAAAACACTCTTTAACTAAATAAATATTAATTTATCAATTAATTATATCTCTATAAAATAAAATAAAAATCTTATCGTCTAGATAATATTAATTTATGAAAATTTTATTGTAGGTTAGTTATATATATATATGGTTAACAAATATAAGTTGTAACAAATAATGGGCCTCACTCGACAACTGTCCCTAAGCTACCCCACCTGAGTATTAACTAGTTGCCCGATCTCTCATCTAGGCATACCAATATTGTCCACTTTGACCATTATGATGTATGATTTTCCATATACCAATGAACATATATTTTTAATATCCTATATGAAGTAGCCTTACTTGAGTACAAATCATTAACAACACCCATAAAAAAAATACTAAGCTCCTACTAATTAGTAGTGTACACTAATTAGTAGGATATATTTTTAATATCCTATATTTTTAATATTCTATAATGGGATGAATAACACAATGCTACCCATGTGGATTTATTTTAGCTTGGTAGGCCAGACAAACTCGCCTAGACTTCACCCATACTAGTTTGGGCCTAACTTGACTAGCTTGGAATAAATGAGGCTAGTTTAGACTAAACCTAAGCTAGCCTAGAACAAACCAAGATAGCCTAGACCAAACCCAAACTAATTTGGAATGAACCAGGCAAGTCTGGACTAAATCCAGTCTTGCCTAGCCAAGTATGACTCAGAATGACCCAATACAACTCAAGCAAAAGGCATACACCAATGGAATGTGTCATTCTGCCTATTTTTAGAGCCATGCTAAAAAATTTTCCATGTTAGTTATGAAATGGCCCATGCTAAAAACTTTGTTGTGACTTGTGCTGAGCATGACATGATGGAACAAATGGACCTAAAAAAAAGTCGTGTTGACATGACCTATTTGACCCCTCATCTACCAATAATTAGAGTTTTTTTTTTTTGAAGAATCCATCAATCTATAGTTTAGTTGGGCATCTTATTTATTTCACTATTATCAGAATAAAAATAAGATACTTAGTTCATATTTTAAGCAAATTTATAGAAGAATCATTAAAGCCTCATTTAGATACTATTAATTATCTCACACAATACCTTAAGGGTACATGTAGAAAATAATTATTTTTTTTCAGCCAAAGGAAATGTAATGCTAAGGAGATTTTGTGATGAAAAATGGGCTCGATGGTCAATTACAAGATGTTTTGTGACTAGTTATTTTATTTTTGTTCTTGGTGAAGCTCTTGTTTCTTGGAGATGAGTGAGGTGCCCTATAAACTACATAGGTGAGATATTTGACACATGGATATATGTGATACCTAGTCATCACATATTTGTGGTGTGATAATATTTGTAGGATGATATTATTTGTGGCATGGTATTATTTATGACATATTAATATTTGTGGAATGATATTATATGTGTGACATGAAGTTATGTATGATTATGTATATATATATATATATATATATATATATATAGTGCCAAATGAAACACATTTTTTTAATTAAAAACCCTCAAATTTTAAAATGTCTAACTGGTCTAGGGAGTTCATTAAGTGAATCCCATGGTCACCATCACTGGTTTGAAAGTTATGCAAGTTAGTAAGAGTGTTGGCCTTGGTGCCTTCTTCCTATTGGACTAACTGACTTGTATATATACTTAGCACAAACTACCATATGATAATTCTATGGATTGATTAAATGAATTACTTCTCAATATGAATGATTCATTTAAGAATCAATTAGTTTAAAATTAGGTGATAGTTTACACTTAACTATAAATGATAGTATCAGCTCTATCTAAGGCACTATTATTATTTATAAGATTAAAGATAAGTCATCGATTTAATCTTGTTTAGCATGGTCATTGTTTAGATAGAAAGATTAATAGGAATTGACCTATCTGAACAAATAATAAATAGTTGATATCCTCCCATCGAGGCATACTATTCATAGTGTATTAGACTGATAAAAAATTAATTTAAAAATTATTGGAGGGAATCAAAAACTCATAATAAAATTAAAACTAATAAAACTCATTATAAAAAATATTTTTAGGAAAAAATCTTTCAACCCATTTGCCACCATTCTCAAAGAGAAAAAATTAGATTGAACCAATTACATTGATTGGAAATGAAACCTTGACATTGTCTTTGCTATTGAGAACTACAAATTTGTATTTATAGATTTGTGTCCGGATAAACTTCAATAAGGAGTGACAAATGAGGATGCAAAGCCTTATAAGAAATGAGTAAAAGTTGATGATATATGTAGGTATTATATTTTGGCTTCTATGTTAAATGTACTCCAGCATCAATATCATGGTTACTGCCTATGACATGATGTCTAATCTCAAAGAAATAAATGAGAATTAGACTAGTTCTACTAGGCATAAAGTCATAAAGGGATCTGATAAATATTATAAAATGACTGAAAATATCCCTATGAGAGATCATATTCTCAAGATGAATAGTCTTTTGAATGAACTAGAGATAATTAGAGTTGAGATTGATGAAGACCCTTAGATTGTTATTATTATTCAATTACTACTAGACTTCTATAAGCAATTATACTTAAATTTTAATATGAATTGATTTGATTAGAATTTAATACAATTACTTAAGGCATTAGTATCGACTAAAAGTATTATCAGAAAACTATCTAGAGCATTTATAGCTGAAAGATATTGTTTAAACCAAAAGGAAAAAAGAAAAAGAAAATTCAAAAATATACTCAAGTTCCATCAACAGCTCCTAAGACACATGTGGGAGTCAAAAAGCCAAAAGAAAAATATTTTCACTACAAGAAGTTAGGATACTAGAAGAAGTAATGTCTAATTTATCTCAACATATTGAACATTCAAGATAAGTCTCAATTACTAGTAGTTGAAATATAATCTTCAATGGTATCTATAGATACATGGTGTGTAGATATGAATGTCACTAATCATATATGCAATTTTTTATAGTAATTCCAAAATACTAGATAACTAAGTAATGGTGATATTTATCTTCACTTAGAAAATAACATCAAGGTGAAAGCTATTGTAGTGGAAGTTTGCATACATTAGTTTGAGAGAAAATATTTTTTTTTTATAGATAGTCTTTATGTACCTTTAATGAGAATTAATTTTATTCAATTTTATTTTTTAGTTTAGTTAGAGAAGGATATAGCTTTTTATTTAATGATTTGATAACATTTTATTTGAATTAAAAGATTATATTTTATGGTACATTAAAAGGCAACCTTTTAAGTTTTTTAAAATATTTCTACTATACTGCAACAATATGAGTCAAATAGTATCAGTTACTTATCACGTAATAGAAAAAATCTTTTTGATATGAATTAAACCCATCTTCAATACTTATACCTAGGTCATATAAATATAAAATGGATTTCAAGACTAGTTAAAGAAAGATAATTGGGTTCATTGAAAGTGAAAACACTTCTAACATGCAGGTCATACTTAAAAGGAAAGATGACCAAATGACCATTTGTAGCCAATGACTATATAACCAAATTCCTACTAGAATTGATTCATTCTGATTTATGTGAACACAAGTTGATCCAAGCAAGATGTAATTTTGAGTATTTTCTCAAGATATGGATATATTTAGTTGATACGTCATAAGTCCAATGCCTTTGAAATATTCAAAGAGTATATGATGGAAATGGAGAAACATCATAATAAATATTTCAAAATATTATGATTAAATTAATTTGACGAGTATCTTTTTGGAGAGTTTGTGGACTACTTGTTAGATCAAGAGATTACATCTCAATTATTTTCACCTGGCACTCTGCGATATAATAGTTTGGCAGAAAGAAAAAATATGAATCTCATGGACATGATAAGGACAATGATGAGTTATTCAGAAATGTTTGATTTCTTTGGGGGGGGGGGGGGGGGGGGGGGGGGTATGCATTAGATATTTTATGTTTTGAACTTTGTTTTGTCTAAGTAGGTAACCTACCACTTCAACTAATTTGTAGACTGGCATAAGTCCAATCTACAACACATTAGCCTGTTGGGTTGTTTAACACGTGTAAGAAGGAAAGACAAATAAGCTAGAAACAAAAATAAAAGTTTGTTTCTTTATTAGATATCCTAGATGAACAAAAGGTGATATATTTTATAGTCCAAATGATCATAAGGTTATTATTAGTATCAATGCCCAATTATTAAAATGTAATTATATAGATAACCACAAACCCATAAGTAGAATTATTCTAGAAATATTAAGAGGAGATAACCCAGTCCACACTTCTTTAATTATGGAGGGAATACCATAGGGTGACATCTTTGATGCCTCAACACCTCATCAAATGAGAGAACTATTCATGGTGGTATTTATATTGAACCTGGTTAGCCCATCATTGATATGCCCATAGTACAATTAGAGAGCCATGATCATAATGATTTACATGGATCGGTATCTATATAGCATGTTGTTATATTTTTGACTCTATGCAATCCCACATCAATTAGATGTGGGTTTTGCTTCTTCCCTTGAGCCTATAAATGAGGCTTTTGTATATGTATTAATGGCACATCTTCCCACACATGTAAGGGCATTTGTAGTATTACCCAATTGTTTGGGTATTTACTTTTTGGCTCAATTTCTTAGGAAATTGATTTGTAGCCCTAAGTTTGTAATTCTCTTTGAATTAGTGGAAGTTGTTCGTTGGCGCCCGAGGACGTAGGTATTTATACCGAACCTCGTTAAATTTTTGTGTGCTCATTTTCTTTTCTGCTTTTAGTTATTCTACTTGTTGCATTATTTGGTGCGTTTGCATAACACATGTCACTAAAAACATATAACCATGAGGTGTCTCTCATCATAGTGGGAGAGTTATTCCTCAACCCACATGGCATACACTCATTAGTATGGGTGCATATGTATACTGACTCATTACTACTACCCGAACCTTACATACTCGAGCTATAATACAACTAGATAGCCTAGGACAATCAATCGATCAGCTAATCTACTCAAGCAAAATAATATAATAGTAAATCTAACACGCTACACAATTAAACCTACGTGCCTTAGAGATGTCAACCGGGCCGGCTCGGCACGAGGCACGGCACGGTTCAGCCGTGCCTGGGCTGGCCCGGCACAAGAATTTCTCGTGTCCGGGCTCGTGCCGTGCTGGACCACGGCACAACCGTGCCGTGCCGTTCCGAGACAACCGGGCCTCATGCAGTGCTTGGCCCGGCACGGTACCGTGTTGAATTTTTTTTTTTAAAAAAAAAATTAGGGTTACTGGGCGCCAAAACCCTACTTTTTTTTAAAATTAGGGTTTGGGCACGCCCAATCCCTAATTTTTTTTTAAAATTAGGATTTCGGATGCGCCGAAACCCTAATTTTTTTTAATTTAGGGTTCGGGCCAAACCCGGCGAATCGTGCCGCGGGCCCGTGCAGGGCTGAACCCCCAAAAAACTATGCCAGGACAAGCATGGCACGGTTACTGTTCCGTGCCGTGCCTGGCCCACCACGAAAGCCCGATTGGGCCTGGAAAAAACGTGCCGAGCCGGCCCGGCACGGCCCATTTGACACCTCTAACGTGCCTTGTCATTCCTAAAGAAGACTCCTTCCCTATTGTGTTGCGATTGATTCCATCCTATCAAGCAAAAAAACTTATCCAAGCCCTTCCTTGGCTAACTATTCACCTTTTGGTGAATTGGCTTTGGGTGCATCAAACATGCTGAAGTTTAATACTTTGCAAACCTTAATAATCACTCGCTCCTCTTTGAGTGAGGAGCTTCCCTCTTTATAAAAAAACTCTCACTCCTAAATAGAGAAGAGCAAGGTGCATAGTAGAAATCAAGTCTTTTCCTTCTTTCCCATTAGGATGTCAATCAAATTCCTTCTATCCACTCATACATAATTTGCTACACTATTGAGCTAACTTGAATCTAGCTAAGAAGACTAGCTTTCTGTACTGACAAAAGCATACTATGAAAAATCTTACCACGTAGTAGGAAGAAATGATGTTTTCCTATGTATATAAAAAAAGGCTTAGTTTCTGCTAGACTATTCGTAAAGCTAAGATATAGATAAGACATGGTGCTATCCTATGAAAAGAGAGGGATAGATAATAATATTAAAAGTTATAAAACTAGGCTTATCACAAAAGATTTTACTTAAAAAGAATGAATCAATTAAAAGGAAATATTTTTTCCAATAGTCATGCTGAAGTCAGTCCAATTTCTCTTATCTATTGTAACATATTATGACTGAGATTTGATAAATGAATGTGAAGACTATATTTTTGAAGGAATATCAAATGTATCAAAAAGATGGTATGATTGCTTTCACCCATGTTGATACATAATCGAATGTTAATATAAAGTATTTTTTGCTACAATATTTAAGAAAATGACTCATAAAGTATATTCCCTATTCGTCAAATATTTTCACTTCTGAAATATTATTCTATGATATTTCATGTCATTTAAATATATTCTCTCATCATTGGTATTTAATTACAATGTCACACCATACTTTGACAATTAAAAAATAATGTTTGCTAAAATAAACCATATTATAATTCTTTTTAAGATATTTTATTTTTCCCAAAATGCCCTCCATATGGCGATGAATTATATTTGAGCATAATTGCTTGTTGCTCACTTTGGGGGATACATCTCATTATAATCTAGTCAGTACGTCTTTTAAACCATAAGGGGTCATCCCAAGATAATGTTTCACATCATGAAGAATTTTTTTATGTGATATGAAAAATGGACATGACACTGCATACTAAACAGTAACAAAATTAATGTACCATAAAAGTAGAGTCTCTACTATCAAAATCTGCTCATCTGAGAAGATTTCTAATATTTCAATCTTTTTTTATATTATCATTTCCATATTTTAATCATGATGTATGATCGACTATCAAATTATCACTCACCTTCTTATCTCAAATTTCAAGATAAAATTCTGAGAAATGTAGTTTCCACCTTATCATTCTAGGTTTAGCCTATTTTTTGTCATCAAGTATCATATTGATGCATGATCCACATAGATAACCACATTTACGCCTAAGATGTAGGTCAGAATATGGCGTAGGAGAAAACCACAATCAATGATTCCTTCTCTATTGTTATACAATTTACTTGAGCTTCATTTAACATATGACTTATATAAGAGATTATTCTAAAAATTTTATCCCACTTGTATTTTGATATAGCTTCATTTATCATAGTCCTTCCCATCATGGCAAATTCATGATTGGACTTTGAACCAAATATTTTAGTTATTTGAAGACATCTTTATATTATTGATCAAAGTTAAAAGCTATATCTTTTGCAAATAATTTACACAATGATTTAGCTATTTTAGAAAAATTGTAGATGAATCTTTATAAAAACATACATTTCTGAGAAAGCTCCTTACCCCTTTAAAGTAGTAGGGTGGGGTAAGGTTTTTATGATAGATACTTCTGCATCATTGACTTCCAATCCTAGAGCTGACATTGAATGCCCTAATATTATCCCCTAGTTAACTATAAAGTGATATTTTTAATAGTTAAGACAATTCTTTTATTTACAGCTATCTAACATACATTTTAAATATTGTAAATATTCTTTGAAAGAATCTTTATAAACTAAGAAATCATCATGAATATTTTGATAATATTTTTGTTAAGATCAACAAAGATTGCATTCTTGCATCTCTGAAATATAGCAAGTGCATTACATAGTCCAATTGACATTCTTCTAAATGGAAAGGTATCATATAGGCAAGTAAATATTATATTCTTTTGATCTGCCGAATCAATCATTAGTTGATTGTACATTAAATACTCATCTAGAAAATAATAGTTAGAATGGAAAGAGATCATGTCCAAAATTTATTCCAAGAATGTATAGAGAATTTTCCTGGTTCCTTTATTCAAATTTCAATTTCTAATAATCAATACATAGTCTTTATCAGGTTGTTGCTCGTATGGTAATCATTTCACCAATAGCTATTTTCATTACTATCACCTCTCCTTTCTTCAACACAAGATGAATGAGGCTAACTCATGGGTTTTCAAATATCGCATAGATAATAATAATGTTTAACCATTTAACATATATTTTTTCACAATGTTTTTCAAATTTGGATGTAGCCATCATAAAGATTTATTCATCTCCTTTACATCTTCCTTCATAAGGATCTTATGCATGCATATTAATGGACTAATCCCCTTGATATTTTCTAATTGAACTCTATTGAGTATCATGGCATTTCAATTTTCATATACTATGGATTTCATCTCTTTAATCGTAGCTTTGTTCTATAATTCATCAAAATCATTTCATTTAGATCTTCACATCTCTCTACCTTTGCTACTATCAAGTTCTCCCTTTGAGATTCTTTTCGATCATTCCTTCTCATTCTCTTCATATTGTCATCATTCATATCATTCTTTAAGTTGATTTTTATTATGACTTCCATGTTATTAGCTTAGAAAAGAGTGCAAAAAAAAAAAAAGAAAACTAAATGCAAACAAAACAAATAAAACCAAAATACAAACATCCATATTTAAATAAGTTATCTTTTAAATTAAGGAATAATTATCAAACTCAATGTTATCTAAACTATTGAAAAGAAATTATCCTTTTACATGAATAATTACATCAACTCACATTGACTAACAAAACTAAATAATCTCTGATAATGACATTGAAAACTTATTTTGACTTTGTTATACCACCTACTTTTATTAGTTACAATAGCTTATTAATGAAAGTATATTGTTAACTGATATTATATAATTGCATAGGTAGTACAAGTAGTAAAATGAACTTTTATCTAAATATCGATCCCATAAGGATTATATTAGCAATTCAGTTATTTAATAATAAGACAACCTATTTTGAGTAAAATTAATATTCATATGGTTAAAGAATCTTAGGTCCATAATTCATTCATTAAATCTATGTGATGATGTTTATTTTATTCGACTTATATTATGTTATACATATAACAAAGTTTAGGATGCTGTATAATGTCTTTTTATCCTAATGGCATACAAGATGGTTATCTCCATTAGACATATCCAATGATAGTCCTCTCATAGTTTTCCTTTTGGTATGTAACCATTAAGATAATAATTCGTTTATGCTTGAGAGTTATTTACAATCTAATATCTTTTAGGTAAATTCATTAACTATTTTTGATAATTTTTTCATATTTACACTCTTATTCTCTAGCCTCAAATGTCAAAAAAAAAACAAATATTGACATGGTTTATAAGTATTTGCACTTTTATGTTCATAAGCACTATACCCACATAATTAATATATGCTTGAGTTTCACCAGTGGGAATCATACAAGTTAAAATAACTTATAAATATTAACACCACCTTGTGAGTCTTAACATATTCTTG
Organism: Sapria himalayana; assembly: GCA_029783825.1. Classification (NCBI taxonomy): domain Eukaryota; kingdom Viridiplantae; phylum Streptophyta; class Magnoliopsida; order Malpighiales; family Rafflesiaceae; genus Sapria; species Sapria himalayana. The sequence continues at coordinate 50,216 of JAREIK010017964.1, read as the reverse complement.
GATATTTCAAGGACCATCTATCATCTTCATTCATGGTGATGTTGTGACTCACATGCTGAAGATGAATCTTTTGGTAGAGCATAATATATAGTATTCAATCCAATCAAGAACTATTTCTTTTAAAATATATATAATATATTGACATATAAAAATATTCATACTTTTATCTTCATAATCGACATACTCATAATGATTAATATAGTCAAATTTTAGGTTTTGACATATAAGCCTATTTCATGTATTATAGTCAAAAGTGATATCATTTCTTTGTTACTATATATGTGAGTTACCCTCATAGTTTACCAATCATTATCCATTATAATAATTTCACACAAATTTACTCATAGTCAAAATCCTAGTTCAAGTTTTATTTAATTACTAACCATTAATATCCATAACAAAAAATAAATCAATGAAATTCATTTATTAATTAAAAACCAAAATCACATCACATATCTCAATTTATAGAAACTGAGACACACTAATTTGGTATAAAATTTTGAATCCATCCTAGAGAAGAGGGGTTTAAGTTTTTGAGTGCCATGTCTTGCAACTCTAGATATTAGCATTAATATTATATTCATTGCTTGCTTATGAAATTCTTAAAAAGTGTAAAATTTACCTATAAGATTTTTTAGTTACGATAATTTTGCATGTTGCAAGAGGGAGAAGAAGAAAAAATGAGATATCTCTTGAAATTTCTCTTTCTTCCATAATTGTACTTGGGCAATCTTATATTACTTAATGAATGAATTCATAATTTCCAAGAGATTATCACAACTTTGGCCTTCATCTCTTTGGCTTATGGTTGTAACTATAAAAAATAGTCATGACTCTAGTAAGCATATTGATCTTTCTGTAAAACAGAGTTATGGTGCTGGTAATGGCCATGACTTGGGCCAAATATCTCTATAACACAAAATTTGTGGAACAATGAATTTGGTCATGACTTCATGCCTTTGTCGTCTAGTCATCTATAAAGGGACGTGGTATTGAGATGTAGCCATGGAGTGGTGAATAGATTCTCATTTTGTTATATAGTCATGATATTATGTGAAGTCACATCAATAGCAATAGTTTTTCATGAGTTTTATATGGTCGTGATGCAGAGAAGGTGTGTGATGTGTTTGTCGTGGCCATGACACTAGGTCAATGGCCACGACCCAAAATTTTTTCTTTATATCTTTCAAGTGTCCAAGATATTGTGGGTAGCCATGACACTAGTCTTCTCTTATCTTAAATATCATATTGTCATGGTATTATGAGAATGTATGACATTGTCAATTAGCTTAAGCATATAAACGACTACCTTATCTTTGGAGGATAAAACATACGACCTTGAAAATGATTATACTCGAATAAAATTCTCTATAATATTTAGTATCCTAAAAATTATAGCTTTGAATAATTATTGTGGCTTTGGTTTGAGTAGTTGTGGCTATGTAATAATCTATAGTTCATTAATCATGATTTTATAAAAAAATTATCTCTGACTTGAAGACTATCAAACCATATTAAATATAAAGTCAAGGTACTTGATCTGTCCATAACTTTGAGTAACAATAAAAAACTTAGTTTCTGCAACATTATATTAAGATCACATCCCTTTAAATTTTCAAAGAAAAATATGATTGTCTTTATGATAATATTATAACTAGTAAACATATATCATAAAATTGAATGAATGTACTAATTAGTTGGTAGGATCATGATATACAAGAATTTTAGATTAATTAGGTAGCATTTCAATCAAGAAATAATATCAAAATTACTGCAGACTCATTATTCTATCCCCTCTACTAAATATCTCTAATAATTTGTTGATTTTATGATTATTCATCAAAACTCAAAATACCAAAATCATGAAATCAACCCATAATCTCTATTTTCATGTCTACATATCATCATAAACTATGAAAATATATAATATTTTGAATACCAAATAATACCTAAAGAGGATGAAGATATGTAATACTTGGGATATACAAGTATACTATAATTAATAAGGTGGTGATAGTCCTTGAATGTTTCTATGATAAAACTTGAGGGAAGCCTATGTTAATTGTGTGTACAATACTTTCAAATTATAAATATAAATAATTCTGAACTATATTAATTATTGAACTTTATGATACATGAAACCAAAAAATAAAATATTCATACAAAGAAATAATTAAAGATAATTGAATTACTTTAAAAATGAGATTATAACTCTAAGGTTGATAATGACATTGTTTATCATTTAGGTAGTCAAATAAATGTTGTGTCCAGTGCACTAAACACAATTTATATTTGGTGCAACAATATTCACTAGCATTGGTATAATTATTAGTTATTGCAAGATTTAGGGCCATGCTATCTCAAGATTATTATTTCGGGACCACTGAATTGCAATATTTCATAAAAGAAATGAAATTAATTGGATGTGAGCATTACAAAAATATAAAATTTGTTAAAATAGAAAATTTATACAAAATAAATATATAATTTAACAAAAACATTAGGAATAACTACAATAAGAATTAAAAGGTATATATATAATTGTAAAATTTAAAATTATGAAACAATATACTCACCTTCAAAAATTCTAAATATAAAAGGTGACCTTATAATAAAATAATATCGAATAATTAATTTAATGAAGTCTTAGCGAACCTTGTTATTATCCTTTAAAATATTTATTTTGGCAGAATCGTGTTATGCTAGTGCCCGTTGGTAGTAACTTAAAGTAAAAAATAATACGAATATTATGATAATTAAAATTATTGAGCTACCTTCTAGAAGGATCAAAACAAAATCATAATTAATTTTATGAAGTTGAGTCAAGAAAGACATAATAATTATGTAAGCACAAAACTCCTCCCATCAAAATCATATCTTGACCTATTAAATGAATACTTACAATGTAAATCTTTGAAATCTACAGGAAAAACACAATTTATAAGAAAAATTATTAAATTTATATCTCAGCCTTCATTTGCATAAAGCAACAACATCAACATGATCCAAAAATACCACCAGTAAGAATTGACAAAGCACCACTTTTATAAATATGAACAATTTCCATTAAAAGCCAACCGGCTACCACTTTGATGAGAGCCTCCGGATTGAAATAAAAAAAAATACTATATTATTATTATTATTATTATGATATGGTGGGCTAATTATATGATATGAATATAATTATTAATTCATTTAAAGCGTACTTGAAATACTTAATACTTTTAAAGATTATTTTTTTTCAAAAAGGATATTTGCATTTTCGTATTAGCAAACATAAATTATTTAAGAAAAAATAATTTAATTTTTCAAAATAAAAAAAAGTTACACCAAAATCAAAAATTATTAATTTTTACTATACCCAAATCAAAAATTAGGTATACACCAAAATCAAAAATTTGGTGTGCACTGTGCTCCAAAAAAAGTGCACCTAATTCTAACCACGGAAAACCAAAAAAAAAAAAAATTGATCCCATTTTTGGAATTAACAAACTGGTGTTTCGAATTCAGAAACTACCATTCCTCAACATAATTTTTTAAATTTTAAATATTCATTTATCATGGACTAATAATAAATAAAATGCTTGATTTTCACCATGCACAAACTACATATCACAATCCCATCACAAACATCATATTAAAATTTAAATGAATATATAAATACATAGATATTAAAAAAAATATAAATCTACAAACATATATATATGCTTAATTTAATTTTGAAAAATTAAGTTTTTTAATACTTTTTGTTTTGTGCACCAAAATACAAACCTGCTTTTTAAAAAAAAAAAAATCTGAAAATTATCCTCAATTTTAAAAATTACAAAATTTACTAATAATTATATATATACTTTTTTTATATATCATAAGTTTTCATAACTAACTTATATGTATATGTAACACACCCACACACGAACGGATATCTATATATATAATTATAATAACATATTTTTCATAACTTTTCATAACTTATGTGAACATTTAAAGTTCCTTAGTTTTTGTAAATTGCAAGAACAAGATAATAAGGTTCATTCTAAAAACTTATGCTCAAGTTAACAAACAAAACATCCTCACCATGAAAGATATGATAAACCATTAAAAAAAATATTTTTTTTCCAAGTTCAATTGATGTCATTTCATTGTTGAAATGAAATTATATATATATTACATAAGTATACGTGTGAGTTTTTGTATATATGTATATCTAAGTTATATATAGATATAAGTTAACCAAAACGTATGATATATATATATATATATGTGTGTGGGTGTGTGTGTGGGTGTGTGTGTGTGTGTGTGTGTGTGTGTGTTTGCAAAACTTATATATGTAAGTTTTCATAAATTTCATAAAATTTCAAGTTGGGAATAATTGTCATATTTTTAAAAAATGGGCTTTAAAGTAGTTATATAATTTCATTCGTACTTTTATTTAATTATTATTCATTCTCATCTCTCCTATTGATTATTATCCATCTCATATTTATTAATAATTTCTTTTGAAACATAAGAGATCAAAATGGCCTTCATTGATAAAACTTAAGAAATCAAAATAATAATGTGTTACATTCACATGGGCAGAAATTTTTTTTAATAAAAGATGTCTTTTACAAATATAATACTATAAAATTAAAAAAAAAATTATAGAACAAATAATTTTCAAATACTAATAAAATTATAATAATCTCAATGATTTGAATGTTGCAAAATTTTAAAATTTTTATAATTTATGTAATATTGTAAAACCAACAACGACTCGAAATTAAATTTAAGAGAAAATTATATTATTCTCTTTGTACTTACATACAAACACACACACACACACATAGTGGAACACAAAGAAAATTGACAAAATACAAGATAGATAGTGAATAAGGTAATGACAAATAAGAGAAATTCTTTTTTGAGCGATGGATTTCAAAAAAAGATGGGTAGTCATTTTATAGGCTTCCCAAATAACATTTTATTTCTCATATTAAAAGAAGCAATATAGGGTTAGTAAATAAGATATTTAAATCTAATGAAGATGATAATTCACCATAATTCGCAAAGTCTATGTTCAAAAATTGATACAATTGGCCAAGTTGGTCAAATAAAGAGAAATAGAGTCATTAATTTTTCTTATGTTCAAAAATAATTTAGAGAATGAAAATGGTGAAGAACGATACTAAATTTGATAGATTTAAAGTTCTAAAGAGAAAGTTATGTTAGTTTGAACTATATGAGCAATTTGATTATTTTATTGTTAAATGAAAGATAAAGTTTATATTTCTTTCATTTCTCTCTTCATTTCATGACTTCTCTTCTGTTTCTCTTTTTTTTTTTTTGTTATTTAGAATCAGGTGAAATAAAACACAAAATTCGTGATTTTTGATGAAATTACATCTTATGAAGTGATTAAACTCAAGACCTTCTTCTTTTAAACCAAAAACAACCATGAAATGGCAGTAATCTCAACAAGTAAGGTTATAATTAAGTCTAGTTAATGTATTTTTTTTTCTTGCTACATTTATTAAATTAGGATTGAAATTGCATAAATTCTCAATCTGATTTTTCCTTTTATTTTAGATTGAGTTTGAATTGTGATTATAAAACTTAAATTGTAATATTAGAGCTAAGGTTTCGAGTTTAAGGTTTGAAAAAGATTGTTTAAGGTAGGAAATCTCTACAAACATATGTGAACTTTTATAATTCACATTGTTAGTTACATATACATATTTTTTGATGTGTGATTTCATGTATGTGGTTATAACCCATTTATTTTAGATCATTTGAAATGAGTTTTCATGAAAAAATTATTTTGATAAAAATAGAAAAATGATATTTAATTATAAGTAAATGGTGCCAAAAATTATGGTTGATGATTTATTTGGAAAATTTTGAAATTAGATTATTTTGATATGCATGTATAAAATTTTATGAAAAATAATTTGAAGCTATATGAACTATATAATATTTTGAATGAAATTTGAATAAATTTGAAAATATGCAAATTTTGGATGTGAGGTTTTAAGGTAAATATTAGTCATAGTAAGGACTTGGAGGGATAAACTATAAAAATATTTATGGAGGTAGGGATTAGATATGCCCTTGAGATAATGACCATAAATTTATTTGTGCAATTGTGGTGGATTTCTACTATTTGGAGTTGGAAACCAATAAATCTCTCGTGAGTTTTCTGATAATGGGAGTGTGTTTGTGTGTTTCCCAATTGAGTTGGTAGCTAGGCTGGAGCATTGATGTTAATTTTTTTCTCTACATATCTCATTGTGACTTGGTAGATTCTTGATATTCATAAATTATGTATGTTCATAAAACTGAGATGTAAATTAAAAAAAAATGTTTTTCTAAATTACTACACTAATACATTATGATTTTATAAATTTGTATAACCATGTATATGTATAAATATATCTATGAATATTTTAAAATCTATTCTTAAACTCATATATTGTATATTGGAAAATATATGTGGCTATAGAGATAAAACTTGAATTTTTCAATGTTTTATTATAATTTTTCTATTGAGAATTAGTTGCTTTCCCATATTTTCCTCATGTGGAGGAAATGTTGATTTCCAAACCCAATTCTAAAGTTTGCAGATCCATGGGAGGGTTTTGGTGGAATATCTTGACATGTTTTTTTTTTTGAAAACTTTTTATGTATTCGGCCATAAGCGCCATCTTGTATAAATAATTTTGCTTTTGTATGCGATTGTTTTATTTTGATAATTTATGCTTATTCATGATATTCTTTAGAATTTAATTCATTTTAAATGGTTAAATATGAGGTTTCATAAACCTATTTTTTAACCTAATTTTAATGAATTTTTGAGGTTGTCGGTATATTAAAAAATGGAACTAACATAAAAAATTAGAATGACATAAATAGATTTTGACTTGTCTATAGTTTTCTACAAACAAGTGGTCTAACAAAAGCAATTTTATTTATAGAACGCGTGTGTTTTTCTTGATTATTTCCAATATAAATTCAATTAATTTAAATCAATATTTTTAATTTATACCATTCCATTTATTCTTTATATGTAATTTGTAAGTAATTTACTAAATTTATAAAAGTCCACCATAAAAAAATATAAAAATCTCCCCCATTGGATTTTAAAGTAATTTACTAAATTTACTAAAAATATTTTAAAGTAATTTACTAAATTTAAATCATATTAAATCTTATTTAATCAGACCAAAACATATCGCAGCTTCAAAGTGGGCATGTTTGAGGATCGTGACAACAACACTCCCTCCCCCCCCCCCCCCCCCCCCCTAGTAATCACCACATTAAAAGGAATTGTTTCATTAAAATGTTGTATATTAATTTCTTTAAAGTTGAGGTGAGTAATGACTTTATGTATAATTTTGCTAGATTATAACAAATTCTTTAGACATTACTTTTACTATTCTTATATACTAGAGTTCATGTCTATAAAAGAGTTTTGACAAAATATATTTAATTTTATTTTTTTAAAGGTTACATTCTTTTGACTAGCATCATATACTAAACTCCAATACTTAAACACATTGTTTATAACAATGATTTAAGTTTATTTTCTTTGTTATGCCATGATTTCTCATGCAATGCTTGCCTCTACAATAAAAGCCACAAATTGACTTTATCCAGCTCTACAATTATCTTTACTCAACTTGTTGAAATCATCCTTTCAAATGTTTGGACTTCTCTAATTTTCTAACAAGATTCCTTTAAGTATTATGTGATCTTCATTCATTATTTCACAAAATACATCTAATCTTAACCACTCAAACAAAATTCTAAAGTCGAAAAAAACTTTAACAAATTAGAAGCCATTATAGAAAATGACTTTCATTTATCCATCAAAACTCTCTGCTCATATAATAGTGGTAAGTAGATTCATCTACAATCTCTAGTATCTCACTTATAATCACATTTAATCACTAAGTACATTTGTTGGACACGTGTCTTCACTACATTCATCTACATCATTAAAGGAATGTTAGCACCCACCTTAAATCTCTTATCACCTTTAGAAAAAAATATTTCAAGGAACATGAACTTATTCAAAATTAAAAAGCTTTGGTTGCTAATGCTACCCTTGGTTCCAACCTTACACATCATAGAAACTAAAGTCAAGCTCCAAGCCTTGCGTTTTATTTTTGCTATACTCTAACCCAAAATGCATTCTACTATTTTGATTCCTCAACATAAAAAATCAATGTTTCCGGGCATGTTAGATTCATTGAGCTACAATTCTTACAAGCTTATTAACTATGTAGTACATCCCATAGTCCTCAACTCAACCCCATTCCCACCTAGATTCCTTCATTATTCAAGTTGTCTCACCTCTTGCTGAGCCACCACTCACAATGTCATCTGAATTCATCTTCTAGCCATCTCCATTTTTAAGCTTCAAAACACTCTTCAAAATTTCACCCACCCCATCCATAACCATTCCAATATCACATCTTCCGAACCTTTCAGAATTAACATGGAACAAAGTCAACAACATATAAAAAACTAGTGGAACCATAAAAAAAATAAGTATAATATAACAAGAATAGCGAAATATTTTTTTTTTCATAAATAGGAACAATTTCAAAGGAGAACTTTGACACTTGATGAAAGCATTGGTATTGCATTCACTATAATATCACATAAAATTGATATTATATAAGAATTTTATAAAAATATTTATGGAATACATAAGATGATAAAAATGTAGTATTGTAAAAGTATAGTTATTAAAATGTAAATTATACTTTATATAAAAATAAATTATTAAATTTTTATAAATTTCATTACTTAACATTGTATTGTTTCTAAATTATGTGTTTTTTAATATTTATATTTTTTATAATAATAATGATTGTATAATTTTATTGTTGTTATGATATCAATAGTTTTGATATTTTTTATTAGTTGTTATTTTGTAATTTTGAAAACTACAATTTCAAATAAGATAATTTAAAATTTTATATTTATGCAAATTGATATTCGATTGTAATTATACATTTAAATTATCTTAAATATTTTCACTCTTTTGAACATTTATAATATTTTGTTTTATTCAATATATTGATTTAATAATCATCATTTCTTTCTAATTTGATTATTTATTGTTTTAATATTTTTTTATAATTTTATAAATTTAATATTTTTAAAATTTTATATTTTTTAAATATATCATTTTAATTCTATATATTGTGTAATTTTGCAGCTTTAATTACTAACTTTATAATTTCCATTTTTAAAATTTTTATGATGTTAATATTTTGAAATCTTTTATATATCTTTTAATAAATTTTATTGAAGATGTTGTCATATGCATTTAAAGATTAAAGATAGAGATATCCAATGAGTCGGATGGCCCTCGCTTAATTCGAGGAAAATTTGAAATAGTTGTTCAAGGCATGGCATGATGAAGAGTCATGCTTGCCAAGTGCACAAGATGACCCATGACACCACCAATGACATGCCATGCTTGCCTAGGGTGTAGGCTAACCCACAACACCGCCAATGCCATGTTGTGCTAGGTAAAATGGCCCACATGCCAAAATTTAGCACCACATAGGCCTTTTGGCAATCCCAACATGCGGCAAATGCCTTTGGGCAGAAGGTTTATTTTTTGGTATATCAAATGTAAAATAATTGAAAAAATAATTTTATTTATCAAAAATTAAAAAATAGATCAAATTTCAAAATGACAAAGCTTTAGTGCACTAAAAAACATCAAAATTATTTTGCCTTTCAAATAATTTTAAAAATAAATAAATCTTGATTTTCAAATTTGGAAATCAAAATTTCAATTCAAAAACCAATAACTTTTAAACAAGATATTCTTTAAAATAAGGATGATGAGACTAGGGTTATAACTCATATCATTCTTTACATAAAAAACCCTTTACCATCCACACAAATGATTTTTTTTTTATTTTGAGATAAATAAATAAATAGATAAATAAATATATAAATACACACACACACACACCTACATTCATTATTATAATTATATATAACCATATAAAAATATGTATATATATATATGTGTGTGTATGTATAGATATAAATATATATTCATATATGTTTATTTAGTTTATATATATATGTTTATATAAATAAATATATCTATATATATTTATATATATAAACATATAAATATGTGTTGATGAAGTGGTCCACCACGCTTCACAGCTTTGATCTCTGATAATTGGAGAAATGTGGCTTTAGAAGCTGTTATTTTGCACCTTCTAACATCTCAAGTGGAGAATTTTCATCATGTTTATTTTTCATTCATGAGGCAAAGGAGTAGGGCTAGAATCATGAGGTCTAATCAACAGAGTCAATAAAAAAAACCCTTTTGGAGTGTGAAAATAGCTTGCCTTTCCTTGGCAAACGGAAGAAGGGAGGTTTTTCAAAAATTTTTTGATTGAGTAAAATGTGGCATTGCTGATTAGTGAAAAGTTGTCATTCAACAATAGATAATTAGTCTTGGTAGGCGCACAATGGTTGATTGTTCATTATGGGTATGTACAATCAGTTCAAATCTTTGCTTTAAAAGTAGTACTAGCAGGAGGAGTAACACTAGGAGTTTTCCCATCTTAGATGTCCATGTTATGAAAAAGTAAGTCGGTAGTGATTAATCCACCTTTTCCTTTTTGCCTGATGCAAAAATATACTCATTGCATCCTATATATAAGGAACAATTGACTACCTGAAAGAAGAAAAGATATCCCACACCTTCCTTTATTATATTAGCTTTGTAATTAGAACTTATTTGCATATGCAGTTGCCGAATTAGCACTCATAGATTCAAACCCCTCCTTTTGTTTTGAAGCCTTGATGTATCACTCTTTACTTAATCCAAGTTTTTTCATGTTCCCTCCTTCAAAAAATATTTTTTTTATTACCCAAAGAGAAAATATGAATTTTTGGATTTGAATAATTCTAACATTGAATTCTAATTTATAGATTCAACTTGACTTGTACCTAGAATAGAAATTACATGTATCCAATTGAAATCTAGGCATTTTTTCTATCTTATGCTCAGGTGGGCTCTACAGATGCTAAAAAAAAGCATGAAAGTAAAGAGTTGATTGAGCGAATTGATAAATGAATCACAATTCTCAGCTATCACATTTAGAAAGACCACTAGTAAAATTTCACTAAATTAAATAAACTAAACGGTTAAAAAAAATCACAAAAAAAAAAATCTTCTGAAACTACTAGACACACAAAGCCACCGCATAACCCTCTTGCCCATCGTATGCTATGGAGGTCAAACTAGCCTCTCTTTTGAATTTGATCTATACTATCGGTAAAAATTATTCTAATTACATATTGGTAATAATTATATTATTATTACAATACTTTATTTCATGTGCGCTATTTCAGAATGAAAATTATTGATTTCAACTAAGAAATATATTTACTACTACATACACTCACTTGTTAAAAAATTGTATTCTAATGAATCATCATTGTTGTGTTGGTGTTTATTTAAATCAAAATCTCATATATTATAATAACGTGCATAGGAGAATATTATTTATACTGTTGAAAATTTTTATGTTTGATATACCTTGATGCACAACTTCTTCAATCATTTCATATTTTTCTTCTTTTAGCTTTGGTTCACAAAGAAGATGATGCTACAGTAGTGTAGCATCGATAAGCTATAAAATAATTTATATTTTAAAAATAAAAACCAAACATTTAATAGATCTCAGGCTCATAGTATAAATTATTTCTTACAATAACTAATATTAATTTTAATTAATACCATTATAGAATTATAATTATACTCACTTAGTAATTTAAAAAAAATTCTATTTGTTACTTAACACAAATTAAACTTATGTTAAAATTACAAAAATCTATTGATTGAACCAAATCATTAATATTCTAATTCATTCAATTTCTAATTATTTCCTTAAAATTTTCTACTTAACCTATTTGAATTATCAGATTAAAATCTATCTGCATGGTTTGACAATATCAAAACTTATAAGCTTCCTCAAGATGAAATCATCAATCCTTTTAATATGACATGGAGTTCCATAATCTATTTCACTATACACTTGATAAATAATTCATAGAGTTTCATAATCTATTTCTAGTTCTCACTCTTTATAAATTAAAATTACTATTAAGAAGAGCATTTACATGTTAATCACTTCATGAATAGTATTAATAATAGTTATTATAACAATGATATATTTTATTTTATAAGTTTGTACAAAATAATTACACTATGTTGATCCCATTCAATACAGTCAAGTGTATTGGCACTAAAAATTAGAAATTTATCATTCACCATAGTCAAGATAGACATACTGAAATTTAATACTATAATCTTACTAATAGGTTATCCAACTCTATCAAGATTGTGAACAAACAAACCTATATTCAATAAAAATCAATGATTTTATCTTTTATCTGTAAGCTAAACTCTATGCACCAAATTATATATAGTATAGAATAAAGGAAACACATATTTAAAAATTCATATCTTTGTAAAATCTTTTATTTAAAATAAGAAAATGATGTAATTTAAGAAAATGGAAATATAATCAAAAATGGTTTTTTAATATAAATATGTTCCAATAATTTCTCACTTAATCTCAAATCCATTATGCCACTTGTTTAATTCCCATTCATTTTGTTTGTTGGCCAAAATATTTATCTGGAAAGCTCTTTGTAAAAGGATCCATCAAGTTATTTTCCGATGATATTTTCTTCACCACCTCATCTCCTCTTTTCACAATATCTCATATTATATGATATTTATGATTCATGTGTTTTAACTTTTTGTGAGTTCTAGTTTCCTTTGAAATTGTAACTTCTCTACTATTATTATAATAATGTTTAATAGGTAGTTACACAAAAAAAAATGACCCTTAGATCCATTAGAAAGTTCTTGATGCATATAACCTCTTTGGTTACCTCTAAAACTACCATATATTTGGCTTCCAAGGTGAAATCAAAAATATAAGATTATTTGACATTTCTCTAGCTCATGGCTCTAGTTCCCAAAGTAAACACAAAATATGAGATGAATTTTTTGAAATCCTCATCTAATTAGAAATCTAAATATGTATACTTTATAGGTACAAGATTTTCCCCTTGATATACTAACATATAATATTGATTCCTTTTTAGGCATTTAATTATGTGTTTTAGTATTGTTCAATATTATTGTCTTGGACTACATTAATATTTGCTTACCATGCCTATAGAAAAAATAGATATTGTGTCTATAACAAAGCATTACATATGTTAGGCTTCCTACTATAAATGCATTAGAAATTTCCTTCATTTTCTCTATCTCAATAGTTTTTTAGAACACTTTTTTTTTGATTGAGCGATTTCATGCCTAAAAGAAAGATAACCTTTCTTAGAATATTACATATTAAAATGATTATATATCTAATAGATATAAATAGCTTAAAACAAATCCAAAATTCTTTGTTTGCAATTTAGCAAAATCTTAATCCCAAAAATATGTATACTTCTTCTAACTTTGTCATATCAAATTTTCTAGATAACAAGACCTTAATCGAAGACAATGAGCTCACATCATTCTCAATGAGTAATATATCATCAATATTTAATAACAAGAATATTACAATATTGTCACTTCTCTTTATATACACATAATACTCTTCATAATATTAATCAAACCTATAAGACTTAAATGCTTCACCAAAGCAAAATTTCCAATATCTATATGCTTGTTTCAGTCTATAAATAGACTTATTTAACATACACAATATGTGCTCTCGACTTTTTTCTATGAAATTATCTGATTGTATCATATATGTATATATTTTTTTGAGATGTCCATTCAAAAAAATAGTCTTTACATTTATTTATATTTATCAAATCTCCTCATCATAATAAGTTGCAATGGACAAGAGAATCATGATTGACTTTGACTTTAGACTGTCTTTATGTGAAAGGGTCTCTTCATAATTGATTCTTTTTTTTGAGTAAATTATTTTGAAACAAGCCTAGCCTTGTAAATCTCAATATTGTAGTTTTTTCCTCTTTTTTTATTATAGATCCTCATAGACTTTATGAGTTTTACCCATTTAGGTGGTTCCATAAGATCTCATACATGATTAGATTACTTTGACTATATTTCTGATTCCATGGTCTTTTGCAATCATTTTGCATCTTTTTCATGAAGTGTTCATCGTAGTTTTTTTGATCAATATCTAGATCAATATGGATTCTATCATAATACTCTTTAAAGAGTGTATCCCATATAAGTTGATGTAACCATCCCACTATGATGAGACATTTCTCTCGATTATATACTTTTAGTAACATGTTGCATAGATACTAATCTCTATGAATCATTATGACCATTAATATCTGATTGTGTAACTAGTATATCAATGATAGATTCATAAGGTTCAATATCAATATTCTCACTAATAATTCTTTCATTAGGATGAGGCAATGAGGTATCAAAGATACTACTTTGTTGTGTTCTTTCTGGTATTGAAAGAGTTTAGACTAAATTATCTCCTCTTAGTATCTTTAGAAAAATGTTACATCTGGGCTTATTATTAGCTATATAGTCTTATTCTAGGAATTATACATTGATACTAACAATGACCTTATGATCCTTTGGACTATAAAACAAACTAACTTTAGTTCCTCTAGGATATCCCATGATGAAATATATTTATGTTCTTGTTTCCAACTTATTTACCTTCCCTTTTAGCATATATGCTGGCCAACCCTACAAATGAATTTTTTTAGACTAGGCATATGCCCAATCCATAATTTTGTTAGAGAAGAAGGTACATACCTAGATAGGACTAAGTTTAAAAAATAAGCTACTATTTCTAATGCACATCCAAATAACTTATTATTGATCTTACCATGTCCATAAGAGTCCTATTCTTTGTTTCAACCATATCATTCTACCATGGAATACCATGCACGAATAACTGAGATATAGTTTCTTGATATAATAAGCAATCCTAAGCCCTCTAAAGAGGTACTCATCACAATGATTAGATCATAGTGTTTTGAGACATTTATTTTGATATTTTTCCTTTTTCATCATATTCTCTTTGAATTTCTCAAAGGCATCAAACTTATAACATATTAAATAAATGTCCCCATATCTTAGCAATCATAAATGAAAGTGATGAAATACTCAAAATCACATCTTGGTTGTATAGCCATGAGCCTACATAAATTAGAATGAACGAATTCTAGTAGCTCTTTGACTCTATAGACTTTAGCCAAAAAAAGGCATTTGGTCATTTTTCCTTCTAATTATGACTTGTATCCTAACCTAAGCATAAGTGACAAAGATATGTTTGGTTCATATTTGAATGATGTTTTATTTTTTGGCAAAGTGTTGATACTTTTCTATCAAAAGGATAATCTTTTTATTCAAGTAAATTATTAGAAAATCTTTGAATAAAAAAGAAAATAGATCCTTAATTAAACTAGAAATAAAAAGCAAGTTTTTTTTGATTGAATGTACATAAAGATAATCTTTCAAAATTAAAATAATATTTCTCTCAAACCTAAGCATTCAAGCTCTCATACAATAGTCACGACCTTTGTAGTGTTTACCATGCGAAGATCAATTTCTATCACTTAGTTGTCTGGTTTCATGAAACAATTACAAAAAATTATAGATATTATTAGTGGCACCCTGATATACGCATTAGGTATCCATAGGCATCATTGCTAAACATGATTCAACTACAAGTAATTGAGATTTATCTTACTTATTTACTTTGTAAAAAATAAATTAGACATTGGTTCTTCTAGTGACCAGACTACTTGTAAAAAAAGATATTTATTTTGGCTTTTTTACCCTCATTTGTGACTTATGAACTATCGGTAGAACATAAGTATGTTTATGAAATTTATTCTTCGTTTTTTTTCAGTTTAGAAAAAGTTCATTTAGCTACAAATACTATATTTGGTTTCCTAATAATACTTTCAACTAATACCAATTCTTTAAGCAATTGTGCTAAATTCTAATCAAGTTTATTCATATAATAATTTAGGCAAAATTGCTTAAAGAAATATGATAGTAATTGAAAAATAATATCAATCTAAGAATCAATATCAATCTTAGCTCTAAAGAAGAATATTTTATCTAGAAAACCAATCATCTTGAGAACATAATCCCTCACTATGGTGCTATCAGTCATTTTCTTATTCATCATATCTCTTATAGGTTTCTATCTGGTATAATGGGTATAATTCCCAAATATTAGACATCATGTCATAGGCAGTAGCTATAGACTGATGTTGATGTTGGAAAATAGTTAACATGAAAACTAATATATAACATTTAGACATCTCATCATTCTTTACCTAATTTTTATAAGGTTAGGTTTCCTCATTGGTTGCCCCCAGATGAAGTTTATCCAAACATAGATCTGTGAGTACAAACTTTTAGCTCTTGACTATCAGGACAATGTCAAGATTTCTTTTCTAATCTTTATAATTAGTTTTGTCAAGTTATTCTCTTTGAGAATGGTGGCAAGTGGGTAGAAAAATATTCTCCAGAAAAATTTATGATGAGCTTATCAATTTAAATTTTATCACAATAATTAGTTCCCACCAACAATTCTTGAGTAAATAGATCATCAATCTGACACACCATGAACAACATATCTCAGTGAAAGGATAAATATTAATCATTATTTGTTTAGAAAGACAAATTCCTTTTAATATTTATCAATTACCATATAAGCTTTTAATATGAACAAAACATAACATTTAAACTTATGCCTAGATCACATATATATATATATATGTAAGATAGATTTTGAGACTAGTTAAAGATGCACCGTTGGGTTCATCGAAGGTGGAAACACTTCTAGTTTATGAATCTCGCCTGAAACTAGGCTGTTCAAAGTATAGAACCAATGCCATAAATAAGTTCTGACCAGAAGTCCCCCGATGTGCAAAGATGAGTGGGAGTTGATTCATATTGGGACCTCAAGAACTACTATTAGCTATTTTGGAATTTAATGAGGAATATGGAGAAAATATCAAAGCATATGATGACTAACAGCAAAATTTTTACTAAAAAGCCATCTTCTGAGCATAAAAAGAAAGTCTGGTGTTAGAAGATTACTCGCTAGATTACTTGCTAATAAAGGAAGTCTGATGTAAGAAGATTCCTTGCTAAATTAGCTCTCTTTGAAGCATAAACACACATACACATAGACAAACAGACAGACACACACACACACACATATATATATATAATAGATACATATATATTAGATATGTATATATTTATATGTTTATATAAATAAATAAATATATATATATGTATCTATTTATATTTATTTATCTAAAACACACACACACACACACACACAAAGATAGACACAAACACATATGTGTGTGTCACTACAAGAAAATAACAAAATCGAAATATAAAATAGAGACACCCAATTCCATTCCTAAAATTAGGAATGGAATTGAAATGGATTAGAAACAGAAGGAAAAGAACATATTACTACAAAAATTAGAAATGGAAAAATAATATGTCGCTATTAAAAGGTGATGATATTTTGACATTACATGGAAATAGAATCAAAAATAGAAGTAGAGATGAAAATTTAAATGGTTTAACCTTTCGTTGCTAATATCACATTGAGTCATTTTGTTAATGAAATGATAATTTCTCTAAAAATTAAATGAAAATGAATTCTATTTCAATTAGTTAAGAAACAAATTTTGGACCTGCTACAGAATTTAGCGATGGAATTCCTTTATGTCTCTCATTTTGAAATGAAATTTTAGTCTGTCGCTATCAGAATTTAATAGTTTTGGCATTGAAATCCAATTCTGCCATTGCTTTAGAAATAAAAACTCATTCCTTCACTAATTGACATTAATTATTTTTTTTGAAGAACATTAATTACTTCGTATGTTCAAAAAAAAATTTAGGGTTTGGGCAAAATTATTACTAATTTTTATCGCCCATCAACCTAATCGAGCTTACTTTTCTCCATGCTCATGTTCATCACCCTAATCATCGATCATTAAGGTATGTAATTTAATTTCTTGATTTTTCCCATATATATTTAGTCCATATAAAATGCTTTATATGGTTTTTTGAAGATTCCTATTATTTTTTTTTGCATTGCTCCATCATTATTTAATGCTTATTGTTGTATTTTGATTGGCATATTGATATGTATTAGAATTTCGAATTGTTGGATGATTCTATTACATAAATTACTTTTGTCAATATAGATACTATATAATTTTAATTTTAAAGGCATCACTTATTTTTGAACCTTAATTCATTGAGATTAAATAAAATACAAGATCACTTATTATGGAACCTTAATTCATTGAGATCAAAGAAATATAAGAGCACTTAACTTCATTGGAATATCATATATTAGGATTCATGTTTTCATTTTTTTATCATTTTATATATCCCGAATATTATAGAATTTCAAAGTGTTCATTTATTAACCCCAAATGAAGGAATACTTAATTTCATAAAAGATTACTAGTTTCACACATCTGAAGAGTGAATCTCTAACCCTCAACATATATTTATATTATGATCTTTTATATATAAACTAAATTGAAAAAAAAAATACTAGCGCATATACAACTTTTTGCATCACAATATTATAATCCTAGTAGTTTCAAATATCATTTACATGCATACAATCTTAAAATCAAAGAGTACTATTTCTTGTAACAAATTATAATTGAGGGTGGTTGATCCAAAGTCCCAATAGTCAGGGGATAAACTCTATGGTTAAAGGTAACTCTTAATTATTTTAATGTTTTTTATGATTATGTGCACATATACCACACACTATAGTTCATTATTCAAATATAACATCATGTTATATTTATGAGTGTTATAATTTCTTATTTATCGATAGTGATTATGAGAAACTACTGGATTACACAGAAATATAAATAATGCACCCCATAATAATCAAACACCAGTTTTAACATGGTTTGCTAGTCATTCAACATGACTAACTATGTCCACCGTAAAAATGCTTAGCACTTATAGATTAATAACCAAATGTTACAGTATAAAATCAGAGAGAGAGAGAGAGAGAGAGACAAAGAATAGAGCATGTGTAACAAATTATGCATATAATGAATTTATAAGAAAAACAAATAGGGTTCTATAAATGGAACAAGTCATATCAATAGAGTGGACCGAGTCAGAAAAGCAAATAGAGTTCTATAAGTTTGACCCCCATTATTATTTCAGTGCCACATGACTAATCTTTCACCATATTAGTACTTGCACCTTTAAATAAAACAGATAAACAAAAAAAATAAATGGTTAAATAGATAACAAAACAAAATATATACTATAGTGTGATTTTTAATTTTATGTGATATTGATTATTTTCTTATTTTTT
The DNA here is from genome assembly GCA_029783825.1 of Sapria himalayana. Taxonomy (NCBI): domain Eukaryota; kingdom Viridiplantae; phylum Streptophyta; class Magnoliopsida; order Malpighiales; family Rafflesiaceae; genus Sapria; species Sapria himalayana. The sequence goes on along the minus strand of JAREIK010017964.1, from coordinate 30,819 downwards.
GCTAACATTTTTTTTATTCTTTTGGAATGTATTATTATGTTTTGCTTGTATGTGATTTTTACTTTTTTTTTGATTTCATCCTTTATAGATAAATATTAAATATTTAATTTTTTGTATATGAGAAAAATACAACTGAAGGGTATAGGTAAATATCTAAGAGATTAATGCAACCCACATCATTGTATCATTTTAATACAAACTGACCTATTAATGATGTGACTACAAAATTTTTGTGACTTTTTTGTAATGCCATAAATATATTATTACAACTTTTTTATAAATAAGTCATTATCTATATTATTATTATTCAATATAAGTTGGGATTATATGTTACAAGAATAAAAAATATTATACGATCATCAATAAATGAATGTAAGACTAAGAGATGGGATATTGCCCTATGAGTTTGTAGAGGGTATTGATGAGTTTGTTGGCTTTGTTTAAAAATACTCTAATTTAATGGATAAAACAAAAATAAGATGCCCATGCAAGATCATAAATATCAGAATCAGAGTTTCTAAGATGGGCTTGAAATATTGCTTGGTTAAAAAGGAAACTATTTGGACATTAATTATGCACATGTTAAAAAAATGAGGAATAATTAATTCAACATTTATTCGAGTAGCAAGGATAAATTAAGTATTTATCCATGGAAATGTGTAGAAGAAATCAAGTAATAGTTCGTGGAGGATAAATTTAACATTTATTCAGTGACGTCAGCACTACAAATATCTCTCTACATTCTCTTACATATATAGAGGATATGTTAGCATCATCTCATCATGTGACACAGATTGATTGTCATTGATATTTTGTATTTATCTCATTCTATATTAGAAGGTATTGTTAGCTCCATCCCACCTATCTTAGTAGATACGTGCATTGCTACTACAACATCGACAATTGCTAGATATTCACAATTTATTATTTGTAAGCAAAGTTATGATAACATATTCATATGGTCAACAATTAACAATAAATAGTATGTGCCTTTTAGAAATATGCTACATGCATAAAATATCATTTTTCATTTTTTTATTTGTATAAAATTTAAATTACAATTTTCCATGAAAACATAAATAAATTATTATGGTTAAAATATCAAAATTTTAATTAATAACAAACTATGATGTTGTTACTAATCCACCTTTATCATTGAGAATTAAAATAATATTTGCATTATGATGTTTCTGATAAATAATAAAAATGAATAAAATAATAACTTGGTAACATAATAATGAATGAATTTCATTTATATGTATAAGTATGTACCAATATTAAATTACTATTAAGTTTATTTATTCTTTTTCTCATACAATCAAGAATATATTTAAGAAAAAAATTAGTTGCAGAGGATTTAAAGTAGAGTAAAGTATGCCCAAATATGAAAAATTATTGTTGGGAAGAATTTAAAATACAATTTTATTATATTTACCAATATGTGTAGTGTGTAATTATTTTTTATGAAATACTATAAAAAGTAATACATCATAATGTATTGTTGTTTTTTTTTTGTTTTTTATAGAAAAAAATATAATTGGAATAACACTTTGTTGATCTCGGTGAAGGATACAAGGAAATATGTGGCTAGTATTACATATAATAATTAACTTGGAAAATAGAAAAAAATATATGATAAAGATGCAAAATCAAATAGTATTCTTTTTAATGTTTGGATCAAGGTGGGAATACTACAATAATGAGGAGTTCGAGGCCTTGTTCCATATGGTATCATATAATCGTCGATCAAAGAAAGTTGGTGAAGGATTATGACCTTCCAAACATATCGGAGGTTCAAATATTTAGTAAATTTGGTAAAATTATATTTCTTAATTTATTATGATTTTAATTTTGTGAATGCAAATGATACTAAATTTATAATAATTTATCATTTATATTATTAGTAAATATTATTTATTTTCAAGAGGTCAAGTTGGGATGTCAACCAACACTGTTTAAGGTGTAAAGCAAATGCACAATAAGAAAGATAGATTATTTATAGAATATTGGTCAAATGATATTGATGTGAGCTTCTCAAGTTGTATTTTTAGTGTCTTATGTAAATTACAATATATGAAACAATAATTTGTAAAAAAAATATATTTTTTGGTATTCACAAGAATTAATATTAAAAGTCAAGTATTTTTTTACTATTACTAATGAGTTATTATTTATAGACTCTTTAAATGTAATACCGACTTTATTTTTTATATTATTTTTTAGTAGTGTATTGACAATTTGATGTGCTATTATCTATTTTATCTAATTATAGTACTAATGAGTTATGTTATATTGTAAAAATTGTAGAAAGATATGAAGAATATGGTTGCCATTGATTCATAATTGACAAATCCATCTATAGAGGCTCTAAGATTGATATTGTACATATTTACATTTAGGTTGTTGGAGTAGAGCCATAAAATGGCAAGTGTATAGTCTTGGTACCCATGTATCTAGATTTTATCCAGGTTCTATTTAAAGTTCTTCATCATAAATGTAATGACAGAAAATTGAATATATTACTAAGGAAGAATGAAGAGATGCAAAAGAAAATTTGAAGAAATGAAAAAAATAGATGCTAAAAGAATGAAAAGAGAGAATGAAATAATAAACAGAGAGGAAGAAATACAATAGAAGATTTTAAAGATGTAGAAAATAATGTATAAGTTAACAAAGGCATTATCTCTTTTTCTTCATTATGAAGAGAATCCATCTAGATCTCTATAGTACAATATTCATTTCGACAAAGACTCGTAGTTGTTTGTGATGTTTGTTTATTTTTTTTATCTAAAGTTTTTATTGTGTAATTTTAGTTTCCGTGTAATTATTTTTGATTAAGTTATGAATGTGTATTGTAATTGATAGACTTTTATGCTTGTTATTTGATATGTTACTCTGTAGTGGATGTTATGTGAATATCATTTAATGAATAATATATGCATGTGTTTGTTTGATAATTTATTATAGGTTATATGATTTCTGTAAGTATTTGTATTGTATATAACATATAGAAATTGCAACAATAGAGACATGTTCCCATTATAGACATCGGAAATGGAAAATGACTTTTTAAAATCTATTTCTAATTTAGAAATGAATCTTGCATTTCTATTTTATTCCATTGCAAATTTAGCGATAGGATCCAATATCTCATTTATGTCGATAAAATAAATGATGGAAAAATTACGTTGCATATTTTAGAAATAGTTGGGCATTATTCATTTCTAAAATTTAGAATGGAGCACTTTAGAATGAATTCTTTCCAATTTTAATTACATTGTTATTTGAAGATTCCAAAGGAATTAGAAATGGAATTGAGTGTTTCTAATTTTGTCTTTTCTTGTAGTGTTACATCTACACATATATATGTAGGCTGTTGAGCCTATGCCGACTTGCTTGCATGGCCATACCCTACAACCAATTGGCAGCCAATAGGTCAGCAATGGTTTTGATGTTTGGTTTGAGCTTGGTGGGTTGGCCACTGGTGCCAAGCAGCCATCCCAAGTTAAGCTAGAGATAAAAAATGTTGGACATGAAATTGTCGGGCTTGACAAGGGTCCAACTCATCTTGGTACGAGCCCGTGAGTGTGAAATGATGCTTGTTTGCCTAGCTAGGCCTATAGGCTTTCTCAGCCATGGCTACATGGGTTGCTTGCAAGCGTGCCATGTTTGGCATGACATGTTCATAGATTTGTTTAGATTTTGGTAGGTGTCCAAACAAATAAATCTAGGACACTATTTCTATAATCCTTTGAGCCTATTCTTTTGCTTATCACATTGAAATAAAAAGTAAATTATGTTTTGATGCACAAACTAAAAAATATTTTACAATTAAAAGATTATTTATTTTTAATAATATGAAAAAAATACACAATTTTGTGCATGTTAAGTATCTAAAAAAAATTTTTGATTCTTTTTTTCAAATTACTATATTAGAATTACATTATCAATTTGACAACAGCCTTTTTGAATTATAATATCAATTTTAGAAGTTAAAAAGTAGTTTTTGACACGTGACATAGTTTTGCCTTAGTAAAAGTAGACTTCAAAATTTAAAATGTGCGTGCGCGTATGTTGGTTGATATATATATATATATATATATATATATGATTATAAACATGTTATATATAAAATTGGAAAACTACATTTGAATTAGAAAATTAGTATTGCAATACATGCATATAGCACACACACACACACACACACACACACACAAACACACATAAAATTAGCTTTTTATGAAGAAATCAAGTTGTTCTTTAAAGATATGGTATAAATGGGCTGGGACAAAATCATTATTCTCATAAAAATGTATGAAAACATACAAATTAAACTTTTTTTTTGTAGATATATATTTTTTGTTGTTGCACAGAAATATAATCTAGCCATAAAAAATATATACATAAACAAGATGGTTGGGATGCATCTACTAAATACTTTTCATTACATATGGTTAGGTGAAAATTTTTAAAAAATATCCAAAATTAGAAACATTAAGTTATAATATCTTAAAATTTAAAATTTTTGCATAACCTTACCCTTTTGATTGAGACAATGCTAGAAACTAAATATTATAAATATTTAGTCTAGGTGATCGCATATACTGACATATATGCCACCATGAACTCCTTTGTAGAACATTAATTATAATTATAGAGAACTATGCCTCCTTCATGGAATTCACATTTGCTCAAAAATTATATGACTAGTGTGATTATATCACAAAACACAAATTTAATACACCCTTTAATGAGATTATATCTCATTAATTATATTTTTTTTATCCTACAAACATTAAATATAAAGTTTGCATTTGATTATTATTGTGGATTATAATTTGGTATTTTTAATTTCAATAGTATGAATCGTTTGGTAGTTAAATGTCTAAAAGGTTTGTTTGTTTTCTTTCGGAAAAATATATCTTATTAATTTCAACAAAATAGGAATATGCTATGTGAGGCGTGTATTTAATATTGTGACAGAAATATTATCATAAAAATTATGTTGGTTTATTTTTCCATAATTTTAGTAGAATTTATATGGTCTATGTATATAAGTGTTAATTAAATCTTAATATACATTTGGCAATGTTCAAAAAAATCAAAATCAATTCAAATGATTTAATTGGAATCACGATAATTAATTAACCAAGTTTTTTGTATAAAAAAAGTTGTGGTACAAGGTGATTAGTATTCAGACTCGAGTTTTCTCTAATTTGTGATGTTAGAACACTTATATACCTACAAATTGGTATGATAGGTGGGTTAATTGTTTTTTTTATGATAATTTATGTTTCACCAAGAATTGATTTTTGCCAATTCAAGATGGAAGAAAACAACTCCATCAAAATGATTAAGTTCGAATAGTCTAACTATTTAATATGTAAAATATAAATTCTAGATTATTTAATGATTATAGATCTTTTTGACCTTATTTCCTGTGAATCATAACTATACCAAATTAGTGAAATAAACTTGATCAAAGTGTATTACAAGGTTTCTATCATTGTTCAACATGGAGCCTATTCAGTATTTTACATCATATTTTTGCAATTACATTAGCAAATACTACAATGATAAATATAGAATTGATACATAAGAAAAATATAATGAGAAATTAGATTATATCAATTCAATATTTTGTTAACCTAAAATAGCAAGATGAAGCTGAAATGATGGCACTAGTAACGTTATTGAAAGATAAGTTCTGGACATCTTTACTCCACAACCAACTTCTTGATTATTGCAAAATGATGATTATATCTTTTAGTACCTCTACCTTAGATAATATTTCTACCATGAATATTAGTAGTGATAGACTTTTAAATGTTATCACATTATTGTTGAAAAAAAATCCCTATGAGTATTTTAATTTCAAAAAAAAAAGAGAGATGAGTAGTAAGAGTGCCATTAGGCACACACCAAGATAGTGAAGGAAGTATGCTTAATGGGAAAGACTAGGGGTAAATATATGATGAGATGTTACTTCTAAGATTAAGTAGAATACTTCTTGGGATATACTATTTAAGGTGGCATAATGTAACACCCCAAATAATTTTTTAAAATGATTTTTTTTTCATTGTATTTAATTTTTAGGTGTTTTAAGGTTCATCATGAATTTATAATAATTTTTAGGAATTATTTCTCAATTAAAGGAAATTTTAGTAAAAATATACTCGGCAATGTCAAATTTTAGTAAAAATACCCATTGAATGAAATAAATTATGGGAATTTTTTTGAAGCAAATTAAGGTCCAAATATATGTTATAAAAATAAAATTAATGAAAATATGTGAATAGTAAATTGGGTAGTGAAAAGTCAATAGATTTTGTTAACCAAGGTCCAAAGAGACATTTTTAATAATTCCCAGGGTCTTGGAAAAATTTACAAAAACACATAAGGACTTAAGTGGAATATTAAATTAATTATTAAAAATATCATGCCTCATAAAATCGAGTAGAAAATATAAGAAAAAAAATTGAAAAAACCCTACGGTCTCCATTCTGCACCGAAATGCTAGGCAAGGAAGAAAATTTTATAGCACCCAATTCCCTTTGAAAAAAAATTATGATTTTTTATGGTGGGAGACTTCCAAAGATATATAAAAGCTCTATGGTTTTTAATTTTGGTTTTGCATGGTCAGTATTGGAGGAAAGGGGCTGAAATGATGAATGGTTGTTGTTGGATGGTTAATTAGGACTGTTTGGAATTAATTAATTGTTCTAATGTGTATGCTAGGTTGTAATTATATTTTGAATGTATATAATGTGACCTAAAAGGTATGACTTAGGTCTGGTATGTTTTAAAATTTGGAAAAATGTATTTAGAATGAAATCGAGGCGGTAATTAGTAGAATTAAGGGTAGCATTGATTTAATGTGAATTTTTATTTAATGGTCGATTTTGACAGAATAATAGGACTTAATGGACGAATCTTAGAACAAATGTGATATGATCGGAAATATATGAATGTTTGTGAAATTTTTCCACTGGTTTCAAGTATTTTCGACATCTGTAGAGAAAGTTATAGGCAATATACTAACTGATGCACAATAAAAAAATGAGTTTAGTGATTAAACATTAGGCATGAGAAATTAGTATTGAAATTTGATATTAAAATAATAATTTTGTGTATTTAGATGTTAAAAGGCAGAATGTTGAAAGCAAGGAAAAAAAAGGATTTTAAAAAAAAATTATTTAAAAAGCTCAAGTTAGGCGATTAAATAAAAACAGGTAAACGGACTAATTGAGTAATGAATAACAAGGTATAGCTCATTATGATTTTGACATTATCTTTATATTTCATTTTCTTACATGAATATTAGTATTGCAAACAAAGTTGGGGAAGGCTCACACGTTCATGATGAATAGCCTAGCGGAGCTTGGACTAATAGGGAGGTGAGTAAATTTATATCATAGTACTTGCACTTTTGAAATGTATAGCAGTATTTTCATCATTTTACTTGATCGTAGTGATTGACTATGATTAATACCATTATTCTTGAGCATTCATTAAATTGAATTTGTCATATGCCATAAATCATGTGTCCTGATGAATATTTATGTTGAGCATTGTCAGCTAACTCTTATTGTATTTAGTATTATCTCTTGTTGCATGCTGAGTACTGTCAGCTATATTCTTTGATATTGACACTTTTGTCTCATGGTGAGTATGGTCATCTATAACTTGTAATCGTTAATATCATTTATTGGTAAGAATCACTAAAAGCCAAACTAATGGAGAGGTCATCAAGCTATGTGCACATGATACACTCTAGTGCGGGAAAAACTAGTGCTTTTCTAGAGAGGTGGTAAAACTTTAGGCGTAGAACCTGGCCTGTTCTACTAATCTTTGGTTGGAATGTACGGATTCTAGTATAAAGGTAAAAAGGAATGTACGGATTTCTGAATAGTAAACTATATTTCTGTGTTTCAATCCTTTAAATCTCATTTGATATTGTTGTTTGTATTGATGTTATTTGTTGCATAACCTATATATGGTGATTGATTGAGCATAACCATCTTTATAAGCTGGCTTTGAGTATCTAGCCTCACAAGTATGGTGATATATTTTTACTCACAGAGTTATCTCACACTTATTGATTTTCCTTTTTTTTCAGGGTAGACTAAGAAAGGAGAATATAGGCATTTCTAGACGACGTGGTTTTTTTATTGAAAAATGTAATGGATTATTATATTGTTTATTTGGTGAATAAGAGTCTAAGTTTCTAGAAGACTCCATGGTGAATTAACTTAATTATTGGGTTAATTATTGAGTGGAATAAATTTTACTTTTGATGAAACCTTATTTGATATTTTTGATTAAACCGTTGAGGTCATTTTTTTAGTAGAGACCACAGAGGTCAATAGGATTTATCATTGTTATAAAAACGAAAAAATCATGCCAAAATTTTCGGTAGATATTATGAGACTTAAACTTGTTACGGGTTTTGGTGACCTTAAGATTCCCCATTCCCTAGCACAGGTCACAGCCTATAAAAGTGGGATTTTGACTCATAAACTCTAGAGTAAGCATGAACGATAAGATGACAATGGGAAGGTGACAAATTTATTTGTCTAGCAAACTGACATTGACCAAGTTTGTGATGATGGTGTTACTACGATGAGGTTTTACTACTGTGATTCGAAAGTAACTTTCATCTTTTATGCTCACTAATCTTTATGTCACTTTGATTCATAACTTTTTATGATATATATGCTCGATGACTATAAGAAAAATTGGATCATTAATGATACAATGTGTAGAGTTTTATTCATCGAAGATGTATGTAGATGAAAAATATTGGATCACAATTGGTTTTAAAAGATATTCAACATATCTATGATACCCGAATGAACTTATTATCCATCAAAATATTAGATAGTGAATACGGAGAGATTTGATGAAGACCAATAAAAATTGGTCACCATGTTGTTGGTGATTACGTTGTTATAAAGGTACATTCTATGAATATTAACTAGAATATAGTCTGTTCAGATGAAATATAAACTTTTCAAAAAAAATAAAATAAAATGCAAGCATTCATTCTTAGGGGCACATACATCTATATGTGTGATTGAAGACCAACTTTCTGCTAGAAAGCATTCTTGATATACAATCACAATATCATATAGTGTGGGGTTGACCATAAATATATCGTATGATATTGAAAAAAAATTAAAGTCATTTTAATTTTAGCCCCCCTTTAGGGCAAATCAATGATGGTCGATCAGGTTTCTTAATGGCTAAATTAACTACAAACAAGGACGATTTTATACAGGAGGAAAAAAGAAGTTTTTTACTTCATCCACTCCTAAGAATCAATTAGATCAAGGAGATGCTTAGAAATATAGAATATCTTTATGTGAACTAAAATATTTCAAATGATTTCGAAAGAAACTCCTATTTTCTTAAAATATTTCTCGAGTGAGTGATGAGAATTAATTTTGGTTTCTAGACCGTGAGTTTAATTCACTGAGATTAGTATTATTAAATTTAAATTATGTAGCAATCTTGGTCGACCTATTGGAGGAAAAGTAAAAGATTGTTTGGTCTGCCTATAATAGATAGTTTAGTCTGACAATAATTTCTTTTGAACATAAGATTTATTTCATTTGACTTCATAGCTATCACAATGGCATAGAAGAAATAATAGCACGAAAATATTAGAAGTTTTTATTATTGTTTGAGTGGTACTATAGTTTCAATGTTTTCAACCATTTCTCTATTATATTTGGTTTATATGTTAAATCCCACATGCATTGTTGACAATACTTATGCTCTCACTTGATCTTCTAAAATAATGTTAAAATACACAATACTTTTTGATAAACTAGAGCTCATTCCAAATCATCTAAAAGATCAATGTTGATGGATGTAGAGCATTCAATTCTAAATGTTTTAGTATCAAACCACTAGCATTATCATTCGTTAATTGGTAACAAAGTATTTCATATATGTTAAATTCAACATCTATTGTGGAAGAAAGTTTGTTTTCGGTAGAGCCATGTGAAAACCCATGTCATTAATAGATAGATAGATGTCTGTAAAGTATTCAGTTCTCATTTATTTGGTACTGAATCACATGAATTATCAGATGTACTGCTTAATGGCAGTAGCCAAGAAAGGTAATTTATAGCGTAGAGCAACAAGGTACTCGACTTATTATGCTGCAAAAGTTAAACCTACTACTTTTATTAAATATCTCCAGATTTGTGGAACTCATTATTTTTTTTTCTAGTTGTCAATTAGCTTGAACGAACTAAAAAACAAAAATTTCAACCCATAGTTCTCATCATTTGTTTATAATTTGTTTTATTCTTATATTTTGATCATGTAATATATTCCTGTTTCAAATATGAATCATTTTAAAATCTTATATAAAAAATACTTAGAGATAGTAATCACGAGTCTACAAATTATAAAAGTCAAACAAGAATGCAAAGAATTAACCAAAATGTTCGTAGTGTAATGAAAAATAAGGAGTCAAACCCAGCATGAGCATAAAATAGATATTATAAAAACTAAAAATAACTTGCAATATATTTTGTGCGAGTTTATCATTTTTTTAAGATGTAATAATTCATTAAATAAATAATGTTAGTACAGCATGAGAAAAATAATTACACATGACTAATATAATATAATCACATAGAAAACTATTTCTTGATTAATATTACCAAGGATTGTCTATATAACTTAAAAAGAGTTGAAGAGTTTTTTGATGAAAAATAATAGTGAATGAAAACATTGTAATTATTTAAAAATTATCTTTTATTTTTATGATAATCATTTTAATTTAGAAATGAATTTTTTTTTTAAACTTTAAAGAGATGTAACAATTTAATTAATTATTAATGAAAATCAAATAATTTGAGTTCGTAGTCAGTGTCGCTGCCCCGCTAAGCCAGGCTGATGCTGATACAGTTTGTTTCGACTTTCGATCCGCCAAAACCAAATTCAAATATCTTCAGTTTTTCTTTCATCTTGTTTCCGATCCTGGACTTCGGTGACCTGGTCATCGAAGAAAATGGACCGAGTCTATGAACCACCACGCGACTAGATTGATTGCCCAATTCATCTCCAATTCTTGACAAGTGTTTTCTGTTTCCTACGATTCCGACGCCTCTGCATTATATATATGAGATACCCACCACACCTCAACTCTACTATGAATTACCAAACGTCGGCAAACGAAATGTTGAAACATGCCGCTAATCGTCAATCCCATTCTACGCAAATCAACCCCCAAACCCATCATATCCCCACCGAGACCGAAGCACTGGACGGAGATATACGCAATTTATGGTATCGGCGAGTGGCAGACGCCGTTGTTCCTGGTCCTCCACGCCGTCACCTTCTCCATCCTCTCAATAATCTTCCTCGTCTCCTTTGAACCCATATGTGACGCCCTCGATGGCGTGTTCCCCTCTGGTGCGGTTCGTTTCGTGACCGGCTTCGTTGGATCGGCCATCGCTCTGTCTGCCATTTGCCTGTTCGTTGCAGCAGGGAACTACTTCTACAGCTCTGTTGGGCTCTACCACGATGTGGCGCAGCGGATGGTGAGCTGCGTCGGAGATTGGTCGGATGTCAGGACTGCCCTCAACGTTGGCTGTGGGCGAGGGATTTTACTGAACGCTGTGGCGACCGAACTGAAGAAAACCCGCAGTTCGGGTCGAATCGTTGGGCTGGATCGGTCCAAGCGCACTGCCCTCTCAACACTCCGGACTGCTGCTGTCGAAGGAGTGGAAGAGTACGTGACATGCAAGGAGGGTGATATGCGGAATTTACCTTTTAGCGACAATTATTTTGATGTGGTGGTATCTGCCATGTTTGTCCCCACCGCAGGAAAAGAGCACGGCTCTGAAACGGTGGAGGCCGCGGCTGAGAGAATGAGGGTGTTGGTTAAGATCGTTCGGGTTCTTAAACCCAGTGGTGTGACCATATTGTGGGATCTTTCGCATGCTCCAGAATACGCGAGAAGGCTGCAGGAACTTCATATGGAAGATATTATTATTTCTGAGAAAGTCACGGCTTTCATGGCAAGCAGTCACATTGTATCGTTTAGGAAGCCAAGTCATCTTGTCGTCGATTCCAGGGAAGTGGTTCTCCATTGCAGATGCTGATCTTCTTCCATCACGCACTTAATTTTCTCGTAGCATATCAGTCAACACAGAGAATGAATTCATTCTATCAATTGTATATAATTAGAATTTACACTTTTAATAATGTCAAAAGTTTCTTTATAGAAATTTATTTCATTCTGTATCTTCATTCTTAATTTTACATTGATGGTGTTATTTGTTCTCTAGTCGTATTTATTCTTCTTCAATAATTCATATTAAGTTACTAGCAATTACAAGAATTCAGATTAATTAAACTACCATCGATACTACTGTTTGAGCAGGAATCTAATATTAGTGTTTGTGTGTGTGAGTCTATGTGCGTGCGTGTGTGCGTGTGTTAATTTTTATATATAGGCATACCATATATATATGATTCATTAATATATCGACACACACACACAGATATTACTATATATAAGTAAATTATCTTCAATGCAATTTAGTGTGTGTGTGTGTGTGAATTAGTGAGTATGTGTGAGTTAGTGTGTGTGTGTGTGTGTCGGTCGGTGTTTATGTGTGGATTAAATTGCATTGAAAACTAAGTTTATATATATATATATATTTTACTATATATAAGTAAATTATCTTAAATGCAATTTAGTGTGTGTGTGTGTGTGTCGGTGGGTGTTTATATGTGGGTGTGTGAATTATCTTCAATATAAGTTTGTGTGTGTGGGTGTTTATATGTGGGTGTTTATATGTGGATTAAATTGCATTGAAAACTAAGTTTATATATATATATATATATATATATATATTACTATATATAAGTAAATTATCTTCAATGCAATTTAATGTGTGTGTGTGAATGAGTATGTGTGAATGAGTATGTGTGAATGAGTTTGTGTGTGTGTGTGTGTGGGTGTGTATATGTGTATTAAATTGCATTGAAAACTCACACTCACACACACACACACACCTTCATTTGCATTCATTTGCATAGAATTTTTTTTTATATTTTCTTAATAACTAAAATCATTAGTATAAATAGTAACACTTTTTACGTATTGTAATTGAGATTTATCATATTTTGTTTTCAAAATGTAATTTTGAATCATTTAATGTATGTTATTAATAGAATAAAGTGATGATTACTTTATTAGCTAGATAAACTATATATCCATATGTGATAACATATTGAAATTCGTTAAAAGTAATCTTTGATCAATTTTTTATTTATCTTAATATTACATATGATATTATATTTAAACAAAAGAATGTCAAAATAGAATAATATGCAAACCTAATATTGTTATCATAATGCTATTTTTTTTCCATTCTTATTTATTACATTCATATCATATAACTATAAATACGTAGTAAAATAGTTAATAAATTTTAACATGAATTGAAAATAAAGATTCTAAGAGTTCTATTTCTGTGTCCTCTTTAAAAGGGATAAAAAACCCATTATATCAGTATCCTAGTTGTCTATTCATTCACCTAAACGTACTTGTTTATTCATATTCATATCATTCATTGGTATATTCCATTATAAATATCCTTTATTGATAATCAACCTTCAATGGAATAATACCATTTTTTTTATATTCGTTTGGACTGTATCATTAAAAACCATTTTAGTTAAACCTAATGTATTAAAACCTAGACAAATGTAAAAAAAAAAAAACAAACACACAATCGAATCATGCTTCCCTTCATGTCAACATCATTAGGCTGAAGCATTCTATTATTATATATTATCTTATTAAATGTTGAGGTTGATAACGATCTTGTGAATAGATCTACCAAATTATCACCTAAGTATTTTTACAAGATATCAATTTTACCTTTCTTCAAGAGATTCTGTGTAAAAAATATATTCGATGAAATATAGTTGGTTATATCTTCAAAATAAACAACTGTTATGCTCAATACACACTAAATTTTATTTGTATAATATATATCTTTGATGGCCAGAGTCTATATGATTGTTGAATATGATAAATCACGGATCTTAACAATATGCATTATTAGCCTACCTCATGAATAGCAAGAACCTCAAAATGTTTTGATGTTCCTTCCATTTATAGATTTCCATTAGATATAATTTTTATTATAATTAGAAGAATATTTGCTTTGTGATATGCCTTTATGTGAATCTGAAAGATATCATATGTTTGCATATCCTATTAATCTTTTATTTGACTCTTTTAAGTGAAAAATAGTCTCATATTTTACTTTATGTAGTTCCATGAAGTTACATTAATACATATTTGATTCTATTCTATAATCTTATAGTCCAAGTAGAATTGTGTATGACTATTAAATTAAAATTGGAATTAAAATCTAGATGAATATGATTTTCGAGGTACATAAGTGCACCGATAACACTAAGATATGATATTTTAGGATGTTGTAATTTCTTATTTTTTTCATAAAGATGAAATGCAGTATTTGGAAAATATTTGATCTATAGGTCTTGAAAAACATTTGCTTTTATAACATCTTTTATTTTCAATTCTTTTTTCAAATATTTAGAAGTTTTGTTAGTTCTTCATTCATGAGTCCCAATAATATTAAAATCATCAATATAAATAATAATAAAAAAATGATTCTTGGTTTCTTAATAAAAATGGATGGACTTATAGAGTTATTAACATAATTATTGTTTAGTAAATAATCTATATGGTAATTGTACAACATGCATCTAGATTATTGTTTAATGAATATATGCTTAAGATAATTTCAATCCCTCATGAATTTGTATGTTTATATAAATGTCTATAAATCTATGTACATATGTAATGATAATATATAGTGATAAAAATTATTATCGCTAAATGTTAAACATCTAACTAATCTATCACAATCTGATTTAAATATTCAGAGACAAAATGATACTTTGTCTAAAATTTAAAATTGTAAACAAATTCTATTTATAAATAATGATAATTAATTTATCTAAAAATACTTCGAAACTTTGAAAAACAAGTATGAGTTTGAGATTTTTTAATTTTGATTCTTAGTTTGTCCGATATGGTATTGAAAGTACATTCCTCCAATTAGTGTTCGTCAAGCTAATCATCCATAATTGAGGTATCAAATTTAGTATTTCAAATTTTTACTTATGAATTGCATTCGATAATTGTAATTTTTGTGTTTATTGTTGGTACACAATTTTTTTTTCATGATTAAAATCCTCATGAACTTCTCTAATCTTATTTTCTTGAATTTATTTCTTTCTCATTCACAAAATATTCAATTTACATTTTTGGCACATAATAGGATTTGTTAAATATATACTGTTACATAATTGATGTATAAAAATTTTGTGCATTTTGTTATAGTTTTGATAATATTAAATAATGTGTATTTAGTTTGCAATTTGCATACGGGAATTTGTTGAAATAAAATAACTTATAAATGAATTGCTTTTACTAATGGTACTACTTTAATACTAAACAATTTATCAATATTTTAATAAATACTAAAGTTAAAATGTAATAATAATGAATAGTATAAAAAATTCGAAATGTATACAAATTATAAGGGTGAACCATAATAAAAAATGAATAATTAGAAAATATTATGACCTAATTTATAAATTTATAGAGTTGCTAAATCTACACTTTATTAAATGTGTCATCCAATATATAACACCTCACATTATTTTATATTATTAAAAAATACATATTAAATCTCACAAATGGTATATGACTATTTATACTACATGCTTCATAACAATTAAGAAATATTCATATAAATTTATTAATATTCTCCGTTGTCAATTGACCTTTTATGTCTTTTTTTTTCATTATGTTATTTAAATGCAATGCCAATATAATTTTTTAAGGATTTCTATTAGAAATAAATCACTTTGTCTAATTAGTTAGCACAGATTATTAATTTTGAAATCATTAATTACAACATTGTGAATTTTTTTTTACTTAATTAATATAGTTTCATCCAATATAGATAATTATTAAATATTTAGTTTTATAAATATTATATGACCTATCATTAATAGATGATGTAATACTAAAAGATGAGTTTTTGACAATTGATTTGTAGCGAGTATTGATGAGATTATTAGCTTTACTAATAAACAACGTGAATTTATAGATAAAACAAAAATAATCTGTCGATGTAATGATAAAATATGTCAAAATCAGAGTTTATAAGATGTGGACACAATATTATATCATCTTAAAAAAAATAGATTTGTCAGTGACTATTATATATGATATAATCATGGGGAAATAGTTGTATCAAAAACAAAAAAAACATTATGTGCATAGAATTGTTGATTAAAATTCTAAATTGGAATATGTCAAATACAAAAATTGCATGTGAAGCAATGTTGAAGAATGTTATTGGTCTTTTCTTTGAATAGGATGTCACTTATGATATTCTAAAATCATCAGTAAAATAATTCCTTGAAATACTCAAAATATCAGAAGAAGAGGTTTGGCCAAGTAAATCATAAGGCCACTCAAAGTTATCCATTATAGACAAATTATTGAATTTAAAAGAAAATAATTATTTTTTTAAGTGTTGTTTTGATGAAATATACTAGTTGTTATTTGAATTGATACCAAAAGACGATGTCATGATAGAAGATTTTTATATTACAAAGAAGTTAATGTGATTTTTAGGTTTTCCTTTGTAAAAAATACAATGATGAAATAATAGCTGCATGATATGTTTGGGTTATGATAATGAAGTGATTGCATGTAATTTCTATAACTATATTCAGTATAAAATAAATTTTGGATGTAAAAGGATAAAAATAAATATTACTCATAAGAAAATATATATTTTTTTGTTGACTCCTCATTTTCAAAGTTAATTAGCACATGAAGTTACTGCCAATGACATGAGTTTGTCGAGTATAGGTTGAAAATGAAAAAATATGATATTACTCAGAATCAACTTATTGGAAATATTTTGATGATTATCATTAATCTTTTATAAATTAAATTCCAAATGTTAGATTAGACGTTGCATAGATGGATTTCAACCATTTTGGCAAATAGAGTAATGATACTCTTAATGGCTAGTTATTATTGTACCTTATAATCTACCAACATTGACATGCAAGAAAGATGAGTATATATTTTTGTGTATTATCATGCTTGATTTCAGAAAACAAAGAGATAACTTGGATGTCTTCCTATAATTCCTAATTGTGAAGCTCAAAAAATTATGAGAGAATAATTACGAAACATATGATATATTTAGAAAGCAAAATTAATTTGTATTTATTGCATGGAGGGTACATATGCATTTCTCAAAGCATAAGAGGAGAGACTTTTTGTTTTTATAAGCAATATAAGTTCTTACTTGTGAAACATCCATTGCGAATGAATATTGGTACTTTTAGTAAAGACCATATAGTTGTAAAATGTTTACAATTTTTGAGTTGAGGTACAAAAATATTAGATCTTATTGAAAGATAAAGGATCAAAAAAATTATTGATATTATTGTAGATTGTATTAATGTGCAAATTTCAATGAAATATCACTATGATTAAAAGAAACGAAATATCTAATTGGATTTGCGTTATTAGAAAACCAACCTAATAAGACAATTTTGATATTATACAAATAAAAAAACTTTTTTTTTTTGATAATACCTTAATACTATATTTAATATGAAAGGAAAAACAAAAGAAAATGCCAAATTAAGAGAAGATTTGAAATTCTTCGATTCACACCAATAGTTTCATAGGTGCAAATCAATAAATAATTTTTCCAAGGCTTATCATACTCTTGACAATGATGCAAAGAAATAATTGTACAAATGGATGATAGAGCATAGGTTGCTTGATGGATATATACCTATCATGGAAAGATATGCTTGTATGAAGAAACATAAGTTATTTAGAAAGAAAAGTCATGATTACCATATATTCATAAAGAGGCTAATACCCATAGCATTTTATGAATTATTTTTAAAAATGATTTGGGAAGTATTGATTGAAATAAGTATTTGTGTAAGAATCCCTTTTGTAATATTTTAACAAAGGAAGAAATGACAAAATTACAAAATGGCATCACCATAATTATATGCATACATAAGCATATTTTTTTTCCTAGCATCTTCAACTTCATGGAACATCTTTTAGTCCACTCACTTTATAAATCATTTATAGTTGGCTTTGTGCAATATAGATAGATGCAATCATTTAATTATATTTAAATTTTGAGATATCTAATAAATTTTAAAAATAATGTTCAAAATAAAGCCAAAATAGAAGGATCAATATGAATATCTACTTGGTTAAAGAGGCTTCAACATTTTGCGTGTATTACTTTTTGTCATAATTTTATCATCTTTATATCAAAATATAATTAAATAATAATTATGGAATCGAGCATTGATCAGAAGAATAAATAATATATTTTTTACTTTCACACATGCGGGTTAGTCATCTGGTATAATAAAATCAAAATATTTTTTGGATGACCAGGATTATCATACTAAACACATGCATATTTTTGAACTACAAGAAAGTAACACCTTATATTGATTATGATTTATAATAAATTTATATTCTCATTTTTTTGTCATATTATGTGATATACCTTCCTATTAATACAATATACCGTCAATGTTTTTTTAAAGAAATAATGCTAAGAAATTAAGGCAACAAGTACTGCTTATTGATGATGCTTCAATTGATGCAAAGTTTGAAAAAGATTTTATAGTTTAATTTAAAAATTTTATCAATATATAACTTATCATTCTTGCTTTCTAAAAAGTAACCTATAACATTAGATAAGTTGAATTTTATCTTTTATTTTTCTCAAGGTACATATTTTGTCATCAAATATATATAATAGATAATAAATAATCTTGTAAAAAAATCATTATGCATATTACATAAATATATAAATAGATACAATTTTCTTAGTTTGAAATATGGTTCAAATAAAGCTATAAAGAACAGTGGCGTATGCACCAATGAGTCTACTTGTACAGCATTTACTACTGGTTTTTAAGGCCGACTAATTTAAATTTTACATGTGAATCATATTATACTAATTAAGAGGATAACTCTGTTTATGTTTAAATGGTCTGATCCTTTTCTAAATCTGGATACTATTATATATTATTAATACAACCTTGTGGATATGTATCATAAAAATATCACCATTAATATGAGCCAGTTATTTTTGCAATGTGATCCAAACAAGTTTATTACACCACATATCCAAACAAAAGAAAAAATCCTTGTGATTGGTAGGTAATATATAAAGTAGTACCTAGATCTGTTTCAAAAGCTATTTAAAATGATATTATTGGCACTCTATCGTGTGTACATGTATTTCAAAAGATAATATTAAAATTCATCTAATCATTCCTGTGATAGATGATGGGCTTCAAACATTACTTTGTGAAGGTGAAAACTATTTACACATGGATGATGAACATGTTGAAGAAGATAATGAGGAGGAATTATTATAGAATCAGATGACAATGAATATACAGATACAAATGATTTGTTAGAAATTTCTGATGATGACTAGATATTTATTTATTGACTTCTAGTTATGCAATTTTTCTTATTTTGTAACTATTATAATTTGAATGTTAAATAATTTTTTTTTCACTTTTGTAATGTCAATTTATTTATCACTATATTTTGTTATTATGATTTTTTTATAACATATATATTTTGTCTTTGTATTTTTTGATATCTATATAATTTGATTTGGGTATGAGAAGAAACCATTCAAGTGGTTGAGGATCTCATATGTGTTGATGTATAGTGGAATTCAACCAACAGTTTGTGGAGGTATATAAAAAATCGATAGTTTGTGGAGGTGGAAATCATCAAGTATTCTATGACAAAAATACCACAAATATCTCTCTACACTTTGGCACAAACAAAATATAAGTTGGTATCACATCATCATGACACACATGAAATGACAACCTCAAATATTTCATATTCATCTCATTTTACACTTGAAGGTATTTTTTAGCTCTGTCTCACCTAGCTTAGGCGGACAATGCATTGGCACTACTATATTGACACCGATTCGAAATTCACACTCCATAGTTTGGATGCCAAGTTATAATAAAATCTTAATTCGACCCATAATTGAAATTAAACTATACATAGCTTTCTAAAATTTACTACATGCATCCATTATCATTTTTCATTATTTTCATTTAAAAAAAATTTAATTAACAACTGTGAATGAAATAATAAGTAAATGATTATGGTTAAAATATGATAATTTTAATTAATAACAAAGTATGATTTTGCTACTTATCAAACATTATCATTTAGAATTAAAATAATATTTGTGTCATGAAGGTTTAGATAATAAATACAAATAAATTAAATATTAACTTAGTATCAAAAACTTAAGTGTATAATATTAATAAGTATATGTACAAGCTGATAATAAATTATTTCTAGTTATTCCTTCCATTTCTCGTATGATCTTGATCAAGAAGATTTTTAAAGAAAAATTAGTTGTGAAGGTTATAAAGTATAACAAAGTTCTCCCAAATAAGAAAGAATTTTATTTAGAAGAAATTGAGGTACAATTTTAATATATTTACTTGTTTTTCAATTTGGTCTAAATATGAAATATTCCAATAATAAATGCATTAAAAAATATTTTTTATTTTATTTGTTTTTTGCAGAAAAAAATATAAATGTAATAACAATTTGGTGCTATTAAGGAAATATACATTAAAATATATGGTTAGTATTAGATACAATGACAAGCTTAGAAATTAAAGAAAAATATGGTAAAGATGCAAAGCATAATAATATAACTGTTAATGTTATGATTAATATTTTTGTATACTGGAATAGTGAAGAGTTCAATGCCTTTTTCATATGGCTTCACACAATTTTCGATCAGAGAAAGCAGGCAAAGAATCCAGATCTTCGAAATATATTAGATGTTCAAAAGCTAGATACTAATATTTAGTAGAATTTGTAAAATTATCTTTCATAAAATTCTTACTTATTTTTTTGAATGCAAACGATAATATATGTGCGATAATGTGTCAATTACCTCAATTCTAACTATTATATTTTTAGGCGGCTAAGTTGGGATATTCGCCAACATGATTTAAGTTGTTTAGAAGTAAAATAATATTACTATGAGTGCCTCAATTTATAATTATCACATATAATTTGCAATTATTGAAAGATAACAATATAAAAAGAAATATTTTTTTGCATTCACTAAAATTAATATGTAAATTCAAGTAATTTATATCTATGATATTTTCTGAGTTATTATATATTGACTCATTAAATATAATAAATAACTTCATTTTTATGTTATTTTTTAGTAGGGAGATGACAAATTACTGTGTTGGTATACATTTTATTTGAATATAATAATGATGAATAATATTTTATTTTAATAATTATAGAATGATGTGGTGAATATGGTTGTCATTGCTTTATAATTGATAGATCATTCTACATAGGTACATGAGAAAGATGATGCACATATTTACTTTTAAGATGTCGGAGTGGAGCTAAAAAATGGCAAGTGTACTGTCTTGGTACCCATTCATCTATATTTTATCCAGGTTCTATATATAGTTTTGCATCATCATTTTCTAATTAAAATAACATATTTGATGAGAGGTTGCATGAGGAGATGTCGGAAATTTAGGATACATTGCAAAAGAAAAATGATGTGATGCAATAAAATAAAGAAGAGATGCAATAAAAGAATGAAGAGATTCACTCAAAAAATGAAGACATTCAATAAAAGAATGAAGAGATGAAAAAGAAAATTGAATATATTAAAAAAAAGATGAAATAAAGAAAAGAGAGGGTGAAAGAAAAAAAAGAGAGAATGAAAGAAATCAAAAGGATAATAAAATGGAACAAAGATTTAAAAGATAGTGAAAATAATGTGTAAGTTGATAGAGACGTCATCTAATTTTTATCATTTTAAAGATGATCCATCATGATCACTAGAAGATAATACTCATCTCGACAAGGACTTGTAGGTTTTTGTGATGTTGTGCTATTAATTTTTTGCAACAAATGTTTTTGTTGTGAAATTTTAGTTTTTGTGTTTATATTATTTGTAATTAAGTTATGAATAAGTATCTTTATTAATGGAATTTTATGTTTGTTATCTTATTTGTTACTCTGTAGTCGATATTATGTCATTGTCATTTGGTTAATAATATGTGCATTTACTTATTTGATTCTAGGTTATATGATTTCTATATGTATTTCTATATTAAATACAGCATATAGAAAATGCACATATGGGACATATTCCTTTTATAGAAATTAGAAATGGAAAATAGCATTTCTAAATCCATATCTAATTTACTATCGAATCTTGCATTTTTATTTTATTTTGTCAAATTTAGTGACTAAATCTGAGATCTCATATCAGTCAATTAAATTAATGACAAAAAAAAAAAAAAAAAAAAATCATGTAGCTCATTTTAAAAATATTTGGGCATTATATTTTTCTAAAATTTAGAAAGGAAAAGATTTGAAATGGATTCTTTCTAGTTTTAATTACGTTGCTATTTAAATAATGCGGTCGAATTAGAAACGGAATTGGGTATTTCTAATTCATTTTTTATTGTAGTTATATATGGATATATTGATATATCATATATATTTTATATAAGATATATACTTACCCATCTAGAAACACACACACACACACACACATAATTATACACACACACTCACTCACGCATGCACGCACGCACACACGCATATATATATATATGAATGTATAAGTGTGTGTGTGTGTGGGGACGTGCACGCAGAAACAGTCACTTAGGCACACGTCGATGTTGATATTACACACGTATAGGCACTACATTTGAGAAGGAGATTCAAATGTACAATTAATTAAAGTGTGTGTGTGTGTGCGGGTGCATGTGTAAATATTTATTAGATCAATATATATATATATATATATATATATAGTACAAACATATATACTATTGTTTGAAAGGTCACATATGTGTGTAAGTATATTTAAATAAGAAGTACATATATACAACATTAATTTTAAAGTGTACAAGCAAATGTGCATGCATGTGTGCTTCGGTATACACCCACACTACATGATATGTATTACTTAACACACTCACACATAAAAACAAACACGCACACATACACCATTCATGTCCCACACACATGTACAAATATCGACATATATTTATCAAAATAATTGAAATTATACCCAACATAAAATAATAAATAAAAAAAACACATCAATACAAGTCTAACATCATCACTAACACATTGAGTTCTTACAAGTATTTTTATCTTGTCTAACATTTTTGCATCTTTAATAAAACATAGTCTCCATATATACAAAATTTAGATTCAAAATATTTTTTTTTCTAAACTTCTATGAAAATGTTTAGACTAAGAAGAATATAAAGTAAAAGAAAGTGAATTGTATCAAAATTTTAATGTACAAAACTATCAATACAAATTCATGATATGTTCGTGTGTCAGTCCCTAAAAATGGGCCTAAAATAATATTAAAACAAACAACACTTTTGGATAAACTAGAGCTCATTCTTGATCCTATAAAAGATCAATGTAGATATTTGTAAAGCATTTCTTTCTAAATGTTTTAGCATCAAACCACTTGCATTATAATTCGTTAAATGGTATCAAAGTATTTCTAATATTTTAAATTCAACATCTTTTGTGGTAGAGTTTGTTTCTCAATAGAGCCATGTAAAAACCATATCATCATTAGATAGATGGATGATTGTAAAGTATTAATTTCTCATTTATTTGGTATCGAATCACATGCATTACTAGAGGCACTTCTCAATGGCATTAGACATGAATGGTAATTAAAGCGTAGAGAAACAAGGTACTCGACTTATTATGCTTCAATAGTTATACATCACTACTTTTATTAAATATCTCTAGATTTGTGGAACTCATTATTTTATTTTTCTAGTTGTCAATAAGCTTGAACAAACTAAAAAAAATGAATTTAAACCTTTGGTTATCATTATTTGTTTCTAATTTGTTTAATTCTTATATTTTGATAATGTAATATACTCCTCTTTAAAATAAGATTCATTTTTAAATCTTATATCAAAAATACTTAGAGATACTAATCACGGGTCTACAAATTATCAATGTCAAACATAATGCACTGAATTGAGCAAAATATTAATAGATCAATGAAAGACACGGATTCAGGTCCAGCATGAGCATAAAATAGATATTATAAAAACTAAAAATAAATTACAATATATTTTGTGCGAGTTTATAATTTTTTTAAGATGTAATAATTCATTAAATAAATAATGTTAGTACACCATGAGAAAATAAAATTACACATAACTAATATCATATAATCACGTAGAAAATTATTTCTTGAATAATATTACTAAGGCTTGTCTATATGACTTAAAAAGAGTTTTTTGATGAAAAATAATAGTGAATGAAAATATTGTAATTATTCAAAAATTATCTTTTATTTTTCGAATTATATATACTTATGTGATATTATATTCAAGAGAAATAGTTTGTGGGCAATGGGCAACAACTTGAGTCCAATGAGTTGCACACTTTGTATCTATTATATATGTTTCTCATTTTTAATTATTTTTATGATAATCATTTTACTTTAGAAAATGAATTTTTTTTTAAAGCTTTAAACAGATGTAACAAGTTAATTAATTATTAATGAAAATCAAATAATTTGAGTTTTGCCCCTTTAAGCTAGGCTGATGCTGATACAGTTTGTTTCGACTATCGATCCGCCAAAACCAAATTCAAATATCTTCAGTTTTTCTTTCATCTTGTTTCCGATCCTGGACTTCGGTGACCTGGTCATCGAAGAAAATGGACCGAGTCTATGAACCACCACGCGACTAGATTGATTGCCCAATTCATCTCAAATTCTTGACAAGTGTTTTCTGTTTCCTACGATTCCGACGCCTCTGCATTATATATATGAGATACCCACCACACCTCAACTCTACTATGAATTACCAAACGTCGGCAAACGAAATATTGAAACATGCCGCTAATCGTCAACCCCATTCTACGCAAATCAACCCCCAAACCCATCATATCCCCACCGAGACCGAAGCACTGGACGGAGATATACGCAATTTATGGTATCGGCGAGTGGCAGACGCCGTTGTTCCTGGTCCTCCACGCCGTCACCTTCTCCATCCTCTCAATAATCTTCCTCGTCTCCTTTGAACCCATATGTGACGCCCTCGATGGCGTGTTCCCCTCTGGTGCGGTTCGTTTCGTGACCGGCTTCGTTGGATCGGCCATCGCTCTGTCTGCCATTTGCCTGTTCGTTGCAGCAGGGAACTACTTCTACAGCTCTGTTGGGCTCTACCACGATGTGGCGCAGCGGATGGTGAGCTGCGTCGGAGATTGGTCGGATGTCAGGACTGCCCTCGACGTTGGCTGTGGGCGAGGGATTTTACTGAACGCTGTGGCGACCGAGCTGAAGAAAACCCGCAGTTCGGGTCGAATCGTTGGGCTGGATCGGTCCAAGCGCACTGCCCTCTCAACACTCCGGACTGCTGCTGTCGAAGGAGTGGAAGAGTACGTGACATGCAAGGAGGGTGATATGCGGAATTTACCTTTTAGCGACAATTATTTTGATGTGGTGGTATCTGCCATGTTTGTCCACACTGCAGGAAAAGAGCACGGCTCTGCAACGGTGGAGGCCGCAGCTGAGAGAATGAGGGTGTTGGTTGAGATCGTTCGGGTTCTGAAACCCAGTGGTGTGGCCATATTGTGGGATCTTTCGCATGCTCCAGAATACGCGAGAAGGCTGCAGGAACTTCAGATGGAAGACATTATTATTTCTGAGAGAGTCACGGCTTTCATGGCAAGCAGTCACATTGTATCGTTTAGGAAGCCAAGTCATCTTGTCGTCGATTCCAGGGAAGTGGTTCTCCATTGCAGATGCTGATCTTCCATCACACACTTAATTATCTCGTAGCATATCAGTCAACACAGAGAATGAATTCATTCTATCAATTGTATATAATTAGAATTTACACTTTTAATAATGTTAAAATGTTTCTTTATAGAAAATTATTTCATTCTGTATCTTCATTCTTAATTTTACATTGATGGTGTTTTTAATCATCTCATCTTTTTGATTCTTGTTCAACTTTTATATTTCTTGTGATTAAGCCAATATATGAGATACAACAAAAATGTACTTTACCTGTTTTTTGCTATTTTTGCAATCAAGATAGATTTTAGAAACTAATATGCTTGATTCTTTAACTGCCAAAATTATAATATTTAAGTTACTAGCAAATACAAAAATTCATTTAATAAACCAACTAATATTGAGTAAAGACAATTTTCCCATGTACAAAACCATTGATACTAGTGTTTATGCAGCTATTTAAAAATAGAAGTTGTGTGTGTATGTGTGATATTAATTTTCATATAAAATTATACCATATATATCCAATTAGATAAGTAAATTATTTGCAATGCAAATTTGTGTGTGTGTGGTGTGAGTGTATGTATGAGTGAGTGAGTGAGTGTGTGTGTGTACGTGTGTGTGTGTGTGTGTGTGTTTGTGTGTTTATGTGTGTGTGTGTGTGTGTATATATAAATATATATATATATATCCTTCGTCACATCATTATAAATCCAAGATGTCATAACATATTATGACAAAGTGAATTTTTTTTGGGTCATTGAACTTCTCTTACGTCATATCATATGACTCAATAAATATTTTTCTTACCTTCAAACCTATTTTCAATATGATATCTATTTTCGGGGATATCTTTAATTCTAAATAAATTTATCGCCGATTTACTAGAATATAATACATCATTAATATATAATATAGTTTCATTTCGTAGTATAATATTTGATCTTTTGGAGCCTTCAAGAAATATGATGTACCAAATAAGGTAACACTTGTTATTGTTAATATTAAATTTTAAAATTTATCTTTTCTATAAAAATTCTACACATGGTTGAGTAGTTAGCAAAGACATATATTACTATCATTAATCTTGAAATTCAATAATATATAATTAGATAAAGATAAATAATATAATAACAAAAATATATCATAATAATTTAAAATAAAATTCATAAAATTATTTAATATTTATATTTTCAGCTTCAACTAAAAATTTAAATTATGACGCGGACTTTCATAAAAATGTGAAATCAAAGTAAAATATGTACAATACATTTCTATCAAAAAAATTAGTATATATTCTTTTTTATTATCCTTTAATAATACTTTATACATATAGACCACATGTTTGGCTATATAATAAAAGGTGATCAGTGCCTTTTTATTATGCATTTGTAGCAAGTCTCCTCAGATCTTAACTAGTTTTTTTTTTAATGTGAAAATTTCTCTATCTTATTATTGTCTCACCAATTTTCATCTTTTAGTTGTAAAATTGGTATTTCCTTTTCAAGATGTTGGAAAGATAGAAATACTATTGTTGGAAATTTTAAAAATGACTATGACAATGACGAGGCTCATGTCCATGATCGTGGATGAAATATGTCCATGAATGGTTAAAATGCAGATGGATTGTACTTAATATTTTTTCTTAGTAGCACATTATTTTATTTAGGTGCTAGAAAATTAACTCTAAATATATAGTTAATTTATAGTTTCTATATTATTGCTATTAAGGCACAAAAGTAGTAAGAAACATCGTGAATATTATGTTAGCATGTGCTCATTTATGGGTTTATCTCTGCATAGCTACAATATAGGAGTTTAAATAAGAGTGGTGTTTCCCTCAATGGTTGCTTTAAAAATTTGCATCATCAAGTGCATTCAGTTACATCAAGCATTTTTAAATATTATCATCTTTTTTTGTCATCAAATCTTTTATTCAATTCATTCCGTATAAATAAAAGTTGTTTTATATTAAATGCTCTTGTTTGAATTTTCTAACATGTATTGATTATGGTGAACATAAAATCAATAGATTGTACAACAACAAACACTGATTCTAACTTTTTTCACTAGATGTTCAATATAACTAGCTACACCTCCTAGAAAAGCATGTAACACTTGTATATATTTTATTAATCTATAATATTTCGATATATAATAATGAGAAAGAGAATAAGAATAGAGCGCACACTAATGATTACACATACAATATATTATATATATATAACATTTAGAGTGAACCATAAAACACAAATGAGTCAAATATTTTGAGCATACCAAGTTATGCTCTAAAAATTCCTCGAGCCCGCTGACTAAGCAGCGGGACCTCCATTATTACCTCAATGTCACATATCAAATATCTCAACATATTTGTACTTGCACCTATAAATAAAACAAATAAACAAAATAGAGAGTTAATGAAACATATAACAAAACAAATTATATACTACAGTTCATTTTTAAGATCCTCGTGGAGATGATGTCCAAGTAAAACATGTGCTTTTGCCAGGTTCTATTGAGACTCTTCATTTCATTCTTTTATTGTTTCTCTAATATTCATACAAGTCGGATGTATTATAGCATTGATAATCAATGATAAATAATTTTTACTAGTAATATCATTTTCCACAACGTCAAGTTTTGTAACAAATAACATTTTAAAAATTTTTAATATATAATTAAAAAAATGAGAATTATGTAATTCTTAACTTTGCCTTTTTTGAAGAATATTTGTACTATTAATGTTTTGCAAAATAGTTGCATAAATAGAATAAAATTTTAGTATAAATAGAAATGCATGGAAAGAATACTTGCTCTTTTTTTGGTCCCCAATACAAAGAATGAATATCCCATTATATAGGTATTTTAGTTGTGTATTCATTCACATGAATGAACTAATTCGCTAACAAGTTCCACAAAAAATCAATTTGTTACATGTCACACAATTTGAATTTCACACAAAGATAACTTACATATCACATTTAAATCACATATATATTACAAATAAAAATCTTAATTATAAATCACATATATACATCTAACAAAATTAAACCATCATATTTTATCACATTCTCATACATTATTATAGTTTCCATATATTCATTAAAAAGATATGGTACAACTGTTCTTATACAATAAGTATATTAGATCCTAAAACATATTGTTAAATGTCACAAAATAAATCTTTAGTTATATAATATTCTATCAAATTTAACACAAAATTATATTAAAAGCCACATTTATGTATATATATGTGTATGTGTGTGTAAACACTAAAATCCACACACACAACACACAACACACACACTTAGACAGTTGTGTACATAAATATAATGACATACATATACATGAAAGAAATAGACATTTATATTATGATTAAATGTGCGTGCATGTGTATTCATATTAGTATATGTAGAAATTATATATATATAAATATATGTAAGTACATATATACAAATGTTTTAATATTTACTTGTGTGAATTTTTATAATATATATATATATATATATATATATATATATATATATATATATATAAGTGTACAAATATTCTAATGTTTCAAAGATTACTTAGTGTGAATATGTTGTGTATAAGTATGTGTGTGTGTGTGTGCGTGCGTGTGTGTAGTAGAATATATATATTATATATACTACTATGTATTGACATCGATAAATACATGCATGTCTATCAATATATTATATATATATATATATAAACACAAACACTATAAATATATTTTTCATATCTGTGTAAACACATAAGTTTATTTTATATAAATAAATGTGTGTGTGTGTGTGTGTGTGTATAAACAAGTTTATACATAAATCATTAAAAGACATTTAGTATCTAAATAAAGAAAATATTTATATATTATATGTTGTGTAAAATATGAAAAAGAAATTCATATGTACTATTGTTTAAAGTGTCTATTTATAGGTTAAGGAGTGTTTTTGTCTAAGTGTGACTATTTAAGCATGTAGTATAAATACATATATATATATAAACACACACACACACACACACACTACTATGATTAGACATCTATATACAATGTTTATCTAGATATATTATATATACTATATTTAGTAAATATACTAATCAATCTATACCTGTAAATATACATGTGTTTGTGCGTAAACACATGATTGCATTAAATACGCACAGACCAAGGACATCTTTGTCAATATATCAAAAAACTAATAATATATATAAATACGCACACACCACACACACATACTCACAGTGTTTATTAGAGAACATGTTTCATATGTACTATTGTTTATAGTTTGTTTTTCTGTGTTTGCAGGTTGCAGTTAAACATCTTAGTATAAACATATATATGCATAATGTATATATAAATAGTATATATAAAAATAATACCTACATAAATACTTTTGTTTGAAAGTATGTGTTTGCGTAGAAGTATATAGATATATGGTAATATATACTTATATATTGATATTATATTTATACTACTATATATAGACACACACACGCACGCACGCACACACACACACACACTACAAGATATAAGCCAATTTGAAATGGAATTTAGAAATGCCTAAATTCATTTCTAAATTTATGAACGAAAATGAAATAGATTAGAAATGGAAATTATATTTTTTATAAAAATTAGAAGCTTAAAAAATTCCGTAGCTTATCAGGGTTGTAATTTTAAATGTTTAGTAATTACATTGCTAATTGTGACGTGCTATCATGGGTGAATAAATTGCATTATATTTAATGATGACAATTATATTTCTAAATATTTTTATAAATAAAATCCTATCCGTGTTTATATTTTGTAACAAAAATT